>CM067893.1:15893839-17093839 GCA_034621355.1 Mycalesis mineus
TAATTTAACATATTTATTTAATCAAAATAATTACTATTATTATCTATACATTGCTGCCATCAAATAGGAAGCTAATTTATGTCTTTGCGACAGAACTCTGGTGATCTAGATTCAACCAACTGTGTGAAATTTTGCACCGCCTCCTGAGAAGAAAACTTTTTATCACGTAGAAAATTGTCCAAATCACGAAAAAAATGGTAGTCTGTGGGAGCAAGTTCTGGCAAATATGGAGGGTAACGAATGGTTTCTAATTGCAGTTCCTGTAGAGTTAAAACGGTTTCTCGTGCTGTAAGAGGTCTCGCGTTATCATGGAGCAATAATGGTGAAGATCGATTCATAAGTCGGGGCTGTTTTACTGCTAGGTTCGCTATCATTGTTCGGAGTTCGGCGCAGTAGACATCTGCCGTTATTGCTTGACTAGATCGGAGAAAGCTATAGTGAATAACACCAAGCTGAGACCACCAAACAGTTACCATTACCTTTTTATTGGTAAGCTTTTCTTATTGGTAAGCGGACACTATTGCGATATATATTGACCTGGGGTCTGCCATTGCATTTTCCGCTTACGATTATCGTAAAGAATCCATTTTCATCACATGTCACAATTCGATCCAATATTCCTTAATTTCTGTATTAATTCAACGAGGCAACTCAAGTTTCAACACGCGTTTCTTTCTGCAGATCAGTCAAATCATGAGGCACCCATTTTTCATATTTTATTATTTTATTGATTTGACGCAAATGAGTCAATATTGTTGGTAAAGTAACGTTAAACCGTGCCGCTAATTTCTGGGTAGTTTGCCTCGGATCGGCTTCCCCCATCTTTTTCAAATCATTGTTATTCACCTGTATGGGCGGTCTTACACGTGGTTCGTTCTTCAAATCGAAGTTTCCATCACCGACGCGTTTTAACCAAAATCGCACAGTGCGTTCATTAACAGTCCCCTCTCCAAACGCAACATTAATATTGCGAGCTGTTACTGCCGCGTTAGTTCTGCGTCAGAACTCGTATTTAAAAATCGCACGAATTTTCGAAGTGTCCATCTTTATTGTCTAAGCTGAATAAAAAAAACAACTGAAGGTTGATAATCGAATGTTGGAATTTTTTTAAAAGAAGAACTACACAGATACCGTATAAAAAAAGTTTCATTTTAAAATCTTAAACTATGAAGGTTCTTTGTCAATTTGAAGTACCTATTACAATAAAACGGCAATTTCATTCTTTAACCCCTAATCTTATAATTAACACCATTAAGTTCAGAATTGTATCAGCAAATAAATGATTTGATGATGATGATTTGATTTTGATTTAATTTACTATATAGTATCTATAAGATACTACAAAGATTGATTATTCTAATGAACTGAAAAAACTGGATAACGTATAGAAAGCACACCACTGAAAAAATAAAAAAATAAAAACTTAAAGCAATAAGCAAAAGGCAACAAAGCTTACTACTTCTCTACTCTATCTTTTCCCTCTTTATTACTTCTACACTGAGATAAATCTAATGAAAATGTTCTATACGTTAATGAAATAAATAAAAATTGACATACGTCACATACATATAAGTAAGCTAAAAACAAACAATAAAAATATTTATTTAAATTATATAAAGGGAAATGAGAGGTAAGCGAATAACTTTTAAATTTGGAGCTTCAAGCATAATGCACAGAAGTATACTAAATAACAGTAGTATATTCTCGTATCGTATTTACTACTAAATTTAATCAGTACCGCTTCTCGTGTGCGGGCTGCACGGAGCCGTACAAATTAAATTTAGTTGAATATATTCTACATTTTTAATAAACCTAGACAGTTGTGTACATCTGTTGCAGTAGAAAATAAAACGTTATTTTATTTTAGGCAATAATGTTTTAACTATAAGAATTTTTTTCTGGTATGTTACTCAACACTGATTGGGTTGCGGGCGAACTCGCGGGCGTCTGCTAGTAATAAATATAAAGTTTAATTGTCGTCGCTCCGGTTGCCTATATCTTAAAAAACAAACACAATAAATATACACACATACAAGAATTAACTTATAGACTTTCCAAAAGCGTAGCAAGCCGTCTCGTGGTATTGCTTGTACTAAATAATGACTTTCCGACACGAAATGATTTCATCATACCGTGTAACGTGTGTATTATATTATTATTATAATAATAACATAATAATAATTCAATTAGAGCGTTCATTGCGCATAAGAGCTTACAGTACGGGCGGGAAGTGCAATTTACTGTAATGCGCGGGACGGGCGGCGCGGGCGTTTTGGATCCAATTAGCACTTTACACCTTACGTTAAACGGGGTTTTGTTAATGGCATAAAGGATGTTGTGCGTACCTTCGCTTGCCTTAAACTTAATCTTGTCACTATTGGCACTAGGAGGATGCATTAAAATAGTATATGTGGCTCTTTTCTTTATTTTATTTAAATTTTGTTTATAAATTAATTTTCTTTTCAAGACTGCTTATATGGCCATTGAAATAGTTTGATTTACTTTTGAATTTAGCTAAAGTCTTGTGAAGTAATTTATTCTAAATCAATGATATTGAAAATTCTGGAATAATCCCCACCTTTATAATATGATTTAGCTGGAATGGCTATATTTTTTATTTCAAAAGTTTCTTTAACAACCGTAAAGGGAAACACGAAACTTGAAACTTAGTCCACTTTTGTATGGAGGGAAAAAATGAACAATAAGAATAACAATTTGCTTGAAAAGTTAAAGGATTTCATACAATTAAATGTAAATATTTTGTCTGAGTGCTAAGCAATAGATAACATTACCATTGTATTGTATTTATAATGTTACAACAAAAGTACGTAAAATAAACAAGCTCAAGTCATTTTGTTAAATTTATACACTTTTTGTCCATTATTCTGAAATTTAATTAGTTTGTGTGCCCATGTACAAAAGTAATTAAGAATTTCGACTGGAACACACAGCGTTGTTAATAAAAATGTTGAAAAGTAACGGAGCGAGATAATCACCCCGCGGCACGCCGCCCGGACGTGGATGAAGATTGTGACGTACACGTTCACTTGGACCGAGTTCATTCGCGTTAATATATTGTTCACAATCTTCAACGTTACTATAATGATAGTATCTTTATAGCCCTTAAACTTTATCTTCGTTAGTCACACCATGCGCTATATTTAGGATTATGTTATTAATGTTGCTCGTTGGTCTAGTTGTTAAAATTGTTGTCAAATCCTGAGTCGGGACACAGAATAATTCTGAGTTTTTCATTTTTCTATGAAATGTTTAGTATTTTCCAAACCCGTAGTCGGGAAGTTGGAGGTGTAACTGCCCCGTGCCTATTATCAATATCTGATATTAACCGTTAATAAATGAAACATTATCACCCTAAGTCCGCCAAACCGTATTGAAACAGCGGGGTGGGTCTACGCTCCATGTCCCCTCTACTCTAAGGAGGGAGACCTAGCCCTGAAGTGGGTTGTTAATGAATCCAGGGGCTCAATTGTTAACGAATGAATCTTTAACTGTTAAGTTTTTTTGACAGGTTTTATTCTTAATCGCTTTCAAATAATGTCAGGATTTAAAAACAATAGTCGACTAAAAACAACAACTACCACGTGAGAACAACACACGAATGTATTAATAACAAGGAATATTTCTTCAAACACTGCTGTAAAAAGTTTTGGTGAAAGCGGGTCGCATTGTCTAACGCCTTTCTGGATACAAATTCACCTTCTTGCTCAAGTCGGACTGTTGCTGTGGAATTTTTGTATATTTCTTTTATGATTCTTATGTATTTACTTTCTATTCCCTGGTTTTCTAAAGTTTTCCAGATATATTTGTGAGTCAGAGAATCGAAAGCCT
Source organism: Mycalesis mineus (assembly GCA_034621355.1). Lineage (NCBI taxonomy): Eukaryota > Metazoa > Arthropoda > Insecta > Lepidoptera > Nymphalidae > Mycalesis > Mycalesis mineus. Next base: position 15,897,689 of record CM067893.1, read on the forward strand.
TATTATAATCGATGAATGCCAGATAATATATTTGCCTATATTCATTTAATTTTTCAATGATTTGTTTCACCACATGAATATGATCTATGGTAGAATAATCGGTGCGAAATCCCGCTTGTTCTCTAGATTGGTTTTCTTCTAAACGTTTTGTTATTCGGTCAAGTATTATTTTAGGAAACACTTTGTAGAGATTGGACATTAGAGATGTCATTAGATGGGTCTGTAGTTATTTATTTCATTTTTGTCACAATTTTTATGTATAAGTACGATAGTAGACTTCGTCCATTGAGTTGGTATTTGTTCGGTAATTATTATTTCGTTGAACAGATGCGTTACATATTTTACTATTGCCGTTAAAGATTCTTTTAATATTTCATTTGAAATTTTATGACCTTTGTAACTTCAGATTCTAGCATGCAAGGTACTTCTTCTTCGTAAGTGTTTTTTCCTATCCCTGGTAATATTGTTTTGTCTGTATCCTTTCTTTCTTTTTATTATTCTTTCTTTTCGATCTTTCGATGAAAACTAAACGGGCTCGTGTCTCCTTGCAATTATCCTCCTTCCCCTCGCTCCCCTTGGGGTTTTTTACTACTGGTAGCCGCAATAACTTCATGATAAATTGCGATTTTAATTGTATAAACAATTTCGAATCATCTGTTTTCCTTAACATAAGTGCAATAACTTTGCTTTAGTATAATACATTTAGTACGCTAGACATTTTAAATAAAAAGTTTCCTAATGATAACTGCAATTTCTCTTACTTGTTAATAAATGAAACATTATCACCCTTAGTCCGCCAAACCGCATTGAAACAGCGGGGTGGGTCTACGCTCCATGTCCCCTCTACTCTAAGGAGGTAGACCTAGCCCTGTAGTGGGTTGTTAATGAATCCAGGGGCTCAATTGTTAACGACTGAATCTTTAACTGTTAAGTTTTTTTGACAGGTTTTATTTTTAATCGCTTTCAAATAATGTCAGGATTTACAAACAATAGTCGACTAAAAACAACAACTACAACGTGAGAACAACACACAAATGTATTAATAACAAGGATCACCGGACGGCATTACGTTAATCCGGCTTTGTGGCCGCGCTCGTTGGAACTTATCATCGAACGACAGATGTCCTGCTTTATTAAAAGCTCGCTTTATTATTTATTTTCATCTCCGCCAATATCTGTACGTGCGTAATACATTTTTTAGTGTTTATAGGCTTAATCTTAAGGTAGTTGTTTCCCGTATATACGCAAATTATTTTAATGCGGTTATCAACAAAATAGGGATTCAAGAGGAGGTAAGATTGTCATATCAATATCGTCTATTTTTGCGATAAAAGCAGCGAAAGGTAAAAATGTACTCTAGCGCAAATGTATATACGCGAAATACCATAGACAAATTACATCACCACGAGAATCGTAAAATCGTAATGTAGACGTTCACTAATGGATTTCTGCGCATACTCTGAGCTACGGAGGCCGTCATGACATTCTTCAATTCGTACAACAGAACGAACAATGAAAATCCAACTTGTTAAATTATTTCGACATCTGTCGTAATTCTTTTGTCCTGGTCGTAAAGTCTAGATTATCGCAGAAGCGACCAAATCCTACATTGTAGGTAATTGAAAAAATATAATATCCAGAACGTTTTGTCCGTTTTCAATTAAGTAGTCTGAGAATTTATTCATTTTCTTTTTTGGATAATGTAATATGATTTGTAAAGTGAAATTAGGAATATTTTCAATCTCAATTTGCATTATCATAAGATATGTCTATTTCTAAGAATCCTTACCAATTGTGTCGAGCTTGATAATTAAGTTTATATTGTTTGCTAGCTGATGCCTATAACTTCGTCTACAGTTTGGCTATTTTATTAAAAACTAGAGGGCGCACGAGATTTCAAAGGCGCGAGAGTTCTTGTTCCTGATGAAATTCAAGATAAAATATGGCAGACGTTTTATTCTAATATGTGAGCTATATTATTGTAAAGTTTCATCAAATCAATATCAATTCAGTAATTTTTGCGTAAAAAATTAATTAACATTCATCCATTCATCAATACGAATAAGCTTTCGCCTTTTTAATACCGTGGGCATCTAGTAAAGTAGTAAAGATATGTCCATAAAATAAGTTAAAAAGTCTGAAGAAAATATAGCCTACCACAATTTCTTAAACGTATGAAATATCCACAAAAAAATCATAAAAATCAGTTAAGCCGTTTCAGGAAAAGTTCGATAACACTATGACGAGATTTTATACATTAGGAAGATAAGATCAAAGTCATATTCAAATAGCAATACTATTATACACTAACCTGATCCCAAGAGTGATAACTTTCCTCATATGATAACTTAAAATTTGAGCTACGAATGTTTCAAACGCGGCCAAGTTTAAAACATACTGTTCGTGCTGGGGTTCGGGGATTTGAAATAAGAACACCTGATGACTCTCACTCGGCGTTCTGCAGTGCTTCAGCACAAAGATCCACGTACACTACAAATCGTAATCCATCGTAGTCCAAAATGATAGCCGAGATCATTGATAGATCACTGGTATCGTTGAAATCGCTTCGATGTGTCTTCACTAAAGAAAGGGCCGACAGAAGTCAGCTATTTATACCCGTTGTATACCACCGGACAAATAAATAAATTCTTCACGTAAACGTAATTTTCAAGATTTCTTTAGAACGAACGATTCCGAACCGAACCGGTTCTCGAAAAAAGCAAGATAAGGGTCTATTGCGTCTCAAGCTACTGTAAACCATATGCATTAAGCAATAATGATTTTTGTAACGACACTAAATTACGTATGTATTAAAATAATTATGTGTGTATACATAAACTACCTCAATCATAACATTTACTTATTATTTTCACCGTAATTGAGCAATAAGAGAAAGAAGAGAAAGTTCTTGGAAGCAATCGGCTTTTCTTTCTACAAACAAGTCGGGATAACCAAAATTGTAAATTATAAAATACAATTTGTAACATACATACAAAAAAACAACTACAGAGTTTCTTGACGGGTCTTATTCTTCCGAACTGGTATTTTTTTTTTCGACTACAAGTTGGCCCTTGACTGCTATATCGCTTGGCGGTACGTCTTTATCGGTAGGGTGGTAACCAGCCACGGCGAAAGCCTCCCACCAGCCAAAAACGCAACGCATTGATAGACTTGGCATTTCAAAACTACTTGTAAAACCTACCTACTTAAAAAAAATATTCATTTCATTCATTAATTCATTTAATTTAGCACAGAAGCAAATATACATCAAACGTAACCAGGAATGAATTTTGAATCCAAAAAGCAAAGACGCATATCTTAGAATTCCATGGATTCACAGTGCCGGTGCCGGGTCCATCGTGTGGCTGAGACAAAATCTGCGAACAGAGCTCGAAACTTGAGACACAGATGAATGATTGTCAGTAAAGCTAAAAGACATCTCAATTAAAAGCTGACAACAAAGTTCAAACAATTGAATTTTTTTATGACGTATTCAAATTTTCTTTATTTAAATTCCACTAAGATTTCCCAACAACAGAGTCGTGATCCATTTCTTAATAAAGGCAACAATTTCTGCGTCAAAAACGCGACGGAGCGTTGTAATTTAATAAGCGTAGTCGGACAGTTCAGAAGTGTTACGGCGTTGTTGGACGCGAAGGTATTATCAGACAGATATAAACCAGATCTACGGACTCCGGGCAAATGGATTGTCTCTCACATTTTGAATATTCATCTTGATTACCTGCCAGTTGCAATCTACCGAAGTTATATAATAAGATTAAATTGAAAGTTTGAAACCCCTGACCTGAATTCACAGTTTTTTCGTGGCGGCCGTCTTGGATTTGAAACTTTTCATAATGTTTAGAATTCTACTAGTCAAGTCCTTTCATTTGATATTCATATTGATTATTTTAGACTGAGTTCTTGGGTTTGATTCCCGGCTGAGGTGAAATTTTCTTAATTATCCCAGGTCTGACTGGTGGGAGGAGTCAGCCGTAGCTAGTTATCCCCCTGCTGTCAAAAATATAATATATGTCGAGTAGAAACCGAATGGCCCGCTTTTATATTAGATTGAGATTGAGAGATTATTACTTAACACCAGATGTGATTGCAGTCAAGAGCTATCTTGTAGTGTACAATAAAAGAGGTAAGACAAAAACCACTAACTTCCCAAGTTATAATTAAGAAAAGAAAGGCCCAATATTGCCCAACTGAACGGCAAACGCTAAGCACATAAACAATAAGCCAGTATTTCTATTTAACCACATAATCTCCGGCAGTAAGAAACAGCTTTTAAAGTACTTTAAAAGGTCGAATTAAGCTTCATTTTGGGGTATTACAGTCATTGTTACTTGTTACGTTAGGTACTAAAATTTGATTTACGAAAAGTTATTCGAAATTCCAGTTAGTAGTCATATCAGCAGTGATTTTATATTTATGATAGTGTCAATCTAACAAAGTATAGATCAGTTAATTTTAAATAAAGTTATTGTGAACAGATTGCTTTCAATTTAATAGACATAAAGGGAAGGCTCGCGTGCTCCGAGCGGTGAACTACCTACTCGGAAGCTTTCGACAAATCGATAGGCCACCACGTTACTACGGAGCGCCGGTATTGTAAGCACCCTGATAAATGCTAGTCTTATATTAATATTTTATATACTACAAGCTAGCCCTTGACTGCAATCACACCGGTTGTAAATGGTGATGCAATCTAAGATGGAAGCAGGCCAAATTAGAAGAAGTGGGATGTAATCCAGAGTTCTGTCTGTTCCTGTACGCCATTGTACCGGACGCTAACTTGCTTTGCGGTATGTCTTTGTCGGCATGGTAATATTTAGCCACGGCCAAAACCGCTAGCCAAGCCCGGACCAATTAAGGAAATCTCAATCGAAAATGCCGCAAATGGAACCCAGGACTTCCGTCTTAGATATCGACCGCGCATTACCCCAAAAGTTATATAAAATTATGTAAAATAAAAATATAAATACATTAAAAATTTAAATTTTAGAGACTTTTTTGTAAAAAAAAACTAGCGAACGTATACTACTACACCCGCGTGGAAATAAAATAAATAAATTTTTTAAAATAAAAATAACTTAGTCTTTATAACATTAGCTATCTGCGACTGAAAGTTAAAAGTCTGAAATGTCGTTAAAATTAGATTTCAAAGATTAGCCTACAAAAACAGACAGACGTTTAGTTAAAAAAAATTAAAATTGAATGATTTATTATTATGTATGCATATAGTGAATAGCTGTTAATTTGAATTTCCAAACAAACACTTTTATTTTATTTATTTGTATAGTGACGAAAAAGATTGGATTCGTTTTTTAAATTTCTACGTACTGACTGATTTGACCTTTATAATGATGTAAAACAGCGTACTTGAAATAAATGAATTTGCATTTTGAATGTATCTGCAGCGTACTTTGGTCTTACAGATTATTTTATTGGTGTTCTTTAGATGAGACGTACTACCTACAGTCTACAGCAACGGAATATTGTTTCTTAGTAAAAGCAAACGGAACCAATATAGTGGTAATTGCAGTAATGAAGCCAACTTTACGATCCAATCCCGTCGGCTATAAAGGATTGGATTGTTTCCAATCGGAACTCGACTTTATTGGCCAATCGCTGTAAGCCACCAAATGTTTATCTGCACTTTTATTGCGAAATAAATTGAAACCATTACAGTGCGTGTCTCAGCTTGAGGCTGAAATAGAAAGACTTATCTATAGATTCAGCCTGAAGCTAATGATCTTACAAAAATAAAGGCGGCATACGAACTTAGCTCTCCTCTTAACATAAAATATTAGCAGTATCATTGAAGCTCACATTAGGTGGTCTGATAATATTAAACGTATCGCAGGGAGCCGTTAGCCATAGGCCATTTAGGAACGTTGTGATTGGAAGTATTTAAAAAAGGCTCAGGTTTAATATCTAAACGTAATCATTAAGCCAATAATTCACTTTATTACTTTAAACATGATGACACGGATTGGTACATCGTGGCTCCATATACCCTCTCCTATAATATAGGAAACCTGGCCCTGTCGTAAGCCATTAACGACAAATATATCATTATTATTATTTGAGAGGGCTTGAGCAATAGTAAAGTATTTATACATTGAAAAACTGTACCAAAAAACGAATCAACACATAATACCTACGAGTATGTACAGTAAGCGCTCCGCGGTCCACAATTGGCTGAATGGGCCGGCTTTTAGAACCAACTTCAGTTTAAATTAAATCCTCTGGAAAATCGCTAACAGTAAGTAATTACGGGTTGAAAATTTACTGGGAAATCCGTGTTTTCAGAACATTCTGCGCTCTTCGGTCGAGTCAGTTCAATATTTATTTTTCGACAAGCTGTTGCTGTCGTTGGATGAAAACTTAATTTCACGCGATTTTTTTACAGGATATTTTTTTTACGAAATTCAATGAAATTTTCTGTTGCTTTAAACCAATACTGATGTCTCTTCTTACAATATTTACGCGTGCTGTACATTTTAATAGTTGCTGCCTTGATTGTGAAATTAAAAACAGCCTCCTTTCTTACACGAGAGGAGATATGAAGCGTAGACTCATCATGCTGCTCTAATCCAGGTTGACGGGTTTAGCGTGATAATGTTTTATTTGTTAACTATCACTATCAGATGTTGGTGATAGTGATCGAGATCGACAGCTTAACGTGTTTCAAGGCACCAGGATGTAACACCACCAACTTCCCGACTCCTGGCTTAGAATGTACTGAAAATTTCAGTACACACCCAGGATCCGAACCGAGGACCTCGTGAAGGAAGCCACATAGACTAACAAATAGACAAATGAGGCAGAATTTCAGCATAGATATAGATAATTAGCTAATAGTATGCTATACCAGATATATATATATATATATATATATATATATATATATATATATATATGCATTTCTGCGGAATGCTATAAATTCTTGTTGTCTGTCTGTCTGTCTGTCTGTCTGTCTGTCCGCACTATTTATATGTTGATATAATGACATATTCTTAAAGGAAAAAGTCTGAGGAGTGTTTTACATACTTGTTTTTTTTTAGCCGACTGCGTCAGAAAGAGGGAAATGTTTTTTAAGTGTGTTCGCGGATAACTTCGTCGTTTAAGAACCGATTTTAATGATTCTTTTTTTGTTGGAAAGGGATAGCCCACTGAAAGAACTTGATTCCCTGACTTGTGGGAAATATCTGGAGCTTAGACCCACCATGCTGCACCACTGTGGGTTGGCGGGCTTAGGATGACAATCTTTTTTTTTATGACTATTTTAATGTACCACTAGAAGATCCTGGCTCCCTGACTTGTGGAAAAATATGTAGAGCTTAGACCCACCATGCTGCACCACTGTGGGTTGGCGGGCTTAGGGTGATAATAGTTTTATGAATATTTTAATGGCCCACTAGAAGAACCTGACCCCTGACTTGTGGGAAATATCTGGAGCTTATACACATCCACCAGGGTCTTTCAACCTTCAAAAAGACTTAAAATCCAGCGAGGTCTAATATTAAATCTAAAAGGCTCGAGTTCTTTGGATCAATAGCTGTAACTGTCATTAGGGGTCTGGATAAAGACGTAGGACAGTTAAGGGAGCTCCTTAACTTATTAATACTCCTTATTAATTTGTACTGATGAGAACTTCACCTATACTAAAGCCAAACTCGATTGAGAATGCTTGTCAACAAAAAATTAGAAATGAAGGTAGAAATCGCTAATCATTTTACACCGATTTGTTTTAATTAACTAGTTAATGACGAATTTATGTCAATAAATTAGATTAATAAGCTTTAAAGTAATTAATATATTCAATATGTTTTAAATAAGATTTTTTAAAATAACAAAACTTAATTTTAAATTTATTAGGCATAAAATGTATTGCACTTTCTAACTACATTTTAAATTTGTTTGTTGACAAGCATTCTCAATCGAGTTTGGCTTTAGTATAGATACATTGTGACTGTTATAAGGGCCTGGTGATGAAGACAAAGGACAGGTAAGGGTGTTAACTCTTTACAGTTACATATTATAAACTGACGGACGAATGGGCGACCGTGTTACTGATGGTGCCAGGCACCAGGGGCCATGGTACGGACGGGGGGCATAAAAATGTATGCACAATGTAGTGCCGCAAAAGATAGCAGGTACTTCCCGACTTCATTCTTCGACGGCCTCCGTGGCGCCGTTATATATTTATAAGACGGAGGTCCTGGGTTCGATTCCCGGCGGGGCAGAGTGAGATTTTCCTTAATTTGTCTTGGTCTGCCTGGTGGGAGACTTTCGCCTTGTTACCACCCTACCAACAAAGGCGTACCGCCAAGCGATTTAGCGTTCCGGTACAATGTCGTGCAGAAACCGAAAGGGGTGTGGATTTCATCTACTTCTAACATGTTAGCCCGCTTCCGTCTTTGATTGCATTATCACTAACATCAGGGGTGATAGCAGTCAAGGGCGAACTTGTAGTAGATAAAAAAAAAATATTGAAGTCGGTGGGGGCTATAACGTCCCCGTGCGCGTCAGCAGTGTGAGTTTGATATTTAAGTAAAGTATAACATTGGGTTCAATAGCGAACGTAGCAGAAATGCAGGAGAGTGAACGACTGGAAACCGTTCACCGACCCAAGCTTTTCTCTTTCTACATTTATACGTATACTAGCTTTTGCCCGCGACTTCGTCCGCGTGAATTATTTATTACGGCAGCCTAATTTATCTAAGCTTTGAATGTCATATTTATGAATATAAGCCTAAGAAATAGGTCTTAAGCTTTCAAAATGACGATACTTTCATATAACATTTCATCCCCCCTTTAACCCCCTACAACCCTTTTTTCGCAATTAAAAGTAGACTATTTCCTTTTTCAGGCTCTAGACTTACTGTGTACCAAATTTCATTTAAATCGGTTCAGTAGTTGTAGAGTGAAAGCAAGACAGACAGACAGACAGAGTTACTTTCGCATTTATAATATTAGTTAGGATTGCCGCGGGGACGGAATACCCGCGATTACAGCTACAGCAGTATCAGATAAATCCATTCACAGAACGATTGCAGTTGTCAACTCCCCGGGGTTTCAACTATCAACATCGGACACTCACATCCGAGTCATCTAATTGATCGTCCGATTGAATTTCAAATTCGCACACATACACACCGCAACATCACAGTCGACTGTTCCGAATTCCGAACTACCAATTGTCATTGCTAATCGCGATCGTTATGGTATCAAAATACCGAACCGACGATAATTTGATTTGAGTATCGAGTTTGGAAGGTTTTAGCGGCTCATTGGACATTCATTTAATTGTCCTTGGGCGTAGATTGTTCGAAATCAGGTGGTGTAAGGTTTCTTGTGGAATAATTCCCTTATACATATATTGTATTTGGCACCTGGTTGACCTAGCTTTGCTCGGTATTTTATTTTGCAAATTAATGATTATATTTAGGTACAAATTACATAAAAACGTCATCTATTGTTGCTCAAATGTTACTGTGCCGGTACAGTTTTTCATTGCTTGAAAACACTAATAAATTAATATTTTTTTAAAAATTTAACTTAGACAGATTAATCACCTCCGAAACCTATAATTAAAAAGTATCAAGTAACAAAAACAAACAAATAAATGGAATATCTCTTAAAATTTCCATTTACATATTTCTTGATGTTACAACAAAGAAATTTATATTAAAAATTTGATTAATTACCTATATTTTAAAAATACTTACTCTAAGTATTAGATAGCTAATAATTAAGGAAGGCTATTTAACATTCGGCCATATCCACCCGTTACCTGCGAGTGAATACGCAGCGTACAGCTATACTAAAGCCAAACTCGATTGAGAATGCTTGTCAACAAACAAATTAAAAAGGAAGGTAGAAATCATTAATCCTTTCACACCTATTTTTTTTAATTAACTAGTTAATGACGACTTCATGACATTGAATAAGATTAGTAGCTTAAAACTAATTAATATATTCAAAGTCTTTTAGATAAGATTTTTAAAATAACAAAACATAATTTTAAATTAAATTGGGCATAAAATGTGTTGCATTTTCTACCTCCATTTTAAATTTGTTTGATGACAAGCATTCTCAATCGAGTTTGGCTTTAGTATAGTATATTTCATTCCTTCGTCCTCTGGTGAACTGAATAACTCCGAGCTCGATCTCGAGTGAAACTCAAAATCAACAATTCAACCGTCGGATTGATCGCCATCGGCACGGCCTTCAATTTTAGATGATGGCAAGTCTCTTGACGTTTCTCGCTTCGGAAGTCACTTGTTTGAACCTCTTTGAGTGCTGCTTCCAATGTTATTGTTTCAGAGTAAATTGGAAGTTTGCTCGCACATCCTTACTAATGTTATAAGTTTGTATGTTTGTTTCTCTTTCACGCAAAACTTTTTGGATTGATTTTGATGAAACTTCACATAATAATATAGCTTACATATCAGAATAAAACATAAGCCACATTTTATCTCGAAATTCCCACGAACGAGAACGAGAGCAACGCGGGTGAAATCTGGGCGTCCTCTAGTATGTTGTATGTGGGTACTTTGATAATAAATCAGTTATGTCATAGAAAATAATATTGTCCATATATATCTATCTCCACATATTCTATTTATATATAAAACAAAAGTTCTTCACCGCGTCTGTGTTACTGCGATAAATAAAAAAGACTATAGAAAAAGTGTTGTGCAGGTTTCACAAAGTCAAGGGTGATCCCCGAGGAAGATTTTGGCATACAATTTGTCAAAGTTTCGTGTTAATCCTAAACAACCTCTTTGAATGGCTTATTACAGGACTACCTACTGGTGCTTTTTCGTAACGATTCGATTTCGTCTCCACCTCTCGCTGTTTATTGCGATACTCTCAAACACATTTCTTAATGTTTGAAGATTTTTTGACTTAATTTGGTAGATCATTCAATCATTATAATATATTAATCAAATATTGAGCAAGTAATAAAGCAACTTCCTCTCTCCTGATAAAAGATAAGTGACATTGTTGTGGCTGTACATCAACTCTTTTTAACACATATTCTCGAGAAGTGATAGAAGTGTTATTTAGAAAGATAGATATGAATAATCCGAAATACACATTATCAAATTTCGTAACATATTAGTACCGTAGTAACATAACGGTACATTGTATGAGATCTTCCTCCTTATAGTACCTAATGTAGAATTGGAGCTAAAACCCATCACTTATTTGGTAGGTTATCGAATTCTATAGCGAATAGGAATCATGAAAATGGCTCTTATTCAATAGCAAGCTTTACACTTACTTACACTTAAAAAAGTACGAGGTACTAGAGATAAGCTTCGAAAATAGTATAGGTACGTGAAGAATGTTCCTAGAATGTCTATTCCGTCTGAATAAACACTGAGTGGAATATTCTTATACATGAGTATTTCACAAGCTCTAAGCTGCGCAGTTCGCCGCCGTGGTGCCAACTGCCGCTTTGCTGGGCTTAGATTGTGTTAGAATATCTAAAATGTAAGACGTTTGCGGGAAAATACGGGAAATTCTGCCGTAGAAGTGGGTTTACTGCCGCATTCGTGTATTTTTCAATGTTTTGTTACTGAAACTTACACTGTAGCTTTACATCAATGGTGTAGACTTATTTCTTTATATACATAATTGCTGTCGACACAGTTTATCGTCGTAGCAATATTTTCATTTTATTACAAAATTACCTACTTTGTACAGAAGTAGTTTAAAGTCTGGTATAGCACGCAAGCCACTTTTTGTTCCGATATTTTCAGTACAATAAATCGATGCAAGTAAAACCGCGGAGTAAAGCTAGTATCTATACTAATTATAGACTTCATTGGCCGATTCAAAAAACACGTTGATATACTAATATAGAGGTGTTTTTTGAAACGTCCAATATTCCCTGTTCTCTCCAACTAACGTAACAGTGGGTAAAATAATAATCAAACAGGGATAGAACCCATGGAGTTAATGACACTTAAGTTAAGAAAAAGTATTTAAATATTTATATAATCTATGTTCCTAGTTGGTTGATGTGAATCGTGAATAGGTATATAGATATCTGATAGCTCCCTTGAAAAGGGTTCCAGTGTCTGTACTAACTGATAGTTTCCGCGCCGATGAAGTGGCAAGCTATCTGTCTTTGTCTCTTCTCTACTTAATGCGATTTAGTTGCGAGTAGGTTGACCACGCAGTGATTTACTTTCTGGAGATTATTTCTGTACCGTTGTACATCGATTTCAAAACTGACGTTTATTTGAAGAATAGACATAGTAATTTACACCTTATCCTATATTTAAGGAAGTGTAAGTTTGTTGGGTTTATTTAGACAACAAGTGTACTATTATACAAACTTCAAATTCATTTATTTCAAGTAGGCTAATTACAAGCACTTTTGAAAAGTCAAATTAGACTATTTGTAGTGACTCTACCACCGGCTCGGAAGACACCGGTCCTGTTGAGAAGAACCGGCAAGAAACTCAACAGTTGCTCTTTTAAAATCAATAATTTTTACAATATTAACTGTATTGCTACAAAAAAATATTTATTCCACTTCTTGTGTGAAGTTGAAAGCCGATCCAATTGCCTTTCAACATCTTTGTCATTTAAAAATTCATTAATAGTATAATAACCTTGACACAGTAAGTGAGTTTTGATACATTGCTTAAACTTATGCATTGGCAGATCAAGAACTGATTTGGGCAACTTGTTGTAGAAGAGTACACCCAATCACACGAATGACTTTTGTACTTTTCAGGGGCAATATGCAGATATAAGTAACTTATGACCATATCTAGAAATTAATTAATTGTAATAATAGAATTAATACAATATCTCAGTTAATGGTAAATGTGGACAAAGATTTCATCTGTAGATTGTAAGAAATAGACAGTTAGTCGGTTAAAATAGATGTTCACTTAACCCGAGAACCTGATCCGTAACTTTATAAAATATGCAAGTTTATTAAACAAAACTAAATATATTATAGGTAATATTAAACATAACTTACAGTACATCCGAATAAATTAGTGCACTTGGAAACCCTACATCTGTGTTAAAAACAGACATCAGTCTTCATCTGTCATTTTCTTCGCGTCACAGACACAAAAAGTGAAAAAGGATTTCTAGTTTGTCTGAAATGGATTTTTAGCTTCTCACTACTTTTTGCGGTAGATGTCAATCTTCATTAAGACGTCGACGAAACGACAAAAGAAATAGCATCTGTGTGAATACGGAATAATTTATATTAAGTAAGCTTGTAAGACGATAAATGAAACGTCGGCTTTGAAATAGAAGGTCTTAGGTTCTACTTCGAGCATGCATCTTCAACTTAGCGAGTTTTATGACTACAATTAAACCTATATTATTTTGAATGCTGAATTTTGTTTATTTGTTTGTTATGGTGTAAGTTCATTTTCATCGTGATGATTTAAATTAAATAAAATTATAAAAGATGCCACGTAAAACTTTACGTGTTTACGTTTTACTTACCATCTAAGTCTACTTAAGAAACAGTAATTTTATTTTCATATTATTTATTTTTCGACTGCTTCATTGGTCTAGTATTTAACCTATCTATTCGTTCGATTCGATTTGATCAGATATTGATTACTATTTTAAGCTATTGTATAGCTTTTATCGCGGGCCTTGAGCGTGGAGACCGAATACAGAAATTCCGTAACGAAAAAACCTAACACCCCCTTAGTATCAAAAACATAATATCAAAAGCACAATTTCGGCAACGACGTCATCGGGGAACGTGGCTTAGCGGTAAGGCGCTCTATGTGCCCGGATTGCCAGAGAGACACGGGTTCGAATCCTGTCGGTTCCGAAATTTTTTTTACCGCTAGGCCACAGTCCCGATGACGTCGGTAGGTAAACATAAATTGATAAAAAATGCTATGCAATAGCTTAAAGACGCGCGGCAGTCTCCGAGTGCCACACGTCTTTTTTAACTTAAGTCAAACCGGAACACAATCTCAGACAGGAAAAAATTGCGGCAGTGATGAAATTAAACCCATATCTTCATGGCTATTGCAGTCAGTTATAGCAATATTAAATGTTTATTGATATGATGTATTGATTTTCTAAAGTTTCGAAAACAAATTTCTTTATTTTTTTCACCCAATTTGGAAGTTCTACACTTAATAATCATTAAGCACTAAAGTAATAAAGCAACTACCTTTTTCCTGATCAAAGATAACATTACCTTGGCTGTATATCAACTCGTTCTCCTCAAGTGATACTACAAGTGTTATCTACCAGTAAGTAACGAGTTTAAGCGATCGATAGAACACGGAGGCGTTCCTTCTTCTTCTTTCCTTTAGATTCTAGTTGAAGAAATTCTTTTTTTACGGCCGGCTGGAAGGGTCTCTTTCATTATAGAAGAGTGTTTAGTTCATCTGTTACTGCAATGCTCAGCATCAGATGTTTTGAGTACGTTGATAATAATGACTGGGACATCGTGGCCTGATTGTGGCTAACTTTAATGTTAATATAGGAGTCTAAGCCTAACCTAACCACTGCACAAATGAGGTTGCTACTAGTATCCACTATTATACAGTATATAGTAAATAGAACGCACCGGTAAGTAAGGTCGGCACCGCACGGTGGAGATCGGAGCGGCAATAAATTCAACTGCGGTTGATGCGGCCCGGGCGAGGGGAATTGCGTCGGAGAGCGGCCGCAGTCAAAGATCTACCTACAGTCCTACACTAATACTAATATATCGCGGCCCGTTTGAGGCGAATGTTGGAAATAGCAAGGAAAATGTGTATGTGCCCACGTATACTATCAAACAATGTGTATTATCAAAATGTTTCTGCATTACACCTATTTTTCGGTCGTTCTGAATTATTTTAAGCTATTGCATAGCTTCTATCGCGGGCCTTGAGCGTGGAGACCGAATCCAGAAATTCCGTACCGAAAAAACCTAACACCCTCTCAATATCAAAAATATAATATCAAAAGCACAATTTCGGCAACGACGTCATCGGGGAACGTGGCCTAGCGGTAAGGCGCTCTAAGTGCCCGGATTGCCAGAGAGACGCGGGTTCGAATCCTGTCGGTTCCGCAATTTTTTTTCAAGCGTGATATTTCAAAAAGTCATTTTTTTACAAGCGTGATATTTCAAAAAATCATTAAAAGTTTTGGTATTTATCGATAGATGGAAAACTAAACGGTTACTTTTTAGTTTACGGGATTCGAAACCGCGTCTCTCTAGCAATCCGGGCACTTAGAGTGCCTTACCGCTAGGCCACGGTCCCGATGACGTCGGTAGGTAAACATAAGTTGATAAAAAATGCTATGCAATAGCTTTACCGCGGCAGTCTCCGAGTGCCACACGTCTTTTTTTTATACTGTATAGGCTAGCGCTTGGCTACGATCACACCTGATAGTAAGCGATGCGGCCTACAGTAGAACACGTTTGTCTAGAAGGTGCCTGGTCACTCTTGCTTTGAAGATATTCATATTGTAGGTGGCAGGGAAAACGAGAGCTGCTGACGGGCATTCTATAATTTCGAATCAAGAACGAGGAACCAAAGCGTTTTGTCCATGGGGTATCGACTACATACATTACTTACTCGCTAGAGGATACATTTTGTTTTCACTTTAGCAAAAATGTTGAGCTTCATGTTGTAATTATATCGTCAACCATACAATCCTTAACATATTATGTAAGTCGATTTTTGAAAAAACTTTACAAAAAACCGTATAAATGCCGATGTACAACGTTTGCAAAGCGGATGACAGAAATCGATATTCTCCAATGACATTTTGTCGTATTGGACTGACAATTGAACTGAAGGTGGGATGATCGACGAGATGTTCGTACAATTAATATTTTTCACGAAGGCGGCACAAGTAAGCATAGCGGTAGCACTTTTCAAAACAGGCTTCATCCTAAAAAGCTCTTATATTAGTAACATGACAATATCCCGCACTTCTTTTTTAAATTACGTGAAATTGAGGTATTTTCGTGAAGTTCCGTAAAATATTAACAATTTAAGCGGGCATACTTTTTAGGAATTGGATAACGTAGTCGGTAGGGTAGTAACAGCCTCCCACCATTCAGACCTGGACCAATTTGATAAATGTCACTTGGCCCTGCCGGGAATTGAACTTGGGATCTTCATCTTATAAATCCACCGCGTACCACAGAGGCCGTCAAACGTGTTCTTGGATGCAAAGTGTGACATTGACTTGGGGTTGACTTGGGGCTGAGAATTCTAAGTTACTAAGTAAAACTTTGTAGTATAATTTTTAACCGGCAAAGTATAATTATATATAAAGCAAAACTTATTGAACAATTTGAACTTTACGGACATTATCGGCTTCTTCTCAGACCCAGACCATTAACTAAAATGTCAATGACTAATGACAAAATAAGGTTTCTTTTATGTATTAGGGAGACTACAATATCCAACTGAAAATAGCCCAATATTAAACATAATGACAAATGACAATCCGCCACGAGACATTTCCGATACGACTAATTAATATCACTAATAATTTCCGTTCATATTAATTACGCAGTCAATATTATTAGTTCACGGAATAGTTCATAAGAGTTAAGCGGCAAACGACTGTACCTATTCAATGTTATAATTGTTATAATGGATAGTCCAAGCAAATGATCCAGTAGTTGGTAAGTGGCAAAACTATGGTCCATAACATTGCGAGCAACAATTCGCAGGGCATCCAAGGAATACGTTCTACGAATTGATCTGTGATTGATATAAATCTGTGATGTTGGTGTCAATCGTGATACTTAACTCCACGGAAACACAGGAAAGGAAATGCAGAAATAAGTATAGCGCTGGTACATTCCAGGCGGGTTATCCTCTCCTTACAATAAGAGGAACGTTATTACAGCAAAAGCTGTATGTAATCTGTTTTCCAAAAAAACCGTTGCTCAGCAACATATCACTAAGAGTACATAATGTAATAAATATATTTCTACTTTGCTGACTCTTTTTCAGTTCGTCACACAAACGCTTATCAGTATACCTTACTATTACAACAAAACCTTTTTCTAAAAATAGGATATCGATACCCAATCTCTTTAACAGTATCATCTAATAGAGGTAAGATCTTTGAACGAGATGAAGTGACCCGTAACAAACGAAAATCGCTTACGCGTATAAACTACACCTTGGATTGTTTGATCACAGATTCCCGACTGAATTTGTTCCACTTGCAAGAGAACTGTCATCGGTGTCTAATTGAGAACTGTCGGGGTCTCTGGCAATTGTGGCTGATTGGGGTGAAAATTGTGGATGAAAAGGGGATTAAATATTTAAGCAACACACTAACCACGACAATACAAGAAGAAAAATAAGGTGTGTGGCACTCGGAGACTGCCGCGTTAAAGCTATTGAATAGCATTTTTTATCAACTTATGTTTACCTACCGACGTCATCGGGACCGTGGCCTAGCGGTAAGGCGGCTCTATCTAAGTGCCCAGATTGCCAAAGAGACGCGGGTTCGAATCCCGTCGGTTCCGCAATTTTTTTTCTAAAACCGTTTAGTTTTTCGATCTATCGATAAAAACCAGAACTTTTAATGACTTTTTGAAATATCACGCTTGTAAAAAAATGACTTTGAACTCGCGGGAACTGACGGGATTCGAACCCGCGTCTCTCTGGCAATCCGGGCACTTAGAGTGCCTTACCACGCTCCTAATGAAGTCGGCGCCGAAATTGTGCTTTTTATATTATGTTTTTGATATCCAGGGGGTGTTAGGTTTTTTCGTTACGGAATTTCTGAATTCGGTCTCCACGCTCAAGGCTTGCGATAGAAGTTATGCAATAGCTTAATTATACCGTCGAAAAACATACAAACATAAATTAAGAGAAAATAGTATAGTACAAGTACCTCTGTGACACAGGTTTTTTAAATTTACTTCAAAATCCCCAGCACAAGTGAAAAAATGACCTTTTTAACAATAAATTTCATTTCATTATTTTGAAGTAAAGACAAGAACAACACAAATAAGAAAAAAAGTAAAACGCATTCAGAAACATAAAATAATAAAATAAATAAACGAAGCTAATATAAGTAAAAGATAAAAAAGCCTAAGTAAGCGACTAACTAATGTTTTGTAATGTTTTTTTAATACTCTTTTTAATTAAATTATATTAATAATTAATACGACGATTTACAATTACTTTAAGATGTAATGGTACACCGGAAGAAGATAAAACAATATTATTATTATACAAAATCACGTGTTTAAACGGTATGAAGTGAGCTATATAAACGAAAATCGCTTACGCTTATAAACTACACCTTCAATCGTTTGATCAAAGATTCCGACTGAATTTGTTCTACTTGTAACAGAGCTGTCATCGATTTCTAATTGAGGAGTGTCGGAGACACTGTCAATTGCGGATGATTGGTTCCAGATCAAATCTCTCTGTTACAAAGAAAAGATGTGTTATAAATTAAATAATAAAAATCAAAATTTTTTATTATAATAATTAATATAAAAAATCTATTATATATATCGGGATAAACACACAGTAATATAATAATAATATTATCTCGGTGCCATACATTAAGTTCCGTTCAGTCGCTAATACGTAATAACAAATAATATGTAATTTACAATTTTCTAATTTTCTTTCTTTTTAGTTTCGTTCTGAACTTATCCAATTATTTTTCCGAGCGTTCAATATCAACGTAGGTAAATATATATTATTATTGTAATTAAGAAAATAATTAAACAGTGAAATTTCATGCTAGGCCCGTCAGAAAACGGAATAACCACTAAAAAGCATTTCAGTTGTTAGTTAAAATTTGTAAAATTTTATTATACGGAAAGAAAAGAATTAAGTATCGATCTCGGTTGCTAAAGGGAGCATTAAGTAGAACAATCTCGAAGGCACGTCAGCACTTCTATCGAAAGCTTCAACATCCCAAAGAAGAGCCGCGCAAACATCTCATTAGGCCGCGGCAACATCAAAAAGGCTCTAACGCTGAACACGCGAGGTAGTTTTCTCGCAGTTTCGCAATTTCCTGCGTGCTTCCTGTGTGATCGCGTCAACCGGATGCTACTCGCGTCGCTTCTACCCACAACTTTCATATCTACCTACCCGCAACGGTTTTCTGTGTCGCAACCATTGGTAATAATATTTCCCAATACACACACAACATATTATCAACCCTGAAGTAGGTAAGTGAGGGGGGGGGGGGTTATAAGATTACAAACGTGTATGTTACTGCATACTATTACACATAGGTACCATTACGATTATACAACAGAAAGATGATTGTCTATGGTAAAGTAGCTTCGAAGCTTCTGGAGCAATTTGTTTTTAAAATATAGTATTTTAGAGAGAAGATTATATGTTATTCAGAGATTTAATAAAAAACCTTAGAAACTTTTTAGTAGTTTATGTAGGTCGCGCTAAATTAAATCAGATTAGGTATAATGGTAGGTTTCAATGTTTCGACGGCCTCCGTAGCATGTCGGTATGCGTATTGGATTTAATAGACGGAAGTACTGGGTTCGATTGCTGACTGGATTGTTTAATATTTTCTAAATTGGTCTTGTTCTGGCTGATGGGAGCCTTGGATCGTTTCTAATTACTTTTCTACTGATAAAGACATATACGGCCAAGTGATATAGCGTTCCAGTACGATGCTAACATCATAGACAGCGTCGTCATTTAACATTAAGATACGATCATAGGATAACTTATAGCTAAATCTCTATGTGTTCTCTCTCTCTTTCTTTCTCTACGTGAAAATAAAAAAGTAACAAAAATGTAAAGGTATAATGAATGAAGTAAAAACGGAATTTTATTCTGTAGAATCTAGGTCACACCACCAATTTCGCTTTCACCAGAATAACTATACAAAAATGTAGTATTTGTAAAGTAAAACATTTAAATTCCGGTCACGTTCATCGTTAAATGAAACAATTCCATCGCACCGAACAACGATCTTTGTTATAGTTCGCAACGTCCCGCCGGACTCAGGTGAAGCGATTTATCTCCCTGAAGATATCGCTCCTGTATAATATAAATGTATTGACAGGGTTGGAGACAGACTAGTAAGCAAGGGCTTTTTACATAATTAGTCACGGAAAATCCTGTATAGTATAAGATTTATTGACAACATTTTCAATAGAATAGAAAATTATTAATTTTCGTTAACTTTTTTAGCTATCAATGAAAAATTTGAACAAGGTTTGTATTTCAAGGTACATTCTAATAAAAACAAACTGTAGATGGTTTCTGAAAAAAAAAGTTCCGCTCGCAAGTAGCGTTATCCGAAATTCAGGGCTTTTCTTCTGTAATTTTCCTCTTCTCTTCTCTAGCAATTTTGGATCCGTGGTTAAGTTGGTAGAACGCTCTGACCGCTACAATCAAAGAGTTCGAATCCCGCCGGCTCCGCAATTTTTGGTATCACGTTTGTATAAAAAAAATTATAATGACCTAAAAGTGTGGTTAACAGTATCCAATAAAAATAAAGCATAAATTCATTGTATTGTAAAACTGTTCCAGCAAATAAATGACTTGATTGATTGATTAATAACTTTGGCTAAGCAAATGGATTTACATTTGCTTATAGCTATATATAGCTTAGTATTTTTCAAAAATCGTCTACTGTCTATCTTTTGTTTCAACTTTAATGAGACCTTGCTCAAAATTTTCCGTGACTGCTGTAAAAAGTTAGTAAAAAATAATTTGTTTACCAGACTACGAGGATACAAGTTAAATTGAAGCCTTAGAAACGGCTTAACCCTAGAAAGATAACGTGCGCCCCAAAGGCGCCCGCGAAACAGATATATCGCTGTATCTTTTCATTCAACGCGTGTACACGCTTGTGCTTTCAAGTCAACTCAGCCGTCGGTCAACACTGCCGGGGAACGATCGCTGCTGTTCGGTAAGTACCTTAGTTTCGTTTCTATGACAACGCGTTGCGCTCGAGAGGCGCATGTTTATCTTCTGTGTAACTTTTATGTTTTTCTGTGTGATTTAGTTTTTGTTACTTTTTCTTTATTTACACATAAATAAAGTATGTGTACAATCAGGTTATTGTTATTAATTCGTTTTATTGTTTTTAGAAACACCTTTACTGTCCAAAACTTTGGTCAAAAGAGAAATAAATTCCTTTATGACCTAACATCTATGTTCTGTTTTGATGGACCTTTGACTCCACTATTATATAAGCCGAAGCCGTCGAAGATGGTGTATATGTTGTCCTCATGCAATTAAGGCACTGTTATGTCGAATTCCTACAACTGGTAAACCTGAAATCATTACGTTCTTCAAGACAAAAACATAAGGGGTTCCCTTTGACTATATGTGTTCATTGATGTCTTGTTCTGGAAAGACTAACAGATGGCCAACTAATACATAATTCACACACAATGTTTTGTCAAAGCAAGAAAACCTTAGAAAATATATGAAATAACTAAGAACTGAACAGTCTACACCCCACTTTGTCAAGGCTATGAGAGAAAATTTTGTGAATATCCTGTCACAAGCAAACAAAGAAGCTTCTCAAGAAGCAGATGAGGAACCTCCTGCCAAATTGAATATCTAAGATGACATGTACAAAATGCAAAAAAACTGTGTGTGGTGAACATAAAAATGTTTGCACTTACTGTTTTTTTTTTTCATTATTGTTTGTAATTTGAGATTTAATATATAGTTAATTATTAGTTTGTAAGAAAAAAACCACAAATGTTTCTTATTTTTGTATAAATTGTACTTTAGTATAAACACTTCTAATTTTTGTTACTTTTTCTTAAGCATTTATAAAACACTGTATAATTTTCTTAATACTAAAAATAATAATAAAAATTTGTGTTTTATTAACTTCTTATTAATCTAAGAACTCATTGAAATTATAATGAAAAGAATTCACTTTCAGTTTGTAAATAAATAGTCCATATTACTTTGCGGCGCCTCTGAGGCGTATGTTTATCTTTTCAGTACAAAAAAATAACGTTATCTCTTTAGGGTTAAGAACTTCTTATACGAGTGTATCTAGCATCGAAATTGAATACCAATTCTTTGAAACTTGGACGCTTCTGACTTTATGCGGCTTCCTAACTTTTAAATCTTTTAGCTAATCTATGATGAATAGTGAATTTACTTTGGTTTCAAATATCGTCCCAATTGATTGACATTTATTAGAGATGATAATTATAGTGTACCTTGACACTAGATAGTCGATTATAGGCACTTACTACATTTGGACATAGACAGTCAGAGATACTTTGGGAAAAATCAACTTCTATTAATATGTTACTACTCTATATAAGTACAATAAAGAAAAACATCGACGTTTTTTTGTTACTCGATTAAAGGTAATAATAAATAATATGTTTCTTTGTTGCAGGCAACAAGAACTACAAGGTTCAGTGACCTTAAATTAATAACTTAAACTACATAGGGCCGTAAAAGTACAACAAAATGCTTCATAGGACATCTTCATCTCGACGGCGCAGAGCCTCGAGAAGCGCAGCTACCTCACCTCAGACTAGGTCACCGAGACCTTCAGCACAGTCTTCCCGACGAGCTTCCCTCGCTACTACAGAAACTGACGATGAATTGGAACCCCCACCGCAAAGAAGTCCTCGAGCCAGCCTAGCCCCTGATGCAGCCTTAGAGTCATATCATCGAAGTCCACGACATTCCCTAGTTCCTGAATCAAGGTCACCAAGAAACTCTATAACTCCTGAAACAGCTATCGTAAGGAACACTCTAGCCCCGTCACGAAATAATTTGGGTGTTGAACAAGCTTACGGATCCCGTCTAAGTCTGAACCCCCAAGACTTCAACCGAAGTCCTAGAAACAGTATTACCCCAGACATTACGGCAAGGAGTCCGAGGAGAAGTTTGGTTCCGGAGGGGACATCCTGGAACCAGCCTAGGAATTCTTTAGTGCCTGATGTTGGCAGGAGTCCTAGACATTCGGTGGCTAACATACAGATTGATCCAGCGCGAAGTCAGAAAGAATTAGGTCCAAGCCCAAGAACAAGTCCTAGGGGGAGCATAGCACCGGATACACTTATGAAAAAGGAATGTGAAATAAACAGGAGTCCAAGAGGATCGCTGATTCCTGATTCTCAAAGGAGTCCTAGAGGTAGTATCGCTCCTTCCGAGAGGAGTGCAAGAGGGAGCTTAGCCGCTGTCGAGGTAGATGGAGCGAGAATAAGTCCTAGAGGAAGCCTGACACTTACCTTTCAAGAACCTTTAGTGTCTAGAGAAAGGCGAGCGAGTGAAGACAGTCAATGCGCTGGTAAGTTCAAATGATTAAAATAAAAGAGATTGTGGTACGCCACGCTAAATTACCTATGTATCCTCGTCCGAGATATTTTTTGTTTGCAATTCATTAAAAAACACCGAGAATCTTCTTTTGAATAAGCAAAATATGTGTTTGGACAAAATATTAATTGAGCCGAGTTTGTTGGCTGAAAAAATAGCTGATTGATTGCTTAATGTTTGTTTACTTAATTTGGTAATGTTCGTTAACCGGAGCGTTTATGTTGGTAGGTAATCGAGGTCGAGTGTCTCCGTACAGAGCGTCGATCGCTGGCCGGCACAGCGGGACGGCGCTGTCGGATGCTGGCTCTAGAAGAGCATCCAGTTCTGTTAGCCAAGTGGGTATCGCATATATCTTAAATAATTATGCAGTATTATGATCCTGTTATAATGACCTATATGTCTTAACCTTACGAGAAGGGATATAGATCCTAGATCCTTTAGGTTTACTCCCATGAAAGTTGGCAGACTATGGTGAATTACTCAAATGTTAGTACACGGGGTATATGACGACCAACTTCCTAACCCTAAGTTTGGTTTAACTGTTAAGAATTTTTACTCAGAATTTCTTCAGAATCGATCTTATGTCTTCACGATCCGAAACCACTTCAACGTAGTGAGTCAGTTAAGGCTGACGAGTAATATAATAAAATATAATTTATTACTATATGATGTACTGACTTGAAAGAAATGTATATTTAATTGATACCCACTGGTGGTCAGGTGTCGGGAGATGAGCAGCGTAGGCTGTGCGGCGAGCAGGCGAAGTACGGCGACCGCACGGGGTTGGGGCTGGGCGTGGGTCTGACCACCTACGGCTCAGTAGCCTACCAGCTCAAGGATGCCAACATGGAGGCATCGGGCACAGTCGACTTTGTCTGCCGAGCAGCCAAGATTATGAATCGGACCAGTAAGTTATAGTCAAGATCTGTACTGTATAGTAGTCTTATATACCTATGTACTAACTATCATATCGAAGGACTATTAAGTATTCTTTTGAAACATAACTGTATGTACTTTTTGCAATATTGCAAATCCGATATTTTCCGTTTCCGATCTTTGCTATCTTTGCTGTTCTGATTTAAAACACTAAATTAAAAATATTTAGAAGCTTTACTTGGCTACCGTCATAGTTACAAACTACAACATCCTCAAGAAATATAACAAATAACTTCTGGATATTTATCAAGATTTACCCAGTAAAGTGAGGAAATAAATCTACTACAGAAAGTGAGGTTAGAATATTCTTCATTAATCATTATAGAAGTGCAAGTGCCAAATGTCAATTTTAATTTTGACAGTTGATCAAAGAGACCATATACTTTTCAAGTTGTCTATGGTCTAGTCTATCTGTTAGGTTGGTATCAATGGTAGTGTTGCTAGTAAAAGAAAAACTACTATTCTACCAACAATGGGAAGATGGAATCACTACAGATCTAATATTGCCACATCCTACTATAAAAAATATATACTTCATAGCGATATTGTAGACTAATTAGCACGGTAGAACTTCCACGGAAAAGTTGTGTTACAAAAAGCCTTACCCCTGCTTCAGTGTACCAAATGCCTTAAACGCTCCGTAAGTGAAAGTTAAAATAAAGTGGCGCAATAAAGGAGGGGATCTCACTCGGCTCCTAACAAGTGAATCAAAGGAATTTCACGACGCCCCGGAAATTAAAACAGTCCATCACCGAGCGAAGCGCGCGTGTGGGGAAGTACTACCGCTACTATACCATACAGTTAACGTTACATAGCGAAATAAGAAAAACATTTAACGACGTTGTACATGAGATAATTAAATGATTAGTTCTAGAAACAGGATTTCATAATAACTAAGAGATGAAGATAGACTTGGACGTTGTTCATATTGTGCTATAATCCATATTTAATTTTTTAACCCTGATCCAAGTCTCGATCCTTTTAGCTTATAATTATGATTTTTGAACGGAGTTCTTGTATTTGCCTAAAAGTATGAACCTGCATGGTTTGACATGGCCATCATCAGATCTTATCAGAACAGCGTTAACATTAGTTAGGGCTAAGGTTATCATTTAATCGTAGTATTTTGTTTCAGTTGTGATGACGGTGTTCCTCGCCTGCCTCTCTACGCTACCAGTCATCATGTTAATTATGGGTGAGCTTAAAAACATACGCAATAATATGTTACATGACTATTTCTTGAAGTATTATAATCTAATTAAAAATTAAACTGAAATTATCTATGCCTAAAAAGTTATATATGTATTTTATACCTACAATAAATCCATACTTTAACATGTCCAAAAATATGAGACCTGATATAATATTTACATTTTTAACTTGTGAAACACAGTCAATAATATAATAATAATAATAAAAGCCATTTAATCACATATGTATACATAATTATTTTATATATTTTTATGAGATAGTGTTACCTAATATCAAAAATTGCGGAGGCAGCGGGATTCGAATCCAGATTTCGTTGGTTTTCGCGGTTTATCAAAATTATATCCAAAAGTATTGTTAACATTCTTTTCCTGCGCAATTTTTGATATTATGTTTATTTTCAAAACGGTATCTATAATTCAACTCTAATTTCAACATCTTACTAGTTTTATTTCAAATAATTTTAGATTTGTGTAACTAAGAATACGATCGCTTTAATGAACGGAAAACAACGAAACGAAAGATAACAGAAGTTATTTGGGAATTTTTTCCTTTTCCTTTTTCATTAAAAATAAATTTAACCTAGCAACTGAGATAGTACAAAATAAAAATTACACTTAATTACACAAGGCAACAAGTATCTTGATTAAATATTCAAATGGTGTTAATTAATTTGCCAGTAAACTCCGTGAAACCAAAGTTAAACACGAAGCAGATGAATATTCATAGTATTCGTTAAAACACAGGCGATATTGAATAATTTGTAAAACCAATATTGACTTGGCGACATGGATATTGTCGGAGAAAAGCCACTTTGTAGGAAATCATAATACACGGAAACATATTTATGAGAACAAAACTCACTTATGTTATTATCTCGCATCACATATTTAAGGTGGAGACACATTTTAAACGTTAGACGCAGCCTTAATCACACGTGACGTGTATGTCAAATATGATCAAAGCCTCTTCAAAGGCTGGACTGAATTACCGACTAAAAGGATAAACAGATTCAGTTTAAATTCCAAGTTTATTTGAAGTAGGCTTATTTTACAAGCACTTTTAAGTGTAAGTCGTATTAAACAATTTGTAGTGACTTTACCACTGATTTGGAAGGTATATTCTGCTAAGAAGAGCAGACAAGAAACTCAGTTGTCTTGTTTACTAACCCATATTCTCCACGATCTATTGCAATGTCACCTGATCTAAAGTAATAATGACTTATCGAGACAATTGTGTTAACTTAAACTTAACTTAAAACGCAGCTTAAAATATAAAATAAAGAGTACGATTAACAAACTTTCACGCACTTTTTTATTTAGTTCATACTTGTTTTCTCGGAAAAATAGGTATTTTTTAATTCCATTACCCGCATTAAGATCTAAATAGGTTTCTAAATGTAACTGAAAGACTAGTAAATTCTATGTATTACAGCATAAGATCTTTATTTTATAAAAATTATATGTCAGCAGGCGACGTGTCGCAACGACAATACTGATGCAAAACGTCGTTTCTATGAGTTTGCTTCCACACAAATACATAAAACCAGTGATTTCGCACTTACGACATGCACCTTATTATTATTTATTATTATTTCTATCTTCAAGGCCAGACGGGTGTCTACATGTACACTCAAAGATTAGTTAACTGTCTCCTCTTGTCTGGACACGAAAGATCATCCTTTATTCCCTTATCTTGAGATGCCTATTGAGTAGACAGTGCCCAGTTGTCATGCCTACTACTAGTGCTATGTTGGTTCTGCTTTGTGACAGTAGATGCGTTGTTTTCTTCTTGTCGTATGCCTTCAGGAACATTTTTGATTGCCTGTGTTTGTATATATTTCTATGAAATATCTTTGGTAGCTGATGCAAAACGTCGTTTCTATGAGTTTGCTTCCATACAAATACATAGAAACCAGTGATTTCGTTGCGAAATATCGCATGATGCCATCGTCAGCAGTCGATTACGAACATGCACCTTACTCAAAACCAGGTTACTTAAAAACAAAGTGTGGTATTTTTCATGACATCAAACGAAAATTATTTTTAAAACCTTTTGACGGCACAAAGAGTTTATAATGGCTCCCGTTATAGCTGTTTCGATTATAAGGCAATATCGAATATAATTTGTGAAACCAATATTAAATTAGCGAATATCGGAAGCCCACACAAAGGCAGCTACTTCGCGGTAATTGCTATACTCGCTGCAAAATAATGGATGGAATAATATCTCTAAAAGTCATTTTAATGTATTATTTACATATTATACGTATAAAGTACCCGTAACCGTATCATTATCAAGTAGTATGGTCACTGCTGCGTTGGTCTAGTGGTTAGCCTATTTTTACTTTCCAAAGCCGGATTCAGGAAGTTGGTGCTGTCACCGGTCTCGGTCACTATCATCAATAATCGTTAATAGGTTGACAATGATGATGATTTGTTCACTGCTGGACTTAGTCCGAAATATTCATCGATGTATAATTCGTTTTACACCATGTTTACTGGTATTACAAAACATGTTTGACTCAGTAGCCATGTTTTACATTAAAAATGGCAACTTACTCAAATATTTTTTAATAGTGGAACAACCTGTATATAAGTGTTACAAAAACGTTTTCTCGGGCGCAACGGCTAGTATGTCTTCGCGCGATGTTTTTTATTACATTACCCACATATTACCTTTTATAGATTTAGTTTTTTTCTTATTTTTTATTGCTAGTATAACTTTTTCGTTTATAATAATATTTACTCACTGAATTGTCTTCTTCGTCTTTAAGCTAATATTTGTATGTAAATTAGACATAAGTTAGATTAAGAGAGGAATGTGCAGTGCTCAGAAAAGCCGACAAGAGCTTACGAGCACCAAGCTGTATATATAAAGATTGTATGTGTATAAATAAATAAATAAATAAATAAAAAAAAAAAAACTGCTACTTCGGCTTGCTAATCTTTTAGACGGAATTTGTCGGGGACAACGAGGCGGAGAGATGAATCCAGCTGAAATGGGCTGCGTTTGGAAAATTACGTCATGAATTCAAATCGTTTTAATTGGGATGACAATGCCTGTATAGTAATATCAGGCTGAAGACTATAGTCTCGAACGAGTGAGTTCTACCTAATTACTATAGAACTCTTGGAGGGATATGGGGTTACATATCATCACGCCTTAATCCAATAGGGCTAAGCAGCCTTCCTTCTACTTGCTACGGTCCTTAGCTCCTTACTTCAAAATATCCTGGTTTATGTCCAGAAATATTAGGCTTGCTATTCTGTAGTTGAGAAACAAGTATTTGATTCAAACATCACATAAGGCCCAACCATTATGACAATTAAAATTCTTGCTAAGAATTTTTATTCTAAACTCAGCTAGACAAACCGGGCAGCTCAAGGATTTTAAATTAAAAACTGCAGGTAAATTCCTGAACGTACTGCACGTCCAGGTATTCGCTTTAATTAACTGCTCCACCGCACTCAAGTTTAAATTAATTTTCCCGGACATAAGGATCTTAACTCTTCTGACCTTAAACCGTTTCATAAAATTAAGGCAATATTTTTGAAACGACGTTTATTAATATATATTTTTCAATAAACGAACGTACACCGTTTCGTAGCTCTGTGAGGCGCCAGTCTGTCTGGCTTTCATTTTCTCACCCATACAGCAGTGACAGGCAGGCCTATTCCTTCTCTCTCACTCTAACTCGCAGCGCTAGTTGTACTTAATTGAGGTATCACTTCTGTCAGGCGTCCGAGAAGCACACATTTATCAAAAGTGCAACTGTCGAGTTTCTGGCTAGCTCATCAGGCAGATCCAAAGCGAATCGGTGATAGAGTCACTACGCATTGATACATTTGACTTTTTTACCGAAGAAAAAAAACGGAAGAGGTTCTCAATTCGACACGTATATTTTTTTTTTGTTTGACCACGCATAACTTTTTACAGAGTTGTCTGATTTTAATAATTCTTTTTTTTTATTAGAAAGGGCACACTTTCAATATGGTCCCATAGTCATCATCTGATGATGATATCCTGGGAAAATAGAAGGAACTCTTCAAATTTTATAGGCACACTTGCAGCGATTTTGGTTTTTGTGTAAGTATCGGTAGCTTTTTGGCTACTAGTGTCGTATAATATACTATGAGAATATAGTACGAGTAGGTTACGTGTCGATAAATCACTAAAAAGTAAGAAATAAAATTTTTTAACCAAAAATAGAACCGACTCAAAACGCACTAAAAAGTAAAAAATAACTGCGTCATTTAGTTGCTTTAATTTACTTGAGCATATCTATATTTTTAGTGCGTTTTGAGTCGCTACTATTTGTTTTTAATTTTTTTTTAAAAAGTGCTGTTTAAACAGTCTACTTGCAATAAATGAATTCAAATTTGAATGAGAGAAAGAAAGAAAAGTCTTTATGTATACATCATGCCGCACATCACAATTGCTTTTAGTGCTACATAATACCCTGCGATGTGTGGCATAACCTAGAACATGGATCCAGCTTTTTCAGAACGATCATGCTGTGCTGATTTCTGCTAGATGCATGTCTATGCTAGTAACAATATCAAAAAAAAATAGCAGAAAATACTTGCAATTAAATGAAATATACACATATAACAAATACAATAAACACTGTACTAAAACAAAACAAATCTCTTAATTTTTACGATGATTATTTTTACAAAAAACGAAGCACAAAAGCAGACCAAGATGGAACCGTTTATGTCATCATTAAAACACTGGATATAAAATAAAAAGACTCCACTTTCAGTGTAACGGTTTAGTAACGGCGGGCCCATAAATCTTGTCTTCCCCCTTATATTTCAGCGTACTGTGCAAATTGAAACAGGCCACTTTACGGGTATCTGTACTTCGTTTATGAACAATGATAAATCTTTTATCCGCCCTACCCTCCATTACGTTATTGTTTCTTAAAGATCATTTGTTATTAGATAAGAACATGTTTTATACTGTCGAGTAATTGTCTTAACAGCTCCATAAGTAAATGAAACAAAAATTAAAAAAACAAAATGTAAAGTCGTTTACCTCACGTAGGCTTAGTTTATAAGCACTTTTAAAAAGTCAAATTCATCAGTTATATAATTAATTTGTAATTTCATTTTTATGCTTTTTGGTGTAGAGAATATGGGGCCATGGGGACTGGTGGCTCGTGCTCTTTTTTAAAATATTTCAAAAAAAGTTATTGAGTCTACGAGTGACCAAAGCTGGCAGCTAAAAATATGTTTGGTTATATCTGAAATGAAAAATATTTTTCATTTTTTCGAAATGAGCTAAAATTCCGCTATTCGAGGGAAAATTCAGCCGGATAGCTGACTAGGTGCTAAACGATATATACATGCCTACATAAATCAAATACAAAGTTTTTAATAACGGTTAAAATAAGTTGTCACATTAGAAATCCTAATTTCAAAGGGTTAATAAATAGCCTGCCAGAGCAAAGTTAAGAACTAGGCAAATAACGAAACTTCGCAATTTTACGTAAACATAAACGATGTTTTCAGTTTAAACGGACATAATGATTAATGAGGAAGCCGACGGTACAACAAAAGTTATACGAAAGTTTGTACAACAATCCTGTATATGTATATGTGGTTATAGTTACTAGTTCAACAAGTTTTCATACAACTTTTAGTAGCATAGATATCATTAAGAAAGAACTCGGAATAGTACTGCCACTATTATTTCAGTCACTAAAAGCCACGTTTATATCTCTTGAGACTTGCATATCTCTAAAAAGTTTGTTATTTTTTTTAGGCCTCCTAGGTACTGTAGTATGCGCAGTGGATTAATAAGAGAAGGTCTTGGGTTCGACTGGAACGATTAAAATTTTCTAAATTGGTCTAGGTCCTGGTGGGAGACTTCTGCCGTGATTACTACGCTTCCGACAAAGACGTACCGCTAAGCGATTTTAACGAACCGGTACGATGTCGTGTAGGAACCGAAAGGAAGATTATGGTCAAATGCTTAATATCTATTTAAGAAAGATTATGGCCTTGCCAGTTAATTGTGGTTTAATCCTATACGGTG
This sequence comes from Mycalesis mineus, assembly GCA_034621355.1. Classification (NCBI taxonomy): domain Eukaryota; kingdom Metazoa; phylum Arthropoda; class Insecta; order Lepidoptera; family Nymphalidae; genus Mycalesis; species Mycalesis mineus. The sequence continues at coordinate 15,929,182 of CM067893.1, forward strand.
GTCGTGAATCTCAGTAAACGTTCGCGTTTGATACTCGTATAATGAAATTTATCTCCAATTCTTCGATGTCAAGTGTGTAACGTCTGATAACATCCATTTTATATCAAGGTTACAACAATATTATTGGTTATGTACCTACTCCCGGTTTTAGTAACAAATTGAGACACTAACTTGAGCCTGAGGTTTGGCTCGCATTCTTAGAGTACAATTAAGTCTTATTAACTCGTATTATTGTATCGCTGAACGACAGTTTAAAAGTTATTTGTGCATCTCAGGAAATTATAAAATAAAAAATAGTAATTTTTCATAGGTCAATAGATAAAGTAATTTCCGAGGAAGATTTTAGAGTATAATTTGTGTAGTTTTCTGTAATTTGCTCAAATACGACGATAACAGTGGAAAGAGTCGCGCACCTGGGAGATTTAATTGAAAACCTTGCCTAATGCCTAATTCCTTTTAAATACAACAAAACTATATATGGCAGACATATTCCCCTTTATTAGGTCATTTTATTTTTAAGTTATTTAAGGGTAGCTTGCTATATACATTTTTTATTTAAAAGAGAGTCAAGTACAATTTATCTGCTTTGATTTTCTTGCAAGGTTGCATAGACTATTCTCGCGAACGAAGTCACTCGCGCCTGCTTGTTAAATAATAAAAATAATAAATGAAGTGTAGTCTCGCCCTAAGCAAGATCGCTAGCAATCTCAGTCAAACAGAATTATTACGTTCCTTTGTTCGAGATAATGAAATTCAATCTCGAATTATCGCGCAGAAGATAATTGTTTCAGCTTTGTTTCTAATGAAAAAAACTCCTCGCATTCCCGCGGGGGCGCTTTGAACAACTTGGGAACAAACGAACAATAATTTTGTTTAACAAGTAGCACTTGGATGTTATCTCACCTGAAGAATAAGCTCTTCTATATAATCTCACTTGAAGTTATGTGTCAATGCATTCTGAGATGCTATGCAGGGTGTCCCATAATTCACATATTATACAATAAATTCTCTCGCCGCGTCTTTTTGCCTGTCTGTTCGCGATAAAATCAGAGACTACTAAACGGGTTTTCTTGCGGTTGTCACCAAAAAAACCTCCATCTACACATAACATCTCTACATTACATATCTCAACGACCTCCATGGCGTATCGAAATACGCGGTAGAGGTTCTAGTTTCGATTCCTGGCTGAGCAGAAGATTTTCTTCTTTGGTCTAGGCCTGGCAGGTGGATGCGGCAATGGCTTTTGATATTATATTTGGTGGATAAAATAACAAGAACTCTCCTTAAACTCCAAAATAAACATCAAGCATCATTTAAGCTCATTATTTATACATCTGGCAGACTGTTTATAATAAGCATTCATTTGTAAATCGGACCGGGTGTAGGTGTGACCGGGGGCGGATGGAACCTGGCGCCCTCATTACTGATGCTTGTTTTACGATACTTGCAAACTAATTGCTTCTATAAATACTGTCTCTTGGTCCAGTAGTTAGCTTACTCGTATATATCTTTGGATGAGAAGGTCCTAGGATGGACTAGTAAATATTGAAGGGATTTTCTTTCGCGAAATTTTCAGTCAAAATTTTCAAACTCAAGTGTAGTGTGTTTCGGAGTAAGTTAAGTGTACTACAAATATTTTATGATCCTAAGCTCGCCAACTTACGTTGGTGGGTCTAAGCTCTGATATGAGCTTTCCTAAAAGTATGGAGGTTTGGCCCTTTAGTTGCAAATTACCATGAAGCGTCGTTATTTGTAGTTTTCGAATGCCTGGTAATTCAAGTCACGATTTCTTACACTTTTCCAAAGAAATGTATAAATAAATCGGCTGCCGGCAGCCTGTTATCGTACCTCGTGGGGAAATCCTCATGGATAACCTTTTGCTACGGGGAGGCGAGGAAGTTATGTCAATTTCTCACCGACTAAAACCCTAGTTTTAGTGGACGGGTATGAAAAGCCGAATCTAAGGACACCGGCTTTGGAACCTGGTACAACCTTCATACTTGCCTACCGTGTTTACCTATGATAAAATAATGGGTTAACACACTTTCCACTTTTATAAATTATGAAGGCTTGACCGTTACAGGCTCATGATCTTATCAAGTTTTGCCTTTCGAAATGGCAAGGCTTATCCTTTGAACCCTAAATGTATACGTACATTAAATTAAATAATATAACCAAAACCTTTTGGAGATTTGGTAGATAATTAGACAGATTTTTCGCATAATGAAGGTAAAAGGGGATGGTATGAGGGATAATGGATTTAGGCTCGAGTGCAATGAGGGTCAATGAAGTTACAAACTCGCGCCGAGCGGCCGGTAAATCGCTTAATACCCCAAATTTCAGCTTTCTCACACCTGCCGCTTACGTAATTTCGCTTAACAATGTTTTTATTTAATGAAACTGGGATTAAGTATGATGCAAACGGATTTTAGGATTTAAACTATTAAGATTTCACGAGAGGTTTCATAAATGATATTATATTGAAATTACTTCGCGTTGCCTCAAAAATCTTTACTAATATTATAAAGGCAAAAGTTTGTTTGTATAGATGGATGTTTGTTACTCTTTCACGTAAAAACTGCTGAATGGATTTTGATGAAACTTCACAATAACATAGCTTACATATTAGAATAATACAAAGGCCACTTTTTATCCTGAAATTCCCACGGGAGCGAGAACTACGCAGGTGAAACCGCAGACGTCCTGCAATGCTTCATATTGCAACTAATTAATTTAAGATTCTAGATTCTTTAGTCCCATTTCGAGTCTGTTCCCATTCCAATAAATTGAAAAAGAAAAACAATAGAGTGACAGCAGATATGTAATTACGATTCATCACCTGAACTGAAGTACGAATAAATAACTGTAATGTAAGTAATTACATCACGTAAGGCTTAATTATTGATCATTATCCGAAGGGTTTATTGATGAAGACAATGTATTGATTTGTAAAAGTACATAAACAGTTTCTTTTGTACAGTTGAAGATTATGATCATCGTAAGACCAATTACTCTTGTTGGGCCCTTATTGATCTTTACCAGCAACTTTCATAAGCAACAGTTCCAATACAGTGTGATATGACTGAAATAAACTTTTACGAGAGAGTTTATTTTGCTCAAAATTTGATATAAAACCCGAACATGCCCGGAAGCGTCGCCTGTACACGACAGTCGGAAAGTGATTGATGATGAGTTATTGACCTTGCAAAAGTTCGTCGGAGCTACAGGTTTTACCTTTTAGATAATAAAAGTCCCGAGGGTACGCAAAATCTGAAATATGTTTTGATGAAAACTTTTCCTTTCATGTTTCGAAATGATGTATCGATGCCATTTTTGTGACGAAAATTTGTCAATGCAGACTAATTTTCTTGGTGTCAACCAGGTGACAACCCAGGTAGTTGTCATTCCTTCAAAATACCGGGATAAAAACTGAAGATATTTAGGACTATTTGTCTAATGTTGTTTTGTCTTCTGCCAGGTGTCCAGTATATCCGCGACTGTCCCGCCGAGCCGCGCATCCCGGTGTACATGGTGGTGGGCGGCGCGGGCGGCGGCGTGGGCATCTGCTGGCTGCTGTGGGCGCAGCTGGCCAGCCGCAGCTCCAACGCCGCCGCCAGCGTGCCCGAGCGCGTGCTGGCTTATACGCTCACCTTGTTCCTAATGGGCTGGTAAGAGAGTACCCTGTATATTCGTGACTAACTTGAACATCTACTGGCTGTTGTGGACTCAGCTGGCCAGCCGCAGCTTCAAAGCTGCCGCCAGAAGAGTCAGTCTGTGAAGTAATGTGACACTTCTGTCTAGGCGGGACTCATCAGGATATCTTAAATATTAGTGCCATCTAATAGCCAAACATTCACGAATAGGGTACGTAGAAACAGATTGACTGTATGCCAATATTGTCATCAATGTGCAGACAGACACGTTTGTGGATGAAATTAAAGGATCGTTATCAAAGCAAACGCAATATTTTTATAAATTATTATCTCTTTGTCGATGGTGGTGGCTGGAAGGACTGTAGGTTGGCAGGGCAAAATGCCAAGGGCGCGCGCGCGAACTTATAAAAAGATTAAAATTATTTTTTATTCAAAAAATTAAAAACAAGCACGAAACAAGTTCAAGTAGTACCCTGGGTCACATTAAAGTGGATGTTGTAATTGAATTTGTTGTAAAACTTCTGGGGTAAAAATACCAGATAGTCCGAGAGCACTCTTTAACGAACTTTTGAGAGGTTACACTTTAACTTTTCACTTTGGAAATTATTATTAAAATTGTATTAAGGCTTTTTTTTGCAACTTTAGTCAATGAGACTAAGATTAAGCTTTAATTAAATTCTAGGATAGAGAAGTGTGCTGTAAGACCATTGACTAAAATGACCTTAGGAACAATAATCGACGACTTCGAGGTGGAAGGCCAGCCTCTATAGTAGGCCGTTAATAAGCCGATAGTGATATTGTGTAGATATCGTCCTATTCCTAACAAAATAGCCTGCTTTCATCTTATAACGCATCATCACCTATCAGCAGATGTGAGTATTTATTTCGCCTTATTTTTCTATGTACAAGAAGTATACAAGAGTGTTATCTTACGTTACAATTTGTACGTTTATTTTCGTGAACCGCTGTTGTCGGAGCGCTAATTGGGCCTTCCCCCGCGGGAATCAATCGCCTTTGTTATTTGTTTAATTATAGATATAACGCGGGCATGTTTTCATGTCATTCATTAGTAAAGGTCAAACTTAGTTTATAAGGTATTCGATAATCACATTACACGGCTGCTACTTTTTGTTACTATCCTGTTAATGTAAAGCGCGATAGTTTGTGAGTGTGAATGGATGTTTGACACTCTTTCACGTAAAAACTACTAAACTACACAATAAAACAGATTATACATCAGAATAACATGTAGCCGTGTTACGTATAGCCATAATTGGTAATAATACATGAAAGTAATAGGAATTAATAATATGTAATTAAAAATTCACAAAAGGTAATGTTGTCATATCCAATTTAAGCCGAGTTCGACAACTTATTTTCATAGATTACTCAAAAAAACTGTGATAAGTAATCACCTTTATTAACCTCAGGCATTCAGATGTCCGATGGTAATCTATTGGAGCAGAATTTGATTAATGACTGGCAACTACGCTTGATTGCCGCAAGTAATGAGCGGAACAATTAGATGAGATCCTGCAATCGGATTAAGTTTATGCTTCTATGGAATAACTACCAAAAATTACCAGTAGCACGCCAGCGTTATTGTCAGTGGTGTTGCACACCCATGCCAGCCAGGGTCGATGCCTGCTTTCGTACCATCGTGGTCATCGTGAGAAACATCTGTTGTTGTGTATTAATTGATCTTACAAACATTATCATCGTAAAAACGATAATCCAGCAGCAGCGTTACGAGTATACTGTCCTTATACTTAAACGCAAATCAAATTTAAGTAAACTTCAAATCAACTTAATTTATCAGATTTCAATTGCAAACTGTCAAAGTAATCTGAGACATGTTTGTGTTTCAGTATTCGGCCCGTCTAACCGAGGTTGATGATGATATATGATAATGGATATTATGTAAACAGGTTCGCGTGTGGAAACTACTGGACGCTGGGTATCTTGTGGCCCGACTACGCGCCGACGCTGTTCGAACCCAACCAGTGGTGTCACCGCACGCTGTACGTGTTCGCGCTGACACAGCTGGGTGTCGTGTGGGGTGTCGTCGCGCTGCTACTGTTGCTACTACTCGCCCTAGTCATTTGTCAAGTAAGCCTGAATAATCACGCTGCTCCAGTTGCAACTAGCAGCGTTAGTCATTTGAAAAGTAAGCCCTAAAAGCTAATAACTTATTCTGGTAACAATATTTTAGTCAGGAATTTTCAATAACAATCCAAAGAATGAGGTCAAACCCTAGACCTTTTGGATTGTGTTTTGGTCCCTTAACCGCGGAACTAATAAGCTTTGTTAATTACTGCGTCTAATTTCAAGTACGTACTGGTTGGAATGTCGAGGCTATTAATATTGTTAATTGCTAATAATTAGTTACAGTAGTCATTGGTTCAGTGATTACTGATTAGTCTATATAGCTTTGAATCACAATGCTTTGGATTGAGTTCTGGGAAATATTGAACCAAGAAATTTTGACGTGACAACGTCTTATAATTCGATAGAGCCGGCTGCACGCACGAAAAAACATGACTCATGCGGCGTTACATCGCTTTGAGGCGTTCCATGTAAGGCTTGAAGTGCAAACAATCGGCCTTTGTGTTCGGCAGCGTTCGACATCCGTCTATTAAATATAATTATTAAATATATTAATTTTTAATTAAAAAATAATATATTTATTATAAATTTAAAATATAAATTTATAAAATCAAAATCAATTATTTTATTAATTTAAATTAATATTTATAAAAATATACTTAAATTAAAATTTTTAATAACTAATTAAATGCTACCATTCCATCAGTATTTTCTTAAGTTGTCACGTTCAACTAACGTCAGTAAACCGACTTTACAGACAACCAATTTTTTTAGTTAAAGATTATAGGTTTGTAATTATAAAATATGCTTCTTCCCCGTATTTTCAAATTAATTATATCAACCTGTATTGGAGCAACTTGGTGCTCCATATTCCCCCTTCTTTTAAGAGTTGTTTTATTATAACTGTACGGATACGTCGCCAGGTATTCGGCTGCGGCTGGCTCGGTCCCCCAAGATACAAGTAGCAACGGCGCAGTGTCGTGCTCGAACTGTGGCACCGCAACATCAACAACACCATGGACGTCGCTGGCGCTCTGCTGCCCTTCACCCAGGTGGTCCGCCCCGAGCTGACCATCCACGTGCAAGAGGTCCTCACCCAAGCGGACAGAGACGCCGCCGACAACAAACTTAAGATCCCAGAGATAAACGAGCCCGACAAAAGTGACGAATGTGACGTTAAAACACTCAAGTGTGACGTAGCAACACCCAAGAGTCCTAAACGTGATGTGAATAGTGATAGTGTGAGAAGTGGCAAGAGTGACGCGGCCTGATGGTTGGTGGTCGTGCTGCCGCGCGGCAAAAAGCACGTACACTTTGAAGCAGCAGACAAGGTTTACTACTTCTGACGTTTGGTGCGAGGCGTGTGTTTGATGCTTAACTGTCAGTGCTTTTTGAGGCGTGCTCAAATTATATTTCAATCGTAGATTCTTTAATGCAGTTTTTTTATGTTAGCCAATCTTTTCAGGACAGGTGTAGCGTACAAGTAATTTTGTGTTTTATTTTTATTTGTTACGAATATTTTCCAATTAATTAGTGAAAATCCCGAGCTAAGAAAGGATACGAAATTGGTCCACAGTCGGTGATTCAAGTTCCTTAACTTATTGTTGCTTTTAACAAAATTGCTTTAAATATTGGATTGGCCGCTGCAATATACTCATTTGCCTGGAGTGATTTATTTTATTAACTAAGCAACGAGTAAGTGAGTTTGTTAAAAATATTTATAAAGATATTCTAATGCCAATAAATTTTGAATATCATTAAATGTGTAGACATTTAAAACTTGTTCCTCAACGAATGATTGTACGATTTTCACTCGAACGAGACTTTCCATTGAACCAGCAAACGATGATAATAATGGACCGGTAAGTGACCAATGTAAACAATTTTTAATACAGTGAATTCAAGCTATATAAATAGTGATTCTCCGTTAAAATGATGTAGTAAAGTTGTGACACTGGATTAAAGAAGACCAACCTTTAATTAATATATGAATATGATTCGATATAAAGTTTCGACTTCGATATGACAAAGCAAGCAAAGTTTAAATTTCTAGATATATATGTTTTATATTACATATTATTATATTCTCCTTGTGGTTTTTGTTTTATTGCTTGATATAATCCAGTTTAAAAACAGTAAAATGTCCTAATATATATTATTACGTGACGGTGACGTATGATGCATTTTTAAAATGTCTTTTAATAATTATGTAGAGCAATTGTAAGCGACTTCTAGTCTTGTATTTGTGATAAAATTAGCGGAAAGATTCCTATCGAAATGTATTGTTGTAATTTAAGTATTATTTGCTGTCAATAATAATTAGGCGTATTAATACAACGAATATTTATTAGAATTTACATATTTGTGTAAATAATAAAATACTGTATTTGGCCAATCGTAAATAAAATATTATGATTTTAAAACTATAAACATATCTACTATTTTAGATAAAAATATTGGTGCTAATTCTAAATAACATAAATCTCTTGACTCCTAAATTGGCAACAGTAAATGTAGCGATAGCATTTTGACTTCTGTCAATTTAGTGAAGTTGATTGATTTGCATCTGTATTAGCACCATTATCTGTCAAAATTTGGTGTGCACAAGTTATGTCGGTGTTTAATTTGAGTGGTATAAATTCGTGTTTTTTTTCTTAATTATTGTATAAGTGGTTTTGGATTCGGGCCTTGAGATATTAATTACGTAATTGAATTTTTATTTTTGCACATTGAATCCTCAATATGTCCACATTTTGAAAATTGTGTAACGTTTTAATAATTTAAATCTGGATATTTCGTTTACTAGATTGAATTTACTAATCCTATTTTAAATCAAATATTATAATTAGTCTATTGTTTGTTTCCTATTCAATTAACAAAATAGATTAAGTAACTGGTACCTCAAGGCGAAAAGTGTAAAATCACTGTAACTGCGTGGAACAGGCTTTAATAGGAATTGTGGTGTAATTCTATATTTTTGTAGAGGAAAAACATTATTAGTATATAATAACTCGAAAATATTGATTACTTTTATATGTAATAGATAAAAGTGATTGAGTTATAGAGTAGTTCTTGTACTCGAGCGACTTGGTCAAAATAACAATTATAAAGTAAATATAAAAAAAGGAATTGAATGATAAAATAAATGAATGAGATGAATTTGATTCCCTAAAAATGAAAGTGTGATAAACGCACAGAAAATTAAAATTATGACAAATTGTAAATAATTATAATAACTAGAGTAGCTCTTTTTATCTGGCGTTTATTTCCTTATGTCATCTTTATAAAGTAAAGCTATGATGAAACGTATAGATTTCCTAACAAAATCTCAACATCATTTAATTCAAAAGCAGTTCAAACGTAATACCTACCTTTATAAAGCTTTCTCGCATCCGTCCACCTCGCCCTAATTTATTAACAAATTTCTTACAAGTAAAAAAAAATAGAGAAAATCAAACCAAAAATCAGACATAATGTTTGAAGTAAAACTTATATACTTTTTGTAAGTTTTTAGCAAGTTCAGCTTACAGTTTTTGCAGCAACTTTTCAGAGTTGGAAAAAATTAAATAACTTACCTACAAGATATTAACAAAAAAGGAAAAATGGAGAAACTCGTGATTCCCGTCCCTATTTACCTATGCGAAAACCTCGCATAAATCTATGAACATATCTAAGATTTGTTACTATATAACAAGTCAAAACTAAACACGTACCTATTTACCGCAAAGATAATCTTTATACTATCATTACATAATGAACACAACAATAACCAATCTAAATTAATAAGTTAAGGTGTAAGTGAAATAGGATCACCATTTTACAGATAAAAAATCTCCAAAGGATAAGTTATTCGTTTAAACACCTTTGAAATAATTCTAATATAAGATATAAAAACGAGCTCACAAAATTTTCGAAAATAAGACATCGTCCCAACAGTAGACCAATTTATCAAAGCTTTTTATAACTTTGTATTTTTAACATCTCTACTCTTTTACTAAACGCGTACCAAAATAATATCAGGGAGATTACGGTATTAGGTGCTTTATAAAGGGATAAGGGATTAATAATAAATAAAGATTATGAAAAGGTTATTTGCTTTGGTATTGTGCCTAGGTAAATATTAGGAATTAATCTGAAGCCCTAAATCTATAGGATTAAAATAATAGTCCATTACTCTCAAGGCATTGTAAGATCATAAAGATGTTTGGAAGTGTTTTTGTCACTTGGACATTTTTGCTTTCATACCGTGGCTCTATACCATGGCCTAGGCATATTATTGAGAAGTATAACTGTAGTTTGCATTAGATTGAATCGATATTTATGTAAAATAACAGAAATAACCTTCTTATGTCATATCATATTCATAAAAATTCTGTATTTTATCAAAATAAATAGTTTAATCATGTTTTAACATCAATTTGGAACCAAGAAGAAGTTCTTTTTAAGCATCAACTATTATTGTGACTTGCGCCACACATCATAAAAATAATCAAGAATTAAGAGAGCTAATTTCTAAATGATATTGATTCTATCTACATATATAGCCCTTCAAGAGCGTTACTCTCATACCTAGTTATAGCATGTGAAACTGAGACTCCCTGTTCCCAAAGAGGTAGGCAGAGACTACATCCTTCCATTTGCCACGGCCCTTGCATTCTTCCTTAGCTTCTTCCACTCCCATTAATCCTTTCATACAAGTTCGTCGGTTTTGGGTACTCTTGACCTGGCCATCCTTTAAGCCTTCCCCTCTAACATTTCCATTTACCCTCGCCTTATATTTTTAAGGACATTCTGAAAATCGTTTGATTTGAGACAAAGCCCTTTTAAATTACCCAACTATGATTAAAACACTTTAGAAATGGTGCCATTTTCTGAGTTCTGGTTTACCGCAGCCGGTATATTTGTATTCGCAAATGCATTCGCCTCTACGCCATGGGGTAGCGATGGGCACGGCCCATTATGGGATTGCTTTAGGGGTGGCCTCGATGTTTTTAGAACAACGGTTAGAGTCAACAAAAATGGGTAAACTATGGTGAAACCGCGTATCCTAAACTGAGCCCTAAACAAATAACTGTGACAGCGCAAGTTTTTCTAATATAAATGCATAATTTTGAATAGATAGATGTTTGTCCCTCAATCAGGTCAGAACAGCTAAAAAAATTTAAGTGAAATTTGCATAGACAGAGATAGATTGTAGTCCAGAACATCTAAATCAGCCCAATCATTATTGTGAATAATCATATATAGTAGCTTGTAGGCGAAGCTATAGCTACATGGGGGGAAAGAAGAGATCTAAGGACCAAAAATGATAAATAATTTACTCTTCTGTTGAGAGGGATCCACGGATCCAAACATGATAAATTAGGTAAGGCCTTAGTCTCCGCAACGCAAATATTACAGTTGCGATGCATGAACGTTATATATTTTATCTAATATCCACCCTATAAAATTCGCGATTTTTATCACTACGTTCTGTGTTTTCCCCTAAATCTCCCCTTCCTTAAATATGCCATACGTGCTTATTCTAAATCTCTGTGTCCATTATACTTCTAAGAATATAATCGTTTTTATATTCCCTACAAGTTAGCCCTTGATTGCAATTACATTTAATTTTAATTACTGATCCAATCTAAGAAGAAACTTTTTAGGATTAGGATGAAATTCACACTCCTTTCGGTATCTATTATCGCTTGGTGGTATGAAAATCTCATTCAGCCCAACTGGGAATGGAAATCAGGACCTCGTGTTAAGAATCCACTACTGCTCTACGGAGATCTGAATAGTGACTGAGTATCAAGTATGTACCATAAAAATTTATCCATCCAAACTTACGCGTTTATAATATTAGATAGAGATTGTTTTATAGTTATAAACCAGCATACATACCCATAACATAGAAGCCGCATTTCTTCGCTGTAGAATCTGTGCATGTCCGATGCATAAGATTCCGTGCAATATTTCATTCATTTCATCGTAAATAACTTCAACACAGTTTTGCTTTGAGTAAATATTTTTGCATGGCATTATAAATCATACTAATTTATTATTGTCTTTCATTTATTTATTTACAATTTTTTTTTAATTCTTAACAATGCATATGAAAATAATAAAAAAAACACTATTAAAACTTTATAAAAAATTCAGTCCCTCCTCACAATAAGCGCCGTTTCTAGAATTACCGCCTTCTATATCCGACCCTTGATCTAACAACTAAGTGCAAGCGTTTTAAGATGTTGGTCAAAGCTTTTTGCTATAAGACTGAAACGACTATAGCAACAATCATCGTTGACTCAACATTCCACACGGCGGTTTCTCATGAGCAAGTCCAAGTATTTTGATACTTTTTCCTTTTCAGCTTTCACCTGATTATCGTCATTTGGAACAGAAATATCAACAATCATTGCACGGCGCATTGATCGATCACTTATTACTATATCAGGTCTATTGGCTACAATATACCTTTCAGTGATAATCGTTCGATCCAGTAGAACAACGCACTGCTATTTTCAAGAACTGACGCTGGGTCGTACCTATAGTAAGGCATCTCAAAATCGACAAAGCCATACTAAAGAGCAAGTTGTTGGTGGATTAACTTGGCTACTTGATTATGTCTGTGCAAGTATTCGCCATTAGCAAGTCTAGAGTGCCATCTTTCATAATATGTTTCCGGTAGTTTCTCGTCTTGATCACTTCGTCCATAATTGCACAGACAAAACCCTTGGTTTCCCGAAATAGGTCACCGAATTGCAACCAAGATACAAATGTTATTTGATCTACATCGGCTTCGTGAGGGCCTTGTAGAATTGTCCATGCAACTCCTTACTCCTCCATATCGCCACACGATCTGAGTTACTGATTACTTTAGGCTTATGCCAGTTTTCTTTGCCAAGGAATAGTGGGGTAAAAATAAATAAAATAAATAAATTAAATAACTAACTAAATACTACTATTATTAAGGAGAAAGTTTATGAGTGTGTATGTTTGTTACTTCTTCACGACTAAACGGATGGAGCGATTTTAGTAAAATTTGGTATGGAGTTAGCTGACTGGATTAACTTGTAATTAACTGAAGGGCTAACTTGTAGTGAATAAAAAAAATAAAGTTTCATCCCTAATCGTTTTTTCATCATTTAAATCTTCTATTTGGCTAACGGATCTCTGTCATTTCTCCCAACATGCTAGATTTCAAGATATTCAAGATATTAATTGAATTTAAAAGGACACCAAATGAAGTTTATATCATATACTATACTTTTACTAATATATTCTTTAAAAACTGATACTGGACTTGGGAACAGAGGATGCTGTAGTATTTTTTATAAATCAATATTTTAATGTATTGATAAAGTAATATTACTAGATTTTAATATGAAAATTGCTTGTAGTATTGTATTGCGCTTCAACTATTATATTACAAAGAAGGTCATTATTGTAAAAGCAAAGAAAATTATAGACAAGCAAAGGCAGCTTTATTGCTAGAATCTCACACTACCTTTGTTTAAACGTAATTTTCTGTATCGGGTCCTTTATAATGATTCCCTTAGATTTTTCTTGGTGCAAAATAAAAGATTACTTATAAACCTAAGTAGATTTTTTTATAATGACAGTTAGTCCTGGATTGCGATGTTAAGTATTGGAGCAGTCAGAGATAGAAGCGAGCTGTCAAGCAAGCATACAGTTTTATTTGCAGACTGAAATTAATTTTGTTCTACCTTCTGTACTGGAACCCCCAAATAAATGACGTTAATTCGAGAGCCCATATATTTGCAGTGCAACGTTGAAAATGAAGAACTAAAATATTTTGTTCGCATCCAAGGGACATCGAAAAATATATCTGTCATTAAAATGTCTGGGTATATTAAATTTTGAATTTTATCTTATATTTCATGAAACTCCCATAAACTACCTTTACGGTTTTATACGTACCATATTTCGCAGGTCTTATAACCTATAACATTTCGCCATTTTATGACCACTGTAACGTCCGTAGCTTTAGTACGATGTCTAAATTGATGGACGGAAGCGTCCACGGTTTTCGACAAAAATGGAAAAAATTGTTCTTTTAATGTAAGTACCATAAAATGAAGTCTGCCCCAGAATGTCAGGAAATGTTTTTAAATTGTAAAAATTGTCATTAAAGTTGCATGTAGTTTTGCAGTGTCTGTTAAATATTTGTATAGAATAGCGATTTAAAATGTATCCAATGAATTTTAGATGAACATTACTTAAATGTTCAGTTCAGAACATAGTTTCAGTGAAAGATAACTTGTTTTGTCAGGTGAGAGCAGGTTCTAATTCAATGAATAATATTTCGATATATTACCCCGACGCAAAAAGCAAAGTGTTATAAATCTGACGTGTCTGTCTGTAGCAACGTAGCGCTCAAACGAATGGACCGATTTTCATACGGTTTTTTAAATTTGAAAGCCAGTTTCCTGGCGGTAGTTATTAACTGTGTTCGACGAGGATCAGTCTAAAATGACCATCGCTATAAATGGCGGATTATATATTTTTTTGACAATTCCCTCAATAAGGGTATCAAAAGAAAGGGTTTGACTAGTAGAATACCATGCACCATGAAAAGTTTCAAATCAAAGATGGCCGATAAAATGGCGAATTAAAATATTGTCGGGGGTGTTTTAAATTTTCAATTTGATTTTCTTTATTTTGTATTAATTTTTTAGTCTCCAGTATTTTATGTAATAAAGTTTTGCTTAAATATCATCTTGTACTAGGGTTGTAGTTTCGAAATGTCATATGTCAGAAGGTAGTTTATAACATTAGCTTCACCTGACCTCCCATAAACTCGAAGTAGGGCACCGCTAGTAATAAATTAGCTTGATTGAGCTCCCAATATCTGTACGACCAAGCTTCTCACGACGAATCTTTTTTTTATTAAAAATTGCATTTTTACGAAAAAAAGATTCCTACCTATCTTTTAAAGATACTTAGAACATTAAATATGTTTGTGTTTAATGTAGGTTTAATCGGGATAACGCCTAAAACTGAATATTATCTAAATACGAAACTAAGAAATTTGCTGGTTCTTTTCCGAGATATACAAAATATACTTACAAATAGATATAAATTGCTCGTATACATATAATGTTAGATTATAAACTATAGTGTAGATGACAGACTTGTCCTAAGTATATGTAGGCATATAGTAGGAACTGTACAGATTGTTCACATTCGCTCTTCGACATCAGTGACGTCACAACTGCTAAAATATTTTGTACTAATTATAGTTGAGCCATCGAATGAAAAGAAATGCATCATCCATTCAATCATCAAATGCATTGAAATCTTACAACATGTTTCCTTACTAGGTATAAGGACACATAATATATTATAAAAATGCTCGACTGCTTCACATATCGGTTTTTGTTAACGTTAATTCTTATAACGCCTGGGTCGCACTATAGATATTTAACCCAAATTAATAATTAAAAAGCAGATTTTTCGTTCAATTACAATCAATTTTCAATTTTATTTCTAGTAAAAAAAGTAAAACTGAGAGGTTTAAGAATAGTATGACGAGAGCAGTGTGGTATACAAGAAGACGTAGTGACTAAAATCCAGAAAGGTATGCTGAGATGGTTGGGACATGTAGGTAGAGAGAATTAATTAAAGGGATTTGTAAGACGACAGTGAATGTTGGAAGGGGAAGACCGAGGCGAACCTTAATTACACCTTCAGAACAAAATCCACGGGATTCTAGTAAAAAGCCAGGTGACTGTTCACCTGATGGTAAGTGATGATGTAATCCAAGAAGAATGCGGGCTCATTTGTTAGGAGTAGGATAAAAGGACATAGGTAAAAAATGTATGGAAGTCTGCCCCAGAGATGTCCAGAGATGACATATGTCATTAAGTAGTACAGATCTTCTATTTATATACTAATAAAGTTACTTGTAGCTAAGCAGTCGCTGATAAAAGTTATGAAGGTTGATAAAAGTTGACTTTCCATACTACGAGGACGGTCATTGACGGTCATGGACGACGTGATTCAGAACACAAAAAATAGATTGAAATTCTTATATTTTTGATATATTTTCAAGTGAAACACGGGTAGTAAAAAATTCATTGTGTATTTAAATATAATAGAATATAGAAATAAAATAGAATATATTAAATCTGAGAATACGTTTGGACAGCCTGGGGCAAATTTTGGCAATGTCCTGTACACGTCTTTCAGTGTTTACATGACATCGTACCTTAAGGCTAAATCGTTTGGCGGTACGTTTTTGTCGATAGGGTGGTAACTAGCCACGACCGAAACGTCCCACCAGCCAAACTGCAAAGGTTACTGTGTTCTGCAACGGGAGAGTAGTATTACCAACTTCCCAACTCCGGACTGCTTCTGAGAATTTGTTAGATGAAGGAAAAGCTCAATGTTTCCTAGAACTTCAAGATCTTAAGCACGCGTATTCTAATAAGCTCATTAATAGCGCACTAAAGAAGTAATTTATACGTCAGTTTGTTCGTTCATGATAGTTTGAGTGTTTATGAGCAAGTTGGTGTTTCGTTTTATTTCTGTTTACCGCATTAACTCTAATGCACTTAGGTTCGTACACGAGGCGGTCAGACGGTCATTACGTTTAATGGACTTATGTTTACGAATGCAAATTTTTATTACTTAATTAGCCCCTAAAGTACACAGCTAAATGCCAAAACCTACAACGGTATGGTAATTTATAATTGTTAATATAAGGCAAACAAAATTTTTGCAGTGTTTTCATGTTAGTAAAAGGTTTTTCATTATTTTACTCGTGTTAAAATACTGTGCAAACATTCTTAATGGATATTTATATTACGAGACGGAAGTTAATTAAAGTTAAGATACTACTACTACTAATCGTTTAATTTTTTTGAATACAATTTTTACATACATACCATCACGCATTATGCCCATAGGGGTAGGCAGAGACCTCGTCCTTTCACCTGCCACGATCCTTGCATGTCTCTCTTGCTTCTTTCGATTTCAGTACACCTTTCATACATGTTAGTGTGCGGTACTTTTGACCTGCCCTTTAATCAAAATGTCGCGGATTTGATCCATGAAAGTTCGCCTTTTCTCCTTCCATTCACATTTCTATTCACTTTCGCCTTATAAATCTCATTTATTCTCTCTTCTTTACCAAACCATCCAAGCATACCTTTCTCGTTGTTTTTAGTCACATCTTCTTTTATACCACACTGTTCTCTTATCGCACTATTCTTAATTCTGTCTCTCCTATCACAATTTTTGTTTCTAATAGTAAAATTTAAGGATGCGAGTTCGTAACGTACTTTAAACGACAACTGCATCTCTTGTTTGTATGTACATAATATATACTTCTATGAAATAGATCGTGAACTTTTTTATTGTTTTAATAAAGAAAAACGATTCTTTCATACACTGTATCTCAAATAGATATAGAAGCGTTTTCGATAACGGCGGCTTAATATTTTCCGACTTTCCAAATAATTATCATAATTCATGAAATTTATATAAAACCTTAACAAATTATACACTAAACCTTCCTTAGGAACCACTTTATCTATTTGTGAAAACTGCATGACAATCGTTTCAGTAGCCTTTGAGTTTATAACAAACAGACAAACACACAGATGCGATGGGGGATTACAAGTATTATTAGCGTTGTGAGGTCACTGATTGAATGGGAAAAATGGTGTTAGACACCATAATGCCGTTAAAGTCTTATGTCGAAGATTATTTACAAAAATGGACCTATCATTTTCATATCTCTTTTGTATAAAAATATTAACTTTATGAAAAAATAAATGTACTATTTATATCTATATTATAGAATAGTAAACAAAAGCTATAGTATCGACATTTAATATTAGTGCCTAAGAATTAAGAGGTAAACTAAAAGGAACAAACAGAAAAAATGTTTTTTTAATATGATTGAATAGAAGCAGGTTTAAGTTTATTATGAACAAAAAAATATTGCTTAATTTTGCTATTCACCGCGACGAACGAATGAAAGAAAACCGATGTACACTGACGACAATGTGCATTTTACCATGTCCTATTGAACTGAACACTAGAATCCTGGTTGCTTTACCTAGTGAATTCGTTTCTTTTTGTGGAAAATGACAAATAAATAAATTATTCAGTGCTAATATTTGGAAATATAAAAGTAGTAGTAATTTCAGGTAAAATTTCAATTAAATTTTACTCTCAAATTACGAATACCTTTCTAACAGATGATTAATTATTATTTTCAAAGATAATATTACCTCAATGAAGTTGTCAAGAATATAAATTGTTATAAGTTATAATTATGGATGGTTTATCATTAGTTTTATGTAAAAAATCTAATTAATAGATAAATTAGTTGTCGAAATATTTTCTAAATATAATATAGAGAAATGTAGTTTAAAAATATTATGGAACAATTATATAAAAGACTATATTCTTAGAGATATAATATAATATGTAAGTGTATCATTATACACATATTTAGCAAAGAGCATATTTCAAATGCGAAATGTATTGACAAATTGTGTTTAAATATATCGAAGTATTTAATATATATTTAATGTAACGCACGATTTTGTTGTAAAAAGAGGAATCAATAAATGTGTTTATAATATTTCGATCAATTTCAATGCTCGGAACAAAAATCTCCACTGTGACGTCATATCTATCTTTTCTTGTAACCTGAAAAGACGAACTGGGAAGATGATAGTTTTGACTGGGAAGATAGAAATATCAGTGCAACTTGATTCGTCATTAAATATTGCGCAAAAACTCGCATTTGAACTACGTGGGGGGTGTAATTTCGGAATCTATACCATAAAAAAGAAAATATATTATATTAATAGTTAGCTTTTGACTGCAATTACAACTGATGGTAAGTGATGTCACAGTCTAAGATAGAAGCAGGCAAACTTGTTTGGAGTAGGATCAAATCCACATCCCTATCGATGTCTGAGCGGCTATCGAAACACTAAATCGTTTGGCAGTACGTCTTTGTCGGTAGGGTGGAGGCTTGGACCTATTTAGAAAATCTTTATGAGCCCAGTTAGAAATTGAACCCAGGACCTCCGTCTTATAAATCTTCTGCGTAACCACTGCGCCACGGAGGTTCTTTCTTTCGTTCCTATGTGACGAAAGGGTTATTTATTGAAACAACGCTCTCCATCGCTGCGACGTCGACAACTTATCTCACGGCGCCATGGTGCAGGCTGGCTTCGATGAGCTAAGCATCAAATTAATAAATTCTAATCATAAAAACATTGGAATTTATTTATTACAATTAGAAGAAACCGATATCAAAAGCTTTCATATGTCTTTGTCGGTATTAATTCAAGTAATGTGTGGTTACTTCTAGTAATCAGTTTAGAAATGACGAAATTGAGTTGGAGGGTAGTTCGAACAAAACACAAGTTTACATGATAAACATGTAAGGAAAGCCTCAAGAGTAGGGTTAGATAATTTGGTATTGGTTTCACGAGTTCGACCCTTGTCACCCTTAGTGTAATCATCTCATTCCACAAAGTCCTAGTTACTCAACGGATCAAGATGTGTTTTGATGTTAGAGAAATATTTTACTATGATTATAGCCTGCTAGAGAACGCCCTCAGTTTCACATCCATCCATCCATACATACGTACAAAATTTCGCTTTTATAATATTGGTAAGAATTTAACCGCTGGACTACATCTAGCCCGATGTTAACGATGATATTCCAGATCTGTGAATAGTTTATATAGCTACATTTTATTAAAAAAATAAAATTAACCAAAGGTGAGTATTATCTCTATCCCTAACTAAAAAATGTTGCCAGTTTTTAAGAATGATTATTTTCTGTCGTTTTGATAGCTTTACGGTTTAATAGGTGTACGGTTTAGTTAGGTACATGGTTACTAAGCCATTTAGTCTTAACTGAAAGTGAAGTGAAACTTAATCGTTTTGAAAAACTATACAAAAAGCAATAAATGTTCTTGCTCTCGAATGTTTGAGTGTAGATTATTTGAGTAATGTAAAGCGAAATGAAGAAGAAGCGTAAGAATTAGTTCGACTTATAGTCCAGGGTCGATAATTTTTAAAATCAAAAAAAATCATAGTAGGATGAAACCTTCAAAAGGAAGAGAATGCCATAAAAATTAAAGGAAAAATAAATTACGGGCGATTTGAGGTCGGGAAGGGGTTGGGGTTGAGGGTTTAGGGGTAAAACACGGATTTTCTCAATTTCCGGCAAAACTAAAAGTTCTATGGAAAAGATTTGAATGGCAAAGTTGTAGATAATAAAAAGATCTAAAACTTTTGTTTCTACACTTTTTTCACATAACCTCAAAATTTGTGTGAAAAATACAAAAACCAAGTTTTTGGTTTTATATTTTTATCTTTTACAAATAAAGTTTTATTTTCATAAAATTTGGTGAAACTTTGCCTTTTTATGTCCCAAACATGCTATAATTTATTTGATTTGAAATATTTATTTTTACACCTTATTTTGAATGAATATCGAAAAAATAACCTAATTTTCAACCGAAAAATTGTCCGTCAAAATATTTTTTTTTTCAAAAAATTATTGTGCTTTCTGTTCGTTAAAATCTCTACTTTCCGATGGGGAAATAATGTATATATGTTACCATAGTCAACCTTCTCAGAAAAGGCAAAAACTAGGCTAACGGTTTTTACTGCTGCTACGTAATAGCAGGTATGTAGTAAGGCCCAGTTGAAGGTCTGGCTCGGTGGACTCTGCTAATTAGGTTACGGAAGATTTACGATGCTCCCGGCACCCAATCACCATACGATTGGAAGGAACATCGCTTGGTTTTAGCGGGTATTCCGGTTGGTTCTTAGCCGATGAGTCCTACATACCCTCTGAGAAGTTAGCTGCCCTATATCTTTGCATAAACACATTTCTAAGTGTTAAAAAAAAAGTATGTAGACCCAACAAAGCTCAGATCCGCCTAGCCCCGTCTCCACTTTTCTATGTTGACATTGTAATGTGACCTTTTAGTGGGCTAAAATGTTTCGTAGGTCACTCAGGTATATACCTGAGCGACCTACATTATCTTAAAATAGTAATAAATAGGCATCTACGCCTGCATTTTCATTGCAGCTGTAAAAACCGTTAGCCTAGGTTTTGCCTTTTCTGAGAAGGTTTACTATAGTAACATATATATATATTTTCACCTTCGGAAAGTAGAGATTTCAACAAACAGAAACCATACCAACTTTTTGAAAAAAGCTGATATTTTGACGGGTGAATTTTCGATTGAAAATTAGGGTGTTTTTTCGATATTAATTCAAAATAAGGTGAAAAAATAAATATTTTTAATCAAATAAATTACAGCGTATTTGGGACATAAAAAGGTAAATTTTCACAAAATTTCGATAAAAAATTTTTTTTTGTAAAAGATAAAAATAAAAAACCAAAAACTTGATTTTTTGAATTTTTCACATAAATTTTGAGGTTATGTGAAAAAAGTGTAAAAACAAAAGTTTTAGATCTTTTTATTACCTACAATTTTGCCATATAACTCTTTCACATAGGACTTTTAGTTTTGCCAGAAATCGAGAAAATCCGTTTTTTACCCCTAAACCCTCACCCTCTACCCCTTCCCGACCTCAGATCGCCCGTAATTTATTTTTCCATTAATTTTTATGGCATTCTCTTCCTTTTGAAATGGGTTTCATCCTACTGTGATTTTCTTTTACTTTTTATTATGTTTGAGGCTATCTGCACTGGGCTATTAGAAACAAAGTCATCTAAAAACAATCAGAAAAACTGGTCGAGCGTAATTTAAATAAGGCTTAGCCACATTTTATGACAGCGTAAGTTTTGAAAAAGCTTTTCTTTGCAAGATTTTTGGAGTTTGGGACTTATTATCTTGATATAACTTACATAAAACTGCCCACCATCTGTCTCTCCCTGAATTTTTTAAACTACGCAATGGATATTAATGTGGTATTAACACAAATTTAAGGTTTTCACATCATATATACAAAGTTGTTCATTAGTATTATATACGAGTAGAGCCAATTTACAAGTTACTAGTTTAACTTCTCCAAAGGTCTTCAAATCCCATTGATGTACCATGGTCAAGCTTTAAATCCCCTTTACCTGTACGTAATACAGAAGGACTGTGTCCATCAACTAGGTATATTTATGCCTACGTTTACAACCTATAAGAGAAAGTGTACGCATATTATGTTAGTATATATACATACGGTAGATACTTAATAATAAATCAATTTTAAAATTTTTTGTCTGTATGTCTGTTTTTGGGCTAATTGTAGAAACTGTAAAAAATCTCTATGTATATGATAGCCAGACTCATAAGTGGTGACATAGACCATTTGTGTCTTGATATTCCCACGGGGACTGGAACTGTGATGACGATAATGACTATGAAACCGCGGGCGTCCGCTAATATAAGTATAAATTATAATAACAATTAATTTGTTGATGATTAAGGCCTCTATCCCACCAGCGTTTTGCGAGCGTCAGCATTCCTATAACGTCTGCGCAGCGTCGACGTCACGGTTACGTGACGGCGACGTAGCGTTTATTGACAACAAGACAATCACGTACATTTTTTAACAACCTATATGACAGGTTTAAATGTATTATTTTTCTTACCTCAAAGTTATAACAAGCCTCTCTTCCGTATGCAAGTTCTGACATTCGTAAATATTTATAAAATTGCATCCCATATTGAGGCTACCTCTTCTATGGCGGGTGCTGCGGCGAAGAACGCTGAATAGGCCAAAACGCGCAAATATGAATGTGTCGTGTCGATGATAATTTCTTATTTTTTTACGTTATTTTCGTTGAGTAGTGTTTCTTGTCGGAGTCTATTTTTTCTCTGATTATACGCGGAAACGCAGACGCTCGCAAAACGCTGGTGGAATAGGGGCCTTAAATCAACGAAAACATTAATAATAAATTATGAACTAAGGCAATTTTTTATTTTGTAGTCGTATGTCATTAAAGTTTTATATAAGTACTTATACAGTGATCGCAAAGGACTGATATGATTAAGGGACCGACTTAAACTTTTGATCGAAGCGGAACCATTGTGGCGGCAAGTTTACAAACTCAAAAGCGTCTGACGAAGGCAAAGCAGGCGATAACGGTTCCATAAATCCCACAGCCGTCTTCAGCGCGACGTCGCACAAAAGGATATACTACGATGTATGGTGGCTATACTTGGATACCTATTATAATATATATCGTCTGAGTTGAATTATTATGTTTTAAGTAGATATTGTGTATTTTCATTCAAACTGGCATACTCTAAAAGTGTATGTAGTATCGAACTATATACTAAGAGAAAGTGTACGCATATTATGTTAGTATATATACATACGGTAGATACTTAATAATAAATCAATTTTAAAATTTTTTGTCTGTATGTCTGTTTTTGGGCTAATTGTAGAAACTGTAAAAAATCTCTATGTATATGATAGCCAGACTCATAAGTGGTGACATAGACCATTTGTGTCTTGATATTCCCACGGGGACTGGAACTGTGATGACGATAATGACTATGAAACCGCGGGCGTCCGCTAATATAAGTATAAATTATAATAACAATTAATTTGTTGATGATTAAGGCCTCTATCCCACCAGCGTTTTGCGAGCGTCAGCGTTCCTATAACGTCTGCGCAGCGTCGACGTCACGGTTACGTGACGGCGACGTAGCGTTTATTGACAACAAGACAATCACGTACATTTTTTAACAACCTATATGACAGGTTTAAATGTATTATTTTTCTTACCTCAAAGTTATAACAAGCCTCTCTTCCGTATGCAAGTTCTGACATTCGTAAATATTTATAAAATTGCATCCCATATTGAGGCTACCTCTTCTATGGCGGGTGCTGCGGCGAAGAACGCTGAATAGGCCAAAACGCGCAAATATGAATGTGTCGTGTCGATGATAATTTCTTATTTTTTTACGTTATTTTCGTTGAGTAGTGTTTCTTGTCGGAGTCTATTTTTTCTCTGATTATACGCGGAAACGCAGACGCTCGCAAAACGCTGGTGGAATAGGGGCCTTAAATCAACGAAAACATTAATAATAAATTATGAACTAAGGCAATTTTTTATTTTGTAGTCGTATGTCATTAAAGTTTTATATAAGTACTTATACAGTGATCGCAAAGGACTGATATGATTAAGGGACCGACTTAAACTTTTGATCGAAGCGGAACCATTGTGGCGGCAAGTTTACAAACTCAAAAGCGTCTGACGAAGGCAAAGCAGGCGATAACGGTTCCATAAATCCCACAGCCGTCTTCAGCGCGACGTCGCACAAAAGGATATACTACGATGTATGGTGGCTATACTTGGATACCTATTATAATATATATCGTCTGAGTTGAATTATTATGTTTTAAGTAGATATTGTGTATTTTCATTCAAACTGGCATACTCTAAAAGTGTATGTAGTATCGAACTATCGACCAAATGCCTATGATTGCCTTTCTCAGCTCAAATATTTAATGTTGCCATGTGTATCTCGATAGACTACAGTGCATAGCATATATTTTTGTTCACTACTCGTCAGACTGCAATCTCACCTGGTGGTAAATGACAATGCATTCGAAGATGGAGTCGGGCTAATTTGTTAGGAGTAGAGTGAAATATCCACACCCCTGTCGATTTTTACACGATATTGAACCGGAACACTTGACGATACGTCTTTGTCGGTAGGATAGTAGGGGGGTAAAAAAGCAAGGCCGAAGCCTCCCACTACTCAAATTAATTAAATAAAATGTAATTGGCCCAGCCGGGAATCGAAACCAGGAGCTCCATCTCGTAAATCCACCGCGCATGCCACTACGCCACAGAGACCGTGAACTTACTATGTTCTCACTTCTAAAGATCCTAGAGTATCTTTTTTTATCTTTATGGGTGGGTTTTGATGGCCTTCGTTGCGCAGTGGTATGCGCGGTGGATTTACGAGATAGAGGTCCTGGGTTCGATTCCCGGCGGGGCAGATTGAGATTTTTCTTAATTTTTCTTCGTCTGGCTGGTGGCTTACGCCGTGGCTTGTTACCATCCTACTGACAAAGACGTACCGCCAAGCGATTTAGCGTTCCGGTACGATGTCGTGTAGAAACCGAAAGGGGTGTGGATTTCATCCTACTCCTAACAAGTTAGCCCGCTTCCATCGGGCTCAAATTGTGTTATAGTAGTTAGTAGTGATAATTGTAAGACACAACTTGTACAATATGAACGCAAAAAGAAAAGAGCAAAGGACGTTTAAGTTAATATAGAAAGACATGCAATAAAAAAAAACATGTTCACGGAAATTTTCCGCTGTAAGACATAAAATAAATTGGAGCAAGTTCCCGCGCCGCTGGCAGTTGGCACGCGAATCTTGATTTATTCGCGTACGTGACTCCACCTTCGCTCAGGCTTCACCGTTCCACTCTAATGGAACTTTCCAGAAGGTAAGGTAAGGTAAGGCCTATAGTTGCTCAGTTTGATCTATCAAACAAATAAAAACTTATTCATCAAAAATAAACCTTTCACACTAAGAAATACTTACAAATATCATAAAGGCGAAAGTTTGTAGGTATATATGGATGGATATTTGTGACTTTGTCACGCAAAAACTAAAACTCATCGATCGTTTGTCAGTGAATTCTTACTCTTAAAATAATTAAGTTGTTTTTTTGGTTCCTCTTTCGTTTCTTTTTTATTTGACTGTTTACATGTTCTTTTTAGTGAGTGATGTGCACTATACTAAAGCCAAACTCGATGGAGAATGCTTATTATCAAACAAATTTAAAATGAAGGTAGAAAATGCAACACATTTTATGCCTGATAAATTAAAAAAATTGTTTGGTGTTTTATAAAATCTTATTTAAAAGATATTGAATATATTAATTAGTTTTAAGCTTACTTATCTAACTTATCGTTATGAATTCATCATTAACAAGTTAATTTAAAAAAAAATAGGAGTAAAATGACTAGTGATTTCTACCTTCATTTTTAATTTGTTTGTTGATAAGCATTTTCCGTCGCGTTTAGCTTTAGTACCTATAGTTAGTAATTCATATGCGTACACGTATATAAAAAACTAACTATACTAAAGCCAAACGACGAACTCATTGCCCGAAATTCCGACGTAAAGAGAATCTAGGCGGGTGAAACTGCGGGGCACTGCTAGCTACTATATGAATAGTCAAATTAGGACTATTAAATAAAGAATATTTAGAGTTTAAATAATAAAAGCGCTTGGAATTCGGGACATATCAGATTAAGTGCAGAACGAATTTATGATTTCTTTCTAGCACTCGGAATCGGATAAAAGGTACAATTTCTGCTTTAAATATTTATGAACTCTTTGTACCTTTACCCTTTTCGAATATTTGAAAAGATATTTTAGTTTGCCGGTATCTAGATTATTGTAAGCATTTCAATACGAATGTGCTTGTAAAGTGATTAAGATACTTTGTTAAGTAACCTACATTATGAGTAACTAGAGGACGCCCGCGGTTCCACTCGCGTAGTGCTCGTTCCCGTTAGAATATCAGGATAAAATGTGGCCTATATGTTATTCTGATATAAGCTATGTTGTTGTGAAGTTTCATCAAAATCGATTTAGTTTTTGCGTACAAACAGCCATTAATACGTACAAACTTTCGCCTTTAAATAATAGTAATGATAAGTATTGGTTCAACAATGATTGTTCCTATAGTCTTTCAGTCCCATAGCGAAAAGCTTTGACGAACATCTTAAAAATTTCGCTTGTTGTTATGGGTACAGAATAATTTTTGAAATGGTATTCTAAATACTTATTCTAGAGAAATAACCACCGAGTCCTTGGAAACATCCAGGCCCCGCAACAGGCGGAATGATTTTTTTATAAATTTTTAATAGTGTTTTTTTTATTATTTTATAAGCATTGTTAAAAATTTTAAAAATAATTGTAAATAAATAAATGAGTGAAAAATTAGGTAATGATCATAACAATAGTAAGAATGTTTGTTTAATGTTGAACCAATGTAAAAACATATTCACGCATCACCGTTCTTAAGAATGTACATTAATTGCTTTTGTTAGCAAATAGACTGAAAATGGAGAATGTAGAGAAAAGTTTAAACAGCGTTGTGAATGTACAACAATGAATAACAAAATGCTTATTATTTTGCTATTTTCAATTTCAATTTCATTTTTCAATTTCATATTCTAGTGTCAATATTTTCTGAAAATGCTTCAGTATCGGAGACAATTATTGCGTTAGTGGTATTTTGTTATGTTTGTCAGTTTTTTTTAGAAAACAGCAATAATTTTTTACTCATTCTAGAAAATGAAAGTCATAAAGACCCATACTGATAGTATTCAAGCGTTCTGAATTCTGTTTTCTGTGCAACGATTGTAACTTCACGACGCCAGAACTTGTAGCTTAGCGTGTAAGCTATCCGCACGGGGCTATGAAGTTACGTTCATTATAGAAAAGGCGCTTAGAATTCAGAACGAGAACGTTTCTGTTTGCGCAGATAGCAGCTAGTCAGAACGCACTGCCTGCTATATTTGCCTAGCTATAAAATTACATATATTGCAGAAACAATGAATGCAGAACTCAGAACGTGATATCATAGTTGATAGTAAGTCATTCTTAGATTGAAACGTTACGTATAAAAAATCTAAATCGTTAGGATGAGTGTAAAAACCGGAATTGGTGATGAAATATTTTGGTTTCTACACAATTACGAGTGCTAAAACGCTTTGCGTTACGTTTTTGTCGGCAGAATGGTAACTTTTTTTTATCAATAACAAGTTGGCCCTTAACTGCTATCACATCTGATGTTAAATGATGTTGTTTAGGAGTAGGATGAAAATCCACACCCCTTTCGGTTTCTACACGACATGGTACCGGAACGCTGAATCGCTTAGCGGTACGTCTTTGTCGGTAGGGTGGCAAGTAGCCACGACGAAAGCCTCCCACCAGCCAGACCAAGACAAATTAAGAAAAATCTCAATCTGCCCCGTTGGGAATCGAAGCCAAGACCTCCGTCTTATAAATCCAACGCGCATAACACTGCGCCACGGAGGCCGTCAGACTAGTCAAGGTTGAAGCTTTCCACTAGACTCACCTGGACAAATAAGAAAAGCTCAGTCAGGAATCGAACCAAGAACCTCCATCTTATAGATCTACCGCAGAAACCACAACGCTACGGAGGCCGTTTAAATGTTCTGAGTTCTGTAACTTTATATCACAGCGCAGATAGAAGATAGTCACAACTTTACAAAACGTTACGAGATACTGTGATGGTACATCACAGAGAACGCTGAACATAGAACGCAGAACTTAGAACGCGAAAACTTTCTGTTTGCGCGGGGTATAAACAGGTCATATGTATAAAAATTCCTTGAATGTTTTATGTGAGCTACACAAATCGATGTTAACGTTAAATTCCACAAGAGACGAGCGAGATTATTGAATCGGATGGGGCTCCCTTTACCCGCCAGAGTATGTGTAATAAAATCCCAGCGATAATGATTTGGGATCAAGTTTCTAAACAAACGAAGTACAATCACTTTGTCTGAATAATTATTAATTTTTGAGAGCTTTTCGTAGAAATGCTTTACTATGGAATTCTTATTATTACCACTTAGTTATGTTGCAGAGGGGATTTCCTTTCCTATAAGAAGAGAGTTAATAGGCTGATAATGAGAATAATATACTGCTGTGATAGTTTAAACTGAATGTATTATGTTAAGTTGTTCATATTAGATTTATGTTTACCTTACAGCTTTACGAGTAGAGAATAAAACACAAGAAATAAACATGATTTAAAAGCGTAAACATCTTCAAGGTTGGACTTAATAATAAACAAAACAAGACGAAAAGAAAAAAGAAGACAATAGAGGTGAAAAAAGAATAATTTGTTAAATAATAAAAAAAAATTGAATTAGGGCGTGAGTTAAACGAATATGTGTGAATGTCTACTTGTTGGGGAAATCATAGACATATCTTGAGAGTAGGTCAACACGTGGTAAATACAACAAATGATAATGATCTTAAGGTGAAGCTTGAATATATTAATAAACATTTAAAAATCCCTTTACTTTGCTTTTTAAACACCATAAGCATTAATAGTAATTTTTCAGATATTTTGATTGAATATAATAATTATTGTCGTTCGGGTCGTAAATAATAGTCGATGATTATGATTTGTCCGATTCAAAATGAAACAGGGACGTGAATGTCGCCTGTCCGCCTGTCCACAGTTGACATTTATTAATTACTGCCGCTCGTCCGCAACTTGACCGTACGTTTTTAGATTTCCCGCGAGATTACGGAACATTGACGCGGTGAAGGTATTGAAAATCTTTTATAACAAAAAATTGTTACAACAAAATGTCAATTTTGACAAGCAGTTCAATTTCAATCTGTAATTTCTTTTCATGAAAGTCTTCAAAGGATTTTTCTGTATACTGTTAAAATATACCAAGCAGATGGTCTAAAGATGATAGAAAGAATAAAACCTTTGCCTATAAACAGAGTAACACTTTATACTTGAATCTTTATTTTTTTAGACTCTACCACAGTTTTGGTAGGTATATGGTGAACAAAAAGAGTTTAGATTCCATGTATAAATTATTATTAGTTAAATATATAACGATACAACACTTTTAATAACTACTTTTCTAATTATATGGATTTGATTTCAAGTTCAAGTTAATTCATTAATTAACTCAAACTTGAAAACTACAAAGATAAATTAATTAATTAACATTAATTAATTAACTTTTTTGTGTGGTTTAGGTTTGATCTTCTCAGTCCTAACTTTAGAGCAACTTATTTTACTTAATTTGTTAAAACGAATATCAGGAAGTATTACTTCCTGATATTCGTTTTCATTTACGTAGATTACAGCTGTAATTATTTACCCTTGAGGGAACCTAATGTACCATTAATGGGACACGTTTGGTTAACCATTAGTGGACATTAGGCGTGACAGTCAATATTTTGGTTGATTGTAATAAATAATAGTATTTACCCAAGAAATTACAAGTTCACTACAAAGTAGATCTAGCAGATAGTATCTAATGGGACATTTAGGCTCTGTATTCACCCTTGTGGAAAAATAATATCGAATGCTGTTATGTGATATAAAGGCAACATTTGTTTTAAATCCGTTCAGTTATTTTTTTTTGCTTTACCTAGTTACATTGAATATTTTTTATTATAGTTATGAAAAACAACAATCTATAACAGTTATAAATAATCCGTTACGTTACGTACCATATCCGTACTTCTAATTTGCCTGTATACTCATATTTATCTTTAGGACTGGCTCATCGGTCTAGGAGTTAGCCTATGTAGCATTGATCAAGAGGTTCTTGGTTCCAATCCTGGTAGATAGTGGTATAATTCGGAGTATTTCTATCTTCTAAGCTAAAATTCAAAGACCGTCATTACACTCTCGTGTCTCAAAAAGCACATCAAACCGTCAGTCTCGGTTACTATCATCAAAGACTGATAAGCCCACCAACCTGGTGGGTCTACGCTCCATGTTATCTCCTTTCGTATAGGGAAGGAGTGGAACATAATTTGGCTGATATTGATGATGATAGTTAAAAAACTTTCCTCAAAACCACGAAGGTCTGACCATCAAAGAGCTAACTCTTTTATAAAGGACGAAAATAGTAACACTCATAAACTGTCGAGGATCTTATTCCGTCAGCAATGACACCACCATTTAACTTTTTTCGGCCACAAAACGTCTCCGAGTGAGTACTGGCCCTTATCGGTTTTCGATCCATCAAAGGTCAAGGCTGCCACCCACTGCCGGCTGTGCGCGCCCTAACCTAGGGTGTCTGTTCAATTTGTTTCGAATAAAATAATTTACAAATACATCCAAACATATTAAAGTTAAAATCCAGGCAAGCGCGAGTTGAACTCGCCTAGCAAGGGTCTGTGTGTGCAAAGTTGGCACATATAATATTATAGATGTTTGATTAAGTACTTCAAAAAAACGGCAAATAAATCAACAATTAAATTGCTAGGTGGGAGTATTAATTGATTCTGATTTTAGTTAAAAATTTCAACTTGCTCTAACTCTAGCTATCTCGGTTCATGAAATATAGCCTGGTGACAGACAGATAATACGTAATAGGGTCTATTTACCCCTTTGTGTACGGAAAACTGAAAATAAATTGTTTATGTGCTTATGCTAATAGATGAGGTAACAGATGCTCGACCTGATGTTAAATGGAAAACTATCGAGTATAACAGAGCAACACGTCCGAAAATATAATTGTTTATGCACGAAGAAATACTATCGCGTACTTATCGGTGCCACAAAATAGCATTGCTTCACTTTAAGGGACATGGTTGCTGGTGCATTTTAATTTTTCAGATTCAGCATTTTCTTAGTGTCCGATTACAATGTT
This sequence comes from Mycalesis mineus, assembly GCA_034621355.1. Classification (NCBI taxonomy): domain Eukaryota; kingdom Metazoa; phylum Arthropoda; class Insecta; order Lepidoptera; family Nymphalidae; genus Mycalesis; species Mycalesis mineus. Next base: position 15,960,331 of record CM067893.1, read on the forward strand.
TAGAAATGGTCATCCTACTTTAACCCTAATATCGAATTACAGTTGTCCCGTGTCGAAGGGCTGTTTGTGAGGGTGATGCGCTACCAATGTTTGTATGGCACGGACTGACAGCGGGCCGTTATTATATATTATTGATGACACTTGACCGCGGCCGCAAGTATTGATAAACAACTTACGAATCACGCCATCGACGACCTCCCTGGCGCAGTCGGTGGAGTTATTAGACAGAGCTGGGTTCGATTCCTGGCTGAGTCGATTGAGATTTTCTAATTGGTTCATGTCTAGCTCGTCGGAGGCTTCTGCCGTGACTTTGCCGATAAATATTTAACGCTCCGACATTATGTATTTTATTCTACTACTAATAAGTTAGCCCACATCCATCTTATATTGTAACACCACTTACCATTAGGTGTGATTTCAGTTGTCGTCGTCGTCGTCAAATTCACTATGAGTTCACGGTTAATGGTAACTATCATAAGTACTGAAATATAATAGGACTGTTTACAGATCCAGCTTACGTAAAACAGGTCGTGGATTCGATTCCCAACTCAAAGTTTATTAAAGAAATGTTTTGTGTTAAGCTACGTTCGTCGCTAGTTGCAGGTTTTCGCCTTCCGGTATGTGCGTGCTAAGTTGGATATTGAACTTAGTTTGAACATGTAACATAAATAATTGATTAGCTGTAATTTGGTGACGGTTTGGATTTATAATAAGATCCCTTGGATCAAACTAAATGGATTCTAATACATTTAAATATTCCGCACATATTCTTTGTGCGTGCGCGCACAAGTTCGGACATGTTTGGAAAACATGCAAATGGCGATCCAACGGGCTCAGTAATGTTAACTTTGTTTTGGCCGCCCGTGATGCCGTGACAAAATTACGATAGCTTTGACCTTTGTAAACATACTGACTGTGTTTGCATTATAAAACGACGCGTTTTGACAAGATCAATAAACATTTTTCTTTTTCAGATGGAAGTAGGTTTATAGTGCCTGCGCTCTAACGTGCCTGTGACATATGTTTTGAATCGAATAAATAATAGCCGTCCTAATTAAAATTTGCCTATTTCAAGTAGGTTTGGTTTATATTTATACTGTCAAAAAACTCAACCAAATTGTCGCAACAGCTTCTACTTAGAAGTGCCGGCCAGAAAATCAACAGTTACTCTAGCACAATTTATTTATTTAATTAATATTATTTATACTACTCATGTGATGATAAACGCCGATCCAATTGCCTCCAAGCATCTTTTTCTTATAGGTAACTATCAAGATCCTTCAAGTATAAAGAGTATTATTCTCCTCTTCGTAAAGAAACATAACCTCAATTGTTAGAAACTACATTCATGGCAACCTTCCGTCAGATACCGTTAAATATATCAACTTTAATCGAACCTGTGATAAAGGATATATTTCTTTGCATTTCCCAAAACCACTGGGAGCGATACAGGGTACCTACGAGTATATCTATACTCCCAGACTTCCCATAACTTTTTAGGTTTTTAATTTTTACTTTACTTGATCGGGAAAGTGCGCAAAATGTACCCGTATAATCCACCACGCATACAGATAATGTTGATAGTACGTCCGGTGGCTGATTACGCCCTATCCCTTTGTAATTTATTTATTTTATCAGTTAGCCGCCCCAAACAAGCGCACTGAGCTTTGGAAAGGATTTAGTTTAATTAAGTTTTGTTACCGTATTATTACTCTGCCTAGTTCATTAGTGGTTAGCTTCAGATCACAATGTCCTAGGTTCGAATCTTGAGTAGGGTGGAGAAATAGTGACCTTTTCTTTCTTTCTTCTTAATATTTTTTTAATCTAATTAGCATTACACTGTAGCGCTGTAGAATGAAATCTGAAATTCTCGTTCCACTGACTCATCGCGAAATCTATGAAACTATATACTTAATTAACTTGAAAATTAGCATGATTACTCATTTCGCCATATAGACGAAAAAACGAAAAAACTTTAGATCAACCTCCTCAGCTAACATACTTATGGCACATACATTGCATTAGTTTATTGTAAGCTTTGTTTTTCGCTTAAATCTTTTTAATCTTCTGGTAACCTAAATCCCTAAGCGCGTGCTTCTTTGCCCTGGGGATAATCCATCACTGGAAATAGCACAACGATTTATCTACTGCAGCGAGCGAAACCGGGGCTCAGCTAATAAGCATAAAATTGCTACCTACAAATAACTTACCTACACTAAATTGTTTACTTTGAAAAGGAAAACATTTATTCCTTAACAGCCTGTACAACGTTCACTTTGATAGGAAAATACCACGAAAAAACATATTATTTAATTTTAGTTCAAAGGAAAATATTACAAGCAAAAGAAGTAAAGCAAAAAGCAAATCCATTACGTGTATAACTACCTACAATAAACACTAGGGTTGTGAGCGAAAGAAACAACTCAACTGTTTCACTCATCCGCCTCGTTGCTTTTGTAACTTCAAAAAATTATGAGTAAAAAAACTTGTTAGCTCGGAGTTGGTCCCTAGCTTTGGAGAATACGTTAGAGGAGAAAAGCGGTCTTAATTTATGGGTAAATTCTTTTACTAATTTGTTAGCGGGCATTCGAGTTTTAAAAATCCTCATTTTGCTATACATATTATAATAATAATCAATTCATAATCAGTTCTTGCTTGTTAATGTAATTGAAATTTAAAATATGATATATCTAAAGTAAAGAAGCATGATCTTCTTACATTCATGCTCTCCGAACCGGTGGTGGAGACACTACTGACAGGCTTTTCAAGAGTGCTTTTACCTACTTGAAATAAATGAATTTGAGTTTATATTTTCTTTTCCTCTAGAGAAATTTGCCTTTCTAAGCATTAGGTAATAACTAGTTGTTCATTTATGTGATACAACTTTTAGGAATTAAATAAATGATAATAATATGAAGTACTATATCACAGTTCATTTTGGTGAACCATTGATAGGACTCTAACACTGCTGTACTTTCCTAGGCTTTTAGTGATGGCACAAAAAACGTTAAGATACGATGTTTAATCGTGATATATGAAAGATGTCGGTTATTGCTACATCACTTCGGTTGTAAAGATAAACTCTACATACACCCAATATATAACAGACAGCTAATCGTATAGTAGAGATTGGTTTTGTGTATGAAAACGGTCGAGAATATTGTACATGAAATGTTATAAATAAATAAATAATGCAGATAATAATATATTGATAAATAACACGCAGATCTACTTGATACTTGACTACTTCTGTTTATAATATCGTGTTGGATAGATAGTGATAGAGGCGAATTATACTGCCGACTCATTTGATGGTAATTGATGATGCAATCTAAGATGAACGCGGAATAACTTGTTAGGAGTGGGATGAACATCCACATCCTTATTCCCATTATTCTGCACGGAACGCTAAATCGTTTCTCGGTACGTCTTTGTTGGCATGGTGGTAACTAGCCACGGTCAAAGCCTCCTACCAGTCAAAAATTAAACAACACTGTCAATTTAAACAGTTTCAGAGTAGAGCTAATATTGATCCCTGAAAAATTAAAATTTGACAGTTTTTAAATTATTTACAGTCAAAATATACATTCACTGTTTGGAAAATTTTCTGAAAAATTACATAAACGTTAATGCCTCTACTAATGCAAATGACAAAATTTTTATTTGAGATTAAGTGATCACCTCAGCTATTCTTTCATTCTTTTCCCTCTCTCTTTTACTTTAGATCTTTTAATTTATTTGATATGACTTATATTTATATTACTAGACAGGAGCTACACGAAGTTCTTAAAATATACAAATTCATAATTCACGATGGTCACAGGATAGATTTACGCTCAGAGCAGTCTTGAGAGGGAGCGAGGGCTCTCGAGAGCTCCCAACAGCTCTCCTCGCTATTGTCCACTCTCGCGTGGGTTTTGTAACTGGTCAAAAAGGAAATCTGTAAATTTGCTATATTTATGTATCTTTTTAGAATAGGCAGGCAGGCAATCTTGACTAACTAACCTAAAACAAGTCGAGCAATAGTACTTTTCATTCTTAGAAAGTTTTTTTTAATAATTTATTTTATAATTTAAATAAAGTAATAATTTCCCTATAAGCCCGAAGTTTGGAAATTGCTGGTGTTACACCTCCATGCCCTCCGGAGCGTAGGTGTTTAAGTCCGTAACATCTGAGTGTCGAGTGTGAGTTTTCATCAAAACAATCGAAAATTTCACATTCGCGTAAATCCAGATACTATGAGTGCCTAGTGTGAGCTTTCACCAAAATAATATTGCTTTATTTCCAGTAATAGCATAGCAAGGCCCCAGTCATCATCAGTAACATGTGATACATACAGAGTTACAGAGTCAAAAAATATTGTTGCAGCCTTCCAACCTGCTTTAAAGTAGTGATGGGTCTAAACTCCACAACCAAATCACACTGTTTACTCAAAATATAAATAAGAGTCTTCTGAACATATTCTCGGTCCACTCTCACTATATTTAAAGTGACAGCTAACCATTGACGGGGTAAAATCTTACACTAGGCACACTAATAACTGACACTCACCCATTTGATTTTTCTCTCGATTCTGCCAGCGGCCGCTGCTTCAATTCCGTATAAAATTTCCCTTTACTGTTTTCGATATCGATGCGGTAAAATCTTACACTCGACACTCTGAGCGGAGTTACTGCTAGCATTTTAGATTTCTCACAGATAGCTGATAATATTATTTAAAATCTTTTTGTATTTCTTTTATAAGAGATCGGTATTGTATCTATAAAAAAAATGTGTGCGTGTACTAGCGTACACTCGTAAGAAGTGAAACTAACTAACTAACTTATCAACATTCAAGTATTAGAAAAAATTGATACCATAATTACACCCACGTGTTAATGTATTGAAAAATACAATCAAAAACTAATTTTAAATAACGTGGAAAAATAAATACCATAATTACACCTAAGTATTAGAAAAAGAGATGTAATTACTTACTTTTTTTATAAATTCACTGGAATTAGAATTAAAATAAACCCTTTGATTTTGCTGATCACTTCAATATAACATATATACATATGTTTATCACGTCACTTCCATAAGAAAAAATGTTACACTAAATTTTTTTCCAACCCCGATAAGGAAGTTTCACTTCAAATATAAAATATCGTCCACATTTACGTAAATTCTTAGTAAATCTTACCAGCTAAGATTCATAAGCGCTGTCTTCTAACAAACATTAGCGCAAGTTATACCAATTTATGTATCACATCTCCTCGGGCCTCCTCGAGCTGTTTAAGCCAGTATCGAGATGATGGATGGGCTGGGGAATTAGTTGCCGATAATGATGAATAGTGGCGTGCGATATAACGACACCTGGAGATTTATTACTGTTTACACTGCCTTAACTATAACCGAGTTTGAAGTGACAACTTATTTTGAAGCCTTGTGAAGCTATTACAAATTGCCTCGTTGGTCCACAGTTACTTACATAGGCACATAGCTATCCTACCTACCTCACTGGCTTCGACTTATATAATTTTGGGGTCAAAGAGATAAAACTACAAAATCTCTACTAAATTTGACAGTTCAAAGTACAAGTTAAGCCTACAAAATAAACGAATTTGAATTTTGAATTATCAAACCCTAGACTTTAGACCGCCAACGTCCTAGCTTCTTACGCTTTGGATATTGGTTCTACTTTTGTAATAAGTATTTTGCCATTTTAGAAAATAACACATCTTTCTTAGGTTGCTCGAATTTCATAGCGAGCCGAATATTCTAATGCTATTCTGGGTGGCATTGCCTCTTAGATAGGTCATTTTTTCGAGGAGAATATCATAAGTACAATAGTTTATGGTGAACTTTCACAAAGTAATTAATAACAGTATCAAGTAACAAATTCACTGTAAATACATCAAAACTAAATAGTTTAATTAATTAGAGCGTAATTTACAGTCGGTAATGTGATTCATATGTAAATTCCTTTGGCAGCAGCTATGATGTCAATGATATTAAATTAATCGTGACGCGGTGGAAATATTACACCTACGCACTACACCATACGCTGTGCTATGGTACACCCTACCGTACGCGAACAGAACAACAGAGTCGATAATTACATAAGGCGATACCGTGATAGGCGTATTTGGAGACTTAACATTGATTTTCAGTACTATAAAGGTATTAATTTTGACGTGTAATGACGTGTTTGAATATTTAGAGCATATGATTTCTTTGTACGGACGATTGTCTACGTAGAAACCTTAAAAAACGTTCTATTACTGTAGATACGTATAAACTATCAAATATAGGTAACTCTATCAAATCTTTTGCGAAGTTCAATATCTTTTGCGAACTTCCCGCCCGGGTTTTTCCTGGGAATTTTAATATGGGGGTATTTAAGGGGCGTGTTAACTCTTTCCTCAAAGGTCGGCAACGCACTAGCAATGGTTCTGGTGTTGCAAATGTTTATGGGAGGCGGTAATTGCTTAACATCAGGCGACCCGCATGCTCGTTAGCCCGCTTTTATATCGATAAAAAAAAATCTAAACATTATTTTTTCAATTTATATAGTTAATTTTCAAAGTAAAGTTGACAGGCGAAATAGAAAAAATAATAATAACATAATAAGGACATGAGCATATATATATGATCCACTATTTAATACGGAACATTATGTTAGGTACTTAAAACTAATAATTAATTAAAATAAAAACGACAACTCAAAATTCCAAGCAGCGTGATGGGTTTAAGCCTCATATACCTCATTCTATAAGCAAATGCTTCGCCCTGTTATGGATCGATAAAATAGGCTAATAAGAATGATTATAAATATAGTTTATCAAAGTTTTAGTAGTGTTATCCTAGCTTTGGTACTAGTGTTAGCTTCGGTACTGTTGCTCAAGTTTTAGGAAGGTCGTAAAACAAAATAAGAAATAAGGATCCGCAAGGATTCATCACGCTATCATCGGCGCTACGAACATTGCCTACACGTAGTAAACACTTGTAGGCCTGTGTGGGATGAGTGATAGAGCTTTTACTGCGAAATACTACGATTGAGGGTCGTTTCACATCTATACAAATAAATAAAATTTAAGTCTGTTTGTAATAGGTATAATTATTGTCAACAGTAAGTATAATTGACTATCTGGAGCACAGTATGGTTCAATTAAAGCAAGGAGTCAGAGTTGGGATTGGTGGGGGTGTTCCACAAGGCTCCATCCTCGGCCCTACACTCTGGAATATTCTGTACGACGATGTTATGTCGATAGAAATTCTAGAAGGAACCAGCTTCATATGCTACGCTGATGATTTGGGATGATATTTTTTTAATTAGGGCTTAGTTTTGGAAAACATAATACGCGTAGCCTGAGTTCTAGAAAAAGAAGGACCTTAGCCCTGGCGATGCAGTCGGTATTAATGTATGGGGCACCAATTTGGCTAACTGTCACGGAGAAGGAAGTATACAATAAAAACATATTGAGTGCACAAAGAACGATGGCATTAAGGACGTGCTGCGCAAATAAAACTATATCAACTGATGCCGACCTTGTATTGGCAAATCTCATACCAGCTCATTTACTGGCGCAGGAAAGATTACGATCTTATGAATTAAGACAGGGAGGTTAAAAGAGTACAACTAAAGATAGGACTCTTGCGATGTGGCAACAAGAATGGGACCAATCGGTAAAAGCCCGAAGGAGACATAGGTTGATAGGGAACTTAAAAAACTGGGTGAACAGGAAACATGGTCTTATATCTTTTCGAATGATTCAGTGCGATTCATTCATGGCGTGTTTATGGAGTACACCTACACATAAAAAAAAAGAGATTGTGCTAAATGCATGTACTGTGTAGCATCGACGATGCAGATGCAGTTTTACTGTCCTCGTTTTGTCGTGATTAAATCAAAATGCGGTGTTGGTGGTAGGCCACAAGGCAGGTACACCAGCACTCTGAAGATAAGAGGGGTTTTTTAGCCGGTAAGAGACCGGCACTACCCGGTAGGGTGTCCATAAGGATTTTCCCCTCTCCGGAAACTAAATCCATAATGAAAGTAATTATAGTACTTAAAAAATCATTCCTTTTAGTCATTTCCGTCGATGCATTGTCGGTCGACGTAACATTATAGGCATGGCATGGCAGGCATGTGCATTTTGATTAATGCCTCTAAGCGCATCAGTGAAGATCGTTTATGTACAGGCTGTTGTAGACACTAAACTCAGAAATTATCTGGACGCGTCTAATTTTACTTGACGCTTTACTCAACACATTTTGCGTCAGATGTGAAAACACCTTTACGATGGGTTACGCTTTAGCGTCCTGTATGATGGGATTTTTCTATAGCTGTGATGATAACTTTGTTGAATACTAGCTGTTTTTTTTGGAATTTGGGTTTTATGAGATCTTTTGTCTAAGTCAATCTTAACCAAACAAACTCATATTTTTTGAATTAAATTCCCAGTCTGTACCAGATGATTACAATAAACCAGAACGTAAGACTGACGCACTCTACCAAATACAGAGTTAGATTTGTCTGGCATGTTAACTATAAAAAGTTCTAGGTATCTATAAACTGCTCTAAGACGAAAGGCCAAAGCTTATTAGAATATTGAACCTTTCACAATTCCTAATGATTCCACCTCAGCTGTAAGTTCTCTAACAATATTTTCATCTTGTAAAGGAAATTGCTTTTCTCGGAAAAGTGCTTACGACTACCGAAACATATTACTGCGATGTTACGTAGGTAGTACCTACGGTTTTTTTAATTTTCTCTCGAGTTACAAAAACAATGTGAAATTAAATCGTATTATATATGCTATAAGTTTGATATTTGTCTGGCAGCTGATACAGGATGTGACCTATAAGAAAACTCTTAAAATGAAGTGTATCCCGTGGTTCTGTGTGCCTCACAAAATTTGAGGGTGCTACATACAAGTGGATACAAAAACCTCATGTTATGCTGACTACTGCTTGATTGAAGGTCAAGCCTTTGTTTTTAAGTGATAGTTTTAAGAGCAACATCATCATTATCAGTACTTCCGACGGCCTCCTTGGCGAAGTGGTATGCGCAGTCGATTTATAGAACGGAGGTTCTGGGTTAAATTCCCGGCTGGAACGAATCAGTTTTCCTAAATTGATCCAGGTTTGTTTCGGTCGTGGCCAGTTACTACCTTATCGATAAAGACGTGCCGCCAAGGGATTTAAGAAAGAACTGGAAGAATTTATCATTTTCTTTTTTTCTTAAAATTAGAGAATGCCCTCGTAGTTCTCGTTTCCGTGGAAATTTCCAGATAAAACGTGGCCTATGTGTTATTCTGATATGTAAACTACATAGTTAGCCCTTATCATCACTGCATCATCACTTAACATCACACCTGATGTTTAGTGATGATGCAGTCTAAGATGGAAGCGGGCTAACTTATTAGGAGTGGGACGAAAATCGACACTCGTTTCGGTTTCTACACGACATCGTACCGGAACGCTGAATCGCTTGGCGATACGTCTTTGTCGGTAGGGTGGTAACTAGCCACGGCGAAAGCCTCCCACCAGCCAGACCAAGACAAATTAAGAAAAATCTCAATCTGCCCCGCCGGGAATCGAACCCGGGACCTCCGTCTTATAAATCCACCGCGCATACCAGTGCGCCACGGAGGCCGTCAAAATTATTGTGAAGTTTCATCAAAATCCATTTAGATGTTTATGTGTGAAAGAGTAACAAACATCCATCCATACACATATACAAACTTTCGCCTTTATACTATTAGTAAGGATTACTGCTAAAAATCGCCGGCCTTTAGACTATGTTCAAAATTAAAACACCATTAGTTATTTTAAAACTAAAATTCATAATATTTTGAAGCTTATAGTCAGGATTACGTCGATAGAGGTCTTGTGAGTTTAAAATATTTCTCATATGTACTATCAGTAGGCAGCAGGCATAGCTACAGGCTCGCATACTGCCGGCGGTGGGTCCGTGATAAATCGACCGCCATAAAGAGTAATTGCCTGAACATAACTCCAGGGGTATCGTCTCGTCACATGCCTGCAAAAATGTATTGCGGGACCCTTTTATTTTATAGACTCAAATCATATCTGGAAAATGCTTCAATTTTTCATAAAAAATATTTTCTTTTCAATTTTATTTTCGTGTGTTTCAGTTTTGCGAGATAAACTCGGACTCGAGTGGTATAAAATAACACTTCAAACCTGTAACGATCTTTTCGAGGTGAAGTTTTTATTACTACTGCTATTATGTTTTCTATCTACTTATTCGCACAGTTATTAAGGTACTGTGGTGGTACTTTAACACCTATAGGTACGAGAAAGCAGTAATACTGTCAAGACATCGTCTCGTGGATGAACTGCCTTGATGATCTAGTGGTTAGCATATTATGAAGCTTTGATCACGAGATCCTATATTCGAATTCCGGGTTGGGTATTTAATAATATTGAAATGTTTTTTTAACCGACGAAAAAAAATCTCAATTCGACACGTATATTTTTTTTTATGTATGACCACGCATAACTTTTTACAGAGTTGTCCGATTTTGATAATTCTTTTTTTATTAGAAAGGGCATACTTCCTAGGATCTGATGATGGTATCCTGGGGAAATTGAAGGAACTTTTAAAATGTTGGAGGCACGCTTACAGCGATTTCGGTTTTTGCCTCGGTATCGGTAGCTTTTTGGCTACTAGTGCTGTATATACTATGACAGTATAGTACGAGTACGTTACGTGGCGATAAATCACTAAAAAGTAAGAAATAAAAATTTTTAACAAAAAATAGAACCGACTCAAAACTCCTAGATATGCTTAAGTAAATTAAAGATACTAAATGATACAGTTATTTTTTACTTTTTAGTGCATTTTAAGTCGGTTCTATTTTTTGATAAAAATTTTTTTTCTGAGAAATTGTGAGCTAAATTCTTTGCTCCGAGTAGGAAAGTTGGTGGTGTTACACTCCAGCGCCCCAATTAACCGCCACTGTCTTCAACGTCATTGATTATAATCGTTATTGAATTTAAGATTATCACTCTAAGCCTGCCAACCCACGTTGAAGCAGTATGATGGGTCTAAGTTCCGTATGATGATGATCTCATATTTATAACAAATAGAGAATAGAAACTCTCAAATATTAAACAATAATATAACTGCATAAGACATTTTTAAAATCAAATTAGATGTCTGCGAGGGTCCTCAAACAACAAACGCGTTGGTCTCGACAACTTAAAAAACAAGTCTTTCAAAACACAGCATCAAACGGAGCCTTCCACGTCAATCTATTCAGATTTCAGACATTATGCAAAGTGACCGGCCTCGCGCATACAAATGGCGAGGCAAATTTTTTTTCAATGTAAATTTCATGTTTATAAGAGGAAAAATTTTATGTTACTTAATTTATCGTTTATTTTTTCTTCGCTGCCTTGAAATTTCCACTCACAAATTTGATACACTCCAGGATTAAAAGGTTTGAGGAAAATTTTGTTACTGTAATAGGTATATTTATCAATACTATGACTTTAGATAGCTCGGTCGCTGGTAACCTCTGGGGACTGGGCCTGGGTTCAAGGCCTGGATTTGATAATGAAATCTCAGGTTTCCTTTCTTGTAAGAAATTTTTAACTGGTGGTTTTGATACACCTGTGCTTCGGGGAGCAAGCTATGTCATCAATCCGAATCATTATCATAATATCTGATAGTGCAACATGAACGTATAGAAGCAACTTATTGGGTCTCTTGTATGAAAAGAGGGCATTAACATAGGCTTAAAATTTTGACGACCTCCGTGGCGCAGTAGATTTATAAGACGGAGAGATTTTTCTTAATTTGTCTTGGTCTGGCTGATGGGAGGCATTCGCCGTGGTTAGTTAGTGAGAAAGACGTACCGCCAAGCGATTTAGCGTTCCAGTACGATGTCATGTAGAAACCGAAGAGTGTGGATTTCATCCTACTCCTAACAAGTTTGCCCGCTTCCATCTTAGATTGCATCATCACTTAACATCAGGTGTGATAGCAGTCAAGGGCCAGCTTGTAGTTGATAAAAAAAAAATCATGATAATTAAAAGATGAATTTAAAAATTAAATGCTTTCGGTCTTCGTATCAGAACCTCGTCCGGAAAGCTTCGTGTTTCTCGTGTTAAGTAATTTAACTGTAAACTACTATGGTCAAGTTATTAATTGAATTACTGACACATAAGGATTTACATCTACAGCTTGACTGGCAAGTTATCACATCCGCTTGAATTATAAAAGGACATTGCCGTAATCTGCCCCAGGCTATCCAAATATATGCTCATATTTAACTATTTTATTTAAATAAACAAGGAATTTTAAACAACTATCCATGTTTCATAGCAATCACTTGAAAATATATCAAAAATATAAGAATTTCAATCCATTTTTTGTGTTCTGAACACGTGACCGTCGTCGTACTATGAAAAGTCAACTTTTATAAACCTTCATACCTTTTGTCAGCGACTGCTTAGTTGCAAGTAACTTTATTACTATTTAAATAGAAGATCTATACTATTTAATGACATATATATCATCTCTGGGCGTTTCTGAGGCAGACTTCATTACATATACATACATACATTTTTTACATATGTCCTTTTTGTCTTATAATGAACTGAGAACATTAGTAAAGCCCTTTTAAAAACAAATGATAATTTGTTGTTTGAAACCCGCTATAAGTTGTATAACAAAATATGGCCGATGTTTAGTAATTAGCTAAAAGTTTCTAAACTCCGTAATGGGAAGGTAAAATTTGAATTTCATTAAAGTTTGACAAGTTTTCATGGTCGATTACTCAGTAAAACATTGTCTTAAAACTTTGAATTAGAATTGGGAGTACCCATGCAATTATGCTTTATTGAGTTCTTATTTAAGTAAGTCATGAATGACGGAGTAACTTAACTACATTGTTGTTAAAGGTGAATTTTAATTAACTGAACTTTTAGTATAGGGGGTAATGCCTTGGAATATAGTATTTATAGGAGTAGGAACAATTCCGACCACTGGAAAATAATTGTGTGAACGAATTTTTTTCCAGTGTAAGTTATTTTCATTCGTTATCTATAATGCAAGCATGTATCCAAATATTTTTATAATAGCAACGAAAGGTTGTTGGTGGTGTTCGATGGATAAAGTTGGGACACTCACATTATTATTTAATTTAAAAAAACTACCTTAAAAATTGACTTAACCCAGGAGTCTCAACCGATGTTAGTTTTGAGATCGTCTGCGCTTTGTTCCCATAGATCTTCCTTACAGCAACATGATCTGCCAGCACATGCAGGCCATTCACTCTCGTAACATGTTTAATAATGACTATTTGCGTAATTTATTTTACGAACAAATAAACATGGAGACTTTGGAGATTTGAGTAATCAGACACGCAAACAAACAAACATGTGGAATATTTTTTGGAATTTCGTAGTGCCAAACTAACACAATTCACTTTGTTAATGTCAAGTTTTTTATTTTTACTGGTTTATACTCCCTAATTTTTTTTGTTCCAGCCCTTAATTACCTTCTGTTACTTTGTATAAAAAATATTTACTGTAAAGCCTTTTTAAAATATTGCCTTCGGGCTTTTGACATAAAAGAGACTTGACCACAAAGGCTTTGCCAAGGAAATTGCTGACAGGAAGGAATGCTGAGGAGAAAATCCCTATTTTATTCTTTTTAGCAGATGCCTGTTTTATTTTAAAATATTTTTTTATATACTCATCAACTATGTATTAAATATTTAGTCAAAATGCGTTCACTGAAAAAGGCACTAGAGTAGCAGGAATGTCTTATCTCATTTATAATTAAAAATTCAAACTATACATAGAATAATTTTAACTTAGCATCGTATTTTATTAAATTCCTCTATGGTCCTGTGGTTAGCTTGCGTGGCTCCAATTACTAATTCTAGGTTACATTTAGTTTGGAACCGAGCCTCTCTATTCTAAGCTATAGCCTAAAATCACACTGTATCTTTTATAAGTTATAATGGGTGGGTATGAGGGGTGCTCGAATGCAATAAAATGATTACTGAAGTGCTGTAGTGTAAGGGCGGAATGGGTAAGCATTGGTTGAGCAGCTATAAAATCGTGAACATACTAAGCCATCGTGCAGAAAATCGACCACCTACTATGATATCTACCTAGATACATTTTGGGTCTACATAAATACGTCATCCTTCGAGTGAATGGAGATAGTCGTATGTTTGGAGCGGACATGTTTTGAGTAACAGAGTGGTCGTAATTTTTTCGGTACGAGACCTTAAAGCCGCTTATAGACCATAATTAAGCCAGAGTTCCAGCCTATATTTCAGAATTTTTTTTTTGTGATCAATACAAAATATGTTATATTTAGATAGGCCTAACTGATCTTCGGTATATATAAAAACCTTCTTTTAAAAATTAACTTGACTTCCAAAGACTACTGAACGGATTTTTTTTTATTCACTACAAGTTGGCCCTTGACTGCTATCACACCTGATGTTAAGTGATAATGCAATCTAAGATGGAAGCGGGCTAACTTGTTAGGAGTTGGATGAAATCCCCACCCCTTTAGGTTTCTACGCAACATTGTACCGGAACGCTTAATCACTTGGCGGTACATTTGTATCAGTAGGGTAAAATACTAGCCACGGCGAAAGCCTTCCACCAGCCAGACCAGGACAAATTAAGAAAAATCTCAATTAATCTGTTGGGGATCGAACCCGGAACCTCCATCTTATAATCCACCGCGAATACCACTGCGCCACGGAGGTCGTCGTATATTCGATTGCGTCGATGCAGCTTGCACCAATAGATAGGTTCCCAAAGAAGTTACTTGCGTATGCTGACTCAAATATGACGATAATTGTTGAAAGTGTCGGGCCGCCTGGTAGCTTTACAGACTGCCTCGTTGGTCTAGTGGTTAGCTTATGTGGCTTCAATCACGAGGTCATGGGTTCGATCCCTGGGTCTGGTCTTGGAATAATTCTGAGCTATTTCATTCTTCTATGAAATGTTCAGTACATTCCAAGCCCGTAGTCTGGAATTTGGCGGTGTTACACCCTCGTGCCTCGGAGAGCACGTTAAGCCGTCGGTCCCGGTCACTGTCATCAATATCTGATAGTGATCGGTAATAAACAACATTATCATCCTAAGCCCGCCAACCCGCATTGGGGCAGCGTGGTGGGTGTACGCTCCATATCCCCTTTCCTGTAAGGAGGCCTGGCCCTGTAATGGGCCGTTAATAGACCATCCTAATGATTGTCCATCTTCACTAGTCCATATTTATTATAAAAAAAAGTCTGCGATGACTTGTATTTATCTTTTAAGGATAGCTTGCTAACGCGAGTATTATCTACTTAAATATAATTGGGTGACCAAATTGCCTGCTAGCTAGTGTACATAATATAGTTATAGGTAGTCCAATCGGCGGTCATAGCCTGCCGCGAGGCGCAGTTGATTGCGGCGGGAATTGGGTCAGCGCTCGCTAGTTTTAAAACCTAATAAAAGCACGCATTCCGGTATCCGCCGGAAGCTATAACCGGCACTTGACGATGTACTAAAAACTTTATAATTTTGCTTATGCGGAACGCAAATTTGATAGCTTTATCATACTAGAGTGAATCCACGGTTTGATTAGCCTAGAATACGTTCGCGTGGGAAGGTAGGGACAAAATTCGCCAAACTATAATCTATCTCTGAGCCAAACTGGGCCACATACCGTAAATATGTGATGCAAGTCAAATCTAATTTTAATCATATTTGGTAGGTAGAAAATGCAACACATTTTCTACCTTCTACATTTAAAATTATGTTTTGTTAATTAAAAAAAATCTTATTTAAAAGATATTGAATATATTAATTAGTTTTATGCTTACTGGTCTAATTTATTGTCATGAATTCGTGATTAACTAGTTTATTTAAAAAAATTAGTTGTAAAATGACTAGTGATTTCTACCTTCATTTTTAATTTATTTGTTGACAAGCATTCTCAATCGATTTTGGCTTTAGTATAGTTTACATCAGACATGATAAATTCAAGCGTAAGTCTATCTATCATAAGCAACAGTAAACCAAATAAATAAATATATATTTTTGCATACTTGAAGAATACAACCTTCACGACAGTCAGTTGGATATATATAGAATGGAAGGCAAGGCATACATACATAAAATTCACTCGGCGTACATCCGGCACTTATCGCGGCAATTTAAGTAACTTTTTCATTCGTACTTCAAAGGATTCAGGGAAAATAGAAACAAATTATGTTTCCCAAATGGTTTTTCATGTTACTTTTTCTGTTTTACATGTTCCGGTAAAACTACCTTATTTTTTTTTTATTTAAATTCGTTATTAGCCATTCGTCCGAGAACATTATCAACCGACAACCCTTCGCTATAATTTATTATGGCCCGAATAGCCGATTTTTATATGAGACAACTAGCAATTTCCTCTTTCAACAATTATCATTTTTTGTCCTCTATCATGCAAGATCGAACCCAAAACCTCTTAAATTTGAGTTAATGGTGGCCTTCCGAGCTTAAAATTAAAATGTATTAAAGTTCAAACGTGACGTCATCTAAAGTTTAGAACAGTTTAACCCAGAGAGGGCAGTTAATGTAAACTAACCGCATATAAACTCAAAGCAACGAGTAACACGGTTAGCGCTTAACCTGCAATTTGGCATCGCGTACTGTTACCTTGTATTATTACATAGCGGTGTTTTATTATCAACTTCACGACTTGTGGGTACTGTGAAATTTGTTTTGTCAGTTAATGTTACGTCATATGCAAGTTTGCTTTGTAATTGATAATGTACCACTTAAGCTTAATTCTTATAGCGACGCGTTGCATCAAATTTCTCTAAGCCTACGCGCTAAAGATTGGTATAGTTTAATCTAAGACAGTGATTCTCGACCTTTTTTTTGTTGCGGCACACATTTAATGATTCCAAAATTTGGCGGCACAGAAAGAAAAAGATAAAAATTATTTACTTATTTCAACACACTGCATAAATAGTTTATGACAAAAATTTTAAATACACCAAGACCCCGCTTTGCGTCGCTAATGCGTTCCTGAAAAATGCGAAAAAAAGTGAATCACAAATTTTGAAAGTAAATAATAATATAATTTATTTTTTTGTGGATTTAAATATACATTCATGTTAAAAATATTTTTCTTTTTAAATGATATAATTTAATAATATTAACATTATTATATATTTGCAAAATTTGGCGGCACACTTTTGAAATTTGGCGGCACACAAAAGTGCCGCGGCACAGTGGTTGAGAATCACTGATCTAAGACGTTGTTTTTTTTAATTTATTGCAAATTACCCATGACTGCAAGCACACCTGATAGTAAATGTTGATGCAATCTAAGATGGAAGCAGGCTAATTTGTTAGGAGTGTCATGATTTTTAAAAAAGTACTCGAAGTTTTTACTCTATGGCATGTTAGTTTATGAAAATAGTTAATCTGTGAAAACATAATGACTGGTCGCGTGGTGATTGGTTAAGGCGGATCACACCACTTATTGTTAAACCAATAGGAACGATTCCCTCCAAGAACGATTTTTAATGGAGGAATCAGTGTCGAGATGTTAATAGAAATATCAGGAGGTGCATTCATTCTGTCCTGGGTGTTGAAGAAAGTAGATCCTAGAATATTAGTATAACACGAGAGCTGTATGGTAATTTTGTTACTGTATTGGAAAATAGTAATAGAAGGAGGAAATAAAGTAATTGTTCTGGCCGTTGGAGTATTATTTACAACAGGAGTAAGATGACATACCACACCTCTTTCGGTTTCTACACGACATCGTACCGGAACGCTAAATCGCTTGGCGGCACGTCCTTGCCGGTAGGGTCATAACCACCAGGATCAATTAAGAAAATCCAAGTGAGGACCGAGGTGAGTAAAAATAATTATATAGTTTTCTTCCAGTTAGGGGCACAAAAAATATTGACATGGTATTACTCAATGTCTTTTTTGTGCTCTGGTTTTGAAATGTAAAAAGCATTAAATGTCGGGGATTTCTTGCCTTAGATACCTTTTAAGGTTAAAAAAATCGGACTAAAATTCAATAATTGAGTATGTCCAGAACATGATTGGATTGATGGAGATGAATTTAATAATTAAGTCTGGCCTGGAGTTTTTATAATTTTTTTTTTATAGACTACAAGTTGGCCCTTGACTGCTATCGCACCTGATGTTAAGTGATGATGCAGTCTAAGATGGAAGCGGGCTAACTTGTTAGGAGTGGGACGAAAATCCACACCCCTTTCGGTTTCTACACGACATCGTATCGGAACGCTAAATCGCTTGGCGATACATCTTTGTCGGTAGAGTAGTAACTAGCCACGGTTAAAGCCTCCCACCAGCCAGACCAAGACAAATTAAGAAAAATCTCAATCTGCCCCGTCGGGAATCGGACCCAGGACCTCCGTCTTATAAATCCACCGCGCATACCATTGCGCCACGGAGGTCGTCAACATTTAGTGTGTTGGAACAGTACCCGTCGGCTGTGATATTGATTGTGGTAGGCTGTAGGTCGAAGCGCTGTGTGGACGTGACCCAAATAATTAATAATGTCATCTCCCGATAAGGCAGGGCTCAGAAGGAGACACTTTGTTACTAAAACTTTGTTCCACAATTGAGTCCTGGGAGTAACCTGAAAACTGTAAACTAAAAAAAAGTAAAATTTTAAAATTTTTGTTTTTAGGCTTCGATTTTTAAAATATTACGGTTAATGTAAAAACTTATACTAAAACCGTATATGACGGTTGAGATGCAAGGAGTAACTTTTGAATATAAAACATTTTTAGTTCGTTTGAATATGTAAACATTGTTAGAATTAAAGCAACTATCTATAAGGGTTGAGTGAGCAGCATTTGTAACGTTTTAAATTAACACCAAAGCGATATAAGTAAGAGAGAATTTAAAACTCATGCTAACTAAAAAACACTCCTCACTGGCTCAACCAAGTAAGTCATAAGCAAAAAGAAAAGTATTAAAATCGAGTGGCAGCTGATAGGTCTCTTACTATTGATAAAAATATTCTCCGTCTGTCATAAGCCTACGCCAGCCAGGCTGCTTCCGGTATAACGTAGTCATATTAACCGATGGTTAGTTAGCCTGCACTCTGTTGATTACATTCAATTATTGAATGTAGATTATAATCTACCCATACTCAGGAGAAAAACAAAAGAAATAGATATAAACTATACATTCTTCTATAAAATTTTCAGTACTTTCCAAGAATGGAGTCGGGAAGTTAGTGATGTTACGCCCCGTCCCTCGTAGAGCATCTTAAGTCATCGTTTCCGGTCATTATCATCACGTCTGATAGTGGTCTGTTGACGATCACATTAATAAGACATACTACAATAACACTAACAA
Organism: Mycalesis mineus; assembly: GCA_034621355.1. NCBI lineage: Eukaryota > Metazoa > Arthropoda > Insecta > Lepidoptera > Nymphalidae > Mycalesis > Mycalesis mineus. The sequence goes on from CM067893.1 coordinate 15,979,708, forward strand.
AACATTATTACCCTAAGCGCGCCAACCCACATAGGAGCAGCGTGTTGAGTCTACGCTCCATATCCCCTCTTCTACAAAGAGATATCGTTTAAAGGCTGATAGTGATGATAATGATACTTATATCGTTAGTTTTTCTCCGATTCTTTCGTTTTAGTGAACATAAACTAAAAATAAATATTATAAATAATAGTGGTTAAAGAATTAAATTGCCGTTTTATTGTAATAGGTACTTCGAATTGACATAGAACCTTCATGGTTTAAGATTTTAAAGTGAAACTTTTTTCATACGGTACCTGTGTAGTTCTTTTAAAAAATGTGCAACATTCGATTATCAACTTTCAGTTGTTTTTTTTGTTCAGCTTTGACAATAAAGATGGATACTTCGAAAATTCGTGTGGTTTTTGAATACGAGTTCCGACGCGGAACTAACGCGGCAGAAACAGCTCGCAATATTAATGTTGCGTTTGGAGAGGGGACTGCTAATGAACGCACTCTGCGATTTTAGTTTAAACGCTTTCGTGATGGAACCTTCGATTTGAAGAACGAACCACGTGGAAGACCGCCCACACAGGTGAATAACAATAATTTGAAAGAGATGGTGGAAGCCGAACCGAGGCATACTACCCAGGAATTAGCGGCATGGTTTAACGTTACTTTACAACAATATTGACTCATTTGCGTCAAATCAATAAAATAAAAAAATATGAAAAATGGGTGCCTCATGATTTGACTGATCTGCAGAAAGAAACGCGTGTTGAAACTTGCGTTGCCTTGTTGAATCGATACAAAAATGAAGAAATATTGGATCGAATTGCGACATGTGATGAAAAATGGATTCTTTACGACAATCGTGGCGGAAAATTCGATGGCTGACCCCAGGTCAAACGCCGCAACCGTGTCGTAAAGCAAAGCTTACCAATTAAAAGGTAATGGTAACTGTTTGGTGGTCTCAGCGTGGTGTTATTCATTATAGATTTCCCCGATCTGGTCAAGCAATAATGGCAGATGTCTACTGCGCCGAACTCCGAACAATGATAGCGAAACTAGCAGTGAAACAGCCCCGACTTATGAATCGATCTTCACCATTATTGCTCCATGATAACGCGAGGCCTCATACAGCACGAGAAACCATTTTAACTCTACAGGAACTGCACTTAGAAACCATTCGTCACCCTCCATATTCGCCAGACCTTGCTCCAACGGACTACCATTTCTTTCGTAATTTGGACAATTTTCTACGTGATAAAAAGTTTCCTTCTCAGGAGGCAGTGTAAAATGCTTTCACACAGTTTGTCAAATCTAGGTCACCAGAGTTATATCGCAAAGGCATAAATGATCTTCCTATTAGATGGCAGCAATGTTTAGATAATAATGGTAATTATTTTGATTAAATAAATATGTTAGATTAAAAAAAAACGAATTTTTATTTTTCATATTATATATTTCATATTTTAACCCCTGATATTATAGGACAATACACACAATATGTATGTCACATACATAATACGTGATGCTTAGACTTCTCCGCCCTCCTTTTTGTAGAGCTTCACATTTACGACACTCTACCCCTTAGTGTGACGTCACATATTTTGCAAATTTATATCTAGGGCTTTATGAGGTAACAGGTTACAAAAGTCCAGACCCTCATTAATCTAACTATAACGTATACTAAACTATTTTGACATTTATTTACTTTGGAATAATTATGAGAAATCATGATTGAAAGTCCAACTTACGACGTACCGTTCTCCGTGATAGGAATTACAGGCTTAAATTTTGATGGTCTGGATGGATGGATGGGCATAAAAGACTCGAACTGACACATTATTATGAGTCAAATGCTATACATACAGCAGATATTTTCTTTGTATATTGTACTCGTAGCATTTCGTAGCACGTCTACGTTTGACCCGTTTGGCGTAATTATCAACAACATGAAACAGTGATCGTTAAATACTCCAACTTTATCACGCTAAGCCCGCCAACCCATATTAGATCAGAATTGTGTATATAAGTTGCATGTCTCCTTTTATATAAGGAGGGAGGTTAGGTTCTTTATTTCAGGTTGATAATAAATGAATATAGCTCGCGTAATGAATTTGGCATAACTACGCAGCTATAACAAAGTGAACGCAAACCATATTACCGTGTCGACGCGTGTCTGTACGCAAGCTCATTAGCCGTTTGAGCCGCAATCAGTTTAAACTGAGCGTTCTATTACAATACGGCTTAATTCACATCCCCTGACTCCGCGCACGTAATCCGTGACATTATATACTCACTAACTGTACGAGTATACTGTTGCAGTGCAATATACTGTCTGTAGAACTACATTTATCTTATATTTTTTTAAATAGGCTTTAACTCGACTATAGTCATGCCTGTTGGAAGCCAATAATGAGGTTTGGGTTAAAACGCGATTATCTTGAAAATGTATATTTATCTACCCTAGATTTGGAGGTGATCAAATTATAGAATAACCAATGAACGTAAAAGGTCTTGTGTGAGTTAACCACGTGTGCTAGTTTGGAGGTGATCAAATCGGGGTGGCACCGAAACTGATAACGAAGGGCATTCCAGCGAGGTCTTGTATGAGTTAAAAAAGTGCAGTAGAATCGATATCGTCAACCATTTCAACAAATAGGGGTACGAAAGTGGTGAAATAGCAACCACTAAAAATGGAGCGCTAAGAGTGGTGGAACGACAGTAACCTAATTGATGAACGAAAGAACCCAGTTTCAATTTGATGAAGAAGACGAGATTGCAGTCAAGGCTTTTAAAGGAAAATTAGGAAGTAAACAGGCCATTAGTTACAACGACGAAAAAAACACTTAAAATTCCGTAGCAAGCGCCATCAGCGGTTCAAGGGGACATTAAAACTTGTTCCCGCAAAAGTAAATCACAGGCACAAGTTTAATGCAGAATAATGAGTCGTTGGGAAGCTAATTCACCAAAGTTGAGAGCGTCTTGCATCTGGTGCTGTTGTTGGTTAACGTGAAGTTGCTTGTGCTCGAGATTAAACTTATTAATCGAGCACTCTAGGTATTAAACTACAGATGTGCTTAGTTTGTACTTGGCACAGATTTGCCGCAACACACGATCGTAGTAACGGAATAAAGAAGGCTAGCGCTGCTTTATTTTGTGATCAAGGCAGTACTTACATGATTTTACTCGTATCCATATATAAAAGTAAAAGTTTATACGTGTATGTTTGTTCCTTTTTCACGTTGTAACTATTCGTTTCGACTGAAATTTGGATTGGAGAAAGATTTTTCCCTAGATTGAATTATAAATAACTGTTGTCTCGATATCATCACGGGACGGGAACTATTTGTATTTTAAATTATAGCTAATATTCATCACGAAAAAATTGTAATTAAATGGCGCAAAAATTCTGTATTATGTGCTATTTAAACATCTTTAACAATCTAAAGGAAATAATAACTAAAATATCGTAATCTAGCGGAAATATGCGCAAATATTAAAAAAAAGCGCATTCCATCTTAAGCTAGATATTTATTTTCCATGATACCCTATTGTAGTTTTTAGAAGCTTTAGCTCTATTTTACTAACCAAAAATGATCGTTGTTCTATCAAGCAATTTTATTAGATTTGCAACGAATAATAATACAATTTTAGATTTACAGAAGTATATTTTTGACGTCCAAAGCTTTGTGCTCAGTAAAACCATTGTGATTTAAAAAAAATTATAAAAAATAGAACCGACTTCAAAACGCACTAAACATAAAAATATAAAATAATTGCGTCGTTTCGTTAAATTAATTCACCCATATAGAATTTTTTACCTGTCAAATACGTTCCTTAACAGCAATGGCAACCCCATAGAAGTATTTCAAGCTATGGAAACCAGATAGAGCAAATATAAAATAAAAAATATATAATTATTAGTTTAACCATTAGACTAAAGAAATAATTAGTTGTAATCGCGTAGTTGTAGTTATAGTACTTTGTTTTCCATGAATACCCTATTGTAATTTTTTTTCTGACAAATATTCAACAGCAATGGACCAAAATAAAAATAATATAAAAAAATGTGAAACCGATGTTATGACAATCTGGGCCTTTAAACATATACCGTAGTCTAAAGATATGGCGCACAGAGGCCCGGATTGCCAGAGAGGTGTGAATTCATATTTATTTATGTTTATTTTTAAATAGAAATTACTCCGAAGTGTGGGTAAACACTATTCAATAAAAATATAAAGAAGATGACGTTGATGCAAAACTATCATTGTACCATAAAAGTCAGAAGGTAGGAAGATAGTTTTAATAGTCTTTTCATCCGTGAATATAAGACAAGTGTTCTGTTTACTCTATTGTACGTACACAGTAACATTCAATGACACTTATAGTGATATAAGGAAGCTTGGGGCTGTTGTCGGAATGGGGTATTACGAGCACGGCGGGCCTGCGCGCCTAATAAAACGACCACCATAAAAGATAAATTGCTCGAACATAACCGGGTGGTATTTCGTCACGTGCCTATTGACGTAGAAGCTTTAGCTCTATTATTGTGATTTTACTAACCAAAAATAATCGTTGTTCTATCAAGCAATTTTATTACATTTGCAACGAATAACAATACAATTTTAGATTTAGAGAAGTATATTTTTGACGTCCAAAGCTTTGTACTCAGTAAAACCATTGTGATTTAAAAAAAATTATAAAAAATTGGTTGTCTGTAAAGTCGGTTTACTGACGATAGTTGAACGTGACAACGTCTTAAGAAAATTTGACACCACATTCACTTTTCACTGCACTTGATACTCGATCAAAACAATATGTAAATGTACTATTGTATAGCAGCTGTCCACGCAGACGCATCGCCCACTCAAGTAGGAGAGAGACGGATGTCGAACGCTGCCGAACGCAAAGGCCGATTGTGCTTCTTTGTCGCTCGTTCCGCGCTCTCGCTTGCACTTCAAGCCTTACATGGAACGCCTCAAAGCGAGGTAACGCCGCATGAGTCATGTTTTTTCGTGCGTGCAGCCGGCTCTATCGAATTATAAGACGTTGTCACGTCAAAATAAAACCGACTTCAAAACGCACTAAACAGTATAAAATAATTGCGTCGTTTAGTTAAATTAATTCACTTATCCATATCTATGAAGTCGGTGCCAAGCGAGCTTTCTACTTTAAATACGTTACCTTAACTTGGGTGGCAATCTACACTTTAGCGATCTCTCGATCCAGACAACCCCATAGAAGTATTTCAAGTTATGGAAACCAGATAGAGCAAATATAAAATAAAAAATATATAATTATTAGTTTAACCATTAGACTAAAGAAATAATTAGTTGTAATCGCGTAGTTGTAGTGGTAATAAGGTAAAAGATGTGATATTTGTACGAAATACAAATATGGAGGAACTATGAATATACGATAGCTACACACGGTATTATTCTGTACGAAAATACAGAACGCTATACCTACTCGCAGATTAATTCGGAAATACAATTCAGTAAAAAGAGAGTATGTGTTATAATATTTGAATTAAACAATTATTGCAAACAAAATGGAATATTAGGTTAAGTCGCCAACACTTTTGGCGCAACAACAAAATTGTTCGTGCAATTGCAGCGTAATTGAGAAAACTCTAGCGAAATGGTAATAAAAGGGACATTTAGAGCCCACAGAGCTGAGCCTCATCAAATTTGATGGCAATTTAATGAACAGCACTCGAGTTCAGAGCCAGTAATTTACTGCGACCATAGAGTAACACAACTGAAACGTAGGCTACTAGACCTGAGTAAAAACTTTTTAGTAATTACTACTAATTCAGTTAAAGTTATTATTTTTGTGGTATAAATTTAAAATTTGTTTATTTAAATTAGGCCTAATTTTCAAGCATTTTTAAAACGACAAATTAGACTATTTGTAACGACTCAACCACCATCGGCTCGGGAGGCAGGTTCCGCTGAGCTGTTCAGCCAGTGAATTATATATTCTTGTGAACTTGTAAGAGAATATCATCTAAAATAATAAAACATAACGCTAGAAATAATGTACAATGAACTGACCTATGTTCTGGTAACTTATTTGTCTATAATTATAGCAGCCATTATGCTATTTAAGGGGAATAACGGTGATGCTTCGAACATTTTGTATGACCGATTGGGCCTGTACTTTAGTGTGAAGAAAGTTACGTAGAGTTTCTTTTTTAAGGAAGAAACGCTTGTTGTCCGGAACTTGGAATTTTTTGTACCGCTCGAATCATTAGCATCAGGAACATCATTTTTGTAATAGTCTTTGAAACATTTAATCGTCCGTTTTGCGGAAAATTCTGCTAAATTACATTTAATTTTCCATTTTTTTCGTGAGTAAATAAAAAGCAAAGTTGTAACTGTTCAACCGAAACGGGAATAATGTCTCAGTGGTTCATGACATAGCGGTAATTTTGTTTTTTACAACCTTGACTGAGGTCTCACCTGATAGTAAGTGACAGCACCAAAACGCTAACTCGAAAAATGTCCCTACTAATAGTGTTCATTTGTCTTGTAACCTAAACTTCGCAGTATCATACAACAATGTCAAATCGAATTGCAAAATGTACATGGGCGGCGGTATTCACTTAACATCAGGTGTTTCGTCTGCTGCTCACTTTTATTGTAAAAAAAATTTACATCTTTGCTAATAATGTAATAAGTGTTAACAGATTAACACACATAGGTTTTTTCTTTATCGACTAAAAGTTGGCCCTTGACTACTATCATACCTGATGTTAAGTCATGATGCAATCTAAGATGGAAGCGGGCTAACTTGTTAGGAGTAGGATGAAATCCACACCCCTATCGGTTTCTACACGACATCGTACCGGAACGTTAAATCGCTTGGCGGTACGTCTTTGTCGGTAGGGTGGTAACTAGTCACGGCGAAAGCCTCCCACCAGCCAGACCAAGACAAATTAAGAAAAATCTCAATCTGCCCCACCGGGAATCGAACCCAGGACCTCCGTCTTGTAAATCCACCGCGCATACCACTGCGCCACGGAGGTCGACAAAAGGTTACATTTTATCCCGAAATTCCCACAGGAACAAGAACTGCGAGGCTCAAACCGCAGGCGTCCTCTAGTAAGTCATACAATCGAAATGAAACCCTCCTTTCGTACCTCGGTTAAAAAGTACTCCATTTTGATTACGTAACCTCTAGAGGAGTATAATAAGTGTTACAGGATGTAGCCGACAAAAAGCTCTCCGACCGACGCCCGCTCTCCACTGATTCGAGAGTGCTCCCGTCGAGTGGTCATACAGCCTTAGTCACCGATAGTCTGCCTTGTAAGAAATGTACATAAGATTTTGCTCCCACGCTTTTCGGATAGGGTAGAAGATCGGTTCGTTGGACCGAGACGGACAGAAATCAGATCATATTCACTTACTACAGTATACGCTTATTAACTTCTTTATAGGTAAATTTAATGCGCATGATTGTGTTTGTTGTGTTTGTGAGTATGTTGTTCATCAGTTTCTTTAAGTAAAAGGTCTTTGCTAGTATTGTGATAGTTTGTAGGTTAGAGTTTAAAGAATCTGGATAAAGTTACAAATAATTTTTCGATAAAAATGTTGGCTACACTGCAATTCACTCCTGATTGTACCTAGACGGAAGAAAGAAAGGAGGACTAAATGTGAAAGTACTAAGAATTATATTATCTTGATCAAGGCACACAAAAAAACCTCAGATTCTCATACAAAATGTACGACCATGCTTGACGCTAGCAAAAATGGGCCCAACTTATCACAATAAACGTCTCTGGAGATCTAGTGCGATCCCGCGCCTGCCATCCCGCCATAGTAACTTAGAATATTGTAGTAGGTTTCTGGCGCGTCAAATTTTGATTGAAAATGTGATTTATTCATGTAGACGGTAAGGCTTTACGGAGTCATTTGAATGGACGAAATATTCATTACTTTTTTTGCTGCCCGGCGTAAAATATGAGACTACGTACTTAATATCTGTGATCGCTTTCAAATGATTTTGATGTAACTTGTTTTAATTTTCAACTTCTTGTTTTTACAAGGGCAATTTAGGACCGATACGTTAAAGTGCCTCGTTTTTTCTATGATTAATTTGGTCACATTAAGGTCACGTTTCACTTCTGGATTGGGCAATAAATGTTATTTCTACCAAGAAATTTTGAATAACAAGGTGGACACAAAACCGGTGGTATTGCACCGCCGTGCACGAAAATGTACTTCTGATATATGTCTGATATTGATTTCGTTTGACACATTATACCGCTACTAGCCCAAATTAAAACTACGTTATGAGTGTACGCTCCAAATAGCTTTATCTTATAACAGTGACTGATACCCTCTAGCCTCTAGTACTCGTAGAACATCAAAATAGGCTGATAACGATGATTCTCATCAACGTCTTTTGATGGTCCACTACAGAGCGTTGTCTCTTATACGATATAGAGGGGTAGAGATTACTCGTAAGTCGAGATTCGCCTTGTCGAGTGTCGTCACAGAATCGACATGCAATACTGGTTTGCAGGCATAACGATGGGCCTATATAATTTAGTGCCTTTAATAATCAAAATGAAATGTATACGTTAGAAGAAGATGTACAAACAGTTATTATACAAAGCAATGCAAATGAAGGGTACGGCTCGAATGTCGGCGGTAACGGAATGTGTAATCAAAGGGAAGTCGCGAATAACTTGCACCAAGCCTAATTGTGTTACCCGCAGGTACTAGCATCTCTGTACGGGCTTCATTCAATATACTACGAGTATAATAGGGCAACTAGTTTAACTGCCTCGTTGATGCAGTGGTTCGTAATTGTGCCTTCGGATTACGAGGTCCTGGGTTAGGTTATGACTATGTTTCTTTTAAATCGACTTCCTAAAAGTAGAAAGTTCTCAATTCGATTATATATATGCAATAATCAGAAGACGGCTGGGCCGATTAAAAAAATGAATTTTTAAGGGTATACTTTCAAGGCGGGAATTTGTTATTTTTATAATTGTCCCGTGAAGTCGCTTTAGAGTAATACTGTATAATTTGTGTTTACAGTTGTGTACGATTTACTTTTCACTATTATTTTAAATAAAAACTAAATTGACTTTTGAAATCACATTATACCATAATATGGAGTCGAATCTTGAGGCTCCTAGCATAACGTTATACACACTTAATATCTCTCGTATCAAATATCGAAACCTACTGGCGAAGTGAAGAGCTCCAATACTTAATTGAGGCTCGGATGAAATAGGTCGGCCATTTTATATAAATCAGCGGAGAGTGCCCGCTGGTGCCCGCCCACGCGATGCTTCAAATATTATATCGTTGACTATTGATCACTTGATCACCACTGGCTTCCCTTGCGTCCATTCAGTTTTGGTTTTTGAAATATTTCAGCGGCTAATTGCCTCGATCAATGATAGAAGAGATGATTATTGTGAGCTAAACAATAGTTTGGTTAATCAACGGGAAATTCGAGGTATTCTTATTATCAAAAATGTTATAAATACTTTAAACTTCATATCTTACCACACACAGGAATACCTCCTCCCATCGTTGTTGCTTTATCCATAAAATAATTTAATAACGAGATAATATTATTATTATTAACAGAATAGATTAGGTGGGTAACTATATTGCACGAACTATTTCCGCCTCGCCTCGTCGGTTTAAGGAGGGGGGAGGAATTTAATCCACTTCCCACATTGTACTCGAACTTGCTAGAATATTCCACGAAATGTCATTTAAGTTATATGCTCTTAAATTTACTAAAGTTACGAATCTCCTCTTCCTCCTCTCTCTTAAATTTACTTAAGATATTATGACAAGGCAAGTAGGAAATTAAGTAAATTCAAAGTTAAGACAAGGAGAACAATCAGTGATTGTCAAGTTTTATTAGCATATCGGAAAAATTTAAATAATTCAAATATTATTAAACGACTTCAAAAAAAAAAGTTTCTCAATTCGACCGTATATAGCTTGGTCAATCCACGATGGCTCGTAGTGTTTTGTTTTTCAAACGCTTACAGTGCAAGTGTGCAATAAAAACTGCAAGAATGTGAGTTCTATTACTACGTAACGAGTAGCAATGTGTGCACACTCACACAAAGTGTCAAGTTAATTATGTCAACAAGAATGTCATATTTGACTAGCAGTATGCTCTACTTCATTTTAACTCATTTTTTAAAAATGAATATGTCATGTTGGTCCTGCACAGCAAAATTATATTGTGATATAGGTTAATATATACATCGAAGTATCACCATTCTTCTTGACATCATCTTTAGTGGTTCTTAATCTCTTGGGCGTTTTCTAGGGTTACAAAGACTTTGTCTTCACAAACAGATATATTGCAAGTTCACAATGTTTTGATACATGAAATAGATTTTTATAATTCCTGACGTATTATAAAGATTCAGAACAGTAGTTTATTTACACCCATCTTACTTTACTCCCTAATTTAATTTACTTCTTAATAACACTTTTACACTGGTCCAACTCGACCAAATATCCTCACCGCACTCCAGACACAAACTAACTACCCAACTCCTTTATTCCCCTCAAGATGGTGTAAATACTCTACTAGGACTTTGGCGCCCGACTCTTTTATTGGTTGGAGTATTAAAACAAATCAATCATTCATTCATTTATCAAATCAAATTGAATTTAACTTTGTGTTAAAGTTTTAAGTAAGCACCTATCTCATATCTCTCATTAAATGATTAACAATTAGTTCTATTTCGATTACTTTCATAAAAAAAAATTGGTTGTCTGTAAAGTCGGTTTACTGACGATAGTTGAACGTGACAATGTCTTAAGAAAATACTGATGGAATGGTAGTATTTAATTATATTTTTATAAATATAAATTTAAATTAATAAAATAATTGATTTTGATTTTATAAATTTAAATTTTTAATTTATAATAAATATATTAATTTTTAATTTAAAATTAATATATTTAATAATTATATTTAATAAACGGATGTTGAACGCTGCCGAACGAGGCCGATTGTCCTTCATTGTCGCTAGTTCCGCGCTCTCGCTTGCACTTCAAGCCTTACATGTAACGCCTCAAAGCGAGGTAACGACGCCTGACGTCATGTTTTTTTTGTGCGTGCAGCCGGCTCTATCGAATTACAAGACGTTGTCACGTCAAAAACTCGTGACATACCAAAAATAATTACATCCACAGACAGTAACATTTCCATAAACAATGTCTATTTATCGTCTATTACAATATAACAACAATCTATTCTAAGTCTCTAGTCTAATTCCTTCGACATATATATTAACCCATTTAAAAATATCTTAAAAACACACATACCCACAATCATCTCAGATAGGTACCTATACTGAAGTCAAACTCGATTGAGAATGCTTGTCAACAAACAAATTAAAAATGAAGGTAGAAATCACTAGTCATTTTACACCTATTTTTTTAATTAACTAGTTAACGACGAATTCATGACAATAAAAATTTTTAACAAAAAATAGAACCGACTCCAAACGCACTAAAAAGTAAAAAATAACTGTGTAATTTAGTTGCTTTAATTTACTTAAGCATATCTAGGAGTCGGTGCCAGCCAAGGTTTCTACTTTCAAGGACGTTACCTAGAACCCACAAACTGATTTACTACGTAAAATAAATGTTCCTTAAACTTGGCTGGCACCGACTTCATAGATATGCTTCAGTAAATTAAAGCAACTAAATTACACAGTTATTTTTTACTTTTTAGTGCGTTTGTCTATTTTTTGTTAAAAATTTTTATTTCTTACTTTTAAGTGATTTATCGCCACGTAGCGTACTCGTACTATACTGTCATAGTATATTATATAGCACTAGTAGCCAAAAAGCTACCGATACCGAGTCAAAAACCGAAATCGCTGTAAGCGTGCCTCCAAAATTTGAAGAGTTCCTTCAATTTCCCCAGGATATCATCAGCAGATCCTAACAAGCGGACAATGGGAACCACCTTGGATGTATGCCCTTTCTAATAAAAAAAAGAATTATCAAAATCGGACAACACTGTAAAAAAGTTATGCGTGGTCATACATAAAATATACGTGTCGAATTGAGAACCTCCTCCGTTTTTTTTCGTCGGTTAATAAATTAGATTAGTAAGCTTAAAACTAATTATTATATTCAATGTCTTTTAAATAAGATTTTTTAAAATAACAAAACATAATTTTAAATTTATTAGGCATACAATGTGTTGCATTTTCTACCTTCATTTTTAATTTGTTTGTTGACAAGCATTCTCAATCGAGTATGGCTTTAGTATAGTATATCTATTTTTCTTTTGTTTAAACAGTTTAATGATTGAGCTCAACTTCACGCTGTCTTGTCTATTATACCCCTAGCGTTTTTGTAAAGCGTGAACCCATGATATCTATTATTATTTTGATTCATTACAAGTTAGTTTATGTAAAGTAAGATGGAAGCGGGCTAACTTGTTAGGAGTAGCATGAAATCTACATTCCTCTAGTTTCTACACGATACCGTACCGGAACGCTAAATCGCTTGACGGTACGTCTTTTTAGTAGGATAGTACCAATGTATATATAGTACAAATACCAAAGCTATTTTGCTAAGCTAATTTGGAAAATCTATATTGGCAGTAACAAACCAATCAAGTGACCTTTGTAGAAAAATTAAAGTCGAGTCGGTCAACCTGAAGGAATGGGCAAAGGAACGATTCTTCTGGCTAAGTCACATTTAAATGTGTAGTTTATCATCATACGATACGTTTTTTTGACATTATAAATATAATATTGGTAAAAAAATTAAGTAGAGTAAAATATATTTTTTAAATACATTCCGTTGGGTCATGACACGCAGCGATACAACCTACAATAGCCCGTGTACACCGAGCCGTGGTCGACTCGAGAGCTCGAGACTGATGTTCGAACTGTACTCCCCGCACCCTTCGGTGCTTACTTTTTACTTTTTTATTTTTAGTTAGCTTATTTTTTACTTTTTAGTGCGTTTTGAAGGCGTATTTATTTTTTGTTAAATTTTTTTTGTAAGTGCTTTTTTTCAGTTATTAATGCCAAAAAGTCCCCAAGCTGATGTACTCGTACATTAGGAGTGCAGCTTTAACGTAATTTTAAAGCAAAACGTAGGTAATATAGAAATGCATCCATAAACATTTTCATCATCCTACCTTATTATTATAAATTCCATAAATTTCTTAAGTTTGTTATAATATGTAGATGGAAGTTTCTTACTCTTTCGAGGTAAATCTAATAAAGCTGCTTTAACAAGGCTACATAAACAAACGATAAAAGCCCATGCCGAGCTATGGGCCAACACAACAGAGTGCAACCACACAAAGGAAGCACTACCAAACTTAAATCCAAACTTAACGAAAAATCTCATGCGCTTGAGTCGTATGAAGTTGAGAACAGTGGTAGGGCTTATAACAGGCCACTGTATGTTAAACAAACACCTTTAAATTTTAGGTATGACTGACAGTCCTCTATGCAGAGCCTGCATGGAGGAAAACGAGACACCGATACATGTTATGCTTAGATGCAGCAGTGTGTCGGAGACAACGGCCAACATCGTGGGCAAGTGCGGAAAAAGCCCGGGAAGAAAAAAGAAGAAGGTATCCAAAGAGTTTATAGCCTATATGCATTATATTAATTTTGTACATCATATCAATCTGTTTGTTCGTCTAATTATGCTAATCACCGAAAACACAAACGAATTTGGAGTAAGTTAATTTCTTTATTAACTGACGAAAAATAAAACGGAGGAGGTTCTCAATTGGACACGTATATAATACAAAGTTGTCCGATTTTGATAATTCTTTTTTTATTAGAATGGGCACACTTTCAAAATGGTCCCATTGTCATCATGTTAAGATCTGATGATGATATCGTAGGAAAATAAGTGTGCCTATACAATTTGAAGAGTTCCTTCACTCTTCACACACACACACTTACAGAGATTTCGGTTTTTGTGTAAGTATCGGTAGCTTTTTGGCTACAAGTGCCGTATAATATACTATGACAGTACGAGTACGTTACGTGGCGACAAATCAATGAAAAGTAAGAAATAAAAATTTTTAACAAAATTAGAACCGACTCAAAACGTACTAAAAAGTAAAAAATAATTGTATCATTTGGTTGCTTTATTTACTTAAGCATATCTAGGAGTCGGTGCCAGCCAAGGTTTCTACTTTAAGGACATTACCTACAACCCACAAACTGCTTTACTACTTTAAATAAATTTTATCCCCTAAATTCAATATAAGTAAAACATTTTTATAACTTCGGACATGGATTTTTCATTAAAAAAAAACCAATATCACATGAACAAGTTGATATTATATATCTATAATAATTAAGTAATAGATTATAGTTATGATTTCAAAATGTTATTCCAACTTTTATAGTCTATGTTAAGGTACTGTCGATATACAATTGTAGTCTGTGATTAAATAATGGCATTTTGCTTTCATTGGTTTAAAAAAAAAAAAACGCGCTTTTAATGATTAACCAATAAGAAGATTTCGTTCGTAAACGAGGATATTGGAAGGGATGTAGAGAGGATTTGATAGCCTTAAATTGTTTTAAATAATGTAGTTTTGTAGCATTCTTTAAACTTGCCCATTAATTTATTAAAATTATTTCGCCGTCCTCACATGAACGTCAACGGTGGCCATTATTGTTAACAACGTATTATATGTATGCTATTTTGAACAGTAAAAAATGCAATATTTTTTTAATCCGTTGATAAATATTATAAAAGCAAAGTTTATGAAGTTGGCAGGAGGTTAAACTTAATCAAACAAACTTAACACTTCACTACAATGGCGTGGAGCCTATCACGGAATCAACTACCCACGCTCGTCTCCGTCTGATAACAATGACTTGTACTTGGCAACTTTACATTATTGTGTTGAGATACTTACTGGTAGCTTTAACCCGTGGCTTCGTTCTGTGTAATATATTTTTATAAGTAACCAAGTGAGTCTGATGAGATTGGTTTTTGAAAATGCGCCCAGTAAACTATTGCATACTCTAACTTATAAATAAGGAACAAGATTTAATTAAAATTTTTAATAAGCTCCGACATAATTGCAATAGCAATGAAAAATTTTTAAAAAAATTTTAACCAATTTCAAGCGTCAACTTAATTTCTATGAAAAATTAAAATGTTTTCTCCCGTTATACACAGATGGCGTTGCTTTATTCCCGTATAAATTAACGTTAAAATAGGTTGCTGCATAGCAATGCGGCAAAAATAAGCTTATAATAAAGGTAGTTCCTTCTCGAACGAGCAATGTCATATAAACCTTACTTCAGGAAAAAAAATATTGTTTTATAAGAACGACAAATTTTCCAAAAATACGTCAAATTGCCGATAAAGTACATAAAACTGACAGACATGCGGTTTCGCTTACAATATCGGAAGGGAAATCACAAAGTTCTAAACAACGGCCCATTCAGCCGGATCCAGAAAACTTTTAATGGAGAAACTTCGTTACAAGATGTTGTGCGCACGCTAATTCTTGCCTGAGCCAAGATTTTCGGCCTGAATTAACTAAGCTTCCTTTGGCACATTAATTTTGTACTGTATGAAGGCAAATTTCAAAGTTCACACGAATTTATGCTGCATCATGAACATTAAGCAAACACTGCGGCAGCATTACCAACATTGTTAACTCCGGAACATAATGTAACAGTGTTAGCAACATACAAACTGTTGTTGTTTTACGTTTCATCTTTGCTATATAATACGGCAGGCGCGTCTTAACACTTATTTTAGACCCGTTATGAGTAACACAGACATGTTTACTTGATATTTTTCTACGAAATAAGCAAATCGACGACGACACTCATTGTCGACAAATTATTTTTAACCCTTCATTTCGAACTAGAAACATCCCCAGTATGGCAAAGTAAGCCCTATTTCGTAAGCAATTATTATTAGTAGTAGGCCCGCCATAGCAGATGCACATCCACCCTTTTGGATCTTTTGTACTCGAAAGATCGTAAGCAATAGTAAAATATTGTTATTTTATTTGCCTAATTTATTTCATATGCCTAATAATCTGATTTGATTATTTTTAGTACTTCTGTTACATATATTTTAATTATAATTATCACAATACAAAAAGTATTGTAAGTATATTCCTCCCCAAGCGCTAAGCTCTCTTTGTACAAAAATTCATCAAAACTTATTCAGCGGCTTACACGTTTAGACGTTGTTACAAATTTATTTAATTTTGTTTTTGTTTGATTCATTACAAGTTAGCCCTTGACTGCAATCACGCCTCATGGTAAGTGATGATGCATTATATTATAGGATGGAAGCGGTCTAACTTGTTAGGAGTAGGATAACAGACATAACCACACCCCTTCGGTTCCTATACGACATCGTACCGGATCACTAAATCGCTTATCGGTAGGTCGGTAAATACCTACGGCTGAGGCCTTCCACTAGCAAGACCAATTAGACCAATTTAGAAAATCTCTATCAGCCCTGTCGGATTCAAACCCGGGACCTTATAAATCCATCGTGCATATCACTGCGCCGCGGAGGCCGTCAAAGTAAACAAAGCAATATATATAACACATTATTTGCCATTGAAATATCACTCGCCTCATCATGAGATCTCTAGATCTCTGTACAAAAACGTTTCTCGATTGACTTGTACCTTCATTACTCATTTCGCGCAAAATTAGACATTTCTCGTAAACCAGCCATAAATAGGAGCTTTGTTACTCATTTCGCCAAGGAGTTAAACCGTTGGGTAGTAAAAATACAATTATTACTACATAACTGTTTTGCTATTGTTAAATTGCAGGAGAAGGAAGGTGTAAAATTTCAAGTCCTTTACGTATTGTTTTGAACACTAAAGGTAATTCAGTTTAGGTGAGAGTATAGATCCTAAGCCCATATAATAATAACGTGCTGGTACAACGGGCGTAGTAAGTGCTACAACGTGAGAACACTACAGCTGTTTATAATCTCATGACCACACGCTCATACAATACCTACGTCAAGGTGCTAGGTATGCTGAGTGATACCTAGATAATATTATTTAAGTTTGGATAATATTATTAAAGTAAACGTGATGGTTTATAGCAGTTACACAAACTCCATGTTTAGTTATGAAGTACAGAAATTTCACAGATACACCATGTTAAATCACTTTCTTGTATTTATACTTTAAAAGTCAAGGATTCTATCCGAAATAAAATAAGTTACAAGCACTAAATAAAACGTTGTAAAAAATAGAAATCCTGTTTTTGAGGAAACAGATGAGTCTTTCAATATTATGTCGCAGGTTATAAAGATGCGGTGACATTGATTTATCAAACGCAAAATATGTCATTTTGACAAGATTTTTTCGTGTTCCGGGCTTTGTTTTTAGCTATAATACATTTTAGACATACACATCTTAGCTATAATAAGAACAAAACTCAATGTTTTAATTTGATTTTTCAGTAATCCGTTAGGTACATATACTTAACCAGTATTCATCAAATCAAATGGACCATACGTCAATAAACACTGACAGCAAAAGTCAAAACAACATCAATCCGCCACCTGGAGAATGTCTACCATAGATAATATAACTTATCTTTTGATTGCTGTTGACGTGAAGTGTTAATTTTGGACAGATTAAATATATTTCGCCTAAATAATAATAATTAGAGATTTGGCTAATCAACACTAAATTGTTAAAAATTTATTTTTTTCAACTTCATGTAACAAAAAGTTACAGTCTTCCTAAATTTTACATCTCCTTTCAAATACACCACGAACGTTTGATATTTATACTTTACTAGCAGATGCCCGCTCTACCCGCGAATTAAATAACTTTCAAGCACTACAAAAGAACAGAAAAAATACGTGACCCTTTTTTAAAGAAACAATGAATATAATTATAGGTAGCTAGTCTTTAAATATATTATACACGTCGCAGGCTTTTATGTAGTCCTAATAGACAGGAATAATTCTTTCATAGGTTGTTTTGTTATCACTTTTAACAATAATATAAGTAAGACAACAAGTATCCGTAAATTTTAAGGTTTTCAGAATTATTTCGTCATAAAACATTGCTTCATGCGAAATTTCAAGATTTTTGGACTAGCTGCGAGTAGTAGAGTTAAATATGCGGCTTATGCTGTATCTTTTGATTGCGTTGACATAGAAGTTTGATTTTGATACAGCTTAAAGGTATTATAGATTTTAGTATTAGATATAACAACGATCAAATCAACGAGTTTAAAATTGTTAAAAATATTTTTCTTTCTAATTTTGTAACTAAAAATTTACAGTTTTCGTAATTTTTCTATTATCTATACTATAAAACGTTACTTCGTATCAAATTTCAAGAATCTAAGTTTACGGGAACTATCCGTTAGGTTTTGATTTAGTTGCGTCTAGTTGTGAGTTAAATATGCGGCTTATATTGCTATATCTTTTAATCATGTTGATATAGAAGTTTGATTTTGTTACAGCTTAAAGGTTTTATAAACTTAAAAATTTGATATAAATTTCAATTTAATACCTCTACGGGTTTATGAGAAAGGGGGTTATGCTTAAAATTATTAAAAGCATTATTATTGTACGATGCAACTAAAAATTTACGGTTTTCGTAATTTTTCCATTATATATACGATATAATGTTTTTCGTACTAAATTTCAAGATCCCAAGTTAGGTTTTGATTTACTTGAGCGTATCGAAAATTTGGGAAATTTTTGGCATAAACGGCTGTATCTTTTGATTGCCTTGCTTGATGCTTGAAGCTTGATTTTTTCACGACTCTAAGAGACAGCAGATTTGAGTATTTGATATAAATTGACAGATGGACGGACAACAAAGTGATCCTATAAGGGTTCCGTTTTTCCTTTATGGAACCCTAAAAATATTGCGCTTAAGTCGCATGAAGTTGAGAACTGTAGTAGGACTTATAACGGATCACTACATGTTAAACAAACACCTTTCAAATTTTAGTATGACGTAAATAGGAGAACGAGACACCTGTTACATGTTTGCTCAGATGCAGTAACGTATCGGAGCAACGAGCAGCCTACATTAGTTCCTCAGCGACAATCCACGAGGCTGGCGACCTGGACGGCCTGCTAAGCTTCAGAAGCGAGCTCGGTTGGTTAAAATAAACCAAAGTAAGCATACGTCTGGTATCACGCGCAACGACCAACCTCATGACTTAGTGCGAAAAAGAACCCGGAAAGAAGAACAAGTGATAGTGCTTATGCAAAAGAAAAAAAATTAGGTTGTTGCCATGTTACTTTAGTACTTGGGTAAACAATTTTTGAATCATTTTAGCATTAAAATCACAGTAAGATTCAAAATTCATAAATGCGAATGAAATATGATAGAATTTGTCCGCTATGCGACGATATTAAATTTTAAAACAAAGCCCGATTTGTACGACACGAGAGACGGAAACGCTTTCATTTGAATTAAGAACCTTATTACTATTGTAATAAGATTCATTTTGTGAACAAAATCTCTTCGCCGAGATAAGTAGGAACGTTTGAATATAACATCAACATGCCTCAAAGACCCGAGTCTCCGCTCTACTACGTATATTTATTACTTCGACTACTGTTTTTACTGTATAACTTTGTAAATTTACTTTCAATTTCAATATAATGGTTTTGAAATTGGGGGTAAGTTAATAAAATGTTAGTTTTCAAAAGTTGGAGTTCGATAAATAAGTTTTATAGAAACGGAACTTAATCTTTGTAGCCTGCGCTATTTCTTGTTGTCTTTGTAGGATTGACGAAATACAGAGAAGGTATAATTCGTATCAATCATCAAGTCCTGAAGTTGTAACTTCAGAACTGACGCTAGTAACTATTTATTAACCGACGAAAAAAAATGGAGGAGGTTCTCAATTCGACACGTATATATTTTTTTATTTTTTTAATGTATGACCACGCATAACTTTTTACAGAGTTATCCGATTTTGATATTTCTTTTTATTAGAAAGGGCACACTTTCAAGATGGTTCCATTGTCATCATGTAAGGATCTGATGATGATATCCTGGGTAAATTGAAGGAACTCTTCAAATTGTATAGGCACACTTGCAGCGATTTCGGTTTTTGTGTTAGTATCGGTAGCTTTTTGGCTACAAGTGCCGTATAATATACTATGACAGTTTAGTACGAGTACGTACGTATCGATAAATCACTAAAAAGTAAGAAATAAATTTTTTAGAAAAAATAGAACCGACTCAAAATGCACTAAAAAGTAAAAAATAACTGAGTTTTGAGTCGGTACTATTTTTTGTTAATTTTTTTTTATTAGATATATTTATATCTAGCAGACGCGACTTTGCCTGCGTGGAAAATAATGTAAACCTTTCATAAGAAAAATGGGTATAACAAATTTAGGGCAACTTGCTATACCCATTTTTCTGATGAAAAGATATATGACATTGCAAAATTTTTTACCTAGTCCTAATAAAGAAAAACAATTCTTCCATACATTGTTCCCTTATATCTTAAATAAATAAAGTAGCGTTTTGATAAAAGCTCCCAAGCACGGCTTAAATTTCTCCGACTTTTCCAACAATTCTTCTTCATCTTCAATGTATCAGTCATATTTCATTCAATATACATAAAGCCTTGACAAATTAAATATTAAAATCATCCTCAGGATCCATTCTATCTACAATGAGTATTAATAAGTATATAATATATAATGGTGAAAATATGACGGTTCGTTCAGTAAATAGTCTTTGAGTTTATTGTTATAAGCATAAGGATCATTGATAAAATCGCACTTTTTACTACGTGAGCAGGTAAACACATCGTAAATTGTTCTGTTTACCAAAAAGCCTGAAATTATGCATTAACTTCGTGCGGGATTCCCGAGAAATGCATAATTGAGTAGATGTGCGGCTGCGAAACAATGTTGCAGATCCAATCACTGAAAGCAGATCAAGCCTCTGTTGCTCAGTAGTTCAGATGAAGGTTTAAACTACAGCATCTGTGTTGGTGTGGTTTAAAGCTATCACTACAGGATTTTATTTAGAAAGGTTCTATACAATAAATTCTGTTAAGTGAATTGACTTCGAGGATAATTGTGTATTAACCTTCAATTACAGATATTTTATTATAGGTACGTATTTCGTTATTTTTAGGAAAAGATTGACTTCTTGTAGTTCTAATAAACAGGAATAATTATTTTGTATATTGTTTTGTTATATCTTAAAGAGTTTAGGCAGCGTTTTCAATGAAAACTATAGCCAGATTTCAGTCAGTCAATTCACATTTTCTTGACAAATTATAATAATAAATAAATAAATAATAAATAAATATTATAGGACAAATACACACATCGCTATATAGCCCCAAAGTAAGCGTACTCGTAAGACGCTTACTTTACTACATGCGTAGCTTGTGTTATGGGTACTATGATAACTGATGAATATTTTTTAAATATATATTATACACAACACTTATAATATATAGATAAACACCCAGACATTGGGAAACATCCATGCTCATCACACAAACATTTATCCACATGTGGGAATCGAACCCACAGCCTAGGACGCAGAAGTAGGGTCACTACCCACTGCGCCACTCGGCTGTCTAATACTAGATAGTATAATTATACTAAATAGTATAATTTGACTTCCTCAAAAATAGCTCTATCAACTGGTGAATATTGCATAAAAATAGGTTTAGTTTGAGTTTATTACAAACAGACATACAGGAACGGTGAGGGACTTTATTTTATAATATACAGGGATAAATCCAACAGACCAGAATGATATAGAAAGTAGAAACCAATTAGAGTGTTCACTGTGTCGTTACAGTTAAACGCGCACTTGTTAGTAACATGAAAATATTTTTCAGATAACTTGTATATCAGCGAAAAGCTCTAATTTTCAAGCATGAAGATAAAAGTTGGAAAGTTGGTGGTGCTACACTCCGTGCTTCGGAGAGCACGTTGAATAGTTGGTCACTGTTAGGTCATTGAATTTTTTTTTATTATTACAAACATGTTAATTTACGACATGTTAATTAATAGTAAGTGATGCAATCTAAGACGGAAGCGACCTAACTTTTTTTTTATCGACTACAAGTTGGCCCTTGACTGCTATCACACCAGATGTTAAGTGATAATGCAGTCTAAGATTGAAGCGGGCTAACTTGTTTGGAGTGGGACGAAAATCTACACCCCTTTCGGTTTCTACACGATATCATACCGGGACGCTTAATCGCTTGGCGATACGTCTTTGTCGGTAGGGTGGTAACTAGGCACGGCGAAAGCCTCCCACCAGCCAGACCAAGACAAATTAAGAAAAATCTTAATCTGCCCCGTCGGGAATCGAACCCAGGACCTCTGTCTTATAAATCCACCGCGCATACCACTGCGCCACGGAGGTCGTCAAAAACTAAACTTGTTAGAAGTAATATGAAATATCGACACCCATTTCGGTTTCTACATGTACCGGAACGCCAATCGCTTGGCGGTACGTCTTTGCTGGTAGGGTGGCAACTCAGGACCTCCGTCTTTAAATCCACTTCACATACCTCTGGGTCATGGAGGTATACATAAAGTAGAGCAGCAATTATATTGGAAGGTGTAAGTAAAGCCGAGAGTTTATTGGCTCGGGGCTCGAACACGCAGTCGATGTGCATAATTGATGCCAACACGATCCGAAACATTGTAACGATAACATCAACTAGTAACTTTACCAACTCCATGAATAAACAGCTAACTTAATGTTGACTGTACTACATTATAGAATATATATGACGGCCAAGTGGCGCAGTGGATAGTAACCCTACTTCTGCGTCCAAGGCTGTGGGAAAATGTTTGTGTGATGAGCATAGATGTTTTCCAGTATCTGGGTGTTTATCTATATATTATAAGTATCTATATCTCCTTCACATCATCTCCAGTAGTTCTTACTTTATTGGGCGATCCAGGGTTATAATGCAAGCACAAATATATATAAATAATAAAGTTTTTGTCTTCACGAACAGATTTATTGCAAGTTCACAATGTTTTGATACATAAAGTTGAATTCTATAATTCCTGACGTATTATTAAGATTCAGAGCAGTAGTTTATTTTCACCCATCCTACTTTACTCGTTAATTTAATTTACTTCTTAAGAACACTTTTATACTGGACCAACTCGACCAAATATCCTCACCGCACTCTAAACACAAACTAACTACTCAACTCCTTTGTTCCCTTCAAGATGGTGTAAATCATGTGTAAATATTCTTTTCTAGCACTTTCGCGCCCTGCTCTCCTATTCGTTGCAATACTATAGCACATCCTATTGGAGGCGACATACCAATACACTAACTTTAAAAATGATTAGATGAGATATTACAAAATATTACACGCCATAAAGCAAATCGAGTTTAACTTAACTTAACACAATGTTTCAAGTAAGTGGCTATCTCATATCTCTCATTAAATAATTAACAATTATTTCTATTTTGATTACTTTCATAAACAATCATAAACAATAACAGTTGCATAGACAATAAAGATCCACAGACGATATCTATCACAATATTGCAACAATCTACTAAGAGTCTATTCTAAGGCTTCACATTAAATCCTCCGACATATATAAAAATGTTCATCAGTTATCATAACACAAGCTACTTACGCTTACTTTGGGGCTATATAGAGATGTGTGTAATTGTGCTATAATATTTATATATAAAAAAAAGTATAAGAGTTTAACTAAAGCGGGAGATTTGGAGAAGAGCATCGTAGATAGTGTAAGAGTTAAAGCAATTTAAATAATAGCAAAGCAGTGAGATAGAAATTTATCCGAAGCTAATATGAACGAATAATACGGACTAAATATTTTCGCCAATGCTACTCGTAGTAGAAACTGGACAGTGCTACTAATGCATTTGTAGAGACAAGTAGCGTAGTAAGTTATATATTTCCTTCAAATCGGAAATCAGATGGTACTCCTGGCGAACACTTTTTTTATTTACTACAGGCTAGCCTTGACTGCTATCTCACCCGGTGGTAAGTGATGACGCAACCTAAATACTAGCTGCGGCCACGTCTCATGAGCCAGATCTGAATCGATAATGAAAATCTCAATCGGCCCAGCAGAGAATCGAACTCGGGATATCCGTCTAATATATAATTCGTCAAGAATATTGTTGCGAGAGGAAGGTATGCCTCGGAAACATGAACTTTATAGATTGGCACCCGAGGAGATATTATGACGACTTTGTTTGTGTGCCAATAAATTTTTAAACATTAGTCAAAATAACTGACTGACTCAACGTTTCGTAAAGAGCGGGTTAACGCTCTAGTAGTCATATATTTGTAGGTAGTTAGGGCCATGCAATTCATTTGTTTCAATAAAATAATTATTTTATAATTATTTGTGTCAAGAAGATGAAACTATATCAGTACGTTTCAGGATGTACCATTTACCTATAACGTTGTATAAAAGTTTGTTTCAAGATAGACCGACGCTATATTAGCTATATGAAGTAACCCATTGTAGTGTTGGAGGAGGCAGGAGGTAGCTGTGGTGGTGTTTGACCCACATGCAGCGCGTCCGGAGGGCAACGATCGAGTGAGTGTCGGCACAGTTACCGCGCCGGTGTTAACGTTTGTGTCTTCTGTTAATTAGGCTACAGCTATCAAATGCGATCTGCCATTTTGTTTTCTTTTTAACCGACGAAAAAAAACAGGATATTCGAAGTTATTTTTTTTTTTTTTATATAACACATAACTTTTTAATGTTGTCCGATTTTGATAATATCTTTATTTTAGAAAGGACATTTACCAATAAGTAGATAAAAGTTTTTATCAAAAATTAGAACCGACTCAAAACGCACTACAAAGTAACAAATAACTGTGTCATTTAGGTGCTTTAATTGGCTTAACCATATCTAGGAGTCGGTGGCCAAGGTTTCTACTTTCAAGGACGTTACCAGAAACCACAAACTTCTTTACACGTAAAATAAATGTTTCTTCTGTTCATGATATGCTATTATAGCAATTAAATGAGTTATTTTTTACTGGCATTTTGTTTTCTTTTTGTTAAAAAATTTTATTTATTTAGTTAACAGAATGTCACAATTTTTTATATTCAATTAAACGTTAGCCCCTGACTGCAATCATATTTGATGGTACAAGTAAGTAATGCTGCAATCTACGAAGAATAAGATACAGTTAGGAGAATAAGATACACCACCACCACCGGTTTGTATACGACATTATACTTGAACACGCTTGGCAGTACGTCTTGGTCAGTAGGGTGGTAACTAGCCACGACCGATGCCTTTCACCAGCTAGACCTAGAATAATTTGGAAAATCTTAAGCAACCCACTCGGGAATCAAACCCAGGTCTTACAAATACACAGAGCATATCAGTGCGTCACAGAGGCCGTCAAAATATGAGGCGTGGACGTTGTGAGGAGGCGATGTCTAAGATGAGGAGGTTATTGGTTATGATGTGTTGTGGTGTTAAATGAAGTGTTCAGGCCTCGTAGGTGTGGAAATAAAATATTAATTAACTGCTTAACATTTATTTACATAGAGACGAGTAAGACACGCGGCCCGTTAGGTAAGGACTGACAGCGCGTTTCCCGTGTGCTTACAATATGCACTCAGTCAGCCTCCACAAAGTTACTTACCCACCTATATACGTTTTTCAAAAGCAATGCTTCAAAAAACCACTCAAATTCATTTATTTTAAGTACCTAGGCTAATTACAAGCACTTTTGAAACGTCAAGTTTTTTTTTTTTTAATGACTACAAGTTGGCCCTTGACTGCAATCACACCTGATGTTAAGTGATGATGCAGTCTAAGATGGAAGCGGGCTAACTTGTTAGGAGTAGGATGAAAATCCACACTCCTATCGGTTTCTACACGACATCGTACCGAAACGCTAAATCGCTTGGCGGTACGTCTTTGTCGGTAGGGTGGTAACTAGCCACGGCGAAAGCCTCCCACCAGCCAGACCAAGACAAATTAAGAAAAATCTCAATCTACCCTGCCGGGAATCGAACCCAGGACCACCGCCTTAAAAATCCACCGCGCATACCACTGCGCCACGGAGGTCGTCAAAACTATTTGTAGTGACTCTACCACCGGCTCGGAAGGCAGATCCTGCTGAGAAGAGCCGGCTAGAAACTCAAAAGTTGCTCTTTTAAAATCATTCATTTTTACAATATTATCTGAATTGTTAAACAAAAATATTTTTA
This sequence comes from Mycalesis mineus, assembly GCA_034621355.1. Lineage (NCBI taxonomy): Eukaryota > Metazoa > Arthropoda > Insecta > Lepidoptera > Nymphalidae > Mycalesis > Mycalesis mineus. Next base: position 16,005,909 of record CM067893.1, read on the forward strand.
TTTTACTTCTTGTGTGAAGTTGAAAGCCCATTCAAATGTCTCAACATCTTTGTCATTTAAAAATTCATCAATAGTATAATAACCTTGACTTTAACTTTGCTTCAAACGGTTTCTACATACCGGTTTCTACATACAGCATCATACCGGAACGTTAAGTCATTTAGCAGTACGTCGACACCGGTAGGGTAGTAGCTAGCCATGGCCGAAGCTTAGGTATCTATCACTAGACTAGACCTCTGCCTCTCTAATTTAGGAAATGCAAAATTGATCAAACTGAAAACCTAACCCAGGACCTCTCTATTACTACTACTATACAAGAAAATAACTACTAACTTGAATGCAGACCTGGCTATTAATGACTAACTTACCTAAGAGACTCAGATACATCGATTAACATTAAAATTCGTAAAAATATCGTAACAAAGTTTTGTGAATTTTTAGCGAGATAAACTAATAAATACCCTTCTCCGTTTGAGTTGGAATATATTGGAATTATTATGGGTAACATACCGAAGCTGCTAACTTCTTGTCTCCAAATAAGCAATGAGTGAAATCGCGTTACGGTGAAGCGTAAACAGGAATTTATTATGCCTCAGCTCGCTAGCTGCGTAACTTCGATATTATTATAAAACATTATTTGTCTGTCTATTCGTGATAAACACAAAGATTACTGAACGGATTTTCTTGCGATTTTCACCAATAGATAAAGTAATTCTTGAGAAAGGTTCTAGTACACAATTTGTTATAGTTGAATGAATGAATGAATGAATGAATTATTCTTTATTGTACACCAAATGATGAAAACAAAATTACAAAAAGTAAATACCTTAAAAACTAATGTACAATTGGCGGTCTTATCGCTAATGAGCGATCTCTTCCAGACAACCAACGATACGAGGAAAAGTGTATACATGGAGTAGGTTCGGGTGTACGTACACAAAAATAAAGAAAAAAAAAAGCTTATTATCTAATATAAAAATATACTTACATAAAATACTTATAATCTACATAAAAACACATATACACACATACATACAAAAATACATACATACATATATACATACATAAATACATACATACATGTCTATACGAAAATTAATAAATAAAATAAAAATAATAGAGATTAGACGAATTTCAGGAGTGAGGGGGAAGAAAAGAGTAAACAAATAATTAAAAAAAAAAAAAAAAAACGGAACAATAACTAGGCTATGGAGGATAGAAATGTAAATTCACCAGCCGTTTAAAGGTAGCTAGTGATTGCGCACGCCGAATATCAAGGGGTAAGGAGTTCCAAAGCCGAGCAGCTTTGACAGAGAAGGATTTAGAGTAAAAGGAAGAATGATGAGAAGGGATTTTTAGGAGTAGGTTGTCCTCTGATCTAAGAGAGCGACAATGAGTTAAATGGAGGAAGTGAAATCGCTCTTTTAGATATATGGGAGCAGTAGGGTTGAAGAGGACATTATACAAAAGGAATAGAATGTGAGTATTCCTGCGAATGCGAATAGAAGGCCACTTGAGTTTGTCGCGAAACATGGAAATATGGTCATATTTGCGAAGACCAAATATGAATCTTATACAAATGTTTTGGATGCGTTCAAGTTTATCTAGCAATTCTTCACTCAAATTTAGATAACAAGTGTCAGCGTAATCGAGAATTGGTAAAAGCAGAGATTGTGCAAGCACAATTTTGGTAGATAAAGGAAGAAAATTGCGCAATCTACGCAGAGACCCTATAGACGCAAACACCTTCCTACTAACTTCACTTACCTGTGGTGCCCAAGTAAAATATTTGTCAAAAGTGACTCCTAGATTTTTAACCGAGTCACAAAATGGCACACGCGTTCCATCAAATACTACATCAGGAATAGTAGCCCAGTCAATGCGTGCAACCAAATTATGACTGCCTATAATTACAGCTTGTGTTTTAGATGGATTCACTTTGAGGCCGTACGAGTTACTCCACTGTACAACGGAATCCAAATCTTTGTTTAATAATTCTATTGTATAAGGCAAATCACAAAGTTTGGACTGAACATATATTTGGAGATCATCTGCATACAGGTGATAGAGAGAAGTTAGCTTATGAGTGATAGAACTAATGAAAATAGAAAAAAGAAGAGGAGACAACACGCCACCTTGTGGTACACCGGCAGTTATCGCGCACCAGTTAGACACGGTGTCATCAATCCGCACACGCTGCCGGCGACCAAACAAGTAACTGTGAAACCAGCCAATCACTTCAGGAGATATGTTGAGAGAAACTAGTTTAGCTAATAATAAGTCGAAATCAACGTTATTAAAAGCATTACTGAAATCTAGCAAGACCAACACTGTAACACACTGGTTATCCATGCCGTGACGAATATCCTCAGTAATTTTAACTAATGCAGTAGTCGTACTATGACCGGTACGAAAACCGGATTGGTAAGGATTTAAAAGGTTCTGACGGGTAAGGAAAAGGCTGAATTGACGATGGACTATACGCTCAAAAACTTTAGAAAGGAATGGGAGAATGGATATTGGCCTATAGTCTGAAAAGCTAGAGGGATTTAATTTTTTGGGAATAGGAGTTACTTGAGCTTCCTTCCAAGATGAAGGAAAGCTTCCTGAAGAAATAGAGAAATTAAATAAGGATTTAATTATAGGAGCTAAGAGGTCAATGATAGGAATAATCATCTTACGACTAATGCAATCCGTACCTACGGCATCAGAGTTGACCTCGCGAATGCTTCTCACAACATCACTGTCAGTGATTTGACAAAACATGAAAGCAGGATCGTCAGAAGTGGGTAAAGCTAATAATTGATTTTTAGTGTTTAACTTTGTGGCATCATCAATACCACAAGAAGAAGAAAAATGGCTATTAAGCTGATCTAAATTTAAATTGCAGGAGTGATTATTTTGTCGTGCTTTCCCAACTCCAAGAGACTTAAGAAATTTCCACACTCGACCTGACTCTTCTTCCTCAAGTATGGATTTATGAATGTGGCGTCGTTGCATATCTCTACATAACCTGTTGCAGCGATTTCGAACTGTATGATATTTGTCCTTATTGAAGTCCGAATTATTGATTCTATATTTGGCTTTGGCAGAATTTTTCTTAAGTTGTAGCGATCTAATCTCCTGAGTAAGCCAGGGAGCAGGAAGGTGCTTAAGCCGAACGGGGCGTATAGGAGCATGCACGTCATATAACTGGATAAGGAGTGAGTTGAAGCTCTCAACCCTTTCATCAATGTTGGCTCCAGTTAAGACATTCGTCCAATCCAACCCGATAGCATCCTTCCACAGGTGATCTATATCCATACCACCAAAATTGCGCTGCAGAAGAATTCTCGATTTAGCTTTTGGTGGACGTATTTTATAAGACAAATAAATCAAGTCGTGGTACGAAAAAGCATCAGCAGGACACTGGCCGTGTTTAGCAACGTGAACGGGGGAAGAAACCAACATGATATCAAGAAGTGATGGGCAAGAATTGGGAAAACAATGAGTAGCTGAAAGGGGGAGAACATGTAAATTGGCTGCCCTCACTAAAGTTTTCAAACGCGTAGAGCGCGAGTCACTTTTAAGTAGGCATGTGTTAAAGTCACCCATAATAATGGTATGTGAATATAAAGGAATGAATGTGTCCAAAAGAATTTCAAACGCGGGGAAGTAGTCAATCGTCAGACTAGGATTATAATACACGCCAAGTAAGATTTTTGTGCTAGAGAAAAGTACTTCAATAAGTAAGTGCTCCGCTCCCGGCGTTGCCTGAGCATCTGAAAAATTAACGATGGTGAAAGGTATGTGAGAACGCAAATAAATGGCCACACCACCGCCAGTCCGGTGAATGCGATCATTGCGTATTAATTGAAATCCCGGAAGAACATAGGAAATTGAAGGCAGACATGGTTTTAGCCAAGATTCTGAAATCAGAATAGCATGGATGTACTTGTTATCAAAAGATGAGAGCATATCAGGATAATGTGCAGGAATACTCTGGGCGTTGATATGAACAATATTGAAATTTTTTGCAACATCTGAAAAGTGAGAAGTTAGATTATCAGATATAGTTTTGTATGTATTCGATATAAAATGACGATAATATGGGAAAGTGATGTGAGCTTTGATTGAAAACGCTGCTATCTTCCTTTAAGATATAAGAACAAAATGTATCAGTGAATTGTTTCTCCATTGAAATGAAATGAAATGTAATGAAATTTATTGCTAAAATAAGACATTTTACAACTGTGCTGGGGATCCTGAAGTAAGTTTTAAAAACCTGTGTCTCAGGATTCCCGATTGTCTATTAATTGGACAATTCAATTGTCTATTAATTGGACAACAAAAATGTCATAACCGCCAACGGTCAAAGCCGCGTTGGCACATATGTATGTCTGAAGAATAGCTTGCTATATCCATTCTTTATTTATCTAGATTTACTGCAAACAGACAAACACGACGAGGGCTTTATCATACTACTATTATACAGGCGAAAGTTTGTGTGTGTGTGTGTTTGTTACTTCTTCAAGACTAAACGGCTGGAGCGATGTTATTCATATTTGGTATGTGGTTAGCTGACACCCTGATTTAACACATAGGCTACATTATATCATGAAATTCTCACGGAAACTAGAACTACGCGGGTAAAACCGCGGGCGTACTCTACTTTTATAATACGTGGAGATATGATTGTTTGTATACAATTGTACACGTAGACTAAATCGACGTAATTATGATTGATTCCATAGTCTATTAAATATGATTTAACTACAACGTTTATCAGCACGGAACCTAAGATGTTGTAGGGTTAACAGCACGTAACCTCAGCCATTATAGGGTTAACGTGTAAGCTAAGCGCGTTCAATATGCTCTTCAATTATGCACGTGAGCGCGAACGGGCCGCAGCTACTAAATTCTTCGCACCTTAGCATTATAACAAGATTTGGCGTGGCAGCTCATGGTTTATTCACGCCTCCGAAAGGGCACACGATAAAATTACGTTCAAATTTGTTTCTGTTAGTTGGCCCACTGATTAGCCTATGTAGCTTTGAATTGCGGGGTCCTGGGTTGGGCTGTGACATATTGAGCTTTTCTTTCTTCCGAAAAAAATTTCAAATTTTCAGCTCGGTGTAAAGTTCTTTGTGATTTGAAAAGTACGTTCAGGCCCGTCGAACAATCAATTTTTACATAATATTTTTTATAAAATTTAATATAAGTTTACGATCTCGCACGATCTTACCTTGTGATAAGGAATGCGCCTAGTTTCTTTTGTTTCAAAGATAGTTATATTTTAGGAGACAAATAAAACAGCTCGAAAGAGATTTAAATGCCAGGCGTATGAAAAAAGATAATATTAAAACTGTTGTCGAGTCTTATGTAACAGTATAACATGTAATGTTAAAACTAGTAACCGACCGAAAGTTCGGTTTCGAGTTTCGGCCTAAAATAAAGTTTCGGCAGCAGATTCGGTTTCGGCCTAAATTGGCCGAAACTTTTGCCGAAACCGAAACTGATTTCGGAAGTAGTTGTGCACGCTTCGTTTCTCGCGGCAATGGCGGACGCTGGCGGCCGTGTTCGAGAGTTGTCGTGCGCCGTTCGGATAGCTCCATAGCAACAAAACTTAGTCATTAATGTAAAACTTAGTCAGCTAATGCAGCATTATGTGTAAAATGCATCAAATTTCAGTATTTTAAGGAATTTTATACTTGACCACATGAGTTTCGGTTTCGGTTTCGGCCGAACTGAAGCCAGGGCCGAATATTCGATTTCGGCTTCGGCCGGAAAACCAGTTTCGGCGGACTCTAGTTATAACCAATCCCTCATTTAATGGAGCCGTCCGAAACATCTACCAGGAAACATACTGAAATTATAAAAGTAGGTAAAATCAAATATTAACAAACTTCTCATAAGCGCATTATTGATCTACCGGTTATTATTAAATTCACTTTTCACCAAACCGAGATTGAACAGGTATCTTTAGGAAAGACGTGCTTTATCTTAGATCGCGTCGCCTCATCCTATCATACAAACGGGCAGCCTACTATGTTATACTAAAGAAAATATCCATAGCCAATATGGATTGATGGGTACTAAAATAGAGCGGACAGTTTGTTTGTTTACACTTTGTGAAAGAACTCTTCATGGAAGTAATGGTAATTTGACGGCCGAGTGGCGCAGTGGGCAGTGATCCTGCTTCTGCGTCCTAGGTCGTGGGTTCAATTCCCACATCTGGAAAATGTTTGTGTGATGAGCATGGATGTTTTCCAGTGTCTGGGTGTTTATCTATGTATTATAAGTATTTATGTAAAATATATATAAAAATATTCATCAGTTATCATAGTACCCATAACACAAGGTACCTGAGCTTTGGGGCTATATAGCGTATGTGTGTAATTGTCCTATAATATTTATTTATTTATTTAATAGTATTCTTTGTCGTTGCTCCCTTGGTGGAACTTTTTACCAGGATGTCGATATAATATTTCAAAGAATGTGCTCAAGATATTTGCACGTATGTCTTAATTTCTTCTACTGTATTGCCTTATACTGGATAAAGAAATAAACAGGCCGCACAGACAGAAATAATCATATGTAAAATTCAGGCGTTCTGTGTTTTGAGTTCCGCGTTCTCGCGTTTGCGTGCAGATAGCTGGTAGCTAGTGGCTACCTTACAACCTTCTATCGCATTATTCACATATTGCCACTATAAGGTCCCTTGAACCCCAGTAAGAAAGCTATAGATCATTTTCTGGCCCTTGGAAAGATATATAGAAAACTACAGATACGCTCGTTACATACCCCTATTCACCAATGAGAAACGGAAATCAGCATTCAAAGAAAAACGCGTGTGAATTTGTATAATAAGGAAAATTCCATTAAGTCTATCAAGTTGAAACTTCAATAACAAGGGCGGTGGTAACATCTTCAAACGGGGAAATAAAACGCTAACAAGGGGATGCGCCAACTGAATATTCTATTTATACGAAAAATTACACGAAACGGGATGAGACGGTGTGCGGGGTGCGGGGAGAGGGGCGCGGAGTGCGGGGCACGGTGTGCGGGGCACGGGGTAATCGAGGTGAGAGACAATAAACGTGAAATGTGAAATGCAAAGCAATGGAGTCCCATGTTGGTTTTTACAATACGATACGATTTAACTATACTCGTACCCGTATGCCTGCGCAATGAACAAATTGAGTTTCTAGAACAAAGGAGTTATCAGTGCCGTCACCTACCCCTACCTACCTAGTTTAGTCCGTTGATACTTCAGACTTCAGAGGGTACTCACATTTGGCTATAGGTACTAACTTGTAGTTGATAGAACAAGGAGACCTTGTTTTAAGTGGAAAACCAACGCTAAAAGCAGGACATTACCTTTCAAAGCTAAGAATATCACCGCCAGCTAACGCTGCGGAAGCAGTACAAAATACACACTAAAATTTAAAAAAAATACAAAATATAAAATATATTTTTTATTACGCAATCAAAATACAACAAATAATAAAAAATACAAATACATATTATTTTACTGGTATGCCAGTAACTAGCTCTATTACAGTGAGCTTTTACTTTAAATTTATTGCTAACAGAAAGAGGCTACATATAGCGAAAGCCTTCACGAGAGTTTTTGATTCAAAAGTTTCGTAGCGCCTGTCGTAACAAAATAGCAAGGTACGTGTTTGTATGGATTGCTCGTCAGCCCTCATTAAAATGATCAGGAGTGCTTTAATGTTCTGTTCGAAAAGAGTGCAGTAAATAAATATAAATCGTTATCTACATTATTAAAGTAAGGTAGCGATAAGATGAACTATTACTATTCATAGCATACCATTTGAGAAAAGAAAATAAAAGAGAAGAAGAAGAAGAAAGCATCAAGATTGAATAAATTTTAAAATAAAATAATTAAAACATTGTGTTATACGTATCTTTACTTAGCTATAATTTAAAACCTATTGTTCTAACGTATAAGATTTGATATCTTTAACAAATCTTCATCATCATTATCATTAGCCAACGGATGTGCACTGCTAGACATACCTAAGCCTCTGGCAAGGACTTTTAAATTACTTGGTCTTGAGACAACTTTTAACCCGAATACAGTATATAGCGAAGCATAGCTCTATATTTTCCAGTTTATTTTATATTAATAGGAAATACAATAAAAAAGTCGTATTCGTTAAGTTTAAAAAACATCGCTGCGTTGTCACCTTGATTGTAACTGGTCGACAATAACCGTAACATGATGACACAGTTGCGAAGGAATTGTTTTCTTTTATTTCATACCTAGGTACTATACTTACTATATGATACGATGTTATAAAATATCTATACATAATTATAACTAAAATAACAAAGCCTGACTTATCTATTGAGATTTATTTAAAATTTACCAATTTTCCGATAAAGCCCTTCACTAAGAACAGATTTCTCGATAATACCACAAGAACGGTATACATGCAGATTTTTAACTTGAGTAGTGCTAGTACCTAACACACGCGCACAAAACAGAGGTTTTCTTGCCCGAAGTTTAACTCAGATTTTTAACTTGAGCAGAGCTAGTACATAACACACGCGGACGAAACAGAGGTTTTCTTACCCAAAGTTTAACTCACGTACTATTTTCAGAGATTTTTTTTTAAATTTAAATTACAATCCACTAATATTTAATAAGAAACGTATTTTTTCTAACGTTTTGGTTCTTCTTATTTGGTACGATCTATAAAGATAGTTAATATGAAGTGCACTTTATTCCGTTATCCATGTCACCTACAATGTATAGTGTATTAATATGAATTACGCAGTATATTCCGTGGTAGGTTGCATCTTTGCCTACGCGTTAAATGTGATTACTATTGAACCTGCGAGGCCAAATTAGCTTTTAAAGTTTAAGCAAAAAAAATATCCACCAATTCACGCACAATTTACAAGGTCAAACTAAAACTATCCAAGGGATTATCCAACAATAGATTCAATAGTTTTATATTACAAAGGATATTCTAATCTATTCAATTCTATGAGTATCAGATACTTCACGATAAATTCCAACATGATAATGTATTTAAACGACAAAGCTTTGTATTTGAATGAACAACAAACTATTTCATATTTCAATAATATTCAAATTATAAATACGTCAAATTGCTCAGAGTAAGTGAAAGCTTTGATACAAGGTAATAATACCTACATCAAAGTGGAGGATATTTGTGTATATTTTTCAGAGACATTATACTATTACAGTGGTATATCTATGTATAGAAATATTAAATAATATAGGTATGCTATCACAGAGTTTTTGTAGTACTCTTGGAGATAAACAATTCTATTCTTTGTTATTTACCAGGATTTACGTAGTGTCTTTTCCAGGCGGCTTGATTTTTAACATTTCCATTAAATATCGTCATAATTTAGCAAATTTACAAATTAAATTAGCTTTGTCAAGTAATACACTTCACAGGAAACAATGTAAGTAGTAAGGTACAAGTTATATGAAAATCCTTCAGAAATCATTAAGTTTATAGCGAACAGACAGCGGAGGTCTTAGTAATATAAAGTGATATCGAAGCACTATAAAGTGAAATGTTTTCTGCTTAGAATCTTATTTGAAGTTCTTATTCTCTCATAATGACGTTAAAATTAAATTAAAATATTAATTTTGTCATTAACACAACAGCCTATTCATTGGACAAAGCGTGCGGTAACTTTTAATGGAGAAAGTTTGTTACAAGATATTGTGCCTTATCGCTTAATTCTTATTCTAACTTCGTAATTTGGTATGAATTAAGTCAAACCTTATTTTCTTGGTTGTTGAGTTTCAAATTGATTATAAGAATTTCTAATTAAAATAAAAAGATATAGTTGTATTACTAGCCCCGGATTTTGAATTTATTTGAATTTAGGAGGTGCAAAAACTGAAAATGGTCGCTCCTATTCTGCAGTAAAACGTAAAACAAAAAAATAACCACCTCTCCCCCATCTTCATTAAAAACGCCCATGACTGTCATATAAAAAACGATGAACACAACATAACAAAGAATAATAAATGACTCTACACCTTAGTAAAGAGGTTCTTGATTTTTTCAAATAATAGGTTTAAACTACATGCGTAAGAACGTAGGTACTTACATGAACAAAAAACCATTTTTAATTTTCGTTTGTCATTCTATTAGTTTTGGCTAATCTTTGAAACGATCAGACGGATTATATAAATTCTTATTGTTTATAATAGCCAGACTTATAAGGAGTGTCATTGGCTGACTTGTATCAGATCATATCCATCAGATCCGTATTTTATGAGTATAACTAACATTATCAATTAATTAGCCGATAGAATCTTTACAAAATCACGGCTAAGCATCATAAACTGTGTGAGTGAGCCTACATGTGGTTACATACAAGCACTCACTTCATAAATCGATTTTCCAATTTCTCCGTCATCATTGCCTCCGCGACCCAATTTCGTACTGTCCGTCCGATTGTAGATAACATTTGAATCTCAGGAGGGCAGTGAGTGACGCAGGATTGGATAAGAGACGGTTTTTATCTGCTCCTGTGGCTACACTTCGGGGAAAACGGCCAAGATTGATCAGTCTGATGCGAACTTAGGTTTATTGGACTTTTTTTGGTAGTTTTAGCTCCAGCGAGAGTTGTTTTGTCAAAATAAAAGTTATACCACAAACACCCCTAGTATTTGTGGTATTACTTTTACCTTATGAGAGGTCAAGATAACTTATATATCAGATTAATCGGTAGAGTTTGACATTGATAGCTAGTGTTAAGTAAGTACAGTGTGGTTTTCTTACAAACTTTTGTTTAGTTTCACCTGTCTCGAATTGTGTGAGTAATAAAATCTTTCAAATTAAATTTCAGTCACTTCCTGAGTTAGCTGAATGTTTTTATGCATAACAATATTATGTTTATCTCGATAAAATGCAATTTTATAATAATAATATGGAGCTCATGTGATGCTGAAGCTGGAATGTGGGCATATAAACTTAGCAATAAAACTACATATCCCTTTTGAGTTTGGGCTCGCATTATTTGTCTTCATGAATTTAATTAATTTTATATGTATAAAATATCTAAGATTTATCAGGAAATATTGTTGTTATAACAAAAATAAAATTCGTACATTTTAAAACAATAAAATGACCTGAATTTGGTTAAAATTGCCTTGACCGTTATACGTAGTGTGCAGGCGTGTATCTCACTAAAGGCTCCACTTAGCACCTCACACGAACTTGGTGCACAAGGCGGTAATGCTATTAAAACTTGAGCACTGATTGTGTCTTATTTAACTTATAGCTGCGACGTGTGTGCCACTTAACGTAGCGTGATGATACTTAGTAATTGTAGCTTGAAATTACACTTGTAAAAGCAGTCCTCGTTGTTAACATCAGCAATATAGTTCATTTGTTAATATATATTAAATAAAAAGTGTATAATAGTTTTATTTTTTTATTAAAATTCGTTTATAATTAGATATTTTGTTTCTGATTATTATTGCCGGACTGGCTATCTTTGAGTGTGACTAAGCGGCTGTATTTACTGAAATAATAACTTACTCGTATTTGTGTAGTGGCTTTGATCACGAATTTCTAATTGACAGGCTTGATAACAATATAGTAATAGGCCTATGTGACTTCCATCTAGAGGACTTAATTTTGAGTTCTTGGTCAGGGTATGGAATAATTCTGAGTATATTTTACTTCTACAAAATTTTCAGCAAATTCTTAGCCTGAAGTGTAGAAGTAGAAAAAGAAAAGAAGAAGTAGTGTTATAACCTAATACCTCGGAGATCTATTTTTTCAAGTCTATCATTAACATCTGAGAGTGATCGCTGCCCATCATACTAAACTACAAGGAAGGAGGTTTGGGCATGTTATCATCATCACGTGGTGCCATCCTCTAAGCGAAGTTTGGCGGTCAACATCAGAAAAGCTCTTCTATTTTCTACAACTCTCTTTAGATGTGGGCAATTGAGTCCAGTCCACTCTCTTCTCTTATGTCGTCCAACCATTTCCGCCTTTGACTACCTGGTGCTCTCTTGTCCTATAGCTTTCTATGCAAAATTACCCTTGGATCAAAAACCTGAGCACCTCTTTGCAGGTGCCCAAGGAAACTGAGTTTTCTCTGCATGATAGTGGACATGAGTTTTCTCTTTTCGTTCATCTTTTTCAGTGTCCTGTTATTAGGTGTGAAGCTGTTCCAGGAGATTTTTAGCATACTCTTGTATATCAACATTTCAAAAGCTTGCAGCCTGTTCACTGCTTCTTTTTTAAAAATCCAAGTTTCACAACCATACATGAGACTGGACCACACATAACATTTCATAAGATGACTTCTTAGTTTAAGATTTAACTTCGAATTGCATAAATTCTTTGACATCTTATGAAAAACATTCTTTGCTTTCATGTTGGTCATGGTTTGGTCATGTAATGGACCGTTAATAGGCTGATAATGAAAGTTATCATGATTGTACGCATTAATGTTAAATTTTGCCAGGCTTATAATTTTATTTTCACTTTATCAATATATTCTTTCTACCTACTAGAGATCGTGAAGTTGTTTTCAAGAAAAACTTGCCCCATCTCTCCGTAGCCTTCAATAGCTTCCGAGAACCTGACGCGTTGCCAGTTGCGAACTCCACTTAACAACTTTTAAAATTGAGAGGCTTATTCTTTCCTTGAACGATTTATGTAAGGAAGTTTTTACAAGAAAACTTGTATTCAATAAAAATGTTGAAGAAAATGCAGAAAACAAATATAATATTAAGTGTAAATATGATTCATTTATTGATTTGACATGACTAGCCACTGTTTTAACACTTCCCAGTATGTGCATCCATCTTTATTGGGTAACAATTTATAGTTAAGACTCATTGAAATCCTGAATTAAAGATAGTGTTAATATTTCACACCAAAACGGAAACATCAGGTATTACAAACTGATATGTTGACTATTGCCGGGGCATAAGATGATGCTATTGCTATTCTGGGAAATTTATTCAAACCTCAATTTTGTATCACTTGCAGTAACAATGTATCCAATTTCGTTTCTATTGTACGAAGGATCAATATTTCGAATTGCTGGACGGGCTGTCCTTATGTGTCAAACTAAGCGCCTGTTGTTATTGAAATAATAACTTAGACCTTTAAACATATTGCTATTGAATTATGTAAGGCGTATAATTTTATTTTCATTTTATCAATTTGTGATGTCTACATTATAGCACAAATATAATAGACACACATGCAATAGATTAATGATTTAATTTAAAACTTATACCAAGATAAAATCCATATCTATTTTCATCGAATAAGTAATAGTAGCACTTTTTAAAGCAGAGATTGTTCGAGAAAGTACTACTGTTACGCTTTTCCGGTCACCAGTATTGCCTGTAATGACATTGGCCACGTATACTATATTTATATACAGGCAATTTGTTTGTGATAAGGCCCAAGTAAAATTGTAAATTTTACCCTCAATCTACAGTGTCTGTTGCTAAACAGCACGTTACAATGTCTTGAAACACTTGCATCCTTGATGTAGATCGGTTATTTTAGACCATGCATACAACAAAACAGATAGGCACCATCAAATTCTTAGTTAAGTTAAAAACTCAAGCACTCTCGAGAAACAAAGGTTTACATCTCAGCAAATATTTCCGCAAGAGACTTCATACAAGAATAGGAAAGTTTTCAACAAAAGTGGTATTTTTATTCTATTCTCCGCAGAGAGGAAGCTTAACTAAACCTCTCTAACCCTCTTTTGCATAATACGGAGCACGGTAATTGGCTTCAAGAACACTAGACGTTAAGTGGTCGAGCTACGGCTTTCTATTGTAATATTTATAATTTATGCATCACATATAAATGCAATTTGAAGTTACAGCTACAAACGTGTAGTGCAAGTCCAAATTTCAAAGGCTCAAGGATTATAACTGAGCAGAATAATAAAAATCCTCAATCCTCCCAAATTAAAAGGATCGGTTGCGAATTAAAAAGGAACTAATTTCTTCTAATAAATTACAGTGCACAGAATGCTAAAATGTACTTGTGGCGCCCCCGACACAGGTTTATTAGTTTTCTGGTGTAGCTACACAGGTTTTACCCCATTTCAAATTTAGAACTTTTTACGTTAATACAAAAGTTCAGGGGTAGTTATTTCAAACCCATATTTTTCAAGGATAATTTAGTAGTATGTAATTTGAAGGCTGTGCGTTTTTGAGGGTTCCATACCCCAAAAATATAAAACGGAGCCTTTATAAAATTACTTTATCGTCCGTCCGTCTGTCTGTCTGCCAAGCCCTTTATATCGGGAACGCGAGTTGAAATATAAACTATGGTTTATCAACGACTTCGACGCTTTCAATCGAATTTCATACTGTAACTTCATAGTTACGTAATTCGTAATTAATGTCATAGATGTAGGTCATCCTCATTGACATAATATTTATAATAAAAATTCAGAGAAAAGAAGTGCTGGTAAGGATATACTGGACATCTGATGAATTCCTATAATTTCAAACGCACATGTCATTTAAATATGTTATCGACAATGTTATAATATAGCGCTTATAACCGCTTTCGGTGATATTACGTCAGAAATCCATCACAGATTATAATACATTGTATTAGTAATTATTATCTGTTCAATAATGCTTTGTTTGCTGACAATCTATAAAGGAATTTATCATTTAATAAATAGGGTTGTCGCTTGAAATATTTAAATCTGTTCAAGTAGGTAATAGGTATAAGTACCTATGTAGCCTATAAAACGGATTCGTGGTGCAACAACGTTTTAGATTGGCGACTGTGGAACCGCAAAAAAAAATACAAATGAGATGGACTCTGGCAGCACAAAACAGAAGAGATTGGTTAAACGAGGTCTTCACCAATACGGATTAAATAGGTCTATTGAAGAAGAAGCAGAATGGTCGGAAATGGGATACAAAAATTTTTCTTATCTGAGCAAAACGTCACTAATGAAATTTCGACTATATTTTAGAATGGACAAAAATAGACAAATATAAATAAGAAGAAGTTATGCATGTATATTTTATAAATAAAAAAATAAAACATAAGCAATGTAGAGCTAAATTCATCATACCAATATTTGGAGTCAAGCTATCATGATCATCATTATCAATCTATTTGGGGTGACGATAATATTTTTATAAATTGGTTGTCTGTAAAGTCAGTTTACTGACGATAGTTAAACGTGACAATGTCTTAAGAAAATACTGATGGAATGGTAGCATTTAATTGGTTATTAAAATTTTTAATTTAAGTATATTTTTATAAATATTAATTTAAATTAATAAAATAATTGATTTTGATTTTATAAATTTATATTTTAAATTTATAATAAATATATTAATTTATAAATATATTAATTTTTAATTTAAAATTAATATATTTAATAATTATATTTAATAGACGGATGTCGAACGCTGCCGAACGCAAAGGCCGATCATGCTTCTTTGTCGCTCATTCCGCGCTCTCGCTTGCACTCCAAGCCTCAAAGCGAGGTAACGCCGCATGAGTCATGTTTTTTCGTGCGTGCAGCCGGCTCTATCGAATTATAAGACGTTGTCACGTCAATAATGCTTGGCACCGGCTACTAACTTTATAGTCTAACCTTGGACTCGACCCCATATGCTTGTGATACAAAGCCACGAAGACTAACAACTAGACCAACAAGGCAGAACTAAAATACAGTCTTTTCAAAATTTTATTTATTTGTGCTGTTACAGAAGCTCGGATGCTTCATTCATTTATTTGATAAAAGCTTCGCTTTGTCACAATAACCTCTCAGTGAAGCAATCACATTTATAGAGTTTCGCTTTATTAACAGCTTTTATTGCTACTGTGACAATAACTTGTATTATTTGTTGTACCTACTGAAGTTGTTTAAAGAAAGTAATTGATGCCCACGACTTCTTTTACAAAAATTTAGAATTATCGTTATCTCACGGGATATAGTTTTTTGAAATGAAAAGTAGTCTATTATGATAATCTAGAGCATAATTTGTCTTCACCCAATATTTCGGTGAAATTCGCTTAGATGTTGCGAAGATAATAATTTACGTAATTAGTTATTATAATATCCTATATGCTTTAGAAATTAATTGAATGCAGAATGAAAATAATTCAAGTCCTTGCCTTCTTCTTATTAAAGGATTTAAAGCATAGACCCTACTCTAATGGTGTGGCTATATTTATAGGTATTCAGGACCTAAACTAAGGTGATAGTTAGATAGGGTTCTGCACTAAGTCAAGCATTGTATAAGAATTGTGTCAGATTTTTTTTTAATTTAATCAGCTTTAAAAATTGCATCATGATTGGTCTATTAGTATCACAGATACACACACGGTTACGTCAATTTTATAACACTCAACATACATAACACTACAATAACATTTGTTACATACATAACATACATAACATTTGTTAGGTTGTGAGTGAATGTGAAAAATAATTTTGTAAAACATCTGGTGCGGCAACCCTAGATACGTACTCGTACACGTGTCAATGTAAGTCGGGTCACGTAACGAGTACAGATAGTTTATACCTATTGACAATTTATGATACATTGCTCCTTCGCCCAGGTTATGTTTCTCTCGAACAAACCGAATGTAAACTAAATGCTTTGAGGCAATTGGATCTGCTTTCATCTTATCTTCAGAACTCTTTACGACAGAACCTGCCTTCTGAGCCGGTGGTAGAGTCACTACAAATAGTCTTACATGACGTTTTAAAAGTGCTTGTAGACTAAACTTACTTGAAATGCACAAATTTAAATATGTATTGTCTATTTATATAAATATAGATGAGTTTAATATGCTGCTCAGTTGTAATAAAAATTACTCAAGAAATGGAACCTAAACAAGACGTAATTGTTAAGATTTCTAACACCTTGAAGTAAAACTAAGAATACCACTCCTTTTAAATTGGTAACAAATTCGCTATTAACTTGTAAAACTCATTCAAGACTTTAAAACCTTTGATTTAAAGTCCAAATAACCTCAACTACCAACTTGGTTTACTTTACAAAATACATTGAACGCTTCAGCCAACATTACTCAGCACTTTGAGCTCTTTAAGCCTGCTTTTATCAGTTTTCTAACCTCTTATAGTCTTATTGTGTTTTATTTCCACTGCCAGGTCCACGTGTAAGGACGATTGTAAGTATTTTTATTCAACTATTGAAGTCGGGTGTTCTGCAAAAGTTCATATTATTTTTAACCGACTTCATATTTATTTGGAACAGAAATTATAACTTGTAGATAAAGTAGAAATACAGTCTAGTTAAAGTACACAACCTACAATACTCATTCCACTGAGATATCATAAATAACTACTACGAATGTAGAATTAACATTACATATTTTATATTACAATAAAAATAAAAGTTAAACTAGTTTTATGTCTATTCTATATTTATTTCAAAGTAATTGAAAGTTATAATCTGAACATCGGCTAATTTATGGTAGGAGTGCCAGGTCGAAAACCCTCCACGAGTTCCCGAGTGCTGCGGAGCCCTTTGGACATGTCCGGGAGGGATGAGCAACATTTGGAACGTCCACTCCGGTAACATTGACTTATAACTTCTTGTAGTAGATATTGTGAGTTGATGGCTAATCACTCAACAAAGCAGGGAGACTCTGTGCCTCTCTCTAAACCCCCAATGGAGGGTTCCATGGTCTGGTTCAGCTCTTGCTGGTTGTACCTGACAAGATTCTGACGGAGAACGTTAGCTGTTACGTTCGCAAATGCCTGTGTCGCCGCTCCGTGCCTCCCCGTGATGCGGGGGTATGCATGAGGATTTCACCACGACAAAAATAAAAAGGTGATTCATGGTGTACAGAGAGAGATAAAATAAAAGATTGCTGTAGTCCTTATCGCGATCAGGTTCCATCGGGACAGCAACGCGAGTGCGAGTTGGTTAAGGTTCATTAGCGCAGCGGGAGCCAGGGAATTATTTCTAAAATAAACACTTCTTACATCCTTGTAGTGGCCACTAAATGAGCTTTTGGTTAACAGCGAAAAATGACCGATAACTTCCTCATTACTTCCTGTTCTACAGGGCGAGGCCTCCCTCCTTATAGGAACCGAGTGTAGACCACACTGCTCCAATACGGGTTGGCAGGTTAAAACATAGAATGCTTAATGCAAATCTTATTGTTGCGACGCGTGAATTTAGTCTAATATCCATCTGACTATAATGATTGCTAAATATTCAACACCCTAAATCCATCAAATCTTCTTTAAACAAAGAGGCCCAGTACTGCTATAGGCTATTTTAAACAGTCAGGTCCTGATGACATTAGTAAGTTCAATGCTGTGCCTGACTATGGCATTATAGGGGCCGATAACAATCGAATTTTATGCTGGTAAATCAACGTTGACTTTTGGATGAAAGTTTGTACTATGGATTAGATTAGCCAGTATGAATATTATACATTTTATCATGATGAAAGGAAATGCCGTACATGGGCACAGACACAAAGGCACGATTAATCTTTTAAAACCCCTTTTTCCACCGGAAGTTAAAACCAACTCTGTGTTCGTGGCCGCAGATTTGCCTCAGGCAGTGACAAACGATATTTACGAGGAAGCAAATAGAGCAAACGAACAGTCTACCTTATTCTTACTCAGTGTTTGTTTTGCTGAGGTTGTTGAACAGTCTCCTTGCGCCCAAGGGAGGAAGAAATATAATACGTTGTTTAAATAACAATCGGGAAAATTATCGCTGTCTTTACTGTTAATTTCTTGCTGTTGCTATAGTTTATTTGCAGAAAATTATTAAGTTGACGACCTCCGTGGTGCAGTGGTATGCACGGTGGAGTTATAAGACGGGGTTCCTGGGGTCGATTCCCGGCGGGGCAGATTGAGATTTTTCTTAATTTGTCTTGGCCTGGCTGGTGGGAGTCTTTTGCCGTGGCTAGTTACCACCCTATCGACAAAGACATGCCGCTAAGCTATTAAGCGTTCCGGTATGCTGTCGTGTAGAACCCGAAAGAGGTTTGAATTTTATCCTACTCCTAAAAAGTTAGCTCATACCGCATCATCACTTAACATCAGGTGTGATAGCAGTCAAGGGCCAACTTGTAGTCGAGAAAAAAAATTGTGACAAGGTGCATTTGTAAATAGAGGGTATAACTGTATAGGTCTACATATTTCGATCGAGTGAGTCAGTGGTTATTCTTACCCTCGACGTAAAAAGAGGGGTGTTACATATTTAACGTGAAGGTGGGTCTGTCTGTATGTATGTGTGTGTGTTCGTGTCTGTCTGTAGCATCGTAATGCTGAAACGGATGGGCTGAATTTCGATGCAATTTTTTAAATTTGCAAAGCTAGTTTACAGTATGTGCTGGTTCTTAGATTTTGATGATGATGAAAGTCGTCCCAAAATACCCACCGCAATAAAATGGCGGATTACATATTTTTTCACAACTCCCTCAATATTGGAATCAAATAGAGCTTGACTAGTAGAATACTACCTGGTAGAATACCACTATGAAAGGTTTCAAGTCCAAGATGGCTGCCACAGAAAAATGGTGAATTACAATTTAGCTACGGTTTTTTTAATTTTTCTATTACACAATACAAGTATTATTGTATATATTTTACGCACTAGCCAAAACTTAGTTCTTGAACACGGAGTGTAATAAAAAACTATTGTTAAAAAGTATTTAATGTACAAAATATTAATCAATATCAAAAAAACTTGTCATCCGTACAATATCTTTGCGTCTCCATATATTCTACATCTTTGATAGTAGCAATCACTCTATTCAATTCTTCTTTAGTGATGTTACGTTTCCTCGACAGCAACGATTTGAAGAAACCACGCCACCTACACTCGTGGACTAGCATGAAATCTTCACTTACTTTTCTAAATACCCTCACTCCATATAAATCTTCTTTATAGAAATAATTTAGGGGGTCGTAAATGAAGAACTTCGCTTCAGCATTACCCATAAGCATACCTTTGTATATGAATGCTTCAGATATGACTGGATTATCTTCGATGTTGAAGGGATTTTGTAACTTATAACCCTCTCTGTATCTCTGTTTATCCGAATCTGTAGCATTTTTGATAACGGTTTCTTCACAATAATTGGACGATGGTAGATTAAGTCTTAGAGCAAATTTGCATACTGTATACCAAGTTCCGATTAGAAAACTGTTATCTAAGTTACTCTTGTATGTGTTAACACAAAATTGGTCTACATCAGATAAAGTCATTGCAAATTTTAAACACAAAACACTTATAAAAATATCAAATAGATACATGTTGTTCTCTTTTGGGCAGTTTTTACTGTAATGGTCATTTCGTCTATTAATTTATGACTTGTATTATTTGTTGATTAGAAATGCCTATGCTTATATGCCTACAGTTAGTTAATCAATTAGTAAACATAATTGTTTAATTACTTAATTAACTGGTTTAATCTTGTTATGTAAATCGTTTAGAATTTAATTATTTATGACTTAGTAACATTTAATAGATATGATTAGCCACGTGTAAGCTATTAACTTATTATTATAATATTGGACACACGTGACTGTTTTCTAGTTAGATAAGTCTTTATGATATTTTAATTTATATTTATTATAGCCTTCATGATATTTGAGATTTTAAAATGCCTAAAACGCATGTCATTTTGTCGGTACTCAAATATTTTCGAACTCTGTACATTTTAATCATGGGCTTGTTTATACAACAAACTAAACTGCGTGCTTTTCGTACCGTTAAAAGGATTTTAACGAAGCGTTGTAGTAAATTAAATTGTACATCAAAATATGCCCTAATTTTAGCGAAAAAAGGCCAGAAAATAATAAATACCCCAACACCGTTACTAAAAAAAATTAATCCCCAATTGTTACGATATTTCCCCAAAAAGGGCTTGCTCATTTTCGTTTCCCCAAATCCCCTGATTTGTCCCCAAATCCATCGGCACGCGTCCATTATCCCATTATTATTATCCCTTAATAAGATAATGAGGGATAATGCAAGTGTCAATCATTGCGTAATAAGCAGTTATCGATGGGTTATACAATTGTATACATAGAGAATAGAGAATAGAGAATTACAGCTTCTATGACGGAAATAACTCATTGGCTTAGTAGTTAGCTTGATAGCCGGTGACTTCGAATTAGGTTCGAGATTAGACTGTAAACTTAATATTCTTTCTTTTGACAAATTCTTTCTTTTTATACTCTCGTCCTGAGGACAGCACATCGTTGCCAGTTAATATTATGAACATCAGATAGAAGGTTAAATACTTTCATCTTAAACTCGCCGTCCGCATTGGAGCAGCGTAGTAGGTTTAAGCTCCAAATTTTCTCCTTTATAACGAGGGATTCCTAAAAGTGGACCATTGAAATAGGCTGATAATGACTTTCATACACAGACAACACAAGCAAAATCTCTGATGAGTTAATATTCTGAGAACCTTATAATTAATAAGTATTAATAATTATAAATATTAATTATAAGGTAATTTGATATAATAACACAATTTAATAAAGTATCCCAACGCAAGTACTCTAACGGAGGATAGTGCCCTGCTACCCACAACCTAACTTAACTTAGTAATGTCTCAGTAATTACATTAACAGCCCACGCCTAGCCAAGACCACTTTGTGTGCCGAGTAGGTGACAAAATTTGATGAATATCTTTTTCTTCTTTGAACGTCTCTTTAGCTAGCGAAGGTTGGCAGTCAGCTTAATAAACTAATAATAATTGCCATGGTTGCAATTCGGTGACCTCTTTGGGGAAACTGAGGGTTTTGTCTGTGCAATTATGGACGATGTGATCAAGACGAGACACTACCGGAAACATATTATGAAAGATGGCACTCTAGACATATGTCGAGTGTGTCATCATCCTGGGGAGTCCCTCAGGCATATAGTTTCCGGGTGTCCTTATCTTGCTAACGGCGAATACTTGCACAGACATAATCAAGTAGCCAGGATAATCCACCAACAACTTCCTCTTCAGTACGGCCTTGTCGATTTTGAGATGCCTTACTATAGGTACGCCGTACGACCCAGCGCCAGTTCTTGAAAATAACAGTGCATTGCTCTACTGGGATCGAACGATTATCACTGACAGGTATATTGTAGCCAATAGACCTGATATAGTGATAGTCGATCGATCAGTACGCCGTGCAATAATTGTTGATATTACTGTTCCTCATGACGATAACCTCGTGAAAGCCGAAAAGGAAAAAGTATCAAAATACTTTGATCTTGCTCACGAAATTTCCGCCATGTGGAATGTTGAGTCAACTATTATTGTTCCGATAGTCATTTCAGCCAATGGTCTTTTTGCGAAAAGCTTCGACCAACACCTTAAGAAGCTTTCGCTTAATTGTTGGATCAAGGGTCGTATACAGAAGGCAGTAGTCCTCGAAACGGCGCGTATTGTGAGGAGGTTCCTCACTCTGGAGCCCTGACCACCGGTTGCTTGGGCCCACAAAGGTCCCGCAAATGAAGGAGAAGATTTTTATATATGTTTGTATTATATACCTATAACATTGTTAAAAATTAATAAAAAATGTAAATAAAAATTAATGAGAAAAGCCAAGCCAAAACTTAGTAGAACATTTGTACAACTTTTACGTCATGTAAATCAATTTAATCCAACATCTCTAAGATCTGCATGAAAATAAAAAAGAAAACATAAAAAATGATGAGTACAACCACCTCATCCATCCGTGTAATAGAGCAACTTGTATTGTCGCAGCGGCGAGCTCACGTTGCCCAAACAATCGCTCCGACCCTCAGACGCCATTTTTAACGAACCCTTTCTGACCCTTCGCAAACTTTTTCCAGATTCGCATCACGTACGGTAAAAAACTCAATCCTTTATGTGTTCACAATTAGGGTGAGAACAGATGGAGCTGTCACGTATGCGCTGACGGGCTGTACACATGCCTACAGTCCTACACGTATCTCTAATACCCACCACCTACTCATACGTAGATACTCGTATGTATAATTCAGATATTTACTCCTACCGCAATGGTACGAGGCGAGCACGAATAATCATAAAATAAAAATAATCATAATAAGGTGTTGGAATGGCGAACCCGCCACCAGGTTACAGGGAGAGGCTGGATGCAGACGGCTTAGAAGCGTAGTGTTTGGCAGTCTGGACACAAGGCCTTTATCCAGCCTAATGATGATGAATGAATCATACCAAACATCATGCTACCTCCATATACCTAACACAAATAATCAAAAATATCGAGCTATCACCACCGAAATATCGTAAGCAACACTTTTATAGTAAGCAACAATTTTAGTACAAGATGCATTTTCGAACGGTAACGGATTGACCCCTCTTGACCTTTCCTCCCAAAATCCTTTCTTTATTCAGTTATGCCACTGATTTGTTTATCGTGAATACAACATTTTTTCATATTTTAGCTTAACTGACAGAACATCGTATCGCAAGTACCTACTTGCTTACGCACCTGAAATGGTACAAAGTTATCTCCTGTAAAATTTGATTTTTGTGTCATGTTTTGATTTAAATTACGATAATTCGGCAGTTATGAGTCGGTATATTTTCACCCCAACCAACTAGTAATCTGTTAAGGGTACCGCCATATATTATGTAGAATCCATAATATGTTTCAATGCGTTTCTGAAGGCCATATATATATATATATATATATATATATATATATATATATATATATATATATATATATATATATATATATATATATATATATATATATATATATATATAACAAAAGATTATTTTGTGTGTTTTGTTCAGTAGCGCTAACCTTCCAAAACTATAGGGTGCACCTCGTATACATCCATTTTACTTCCCAAATATTCATTTAGTACTTATAAGAAAACATAGTAATCAAAATTAAAACTATTTCTATTATTGAAGATAGTAGTAACAATCATGAAAAAACAACACAGAAAATTTCAATGCACAAAGTTCTAACACAGACCACAGTTTAAAATTCAAATGCAGCAGCATACCAACAAAAGCAAACACAGATGTAAAGCAATCTCGTAACTTGAATTTTAAAATAACCTCACTCCAATGAAACACCGTTCGCTAAATAATTTAAATATGATAATATCGTGCATCGGAGGACGTACCGTGTACCTACTAACTGAATTGGTGCTTTTCTAAGCTTCTTTTGTTAAGTAAAATATAGTGTAACATATATCAGTGTACCAGGTACCTTTCCGTTATATCTTTTATTTTCATAATTTTACTGTGCTTTATAGCTTTAAAAGCTTACTAAATTCGATTATTTGTACATACACGCCTAAAAATTTAGGCTTACATCTTAAAGAAATTATTTTCGGAATATTTAGGCTTGTAAGCCTAAATATTCCGAAAATAATTTCTTAATGTATTAAGTCTATGAACAAATACATATAGATATCACGCTTCGTTTACATGAGGGTAGGCAGAGGAGACCACGTTATTCCACTTGCCACGATCCATAGATACCTCTCTTGCTTCTTCCAATTTCATTAATCCATTCATACAAGTTCGCTGGTTTAGAGTACTCTTCAACTGACCTATAATTAAAATGTACTGGATTTGGACCAGGAACATTCGCCTTGGTCTTCCCCTTCCAACATTCCCATTTACTCTCGCCTTATAAAATACAAATCATACTTCATATTTTTTTAATTATAATTTTTGCGGAATATTTTAAGCAAGATGCAAACAGGGAACACGCTTGTATCTAGGTTTGTTAATTATAATAATTAAAGTTGTTCAAGCAAAGTGTACAATATTTATGACTACATAAAATAATTGATCAAAGTACCTACAAGGCTAAGGGCGGTGTGCATAGACTTTACTTTAAACGTCTGTTAAATGAACGGCCGATAAACAAAAAGCGTTTATTTACTGTTCATCACACGCATTCCAACTTCGGTTTGTTAACCAGGCGTTTGAACGAACGGTGAATGAACGATTTGTGAAAAATATTACTTAACCAAATGTAAATGTTTACATTTGAATAGGAAAAAAATATCAAACAAACCCCAATTTGGCATCGTAACAAATTTTGTATACACAATTCGCTGTTTATGTCACTTTCTAGTGCATGTTGATTTGTTTTTAATCACTTTAATGCCCTGGAATCATGTTCTTTATGGCCGCATGTTAATTTGACAAAGAAGATAGGTATTCACATTATTATCTACTTTGTTATTCTGTGGGTGGTAAATTATGTGGTAAATCAAAAAGTAAAGTAATAGGTATACTAAAATTTAAAGTAATATTGTTTATTGCACTGTTACTTTCATTTTAAAATTAATACTACTTCAAAATAGCGTACTTTATACAATTTTACTAGAAAAATAAAATAAATGTCTGCGGATAGACTTAACAACAAATGCTAGGAAATCACTACAAATCGAATATAGATTAGAAAACCTAGAAATGTATCTGTCAAACCCTGTTACCGAGAGATAACCGGGGAATGCGAGCTCGGTTAAGATAAACGCCCGGTTTACGTCTTTAACCGGCGTGCAGGTTGTCGTGAACAGTAAATTTATAGTAACCGACGGTTAGCTTATGTTAAACATTGGTTATGATAACCGAAGTCTTGGTGCACATAGGCCTAAAAGTACTGATGTTATCTAGCCTGTGGTTCTGTATAGCACTGGTAGCGCGAGACGTATCGACGCGCGCTATGATGAGTTATTGCAAGAGTCAATTATTCACAGACAACAGCGACACCGGGATTAAACATTCAACATTCTCTCTCACGCCCGGTCGGCTAGTTTTTACTGCACTTCGCAAAATTGCTATTTTGAGGTTAGTAACCTTTACAAGTGTATAATGTCCTCTTAAACGGTTGTCGCTGAAAACTTTATAAACATTACAGGTACAAGCTATACCTCATTAACCGTGTGATTAGCCTATGCGCTTTCGATTCATGAGGTATTGAGGTTTGAGATTGTATATGGTGATTCTATGCAATTTTGAGCTTTTGTTATGAATCAATTGCAGCCAGTAAACAAGTGGTAGAGATAAATACTAAGTCTCGAATATTTTTTTATCCACTACAAGTTAGCCCTTGACTGCAATCACGCCAGATGGTAAGTGATGATGTAATCTAAGATGTCAGCGGGCTAACTTATTATGTGTAGGATAATATTCACATCCCTTCGGAACGCTAAATCGCTTGGTGGTACGTCTTTGTCGGTAGGGTGGTATCTAACCACGGCTGAGGCCTCCCATCGGCCAGAAGATAAATAACTTCAAACGGCGTTTCTTACGTGTAATTAACATTTGATAGTAAAAATCAAACAAAATAAATGCTTAAAAAAATTACATTAATGTATATTAATTTGAGTTATCCAAATAGAAAAGATTTAATCCATTCCACAATTTTCGTATAACATTTCTGTTCATCTTTTGTAGATATTATGAATAAAATATAATACACACTAAAACGTATTTAAGCTGAATGTTTGCGGAGCAATATTTTACTGCATTAACATTTTATAAAACGTTGTAATGTAATAATTCAAAGGATATTACATCACAAAACCGAACCCCGGCACAATTGAAACGTCGGGCCCGAAATATGGCAGCATAATACCGAACGCGGGCCACGGACATGGAGTTCATAAACGCCTTCTTAACCTCTAACGCTTATGAGAACAGAAGTAAGAATTTTCAAATTCATTAATCCTTTTTGAGGAAATTCATAGTTTAGTTTTTATTTTATTGCAATGCAAATTACTATGGTTTTTCAGTGTTTCTGTGATTCATTATAGACGAGTACAAAGTATTTAGTGAATAAAACATATTTTGTTAAGTTAATTAAATTGATACAATATAAAAAAAAATCTTACAGAATATATTTTACTACTTGTTTCTTCAAAGGCGACGCCCGTGTTGAGCGGTTAAGAAAAAATGTCTATATATTATATTTTAATATTTTTAATATTGTCATAAATTATTAACTATACTGCCTGGAAAATATCGTTAGTGACATTTTCTATTTCCAATCTATGTTTTTACGTTTATTAATGAATTAATCAATATTATTTTATTATTGAGATGTACAAAACAAAGAGTAAATAAATTACTAAAATGCATAAGAGTTCTAATGAATAGATTTATTTTGCACACCGCTACCGCCACATAAAACGCTCAGTCCATGGCCTTGTAATCTTTTGCAAACTTAATAAATTTAGAGCAAGCCGGGCTGTGAGAACATTAAACAAAAATTATGATTTGTTAATAACAAGCACAGAGGAGCGGATGTTTGTCTGTCTGTTGTTACAACTAAACCTCGGATACCCTTTGGCCATGGTTTTTGCAAACTCCCTGAGACCTTGGGGGTAACGTGAAAAAAACTGATAAAAAGGTTTGCTCCAGTGTAGACGGTTGATGGTACAAGAGTTTATGTTCGAAATGAAATATGTTGTAAAGTTGCTAAAAACAATGACTTCAAGAAAGGCTGATTCCATTTAGACACTAAACAATTATTATATGTTTGTTTATTTATAAAAAATAAATTTTAATTTATTCGAACTTCGATCTAACCTTAATTCAGATATCGGCAAAGAGTTATTTGAATTATTATAGTAAATATACTATAATAATTCAAATAACTCTTTATAAAATAATAATTTATTGTAAAATGCCAGTGTGTGTCTTATCCGTGACTAGGATAAAAGTAAGAAGCTTATGTGATATCCCAGATTATAATCTAGTTTTTATACTTTTAAAGTGTTTCAAAAACTTTACTTTGAATTTGAATTAGATAATGAAGTCCCGGAATGTAAAAGCCACTTGTATAATGAACTTGTCCAACCCACGCGACTGTCACTCTAGGGCGCAAGTAATCACCGTCGTCACAATATTCTGCGGCTTACAAATTGCGCGGTTACCCGCAGTTCATTTATTGCGTCACAGTTCAAACGACCAGTTACTCTGTAGCTTCTGAAGTTCTGAACCAAATCGTGAATTATTGAAATCTTAGTAGGTGCTTTAATATTTATTTATATAAAACACAGTCGGTTAGCTATACCATTTCTTACTGAAAAATGATTGAATAGAGAGGCAAGAAATAGATTTTGTACTGATACATTTTATCACAATTTTCCCGCTGGAACAGGAGGTATACAGGTAAAACCATTCGGTTTAGCTTGTAAAAAGTAGTAGTGTTGGTAGCATTGTATTATCTATGTGAAAAGACAATAGTGACCATATTTGCTGTGTTGTGGTACCCCGTGGCAAGCATAAACTAAAGACTGTAGTCGTCGAACAAAAATGGCGCGGTGTAGGCTATAAGAGGTGCCCATATGGAAAATTGACATTATTCACCTTAGTGTCCGAGTCATATACAGCCATGCTGTTTAACTATTGAAAGAATCTGTGCACGTAATGTTTAATTAAGTGATTACTGTAAGAATGTTCAATTTTGACCATATTTGATGTCTATGTAAATTAATTGTTCCGATTAAATTTGTCTTTTGGTGTTTTACGTTTTATTCCCTTCTGGCTGTTTGATAACAGCTGTAGTTTAAATCATGATAGGAAAATCAGCAAAATTTCAACGAGATTCAAAATAAGCAGTTAAAATATGTAACTTGTTTTCAACCGACCAAAAATCGAAGAAACTTCTCCATTCGACGTGTACCTATATTTTTTATGTACGCATAACGTTTTACAGATTAACCCGATTTTAATAATTCTTTTATTACTATTCTTTTATAATCCCATAGTCATCATGTTAGGATCTATACTAAAGCCAAACTCGATTGAGAATGCTCGTCAACAAACAAATTAAAAATGAAGGTAGAAATCACTAGTCATTTTATACCTGTTTTTTCAATTAACTAGTTAGTGACGAATTCATGAAAGTAAATTGGATAAGTAAGTTTAAAACTAATTAATATATTCAATATCTTTTAAATGAGATTTTATAAATAAACAAGTCATAATTTTAAATTTATTAGGCATTAAATGTGTTGCATTTTCTACCTTCATTTTAAATTTGTTTGTTGACAAGCATTCTCAATCGAGTTTGGCTTTAGTATAGTGGTAAGAAGTAAGAGAGAGAAAGTATTTTTCTTTCTGAGAAACTCATCGAATTTTATAGGTCGAAATCATGAATCGTAACACTGTTGAAGCGATAATAGTACTCATATAGTTTATTACAAGTAGGTTTATCTGTTTGTTTTCGATAAATCACTAAAAAGTAGTAATTGCTTTAAATGAGAGGAACTAAATCACGCAATAATTTTTTTTACTTTTTAGTGCATCTTGAAGTTGGTTTTATTTTTTTACTGAAATTTAACCAATAATTCATAGTATGTACAATTACGTCACAAATGTCTAAAAGCACATTTGTATTGGTTTGGTACTTTTATAGGTTAGGCTTATGTACCTACACTGTGGCGCTAAAGGTTAAACGTGATCAAGTGTCACAGCGCTCGTAGTTTAGTCATTATATTAAACCACATATGCTATATTAAAGTAAATAACCATTCCACCAGAACTTCAAATTCAATATGATTATGTAGGGTAATTAATTTATTAAATAGTAAAACATATTATCACAGAGTTTAAAATTATCAGAATATTCCTTTATATCTAACGCAGGTTGTCGTCCGTCGCCCACTAGAAAACAATCCTCGAGACAGATGGCGTGTTATACATTCACGCCTGTAATTAGTTAAGTATATATAAATCGTAGAGGAGGGCCTGCTCTTGCGGGTTGCTGTCTGGGTTGCGGTTGTGTGCGAGGCCGTTCCCATGGCCCAGTGTAAAGGCTACGGGTTACTAATAATGATTTTATTTTAATCTTATGACATACATACATAACATCACGCCTCATTCACATAGAGGTAGGCAAAGAGTACATCCCACCATTTGCTACAGTCTTTGCATACTTCCTTAGCTTCTTCCACTCTAATTAATCCTTTAATACAAGTTCGTTCGATTTAAGATACTCCAGACTTGGCGATCTTGATGGTTTAGATTTTTTTACGGAGAAATATTAGAAAATGAAGCTATATATTTAACAGCCAACATATATAGGCTAACAACTGGGCCAACGAGACAATTATTATGAATTCATTTTGAAATTTCCTTACCTAGTGTTGGTTAAAAATTACGTTAGAACTGCACTCTGAAGCAACTGTATCGTATTAAAGCTAATGGACTCCAGCGTGCGGGCTTTTTGGCACACACTAATAGATGCATTCCCTTCGTGTAAGAGTAGAGTCGACTCTTCCGGCTATTATCGTCGGCAAGTGATGACCTTCATTGTTTATGGCTTACTTACAAAAATAAGTAAATTTAAATAACTTTAGTTAAAAGTACTCATCAACACAATCTGAACAAACTCAATGAGGTTGTGTCGTTTTATGGCAGAGTAGCTATGACCACCTCCAAATCGTCGTAATATTGAATTGTCATATAATAAAAATTTCAGCTTAATGGAAAACCTTGAAGAAATTCCGTTAGTGATTCCCGGGCTCGTGAAACTAAGTATGAGGTTCTGAAAAGAGAAATTCTAGATCAGTGATTCTCAACCACTGTGCCGCGGCACTTTTGTGTGCCGCCAAATTTCAAAAGTGTGCCGCCAAATTTTGCAACTATATAATAATGTTAATATTATTTAATTATATCATTTAAAAAGAAAAATATTTTTAACTTAATTTGAATATAATATACTTACATCCACAAAAAAATAAATTATTTTATTATTTGCTTTCCAAATTTGTGATTCACTTTGCGTCGCATTTTTCAGGAACACATTAGCGACGCAAAGCGGGGTCTTGGTGTATTTAAAATTTTTGTCATAAACTATTTATGCAGTGTGTTGTTGTAAGTAAATAATTTTTATCTTTTTCTTTGTGTGCCGTCAAATTTTGAAATCATTAAATATGTGCCGCAACAAAAAAAAGGTTGAGAATTACTGTTCTAGATACTCGTATCTCGAATATAACGAATTTAAAAGATATCTAGTTACTACTAGACTAAAGGAAAGTCAAATTTAACTATTTGTAGTGTATGTATGTTTGTGGTTAATGGGCTCGTCCAAATATGGAGGGGGGTTATGTAGGAGGCTATTCGAATAGAATCATAATTATGGTGACCTTAGATTTCTGTTTATTTCGGAGACGATAGGAGAAATTTTGATTGCTGAAATCTATTTCATTTTATTTACTTAACGAACACGCTAAATGGAACTCAGCAAAGTAATAAGATTCTAAATGAAATTCCCTAAAAAATAAAAATAAAGAAATTAACAATCGCATTGTTTGAGTCATTGTTAACTTTCAATCAAGGGAGTTGTAACAAAGGAGGAAAGGAATCGCTTCAGCTGATTCAACATTCCACATTTAATTGAGAAGCTCGATTTTGATACTTTTTCAGTCTCATTGTTGCCGTTCAATGTAACTTTAATCGAAACTTTTCTATTTCTTCAAAACCTATTCTTACTGCCAACTAGATCAGGCCTTCCTCCTTAATAGTGCTGAGATAAAGAGCTTGGACTTGTTACGGTGTTCCAATGCAGGTCGGCGGGTTTACGGTGGTAATGGATGATATGTCAAGAGTCAATAATTATGCTCTCTGAGACAAGGGGATGTAATACTACCAACTTTTCAACTCTGGGTAGAATTTTTTATGCTAATTATGTTTGAGGAAAAATCTTAATACCTTATAGCCCGACGCACGAGGATGCTTGTGATCTGATGCTACATAATATAGATAACCCAGTAACGCCTAGCGTGTCCATATGAACCAACTAAATAGGCTATAGACATTGTACCTAAATGAACCAAGTAAAAAATTACAAATCCTGTTATTGTTTTAAACGCCCGAAATTTCATCCACGTTTTCACCGTAGATATCTGTAAAAAAGAGTCTAGACTATAGTTTTTTTTTTTTATCGACTACAAGTTGGCCCTTGACTGCTATCACACCTGATGTTAAGTGATGATTCAGTCTAAGATGGAAACGGGCTAACTTGTTAGGAATGGGACGAAAATCCACACCCCTTTCGGTTTCTACACGACATCGTACCGGTACGCTAAATCGCTTGGCGGTACGTCCTCCTCCTCCTCCTACCTCCCACCAGCCAGACCAAGAAAAATTAAGGAAAATCTCAATCTGCCCCGCCGGGAATCGAACCCAGGACCTCCGTCTTATAAATCCACCGCGCATACCACTGCGCCACGGAGGTCGTCTATCTTTTTGTCTTTCATACAGATCTAGTATTTATGAATTAGAATGATTTTAAAGTTTTATAATGGTGTAACTTACTAACGCCATATTGTTAGTTACGATTGAATAATTTTTATCTAATGAATTATCATTTAGCATTTTGAATCAGAAAAGAAACATAAAAACTTTCAAACTTAAATACTTCTAGAAATTATAGTTGAAATAGCATTTCAATCGTACAATGGATTTGGAATTCAATTCAAGTTAAACTGAAAATACTAAAGAGAAGTAATTCAAACGCATCAGAGCGTTCAAGAGATGCGAGCTTACCGTCAAACAAGCAATTAGTTGCCCGAGCGAGTACAAAGACATATGCAATTTTCTCTACAAAGTTTTCCAGTTAATTTGATGATATATTTGTTCTAAAGACTTAAACCCCTTCTCACTAGCACAGGGGTCGACACTGTCGCCTTTTACAAATACGTCAGTACATCATCAGTTCGGCAAAAAGGTCACTCAGCGGGCTAGAACCGTCTCTCTCAATAACAGAATCTGTAATGAAGAAATCTGAATCACAAATAAACTTACTAACATAGCTTAGACTTAGAAGATAATAAAAATAAATAGAAGAGATTTAAACTGGGCAAGTCATATTATGTTTGTCGAAGACCATGTATTCGGGAATAGAATCCACATATCTTTCTTTCGCGGGCTAACCCGCACTGGAGCAGCGTGGTGGGTGTACGCTCCACATCCCCTCTCCTGCAAGGAGGGAGGCCTGGCCCTTCACAAGCTGAATGGTCTAACTTTAGCATAACAGTGTGAAGTGACTGAGGAACGCGGAGTTTAGTGGCGAGGTCTTGGAATGGCCTATGTTCAACAGTGGATATAGGCTGGCTGCTCTCAAAATTCTCTTATCAATGCCTCTGTGTTCCATATGCATTGGCTTTAATATTATATGAACGTTGCTAGTACATTCTGTTTGACAGTCTTATGATTTATGCACTAGTTGCGCAACCAAGAGTGGACTGGCGCTATAAAATGTGTCTCAGGGACAGCGGCTCCCAGGCGGCTCAGGGTTGTTGTGTTTGGAAAGTCCTGAAAAGGCCTATGTTCAGCCGTGGACGTCCACCAGATGTTAATAATTATGATGATAACGATGGGCAACCGACCCCCTAGACTGCGATACGAATTCGTATCTGATTGTGACGAGTATCCAACAGTAGAGTATTTCGCGGCATTCACTAAAAACAGATTTCTCGATAATCTTACGGGAACGAGTTTTAGGTGGGCGAAAGTAAGTGGCACTGCTAGTTTTATAATAAGAAAATTGATAGCATAGAGCGGTGTGACGTCATGATCTCAT
Organism: Mycalesis mineus; assembly: GCA_034621355.1. Lineage (NCBI taxonomy): Eukaryota > Metazoa > Arthropoda > Insecta > Lepidoptera > Nymphalidae > Mycalesis > Mycalesis mineus. The sequence goes on from CM067893.1 coordinate 16,039,470, forward strand.
GATTAGTGAACTATCCCATAACTCTTTCCACTGGGAGCTGTCTATGCCACGCTTATGGTGCAAGAGGGTGGAGTGTGTTAGATCGGACCATAGACTAACTGTAACTGTCGAGATAGGTATACATAGACTAACTCCAACTACTAACGATAGTTATGATTTAAAGTCGCAGTTGCTTTTGTAAGTCAAACCTTAAAAATAGTTAATAAAACTACTAGAGCTTTTTAAGAGACTTTTAGAGATACTACTCTAGAATTTAATAGGTTTTTAATGTGTGCAAAACCGCAATCAAAAAATGCTATTTAGCACAAGATATACTTGTTATGATTTCGTCTGCAATGATGTTAAGTTGATGAAGACTATATAAAATCACAGTTGGTCTTATATGTCAAACCTTTAACTGTTTTATAGTATACTAGCGACCCGCCCCAGCTTCGCACGGGTGCAATGCTGGTACTAAAGTATACTAAAGAACGCACGATCCGCGCGACCCCCAAACACTCGCTGCATTTTGAATCTTACGTATCTTGGAAAATATTCACTTAATTTACATTCTGTAAAGGGCAATAGTGATCTATATTGAATGCAAAAGTATTTAAGATACTCAATTGAATAAAGATTAATACAGTCTTGCTTAACATCGCTTCGTAAATAAGCCATTACTTTTGGTTGAAAGCATAAGATAAAGAATGGTTATTTTGGGTTATCCCTAAGAAATAGACATATACCATCGCGGACTTTATTGATGACCTTTTTAAGTTGTGTTATACTGTAGAACATTATTTTGATATATCTCCTACGGTTTAGCCAACGTTTGCAAGGTAAGCGCAAAAAATGCGGTAATTTACGACATCGCATCAGAAACCTCTATAATTATCAGTTTTTCTCTATTACATTGTGCATGTATTTTACACATAAACCTTTCTGTTGGACCCTTCTATCTGACAAAAAAAACCGCATGAAAATCGGTTGCGTAGTTTTAAAGATTAAAGCATACATCCGGACAAACATAAAAAAGTGACTTTGTTTTATTCTTTGTAATGATAACGATGATGATGGTTTTATTGGAACTACAAGAATAGCCCGTGTTTTAGTTCAGAATATTATCTTTTTCAGCCAATAGCCAAAGAATATCAAGAATATCCTTTTATCATATCAGTGTGATGTGGTTTCGTCTACACTGATATTAATCTTTGGCACACGATATAAAACATGGAATTGATACGAGCCGGCCATTCATCACATTAGCTCAGTGAGAGCTCGAACACACTCGCCGATATGTGTGAAACTAATGAATTGCATTGCCGATATCGATTTGTTGTTGTAGCGAGCGAACTGAATGAACCGCTCGTAATAAAAATGTGATTTTACGAGAAATCGCATTAAAGTGTAAAAGATCATACAAAGTGTGCTTTACACAAACCATAAGAGAGATTTAATTGCGTTTTGTTACCGGCTTCTATTTCTTCTTCATGGTATTTCACATGGTGCTTATATTACCACCTGTTTTTTATGCATTACAAGTTAGCCCTTGCCAGCAATCATACCTGGTGGTAAGTGATGATGCGATCGTTAGCAATTGTTAGGAATAGGATACTATCTCGCGCTATCTACACGCTTTCGGTTTCTACACGACATCGTACGGGAACGCTAAATCGCTTGGCAGTACGTCTTTTTCGGTAGGGTAGTAACTAGCCACGGCTGAAGCCTTCCACTAGCTAAAAATCTGTTTTGTCTAATGTATAAGCTCCATATTTCCTCTCCGTGAAATGATGGTGCCTAAGGCCGAAACTTTCATTCAGACAATTTTTTCCCGGGCTCTAGCCTCTAGCTCGATCCAGGATTGATCAACAGCTTAAATGAAGTGCATTCTAGCTGGTCCAAGATCCAACATCCCAGGTGTTAAGATCTGAACATAAAAATACTGCTTTGCGTCTAAAATGATAGCTAATAGAGGTAGGTAGTAGGTGCTTTTTTTGGTTTACAAGTTGGCCCTTGTCTGCTATCACACTTGATGTTAAGTGATGATGCAATCTAAGATGGAAGCGGACTAACTTGTTAGGAGTAGGATGAAAATCCACACCCCTTTCGGTTTCTACACGACATCGCACCGGAACGCTAAGTCGCTTGGCGGTACGTCTTTGTCGGTAGGGTGGTAACTAGCCACGGTGAAAGCCTCCCACCAGCCAGACCAAGACATATTAAGAAAAATCTCAATCTGCCCCGCCGGGAATCGAACCCAGGACCTCCGTCTTATGAATCCACCTCGCATATCACTGCGCCACGGAGGTCGTCGTCGTCGGTGCTTCCTGAGTCAGGCTGCATTACAATTTCAAAAAGATACTTTCAAGTACCTACTTATTAAAATATTTTTTTAAAAGATCATCTGTCTTTTGTGGGTAAATAGTAGATAGGTATGTTTTATATTATAAAATTATAGAGGGCGTTAGCAATTTCAAGTTATTTTACAATTTATTACAACGTATTGCCGTTTCGCACTATGAATGAAAACGGATTTGTAGTGTACAAAACACACAATACAACTAAAGGTCATTTTAATGTCGAAAAGATCGAGCACTTTCTACACAATGAACGCAAACTACCTGCTAGTGCGATAAATTACCGGAGTCCCATCAAAATCGATTGACCACAAACATAGCTCTTACATACCAACAATAGAACTGAACAGACTTAACAAAAAATGTATGAATGAACGTAAAACGAATGAATGGAGCGTCTCAGACTGGCTGGCGTCGCGTTCATTTCGCTATTTGAAAGTGTTTTTTTTTGTTTTGTTGTATAGGTGTCGTTGCTTTACTAGAAAGGGCTATAGCGGATTATAAAGTAACCATTATCAGCCTATTTTAACAGCCCTCTATAGGGCTAGGCTCCTAATAGATGCGATATAGAGCTTAAGCTCACCACGTGGCTCCAATACGGGTTGACCGGACTATGGCGATGTTGTTTACCTTCTGAACGACACTATTATATGTTAATGATAAGGGCCGGAACTGAAAACTTAACTTGATTTTCCCGGCACGGCGATATGACATGAGATTTTTAGGGTAAGAAGGAAACAGGCTGACTTGTTAGGAGTAGGATGAAATCTATATCCCTTTGGTTTCTACGAGACACCGTACGTTAAATATGTCTTTGTCGGTAGGGTTTTGACGGACCTCTGTGGCACAGTGGTATACGCGGTGGATTTACAAGACGGAGGTCCTGGGTTCGATTCCCGGCGGGGCAGATTGAGATTTTTCTTAATTTGTCTTGGTCTGGCTGGTGGGAGGCTTTCGCCGTGGCTAGTTACCACCCTATCGACAAGGACGTACCGCCAATCGATTTAGCGTTCCGGTACGATGTCGTGTAGAAACCGAAGGGGTGTGGATTTCATCCTACTCTTAACAAGTTGGCTCGCTTCCATCTTAGATTGCATCATCACTTAACATCAGGTGTGATAGCAGTCAAGGGCCAACTTGTAGTCGATAAAAAAAAGAAAAAGGGTGGTAATAAGTGAGGGCCAAAGACCCACCAGCCAGACCTGGACTAATTTAGAAAATCCTAATCGACCCAGCCGATAATCGAAACCAAGACCTCCGTCTTATAAATCCACTATGCATACCACTGCGCCACGGAGGCCGTCAAACATCCGATCCGTCACACATTCAATGGAGGTCCACTGCTCAACATAGGCTTTTAATACATGCTTCAAATACTAACAAGGCGAGAAAAAAAATAATAAAAATCATATAAAAACAGAAACATTCACTCACAACAGAGGCTCTCAATACAAATGAACACGGAATGATTGTCAATCAGTTTGGACAAACAACGGGATTTGAGCCTAATCCCCCCTCCCCCCTCGGGCCGGGGTCGCGTAACTCGTCCGGGATAAACGCGCCCTAATCCCGCCCGAACCCAGTGTCAACACGCACTGAGTGCGTATAAAGCCTATTTCAGATATTTTTTAGGATTCTGTAACACTTTCCCTTAACATAGTTTTACGACCTACTAAGGCCTATGTGCACCAAGATTTTGGTTATCATAACCAACGGTTAATATAAGCTAACTATAAATTTACTGTTCACGACAAGCCGTACGCCGGTTAAGGACGTAAGCTCGGTTAAGATAACTGCCCGGTTTACGTCCTTAACCAGCGTACGGGTTGTCGTGAACAGTAAATTTATAGTTAGCTTTATATTAACCGTTGGTTATGATACCCGAAATCTTGGTGCACACAGGCCTAAAAGATGAGGCCTATGAGGATCATATTTTTTTTATTCATAACAAGTTAGGCCTTGACTGCACTCATGGTAAATAATTCTTATAATTATAATTCTTCAACTCCAATTTTATTTTTCCATAATAATGTTGAAACAATTTAAGATAAAACGGAACGGAAGGAAGGAGTAGGATGAAATCCACACACCTTTTGCTTTCTACATGACATCGGACTGGAACACTAAATCGCATGGCGGTATGTCTTTACCAGTCCGGAACTAACTATAAAAATTTTAATCAAGAGCCCAGCCAGGAATCAAACCCGGAACCTCGGTCCTATAAATCCATTGTTAAACACTTTCTTTTAACACAATTTAAAAACTCACTTAAAGGCCAATATTTTCCTTACAGGAGAACCACCGAATCAGTTGACAAACCAGATCCCCAGATCCGGCAAAATTTCTTTAAGAAGGTATACGTTTCACTTCGAAAAATAATTATGAAATAAATGAATTTTGTTTAAATTAATTAGAAACCGGACCGTGCTCAAAAGGGTGCATCCCAATAGTACCCCATACCGTAGTTCTATAGAACTGTTGGGATACTTTCCGGGCTGTCAAATTATATCCCAATAGTTCTATATAGTACTGTAGTATAGTTTTTGCTCTTGACTTTACTTATAATATATAAGTTATAAACTTTATATTATTTTGATTGATATTTCATTTTGTTTTTAACAAAAAAATGTCCCTTGCGACAAAAGCTAAGTTGTTAAAACCAAGTAGTAGTTGTGTCTAAAAAAATATTCTCTTATTTTAGAAGTTACAGGGGGGGACACATTTTACCACATTGGAAGTAGGTATGTTTCGCGCAAACTATTCAGTTTACAAAAAAATTATATTAAAAACCTCAATACCATTTTAAAGACGTTTTGTGCAATTTAAGCAAAGCTGAATTCGATATAGTATGTACAAACAAGATGTTGCTCTCGAGATTTCTTTACTTTTTACCCATTACTTCTATGTAGAACTAATGGGACACTAAGCACTAATATGTCAACAGTTCCATAGAACTAAAATTAGGGGGTACTACTGGGATGCACCCTCTCAAAGTTGTTGACTCTACAATTAGTAGAGCAAAATAAATCAGTTATTTCCTATGGAAAAAATATTTATTATCATACTGAACCCTTTTAACAGATTTTTCGCATTTTTCATATTTAAATGAAAAGCGAAAATAAAGCTCACTGTTTCAAGGATTTTGAGAGGGATTAAATTTTTTTGGGTTAATGCTTAAAACCTGCTCGTTACCAGTTGATAACCTGAATAAACATTATTATTTGTTAAGTCTGTCTGGACAAACCCTGAATCACGACAATGTTAATGCATGTGACCAGGGTATGCCCACGATTCCGTCCACGTGAAAATCAGTCACTCTTATCTTTTTTTTAACTCAATACATTTTACATTTTAATGATACTCATTGTGCTTTCTATAAATAAGTTATTTGTGTGAAATAAAATGAAATATCGTAAAAAACCAGAAAAGAAAATAAAAGATTTAGTACATTTAATTTACTTAAATTTGATGCCTACCAAAAACTTAATTGGAACACCTATTTATATTATTATTTGTTATAAATATACTCTTATCTTATCTTTATATTTAGATAATAACCTAGCGGTTTGTCCAGACTTCGGCTGTGGTACATATAACAGCAGTCAAAGATAATCTACCTACGTATTATCCAACGTTGAATGAATTTTTGAAACTGGTCCAGACTCGGTGAGATTATCGCGTTCAAACAAACTTTTCAGCCTTATATTAGATGTGACCATGAGTTTGAATTCAAATCCACCGGGCATCAAACCGTGTCCTGTTTTTCATCACGGGTCCTTTCAGGTGCAATAATTAAAAAAACCTTGTAGGAGGTACAAGGTTTTTTTTCTTAATTACATCAAAATGTTTGCAATACATGACAATACCAAGTTTTCGCTACTTAACCATATTCATTGAATTCATTCAGATGCCGCCAACCCTTTGCAATGGCGGTAGCTTTGCATCATATGCCAGGAGACGGCAACCTTTGTAAAATATAAATGAATAGATTATTTTGAACTTGAATACTATTGTGTAGAGACATCGATATAAGATAATCGATTGTGATCGATTAAGATAAGATCAAGGCGCGACGTGCGAGCGAGTGCGGCGAAATACAAGGATTAAAGGATTCGTACGAGTAATAACAATGGTATTTGTTTATTTTTTGTTGACTTGCTATTGCTAGGTTGTAGAAAAGATTGTGGTTTACATGGTTGCCTACCATTATCTTGATACGCTTAGGGAATGGCAGCGCTAGTTTCACCCAGCGGGTTCGCATGTGAAAATCACTACCTAGAAAAAGTAACATCCTAGTTATAGAAATTCCAAAACGACTTAAAAAAAGCAACATATATACGGTCGAATTGAGAAACTCTTTTTTTGGAGTCGTTCAAAAGTAGATTATGTTCGGCGTATATAAAACAATATTTTATTTGTCTTTTTTGGTCACGTCAATCTCCAAAACTGCGGGGTTTCATGTTCATATACTATTAAGTTTAGTTGGCTCACACAACATTTAATTTTATGCATAAGGGGCGTGTCGTTCGTTGTCATGGCAACGCCCCGCCCTATATGAAGGGGTAGGGCAGATGCGCGTGAGTCGACTAAACGTCGCTTTGTTGAAAGCTTGCGATGAGACGGACGATAATGTCTGTCGTTTTAATTTAATTTTTATTCCTTTTTATAAAAATTGGTCCCCCTGAGCTCAGTATTAATTTAGAAAACAGAAAGTACGGTTAGAAAGGTTGTGAAGCCCTGACTTGTGATTTCAAACCTAATGCAAATGAAAAAGAAGATTTGTCATTATCAAACTAATTGAATGATCCATTACTCGGCCATTTTCCTTCTTTATACGGATTTGGAATTAACAATTACTACACTTTACCAATGAAGCAACGTTATAAATCAAATTAAATTACGTCTCAAATCGACTTATTTTAACAGTTTGCAATAGATAACCGACAAAATAGTTCGCCTCGAAACGTACTCAAATTTGATTTGCATTTGAATATTCGGTATATTAAAATGATGTTTAAAATCTCTAAATAACTGCAACGAAATTCTAATTATATTAAGCTTGAAGCTTAATATACTTACTGAGGTACGGGACCATAACCCGATCAATTTCCTTTCCGAGGTAAATTTCCCGGGACTGGTACCAAATGCTTCACGATCTGACACCGACACCACATGGGCATTATAGCAACGAGACATTTTTTAACACAGTTTCTGTTTTAGTAAAATTGGCAGATATAAAATGAAAGACTACTTCTAATAAAAAAGCAATTTCTTAGCATCCGATATGAATTATAAAATTTTAGTCTAAAACTTAACTTGAAAATCCTTACTAATATTATAAAAGCAAAAGTATCTAGGGATGGGTGGATGTTAGTTATTTATTCACGCAAAAACTACTGAATAGATATTGGTAGGAAATCACAATATTCACAAATTCTTACTTTTTAGTGATTTATCGCCACTTAACGTACTCGTACTATACTGTCACAGTATTATATACGGCACTTTAAGCCGAAAAGCTACCGATACTTACACAAAAACCGAAATCGCTGCAAGTGTGCCTATAAAATTTGAAGAGTTCCTTCAATTTTCCCAGGATATCATCATCAGATCCTAACATGATGACAATGGGACCACCTTAGAAGGTCCCTTGTAATAAAAAAATAATTATCAAAATCGGACAACTCTGTAAAAAGTTATGCGTGGTCATACATAAAAAAAAACATACCTCTCGAATTCAGAACCTCCTCCGTTTTTTTTCGTCGGTTAAAAATAACGAATAAATCACATTTCGTCCCAAAGTTCTCACAGGAGCAACAGCTACGCGCGTGAAACCGCCGGCGTCCTCTATCGAAAAATGCAACTAGCAGCTACGAGTAAAGCCGATAATAAAGTTATTTCATCCAATTAAATTTCAATAGTTCATTTCCATTCTGAATCGATTATAGAGGTGAAAGAGAATTATTAAAATACAAAGAAATGTAATAAGAAAAAATATAGATGCCGTAAACAACATGGAAATAATGAATGCAATTTTTCCTCCGCATTCCTCTATCGCAATGCATTTTTCCATTTCCTCCCTTTTCTTCTAATTTAATTTCCTATTCAAGCCCCTGTTGACTGCTTCAAATGTTAATTTCCACGAGTCTATTTTAGAAAACAATAATTGTTATGCAAATACTGTTATGAGTTTATACTGTTGAGTTAGTATTGAAGTATTGCTTGGCTAAGTTTGATGTGAGTTCAAGCACGTTTCGTACTATAATACGAAGTTAATTATTACCACTATTCCTAGGGCTCATTTTGCATTACTTAGTGTTTTTATCGAAAAGTAATTTTAAATATTATCTCTTGGTAATAAAAGTATATAAAAACTTTAGACTAACTACAAACACTATTACTTTCAAAAAAGTTGCCAAAGTCGTACCACGGCGTAAGTCGTCTCCTGGCAATATTACAGTATTTATGTGGTCACTATCAACAGATATTATAAAATGAAGTCCCCCTTGTGTCTGTCTGTTTCTTGTTAGGACTACAAAAAAGTCCGCGATGGCATATACCTATCTTTTAAGGATGGGCTGACTGGCTGGCTATGCTATTTTTTCTTTAAAAATAATTATTAATTTTGAAATGTAGATCCCACTAACGGATTTCTTGGTACTCCCGGGACAGATAGCATAAATATATGTTTTTTTTTTTTTTTTTTTTTTTATCAGCTACAAGTTGGCCCTTGATTGCTATCACACCTGATGTTAAGTGATGATGCAGTCTAAGATGGAAGCGGGCTAACTTGTTAGGAGTGGGACGAAAATCCACACCCCTTTCGGTTTCTACACGACATCGTACCGGAACGCTAAATCGCTTGGCGATACGTCTTTGTCGGTAGGGTGGTAACTAGCCACGGCGAAAGCCTCCCACCAGCCAGACCAAGACAAATTAAGAAAAATCTCAATCTGCCCCGCCGGGAATCGAACCCAGGACCTCCGTCTTATAAATCCACCGCGCATACCACTGCGCCACGGAGGTCGTCAGATGTGCAAATTATTGCATTGATAATTTTATCGGTTCATGACAAAACCTTACCTGCATGGGTATTAAGCATTTTAAGCCCTCTACTCAGTAATAAAGCATGAACGGTTTCACTGCCCGCTTAATAGCCCTTTGTCATTTTGATTATAATTAATACGTACAATTGTTACTACGACAATACGAGGTTTAATTATGGTTTTGAATTCTGGTAACGTAAAATTGTAATTACGACCATTACCTATAGTGGTACAATGGTTAAATTCAATCGTGATTCATATTTAAAAAAATATTGCGGTAATAGGTGAACACTGCCCCGTTGGTTTCGTGGTTAGTCTATGTAGAAAGAACCTGCGTTCTATGCAGGACTTAAACCCTAACTTTAGTGTTTTGGAGACCAAGCAAGCATATGACCTACCACATACTGAGCAAAAAACTATCACCTACTGAGTAACACTTCGCTGGGCACACAAGATATTTATGTCATACAAAGTGCCGCCCTCTACCCATCCATTTGAAGCGAATAAAGAGAACTTAATAAAGAGAATCATATTACTTTTATAAAGGCAAAAGTTGGTGAGTTCTTTTGTTGTTAGTTCTTCACGACTAAACGGTCGGATCGATTTTAGTAAAATTTGGTATGGAGATAGCTAACACTCTGGATTAACACATAACATTTTATCGATTTTTTTACGAAAACGGGAACTACGCGGATAAAACCGCGAGCGACCTCTAATATTTATTAAAAGTAATATTTCTGTGAGCTGTTTACACAATCTCACCCTTACAAAAATGAGATTATAAAAAAATGCCAACTCAAATAATAGTGAAGTTTAGCACCTCTCCCAATAGTGTACAGTTACAAACTGCTACCGACATGTAACATGAATGGCTCTCGAGTTACACATTCATAAGTAATTCTTTATAATTTATTGTAATCGCCACTTTATTGCCGTTTAAGCGATTACAGATATGCGATTTTTATCGCCATAATTACAGACCACTTTTTGTAAGTTACAAATTACAAAGTGCGGCGGCTTCTTGAAAGGGGGTTTGGCTATGAAGCGATTTATGATTTCATAATAGAGTGCTTACGTGTAGTATTACAGTGAATTTAATATTTACTTAATAGTGAAGGCTGTGACATCGTCCACATGTCCTTCTAGACCTAAGAATAAGAAAAATAAAATTATATATAAGTTGCTGAATATAAAGTAATAAAAATTATTACAAAAAATAGAACCGCCTCATTATGCTTAAGTAAATTAAAGCAACTAAATGACACAGTTATTTTTTACTTTCTAGTGCGTTTTGAGTCGCTTCTATTTTTTGTTAAAAAATTTTATTTCTTACTTTTTAGTGATTTATCGCCACGTAACGTAGTCGTACTAGACTGTCGTAGCATATTATATGGCACTTGTAGACAAAAAGCTACCGATACTTACACAAAAACCGAAATCGCTGGATTAAATTTTCCAAGGATATCATCATCAGATCCTAACATGATGACAATAGGACCACCTTGGATGTATGCCCTTTCTATTAAAAAAAGAATTATCAAAATCGGACAACTCTGTAAAAAGTTATGCGTGGTCATACATAAAAAAAATATACACGTGCCGAATTGAGAACCTCCTCCGTTTTTTTCGTCGGTTAATAAAGATATTTTCTTTCTTTTTCTTAACTCTAATCAGAAGCGGGTTAACTTGTTAGGACAAGCATTCACACCTCTTTCAGTTTCTGCACGACATCGTACTGGAATAACCGGCACTGTCCATACCGACAGCATGGTAACTAGCCACGGCCGAAGCCTTCCTTCACCCAGGAATGAAACCTAGGGCTTCTGTCTTATAAGTCCACCGCACACACCACTGCCTAACACGTTACTTAAACGTAAATAATAAAATTTTAATATAAACTATATTATAACGCTTTAAATTTATTTTCTTTTCTCTCTCAAAACTTACTTTAAGATATAATCTGCTAAGCCAATATCATCTTTAAGCCGTTGTTCAATTTTCTGAAATCTATTTCATATTTGTCTTATCGGGATCTAATTTTCAACATGACTAAAAAATAGAAAAAAAATCTTGTTATCCTACCATATTCTCCTTATATTGGAATTGAAACTTTCGCGAGTTCTATATTATTAAAATATAAACGTCTGAAACGCACGTCGCTGTTGTCGGAGTATATCCGACTAGTTTCGAACCAATACTGGGTCCTTGGTCATGAGTTTGCTTGTTTCTGAACTCAGCAGTTGTTTTTTGCAAACTTATATGCACTTGGTTAAAAATGTAAATGTAAAATAAATATATAAAATACTATAAATAAACATGACTTTGCTCATGAGATTACCGCCATGTGGAATGTTGAGTCGACGATTATTGTTCCTATAGTCGTTTCAATCAATGGTCTTATTGCGAAAAGCTTCGACCAACATCTTAAGAAGCTTTCGCTTTCGATTCCTCACTCTGGAGTCCTGACCAACGTTTGCTTGGGCCCTCAAAGGCCCCGCAAGTGGAGGAGCAAATGTATTTTATAAATTTTTAATAGTGTTTTTATATGTTTTTGTATGATTTAAAATTAAAAAATAATGTAAATAAATAAATGATAGGAAAAGTAATATCCTCACACTCCTTATTTTATTTCAATAAATAATTTATAAAATAATGGCATAACTCTATTATTTGTATATTTGTATGAGCTGTGACTCGTGGTTTTAATCGCGCATATATCGTTAAGTAATTAAGTATGGCCTATGTCTTATGAGTCTGTAACGTTAATATAATAATTATTAATAAGTTAATGTAATTATTAATATAAGTGTTAAATGATTGTGAGGCTGTTCAGTGTTCCTGTAGTGTTTGTTCACGGTCGCTGGGCTTGGACAGGTACTACAGGGCAAGATGGAGGGCACCTCTAATGCCTTTCCTGCTCTGGGATTCAAGGTTCTTCTCCTCTACTATTCCTTTGGGCAGACGAATATAGGCCCCTTTGACAGAGCAAGGGACGACGGGCACCTATCTACCTACAGCCAGACTAACTGTGATCGCTGGATCCAGGTGTACCTACCAGGCCAGTATCGTTGACTACCCTATTCCCATAACGGTGTGGTGCGGTGGAAAAGAAATTAAGCATAATCAACTTTTTTGACCCCTGAGTTTTCTTTCTACCACTACACCCACCTACCTGTGACGAGTTCCCCGTCACACTATCATATACAAAAATATACAATCCAAGATGTAGCTCTTAAGATTAGCGCGTTCAAACAAACAAACTCTTCAGTTTTACAATGGACATATTGTAGCTATTACTTGTAACAATATTGCAGTATAACACCAAATTGAACTATTAAGTAAATAGTGAACAATTTAAAAAGCTATTCTTGTGGCAAGTGCTATTTGACCACTGGGAGTAGGAATTCCCTCTTCTATTATGGCCACTAATGATACACACTATCGTCTAAAGTAACCGGCTATTCGCTGCAATTTTATTGTATTACCAGCTACGATCCCCAATTTCTCCGCAAATTTCCTGCTGTTGAGTCAACCGTTTTTATTTCAATAGCAGTTTAAGTTAATGGTGTTATTGATAATTGTATTAGCCAACATCTTACCAAGCAGCGGCTTGGCTGTTGCTTTCAGGACATAAAAGAGTATCGTAGTAGTCCTCAAAACGGCGCATATTGTGAGATTTCTCACTTTGGAGCCCTGATCGCTGGTCGCGTGAGCATTCAACGACTAGACTGAAGATTTCTAAATTGGTCCAGGTCTAGTGATCAAGCGATTTAGCGTTCTGATACTATGTCGTGTAAAACCGATAGCGTGTAGATGTTGTCCTACACCTAACACGTTACTCATCACTTACCATCTGATGTGATTACAGTTAACGGCTGACTTGTAATAGATAAAATAAAAATAAAATTATAATACCTGAAAGTTTGTCTGTGTACTCATGTACTGAATAAAACCTCAATCCTGCGTCTTTTAATATTTTATAAAATGCTACCTTCGTATAATTATTACAACCATAGTCTGCTACTATAGGTAATAATTGTATCTCTTGGCATTAAGCCCATGTATGTCGGCTTCCGATTTTACTTATAAAGCTTGTATTGATTCACTTGCTAACGTAATAAGCATTGTCTGCGATCTATACGTTTGTATGAAGTATTTGCTCTCCGATAATTCATTTAGCGGAGAACTTTTCAAGCGAAACTGCAAACATAAGCGCCCGATAAGTTACCGGGCTCAGGGGAGAACAACACTTTATGAAATACTTATAAACACACTTTGTTTACTCTAGCTACATTGAATGATAAATTCATGATCGAAAAGCTTATTTATACCTCGTTGGTCCAGTTGGTCTACGTGGTTTCGGATCACGAGGTTATGTGTTCGAGTCCCTTTTTCATAAAATATTGAACTTGTAATTTAATAATTACAAGTTTTTAGTTAAAATTCTCAGAGCGAAATTGGCAAGTTAGTGGTGTTACATATTAAGCTCAAATGGATAGACCTATAGCAATTATATTATTTTTCATTTAAAAGCCAGTTTCCTGGCGGTGATTTTAAGGTAATTAATTTTTTTAAGGTAACGAAATGTTCGATGAAAATCAATCCAAAATGGTCTCCGCTACAAAATGGTCTCAGTCTCAACTCCCTCAATCATCACCATCATTATCAGCTTATTAGGAGAGGGAATTATCCCTTAATATGGGCAAAATGAAACGAATATACGTTATGAAAAGTCTCAAATCGTAGATAGCCACCACGAAATACAAAACAGAAATACACGAAAGATACGCGAAAAGCATTTTAGGCGTAGGTCTTCACCCGCATTGGATAACGTAGAGGGTTCTTCTCTTCTATAAGCCTGGCCTTGGACCATTTAAATAATAACACGGCACTGAAAAGTTATATGTGCCTCTTGTAAATAGGCGCTTTGTTTTCCTTTTCCAGTAACTGTCTCGTTGATATATACACGAGTACGAGCCCTAAGCGAGATTTCTTTCCTATAATGTTATTACTTAGTAAAGGATTGTGGGCGACGTAATCCCTGGGCACAGATGCAATCTCTGGCACTCAAGTGAGATTACTTAAGGAAAAATGGGAAAATAGCTTTTCGCAGACTACTCTCATCAGTCTGAGGAGAAAACTGTTTTTCTAAAAGTAATCCTCCTGCCATCTCGGGATTTGTCAGCTCTGGATGTCTACTTCGTAGCCAAAATAAATGTTATTAAAACAAATGTATACGAATATCGAGTGCGCAGAACAAAACTGCTACCAAAAGAAATATTTAAAAGTAGAGGATGCCCGCAGATTCGGTTTCTCGTTTCGAATTTCGGGATTAAATGTAGCATGTGCTATTCTGATATATAAGCTATATTATTGTAAAGTTTTCGAAAATACATTCAGCAGTTTTTGCGTGAAAGAGTACCTAACAAACATCAGTCCAACCATATAATTATAATAATAAATTTTATTGGTTAAACATACGAGTAATCCGTTTTAACAAATAGTAAATTGAAGCCTTCTTTTGGGCATGTTGGTGCGTGTACTAGAAGACCTCACTCTTCCATAACTAACATTATAATTTATGTCTAACTCTAAACATATTTTAATAATAATAATCTTTATTGGTTAAATATAATCCGTATATACCTATATGCTTCGCCTTTTTAATACTAGTAAGGATTCAGACCTAAAATAATAGTAAGTTATTTTTTAAGCTATAAAGTTATTAATAAATTAATTTACAGTTATATAATACTGTATGTATCTAACAAATATAACAATTCGAAGTAATGACGCTTAATATAAAATGTGAATTAGAATTTATACTATCACATCTTTCACTTAAGCAGGAAGAGCGGGAATTTTGAGACATAGGTTTTTAAAACTTACTTCAGGATCCCTAGCACAATTGTAAAATTATTTATTTTAGCTATAAATTTCATTTCATTTATTTCATTTCACTGAGAATGGTTATGCTATGTGAAACTTTGCTAATGCTGATGAGTTAACAACGCGGAACGCAGTAGGTATGTATTGATGCCACGAATTCTAGCGTGAGTGTAGAACGCGCAAAATACAGTTCTTTTGTAGTATAATACTTTTTGCCCCGACTCGTGACACGCACCTGGCGGAACAAAGGCCCGAAATACACAAAATACCCAATATTTCTGTTTGTATGCCCGCCTCACTGCTTCACCGTACGCCCGCGCGCGGCTTACGAGAGAAATATCAAAATCATTTCACAAGCTTTGTGTCGATTGTTACTCGTGCTCGTAAGGATTCCATGCTTACGTGTATTTTTAACTCGTTAGAAAAATAAACGTGTTAATTTTTTTTTTTTTTATTAAACTTTGTCGTTTATCTTATTTCATTGTAATAATTAAGACAAACGTGACATACCTGACGTTTATGTGCACTCTACAACTCCACATGCGTTGGAGCTAGAGCAAGCTAGCACTGTTATTTTGTTGTGTGCACAGGCTCCTATAAATTTATAAACTATATGTATAACTCCGCCATTCAGCAGTGACACGTGTTGGTGGGTCGAGTTGAGTCGTAACTATATTTAGCTCGACATAATTAAGACGAATCAGGTTGGAACAAGAAACGCCCCGGCACTGCGCCTTTGAATACGAAGTCGATTTCAGCGTACCTACGCAGGTATAGGGCAGACAGTAGACATACACAATATTACAAGAGGACGCTCGCGGCTTCGTTCATGTGAAATTTGGTTTTTACGATACAATATTCTACAATCTTCTAACTTCTAATCTAACTCCGGTGGCGTGACCACCTCCTCCAATAACCGCAAACTCCTAATAAGACATCGTCATTTAATTAGATTGCTACGTGCCCGGAGACACCCGTAGAGGCTTGCCCAAACCGTAGCCGGCCAACCTACCTGAGTGTTGGAGTTACAGATACGAAAAACAATGTGGTGTTTGAATTTTTATTAATGTTACAATATTAGAAACAGTAAAAGTTATCGCATTCCTACCACAAATTCATCAGAACATTACGTAACTATCACTAAAGTGGACTCAGACCATTACGGGAGTTTCAGAACTAGACTAACTCAGCCTATAAGCCCCGTCTCTCCAAGCCAAGAACCGATTTTCATAGAAGATGCCCTTTGGGATCTCCCAGCACTATAAACAAAGAACTAAAAAGAACTATTGGAAATCAGAGCAGGCGCCAAAGGAAGTTGAGTACGCAAAATATGAGAGCCGCATTCATTAAATTGTTTTGATTTCAGAAAAACTTGCAGATTATGATTTTGAATGTTGCCAGGGGATCTCTTGGTTCATTTCTTTCTATCCCTTCCTCTTAGATCTCGAGTAAGTATAATACGACCTCCGTGGCGCAGTGGTATGCGCGGTGGATTTATAAGACGGAGGTCCTGGGTTCGATTCCCGGCGGGGCAGACTGAGATTTTTCTTAATTTGTCTTGGTCTGGCTGGTGGGAGCCTTTCGCCGTGGCTAGTTACCACCCTACCGACAAAGACGTATCGCCAAGAAATTTAGCGTTCCGGTACGATGTCGTGTAAAAACCGAAAGGAGTGTGGATTTTCATCCCACTCCTAACAAGTTAGCCCGCTTCAATCGTAGACTGCATCATCACTTAACATCAGGTGTGATAGCAGTCAAGGGCCAACTTGTAGTCGTTAAAAAAAAGTAAACTGTAAAAAAGTAGTTGAATTGCTAATCAAAAGAAGATTGCGCCCACAACTCCAGTCAACTCCCGCTCTATAGGTACTGTAACTTCTGCATAACACTTTGCATCAGTGGAGGTTGCAGTCAATCGTAAACTTATCATCGATTAAAAAATTTGCAAAAGTATACGAAAATTCAAATCGTAGTCTTGTCTAAAGTCTAAAACTGTTGATTTCAAAGAGAATATTAGTATGGAGCCGTGCCTTCTGCGATGAATTGTTGTCAATTTACTTGCAAATTTATTATTCATTGCCAGTTAATGAGTGCCGTGCGACGTGCCCTGAATGGGACCCGGGGCAGGGGTAGGATGGAGTTTGGATCGAGAAAGGTGTGTACGATTTGCATGAGATACGCAATATTCATATCCTCATGTCTACCGTTACACGAAATATGACGGAATCTAAAATTCTATCACGGAAGAAAGCATCTATAAAGGGACTTGAAATGCTATTTACCTAATTAAGATTATGTAATTGATACATATAATCACGTAAGAAATCAACTAAATAAAATGGTTATATGTTCAGTTTATATGCAGTACAAATCAAGAGGCATACCGGCAAATATTAGAAATAAAAATATAATATTAGAAAAATAAAGTACCGCGAGCATTTTCCACATTATTAGAATAAAATTTATAACCTGGCATCAGTTACTTAGTACCAAAGCGTTATAGTAGGAACAAAACGAGGTTTGAAGATCTGTGTTGACGTGATTAAAAAAGTCCCGGGATCTGTGCAAAATTTTGCTCTCTACCATAATTGGCGCCCGCATGGTGAAGCCATGGAATACAAAAATATTATTCCTCTATGTATTGAGTACATTAAATAAATTTATAGAGTTTCTCCTTTAGTTCTCTGTTATAGACTGAAGACAAAATCCATCTTGAATATGCAAAGTCGTGGGCATCCGCTACAGTACAATATCGATTTATGTTCAAGCTATTGTACTTTGATGAATAATTGACGATCATAATCCTAATATTGAAGTGGAGAAACTTCGAAACTCGAAATATTACGTCAAATCACTGAAAATTGTGGCAGAAACATTACAGAACAATTATAATTAAACGAGATAATACAATCATTTAGAAATTAGTTCGCGAATCTTGTTCAAACTTACAATCAATGGCAATTAGGAGTGGAATCGGTTCCGGCTGCGATCTCAGTGGAAAGGAAACGGGTGAGAGATGAGATTACACATAAATGGAAATGCGATCATTTGAAATCTTCTCTTCGGTGTATTACCGTCTGTTTTTTCACAACGGAGCTTGCGTCGTAGAGAACAATTCCAGCATTACCATCTTTATGGTTGGTCATCTACGACATCAAAATTTTCTAGAACTTTTCTTCCACGAACTTGTAAATTGTGGAATCAACTTCAATATGGGGGTATTTAAGGGGCGTATTAAATCTTTAGCACTAGTAATGGTTCTGGTGTTGCAAAATATGTTTATGGTCGGCGGTAATCGCTTAACATCAAGCGACCCGGATACTCGTTTGCCCGCTTTTATATCGATAAAAAAAAACAAGGAAATTATCATGAGACCTCCATAGCTTATCTATTTTCAGATTCCACAGACGTCACAGTTTCTAGAAGAAACTGTAACGATGTTTTATAGGTAACCAGTGCGATTGTTGAATTACTTTGTCAGATAAGATAAAGAGAGAGTCAGATAGAGACGAATCCGAAACTCGCACTGTCTAGTTACAAAGACATCTTTACAGGGTAATTCTGCTGAAGTACTAGTCATCATTATCTGTCAATTACTATTCGTGAATATTTTTAAGTTGGTGGCAAGTTACCACTCTGCAAACAAAGGCGTACCACCAAGCGACTTATCGTTCCAGTACGAAATCCTGTAGAAACCAAATGAGGTGTAGATATCGTCCTACTCCTAACAAGTTAGCTTGCTTATATCGTCACTTTTCACCAGGTGTGATTGCCGTCAAGGGCTTATTTATGGTAGATAAAAGAAAAAACTGGCTCTGGAGTGACACACGTGATGCAGTCTAATATCTAAGTTAGTCCCCTTCCATCTTAGATTGCATCGTCACTTTGCACCAGGTGTAATTGCAGTCAAGGGCAAACTTGTAGTGAATAAAAAATATCGACGCACTACATAGACGAGCTTCCTTTCTAGCAGGAAATAGGAGTAGGTATTCTCTCATCTGTCTCAGAGAAGCCTGGTTTATTGCGCCTTAAGTAAGGATCTTGGGAAACCGTCTTCTAAACTGCGTTTGGGGGGTTCGTTTGAAACCCGTGGCCCCACTTTGTAGTTGTATTGTGGCTCCGCTATCCTCTCACACGCCTCAGTGTATCCCGGCTCGCTGCGGCGTTCAGCAAAGTTTCGCTAACAACCTCTTAGCGTGCTCAGCGGTAATTGAACGTTGCGTCTTGCGAACTTTGTAATTCATTGTCACGTTGATTGTAGATGAATCACGGAATAAGGACACGCCTTCCAACTGTTATTGGGGAAGGGCACGCTATTTATGGGACCTTCGTTGGTATTGTGGTTATTAGGCTACTCATTAGTGAAGGTTTGAGCCTGGAATTGGCTGAATAAAAATCCGGTTGTCTACTATCTCTACCTAGAAACATACTTTACGTGAATACGACGAGCTCAAAATGGCTGCGTGCAAACTCTATCATACGGGATAATTTACTGTTCTTATTCAATGTAAAGAATTTTCTTTGATAATTTATTTATTTATTTATTAAAGTCTGCTAGTGATTTTTACATAATTTCACTTACATAACATCTATAACTTGAAGTTGCATGCCTAACATATGCAAAATTTTTCATATTAAAGCAGACATTGCTTGCTCTTTTGTACACGCTTTTATATAATTCTATTGCAAAACAAATACTTAAACTTTGTGTTTTTTATTACATATCTAATGTACACACTAATAAAGAAATACATCTAAAAAATTATAATCTAAAAAACAATTTTGAAAAATATATTATAAAATAAACTAAAGTAAAACTAAGTAAAACAAGGCAGCCTGTCATATTTGGTCTACTAGGTTGCTGATGATCAGCTTGCGAAAAGTGTTAGGCCGATTTACATTAATGTCAAAGAATCCAATAATGAAATCATATTGTTGTATATAATGTGTTGTAGTTATAAAAAAAGAAGAAACTATATTTGTTCTAATTTGGAGCTTCCTGCATTTCTAGTAACGCCAAGGTTTTCTAGTAAGTGGTCATTGAGAGCTTTGTTGGTATCTCTCACACCCATTTCTACTGCATATGCACCAAAAGAATCCCTTAGGCCTTATCAGTCTATGCAATATTAAGTTCACGTGGCGAGACAAGTCCTTTGGCATTCCACACTTATGGCATGCTGACAACACTTCTCTCATCAAGATCCCACAATGAAAGTTCTTACGGAAATATTTTCAACCTAAACTACATAGCTAATCTAAGCTTTTAGATAAGATTAAACTTAAATGTTCCCCCTTAAATTAATTTAAGTAAAGTCCGAAAATGATAGCACAGTTATGTAATTTAATGGAAAACTTATTAAAGGAGTTCGTTTCGGAGTTTCAGTAAGTTAACGAGTGTAACTTACTTTGTGAACTTAAGTTAAAATGTTAAATAGTAGGTATATATTTCTTATCCGTTGTAAATCAGCTTATCCTTATCCAAAGTTATAAAGACCTTTTATGTACCTACTAGATAATTTTGTTCAGCAAATAAGTAGATACCTTGAAGATTCTTCTATGAAATTTTCAGTACATTCCAAGCCCGAACTGGTGGTGGTGGTGGCGGGAAGTTAGTGGAGTTACACCCAACTGCCTATGAGTGCTCGTTAGATCATCGACCCTGGTCACCATCATTAACATCCGACCAACGCGATCATTAAGTCCGCCAATTGGAGCAACGTTGTAAGTCAACGCTCCACATCCCCTATCCTGGAGGCCTGGCCCTGTAGAGGGCCTTTAATGGCTGACAATGATGAGGTATTTACTTCGCCCACGTGTGGAAGAGTTTGATATGGGATATGTACCGTACTATTTTCAGGCACAATGGAATTATTGTAACTATAGTAAGGATAAAATAATCTTATATCGGAATAGCGACAGATGCATCTCGGACACGCGACAAAAATGTCGTAAGCTAATGTTCAAAAGCGTATAAAATTTCATTTGGCTAATTAATTCAATGACGTCAGCATACCGAATCGCAACGTTTGTCATCCGCAGTTAATGCCGAGTGGAAGAGGAAACAAAATTAAACGTTCCATTCAAAATACACCAACTGGCTTAATTCGTCACACGATCTCATCAACTTATCCGCAAATATGACTCAACTAACACTTGTATACATCTTATTGCTATAAACATAAAGCTGAAAATGCAATGCGATTAATTTTCACGAATGCATTCTTTATTTTTATTGCATTTTTAAGGGTAGTTATTGTACAACTATAACGAAGAATATGAGTTTTAAATCGTCTTGGAATTTCATATCTTACGACGTTCCAATAAAGTTTATTTTCCTTTGGTATGTTTGTTATAGGGTAGTTTATTTTGAAGATTATAAAGGCTTAAGTATTATTATTGTGCTATTGTAAATTGAACTTTATATGTTTGAAAATTGAGTTACTTTTTGATTGGGTTTGTTTTGAAATTAGTATGTAGTAGCTTATAGGAACATATGTGTATAGTTAACGCATAATGAAAAACCTTTACAAATACACTGAGGGTACAATAATATGAATACAAATAATTAATTGTCATTGTGGGTAAGAGGTTTTTGTACAATTGCCACTGACAAATATAATTGGGTACATGTAAAGTACTTCGCGACTCGATTGTCGAGCCCTTTGACTGTCGTTTGATGTGTGAAGTGGTTTATACAATGTTGAGGTTATGAGAAGTTGTTTGAGTAAGTACAAGGTCCTGGATTTGAGTCCCATGTCAGGTCATTTACAATAGGCACTATTTTTCTTTCAAAATTTTTCAGTAGCACCTCAGAAAATACTTTAAGGCGTGGGTCTTAAATTTGTCACCCTAAACATTTTCTAGAGCTTTTGGTGAACAGACAAACTAAAATCTCAATTCATCTCTAAAATAATCACAAAAATAATACTATGATGTACTACAGAAAACTAGATAAGATAATAATGAATCCAATCAAAATTCTTCCCACGCATTACATGCTAAACCTATGTTTTGAAATCGATCTGCATTTAAGTATTGTAAAAACAAAGAATATTTACATAAATATTAATATGAGAAAAGTATAAATAAATAATAATAATACACAAATATTATAGGACAATTACACACATCGCTATATAGCCCCAAAGTAAGCGTACTCGTAAGTAGCTTGTGTTATGGTGCTATGATAACTGATGAATATTTTTATATAGATATATTATAATGTAAAGATAAACACCCAGACACTGGAAAACATCCATGCTCATCACACAAACATTTTCCAAATGTGGGAATCGAACCCACAGCCTAGGACGCAGAAGCAGGGTTACTGGCCACATCGTCACTCGGCCGTCAAAGTATGTCATATCGTCCTTCAAATATATTTGTCAATAAGCCGAATTGGAAAATACACCCTAACAATGCTATCTGGGAATCGAACCACGACTCATTGTTGTTCTTGTTTTAACTCTACGTCCAACACTAGTCTATATGACTAAGGGTCAGATCGCGAGGCATACATCACCGGCCTGTAGCTCCGCCCGGGGTGATGGATCACGCACGTGGCCTCTGCAAAATACATTAGCACTTAATTAGTGTTATCCACTCGTGATGTTGCCTTGTTTATGCCCGCGGGAAGAATAACATTTTCTTGTTTATGCCTAATATTCGTTAGATGGGAAAATTATTATTATTATTTCTAGTGTTATTCTGTGTAGGTGATGTTTAATATATGCTAACTTTGTTGGCGAGTAATTTGTTTTGTTTCAAACTAAGTATGCCCAACGATTTTACGTGCTCTCTTCCATTGAGGAAAGTAGGTATCGAGTTTTCTCTTCTTGGTGATAGTTGTAACTCAGCATATCCCCTACCAACAGAGTGTATATTTTTAGAGATTTTATGATGAGTCGGTATTTTGTTTATTTGTTAATCAGACAGTGAATCGTATTCAAGTGAAAGCTAATTAATTAAATATTTTACAGTAATAATATTTTCATACAAATGTACTATTCGATTATTTATTAATTACTTAAAATACTAAGAATAGCTTTTTAGGTCATACGAAAACCACTAGGTTAGTACTTAAGCATAAAATTAAAACAAAGTCAGCTTATTGTCACTATTACAAGCTTTAGAATAGCTATTTCCTAATTTGTAAATCTTGATTTGTTGGATTTATTTCGCCGCGTAATAATAACATCGCAAAATTTAAAAAAATTGAAGAAAGTCGTTATTCTGTACATAGGTACATTTTATAGAGTATTTAATTTATTTTTTTATCGTAAACACCTTTGATAAGAATTTCCATCGCATACTATTAACTTAATGGCCCAGCTCAACGTCTGTCTAGAAATCGAAACTTAGTAATGTTGTCAATATTAAAAAGTAAACTTTTTATAAAAACCCTTATTATTACTCTAAAAGCTTTAATCATATTACTAAAAGTGGTTACTTTATAAACTCTTTATTACCAAACGAGTGTCTATTATCAATTATTTCGAGTGCTAGTATCAAGGCACTCAACGTCACGAAGTACTTAACGAAAAAAACTCATCGAAATTTCACCCCACCGCAAAACTACGTAAAACTAGCATAAAACCCCCGCTCGCCGCATTATCAACACACGAACAAAAGACGTAGCAATTTCACGCAGAGAGGCATCTTTTACAAAAACACCACTTTTTCCATCGAATAACGCGATATCTATAGAAACTATATTTTATTGCGAAGAGGCGGGGCCAAGGGTTTTATTTGGCATAAAATGACGTAAAATTTATTATAGAAATGATATAAAAATGGATAATAAGTGGAAAGCGTGTCTCGATGATGTTAAATGACGCGGTAAATGGCTGCCCGGGTGCTGCGGACAGATGTTTGCACCGGGCGCTGCTCGCGATGCGCCGAGGGTGTTATTGTTGATATGCGAGACATTGATAACCAGCAAATTATGGCTATTATGTTATTTTGTATGGCGCTGAACAAAAGTAGGTAACTGAAGGTTGTCTTAATCAGATTTGACTTCGGGCACAGAATTCATAATGGTACAAGTTTAGGACTATGTACCTACGAGTAAAATGTTTATATTTCTTTTTCAAACTTTTATTTATCTATCCATTGATAGATTTTTCTGGACATTAAGTATATATAATTTGTCCAATCTAGTCTGTATCTTACTAAAACATGAAGGAATTCACAAGCTAGCCTTGTTATCAATAAATACTACACTAGTTATTTGGTTGTAGATATGTAATACCTACAACCTGTACCCCGCCGGGTTTCACCCGTGTATTTCCCATTTCCATCGGAATATTGAGAAATCTAAAGTAGAACTCTATACCATCACTTTTTTTTATTGACTACAAGTTGGCCCTTGAATATCTACGGCTATCACCTGATGATAAGTGATGATGCAATTTAAGATGGAAGCGGGCTAACTTGTTAGGAGTAGGATAAAATCCACATCCCTTTCGGTTTCTTCACGACATAGTACCGGAACGCTTAATCGCTTGGCGGTACGTTTTGTCGGTCGGGAATCGAACCCAGGACTTCCGTCTTATAAATCCATCGTGCATACCACTGCGCCACGGAAGTCGTCAAAATACCATAATATATTCAGAAAGTAGATTCTATCGAGGAAAATCTGCAAGAAAGTCGCCATATTGCTCTTATTAAAAAATATTAATATGACATAGATTTCTTTAGATGATAAAATTCATATTTAAATGGTTAAATTATGATGAATGATTTACAATTTAACAGTTCATTTATCCTATATTTAACTCAAAGTAACGCAAATGGTTTTTAACTTTGTTATTATAATAAAAGTAAACAATTATATTCAATATGCGAACAATTTTTGACGAAATTGGCGGTTTAAGTAATACCTAAGTATCAAGTCTTCAAGTGTCAATGAAATGAAATAAAAGACGATTGTTCGATACCCACCTACTAGATTTTAAACAAAAGCTGGTCGCTTGGATAGAGAAGACAGGGTAATCAAGTAAAGCCTAAGTTTTTGGTTTCTTTTTTTTTATGAAAATAAATAAATAAATATTATAGAACAATTACACACATCGCTATATAGCCCCAAAGTAAGCGTAGGTAGCCTGTGTTATGGGTACTATGATAACTGATGAATATTTTTATATATATTATACATAAATACTCATAATATATAGATAAATACCCAGACACTGGGAAACATCCATGCTCATCACACAAACATTTTCCAGAGGTGGGAATCGAACCCACAGCCTAGGACGCAGAAGCAGGGTCACTACCCAGTGCGCCTTAGTTAAAAACTAAAAATCTTAAACTTACTATAAATCTAGATTTTAACGTCCAATCTTATTTAAATACTTCAAATATTGCTTAAATCTATACAACTTACGAACTGAAATCAAAACATCTGCTAAAATCCAATAACACATTAAATTCGCTAAACGATTCAAAATAAAAAATCAATCGCTCATTCATAATCATTCACCATACTAAATTCCTTTCCTTTCATTCACAATCACAAGTAGCTCTCAGTCGCTATAAAGGGCGACAATGTGTCTAACTTTACGCTTTAAAATTAAAAAAAAAATGGAGGCATGCATGAAATTCCTCCACACAATGCATTATAAATATAATAAGATAACAGCGTGTCATTTTATTTTCTATTCTACTCCAATAGAAAAGTGAAATCAAATCTTAACGTATCAACAATAAAGTGCACAATACCGTAGCAAATAAATACGCACAACAAAGTTACCAATAAAATTATTCATGATCTTTAATTTTATTATAATAAAGAAGTAAATCGCTTACTGCGTTGTAGTTTCTAGTGAATTATAAATTTGTGGAGCTATAAGAACAGCGTCTTGCGAGGCGATTTGTCGCCGCATGTCAAATGGTTCTGTGAATGAAGCGCATGAATGGGATGTAAGGACGTTTGTGCAATCAATTAGAGGGGGCGGTGCCGTTCTGATCTCTTACAAGGTAAAGGTACGTTGATGCGGCCATGAAATTAGAGATTTCTTGTAAATGATATTATAGTTATAGTAATAAGTTACAATGTAGACAATTGATGTCAAATAAACTTTAGCGATAATTATACCGCTTAACTATCAGTAGTTAATTTTATGTATTCTACTGAGGCAGCAAACAATAATTTTATTTTCTACCTTTTACAAATGCTCAATATTTCATAAATACCCATAAATATTTATTTACCTATATAAAACTTTGTCATTAAAATACACATGTGATATGAAAACAAAGACTAAAAATTATAGATTGTTTTATGATTGTGTATCATCTACCCCTTTTAGACTTTATAGCTATACACTTTATTAAAAGAACATACAATAAGTAAGCGAAAATGTTATTCTGCAAAAATCTGTGTTTTCAACTTTTCATGGCCACAAAACACCGCCAAGCGAACACGAGTCAAAGACGCCGCTACCTAAATACGGTGACATTTTCACACTCCACTACCCCCACACGACATAACCGCTCACAACGGCCTACACCGCACAATCAACCTTACAGCAACACGATAAAGCTCACTTCAGAACAGCAGCGGGTTCATAGTAACAATTTCAAAATAGCATTGTCTGATATTTCATATTACTCTACATTTGAAAGCAAAATGGCGATTTCATTGAAGAATTTTTCGCCACTCCAAAATCATGAATGAAATTTGAAGAGACCGTGTCCAAGTAATGGATTGTCGGGTTGTAAATTGTAGAGAAAGAAGTATTTTCTGTAACAGTGCAATGATAAAGTGTCGGTTTTGTGCGGATTTATGTAAAAGGTAACAACATTAACTGTAAGTTTACCGCTTTGTTCCCATGTGAACGAAATAACTTGATGTTATATATTTTACTAGCTGACCCGAAAAACGTTGTTATGCATCAAAAATAAAAAAAAAATTAGATGAAAATTAGATAGTAGCCGATTCTCAGACCAGCTGAATACGCATACAAAATTTGGTAAAAATCGGTAAAGCCGTTTCGGAGGAGTACGGTAACTAACATTGTGACAGGGAAATTTTATATATTAGAAGATGTAGACATCCCAATAATAATACTGTTATTACGAAAAACGGTAAAACTTAATATGATGAAATGTATAATGAAATGAAAATAGTTAAAATCCGTGGTTAAGCTTTACAGTAGTTTTGGATTAATTGTTTTAAAAATTCACATCTTAGGTATTTTTTAGAGTTTAAAGAATTATGTTATGCTCTATATTCTTCATTAAATAGGTAGGTATATTATTTTTTTAATTTTTGTTTTATCGATCGTTAATTTAATTAAGGCTTTGCAATAAACAGAGATTTAATTTTTATAACAAATATTTTGTTCTATAGCGGCACAACATTGAGTACGTAGTTGCTGATAGGGTGATAACTAGCAACATCCAAAATCTGAACCAATACCACAAATTAGCCCTACACAGGAATCGAACCTCCCCTCATTTACTTTTAAATGCAACTGCATCCAAGTTGTAATCCATTTCTTTTTAATTCCACTAATAATAACAGGGAATCGAACTAGGACCCATAGCAAGGTGGGTTTTGTGGTCACGGCTGAATGACCAACCGTTCCACTATTAACCACACTCACAACTTTGGGTCATTTCATTTTGTACCAAAACAAAACTAATTTAAAATAAACGAAAAACTAAATTAATCTTTTGCTATAATGGAGCTTTTAAAGTGATACGTTTAGTATTGATGGGTAGGAGGGAACTGTGACGTCATTTCCGGGAGTGTGACCCGTTGGATCGCTTCCGGGGTAACGGAGGGAGTGGCGGGACGTTTTGAGATTAATTTGATTGTAATACCCGTGACAAAGTACTACGTTTATAGACACTAGTTCTCTAAAATCGATAAAAAGTTCCTACAAGTCACTTTAGAAATTAATTCTCGAAGAAGAATTTCTTATGTTTTACCTACAGGTATTTCCCGTAAACATTCATAGTTAAGATACTTCGAAACGTCATATCTCAATTTAATACTACTTTCATCATAGGGTAGGCACACTACCAAAAAGTGCTAATTATTGTAGTAGACTGCAATTTGCATTTAAAATAAAGTTTCTAGAATTAGAAAGAGCTCAACGTACGTTACTAAAGAAAATGTATTTTAAACCATATCGATTTGATACAGATGATTAGTATAACTTATGTGACATGCTAAGTGTCAGAAAACTTTATATATTGCATTTAGTTTTAAAAATACATCATTTTACAATTTTTGACCCAGATAAGGTAATCAAAAGAAGATTTAATAGATTTAATATTATCGTAAAATAAGTAAAACATGAATACGTTTTGGCCGAATGCAATTTGGCGGCCGGGCTGCTATGATATATAACAGAGTAAATAACAAAATAGGTATTTATAACCAGACAAAACATAAGTGCATGGCTGAAAACTTTAAATTATGATAAGATCGAGGAGCTTTTTGAAATTATGAATGCTTACTCATATGCGGAAGCAAACACACACACGCACGTTCACACACACACACACACACACACACACACACACACACACACACACACACACACACACACACACACACACACACACACACACACACACACACATATCTACACAATTATGTATTGTTATGTTTAGAGTTAGACATAGAAAGAAAGAATAATCTTTCTTTACAATAATTGTAGTTCCAGCAAAAAGTCTAATACCTAGTACAAATAAAATTGTTTTATGAATTTTAAAATAGCTGTACCGAGTTTACTCATACTCAACTCATCCATAAAATATAAACCAGGTTCGAACTGAAAACATTTAAGTCGAATCTCATTTCGCTAAACTACCAATCGAATAGTAATAAAACACGAAGGTAAGTAAATCGCGCACGTACCGAGGTGTCAATGCTCACGAATCTCATTCAATTTGGCTCCAATCCAATACCGGCTGGGAAATCACTCCGATAGTATAGCCTTTATGAGTGACGACCTTTTAGACCTTTCGCACTCACTGACGGTTACTATGGGTACCGTAAAAGAGTCAATTTTTAACCTCTAACGCAAAATTTTTGAGTGTATATTATGTGCAAATGAAATAAGACGCAAGATTTTAAGTCGAACATTCTTAGCTATACACGATGGCGGTTGGAAGCCATTTCGTAGACAGCAAAATTTTTATTAGTTAAGTAAGTTTTTTTAGTAAAGATAGTTTGGACCTACTTGTGTTCAGTGAAGAGTTAAATTGAGTAAGGTTGTGTATCAGGCGATTGAGAACATATAGCAAAAGAAAATAAAACACACTACATCGTTCTTAGCTAATGGTAAAAGCTCTGGTAGACAAACTTAAAACCCTTATATAATTATGAAAGACTGGCCATAAACTTCTTGGATCTATACTAATGGAGGTGAGTAAATTTGTAAGGTAAACTATCTCTACCTAAAGACAAATCTTTTCAACTGTTTGTTTGTTTTGCTAAGATACAAACATCCAGAGATTTAACAGGCAGTTTTACCAGAATGTAACCAAACTGTTCCAGATGTTACTATTACGTATGTTTCGACGACCTCCGTGGCGCAGTAGTATGCGCGGTGGATTAATAAGACGAAGGTCCTGGGTTCGCTTCCCGGCGGGGCAGATTGAGATTTTTCTTAATTTGTCTTAGTCTGGCGGGTGGGAGTTCCGGTACGATGTCGTGTAGAAACCGAAAGGGATGTGGATTTTCGTCCCACTCCTAACTAGTTAGTCCGCTTTCATCTTAGACTGCATCATCACTTAACATCAGGTGTGATAGCATTCAAGAGCCAACTTCTAGTCGATAAAAAAAAACGTACTATGAAATCGGTCCATTGATGTTTGTGTCTGAAATTGCTTCTCGACTTCATAAATTATTCACTGTTCGTAATAAAATAAGCACACCAAACATCGCGAAATCAAACAAAAAGATACGACAAATATAACAAATAACCGCCAAAATCAAATGATCCCAAACTTCGAGAAACATCACGCAAAAAATGTCGCAGTCAGCATTTGGTCGAAACTTGGTACGAGTCAACAAAAAGGTCTCTTCCTACATCATCCTGATCTCGAATGAGATTACGTAACTAGGAGCAACTTCCGACAAGACCTTTATTCATACCGAACATAACATAACCCTTTGGAGGCACCTTTGTTTGCCCAACGCCGGATATATCTCTATTGGAGACTCTTTCTATTTTTAGCTGACTTACAAAAAGGTACAGATATTAAGTACAAAACATTTATTTGATAATTTCCACTCAGATCCCGAACTTCGCGACTGGACATTGTGAAAAGCTTATTGTATCCGTTCTGGATAACTTTTTCGTTCAAACGGACCAGGTTGTGCGCAACACATTACTGTTTATTAAGTTTAACTTAATTTAATTTATTCTAATTACATAATTTGTACCTATGTAATTACAATGAATTACTTTATGTAATTTGTACCAATTGTTGATTTTTGTATATTAATGTGAATATACAGAAATTAACTGTCACTAAGTTAGGTTTAACCTTACGTTTTAGGCGACAGTGCTCTCCTTCTATATATATATGGTTCGTTTAAACAAATATGCAATCCGCAGATTAGATAGGGCAAGCAATAGGTAGTAATACTTAGTTAGCTGCCTCGTTGGTCTAGTGGTTAGCCTACGTAGCTTTGATCACGAGGTCCTGGGTTCGATTCCTGGGTCGGGTCACGAAATAATTCTGAGCTTTTTCATTCTTCTATGAAATGTTCAGTATATTCCAAGCCCGGACTCTGGAAGTTGGCGGTGTTACATCCCCATGCCTCGGAGAGCACGTTAAGCCGTCGGTCCCGGTCACTATCATCTGATAGTGATCGTTAATAAATGAAACATTATCACCCTAAGCCCGCCAACTCGCATTCTAACAGCGTGGTGGGTATACGCTCCATATCCAATCTCCTATAAGAAGGGAGATAATGATGATGATGATGACTTAATTATTTATTTGAGAAACGAGAAATCACTTGAACCTGCTAACGATCCTTATGTTTATCTCGTTTATGATTACCGAATAACTTATTTGAGATAATAAAATACAGAATTTCTATAAATAAAAATTTCTAATTTTACTCATAAAGTGTAAATATTGCTTGGCTTACGGTATTAGATGTAAGAAAAAAAATCTATAACCCTTTGAAGTGGCGCGTCTATTTGCAGAGCACCGGATATAACGCCCGGGGCGCGGATATCGAAGCGTTTTGTATCAAAAGTCTTCAAAGTGTAAGAAATGAACGTCCATATTGCCAATTGCTTCCGGGAAGCATCTTTAACGATCACGTCCAAAGACATTTAAAAAAAAAAACACTATTTGTAATTATTAGAAACCTAATCTATTAGGATAGGGTCGGTAGGACTTATAGAGAGTCTAGCCAAAAAATAGAGTTATTGAATTAATTATCGTTATATTTTGTCTCCAAAATGCAACAACCATTCACGGAAAAAGCAATATCTACAATTATGCACAGTATGCTAAAAATGGTAAAAGTAACTTTACTCTGCCCTTGAAATGTTTTATCGAATCTTCATCCTGTAAGGACTATTTTAGCTGTCACAAAAAAGAACTTTCATTCGCACAAATACACGTAAAACTTATAACACTCCCATGTTTTGGCTGGTGGGAGGCTTTCGCCGTGGCTAGTTACCACCCTACCGACAAAGACGTACCGCCAAGCGATTTAGCGTTCCGGAACGATGTCGTGTAGAAACCGAAAGGGGTGTGGATTTTCGTCCCACTCCTAACATGTTAGCCTGCTTCCATCTTAGATTGCATTATCACTTAATATCAGGTGTGATAGCAGTCAAGAGCCAACTTGTAGTCGATAAAAAAAAAAAGTTTATGTCAAAATATGAAAATTTGAAAAGCAAACAAAAGAAAATAAGGCGTGTACTTGAGTGCATGTACGGAAGAAGTGCTTGTAAGAAAGACCAGTATCAGTAGGTAGTAATTACTGTTGAATAATGCTGAAAAATCATATGACTGGCATTGTTTCCCGCTCGCCAACTTCTCATCCTGGATCGCACAACATTAATCACCACATAATATAAAAATCTCGATTAAGGCCACCATACTTTTCTAAATTCATGGACTAGTTGAGAAACAATTGAGTTTGACATCCTATATTTAAATATTAACTTCCGGGTCCTTATCCCCTCTTTAAGACTCTTATATAATTTTGTCTTAATCCAAAAACCAACAGACGATTAAATATTCTGACGACCTCCGTGGCGCAGTGGTATGCGCGGTGGATATATATGACGGAGGTCCCGGGTTCGATTCCCGGAGAGGCAGATTGAGATTTTTCGTAATTTGTCTTGGCCTGGCTGGTGGGAGGCTATCGCCGTGGCTAGTTACCACCCTACCGACAAAGACGTATCGCCAAGCGATTTAGCGTTCCGGTACGATGTCGTGTAGAAACCGAAAGGGGTGTGGATTTTCGTCCCACTCCTAACAAGTTAGCCCGCTTTCATCTTAGACTGCATCATCACTTAACATCAGGTGTGATAGCAGTCAAGGGCCAACTTGTAGTCGATAAAAAAAAATATTTTAGCTTATGAGTATAAGCATGTATGCTATGTCTAACTCTGGTATATTTTACAACCTATTCCATAAGCAAATCAATTAACCGCATCTGCGTATGAGACGTCATCTAAACTGAAACGAAAGATGAAACCAATTAATTGTAACGGGGTCAAGAAAGGAAATTAAGGATTACATCGATTTTTCTGCGTGTGTAGTCGCGACTTTCAGGCGTTCCGCTAGTAATATGCCTTATATACAGAATACTTATACACTGGTTCACGAATATATTTTTGTGGGAATCAAAGCCACAGCTTTGGATGCAGTAGACAACATCACTGATCAATGCACCAATGGACGGACTGTGGCGGTCAGAGCTATTGGAAATAGGTACCGGTAATAGAGTCACATCAACTTGACGTTTCGAAAGTTCTAGTTAAATAAGCCTACTTGCAACAAACGTTCATTGAGTATTGAATTTGAATTTTGGCATGTTTTCAAGTAACGAAAATCCCGGACGTAGGGTTACACTTGGCCACTCTATCTGCCCCTCAGCACTGACTGTGCACTGTACCAGTGCGCAGAACAAATTGTATTGCGCCGTGACTCGGCAGGAATTTCATTTCATACGATACATTCTGTTATTCTTTTGTTACAGCAAATCGGTTACAATTCATTTAATTAACGTTATTACTTTTCCTCGGAGTTATTTAATGTTATTATCTTTTGCTTAGACGTTGTTTCTTATATCGCTTTGAAAATATATGAAATTCGACTCTATTTACAAGGTTTTTTACCAAAAGATAATTGACTATCGCCCGATTACTTCATCTGTTTCTTACATCGCTTTCAAAATATACGAAATTCGACTCTATTTACAAGGATTTTGCCAAAAGATAATTAACAATTCAAATCGCAAAACAAATTTAAAATTGTAACTGATCACTGCAGTTATATGGTAAAGGAAGGAATATTTTATTAGATACAGTTTAAAAGATAAAAAGTCAAATTAAATTAAAGTCATTCATAATTTTTAGTAATAGCATTACGCGGTTTCCCTTATTTAATAATAGCATCTAATAATCAAAAACTAATTATTTAAAACTTAATTATCAAACAATAATCTTTAAATTAATTATTGCTTTATAACAGGCATAGTACCTAATATGACCGGCCAACCGACACTACTGACTTTAACTTTTTTTATATATATTTATTACAAGTTAATCGCTACCTGCAATCACTTATGATGGTAAGTAATGATGGAAGCTATGATGGAAGCGGGCTACCTTGTTAGGAGTAGGCTAATATCCATACTTTTCCGGCTTCTACACGACATCCCACTGAAAAGGGTGGTAACTAGCCACGGTCGAAGCCTCCCACCAGCTAGACCTGGACCTATCCAGAAAATCTTAATCAGGCCTGGTGGTAATCGAAATCAGGACTTTCGTCTAAGAAATCCACCGCGCCTACTACTGCGCTACTGAGGCCGTCAAAAGATTTTCCGCCGCCAAAAAAAGCAGCAAGCTGTGAAACAGAATTTCTTTATTGTGACAAGTATAGAGGTAGATATGTATGATTATTATGGAGCTGTTTTAGTTGGAGTTAGTAAGTGACCATAAAAACTCCTTTAAAAACATAAAGTATAAAATATTGACGATTCCCTGACACGGCTATGGTATTATGTTTCATGCGTGCTAGTGTACATTATTAAGTCAATTAATGCATTAAGACTTAAATAATTATTTTTTACTTTACTTCATTACTTGGACGTTACAAAATAAACAAATAAACGTTCCACATTAGGCACGTTCGTCAGCTATTAGCAACACCATCAAAACACCATGCAAGTCTCACACGTGTTTAATTTAACGCCGTAGGGGGTGACACATGAAGGGTTAATGACTAGCCGTGAAATGGATTGACTGGCAGATTTTGATTAACACAAACAAACACCTACTTGTTGTATGTTGATAATGTAATGAACCATACTTAGAAAGTCATTTTGACTGCATCGATATCATTAAGTGGAAATAATTATTGTTTACTTAAAGTCAAATTAAAATTATAAGAACAGGATCGCTCAAGTTGCTTAAGAACTTTGCCATGCATTTTTTAAACACTAGCAGACACCCGCAACTGTGCCCGCGTGGTATGTAGTGTACATCACAATTTAAAAGATTACGTAACCTTTTTAACCGATGAAAAAAGCGGAGGAGGTTCTCAATTCGACGCGTATATTTTTTTATATATGACCACGCATAACTTTTTACAGAGTTGTCCGATCTTGATTTTTTTTTTCATTAGAAAGGGCACACTTACAAGATGGTCTTATTGTCATCATGTTAGGATCTGAGGATGATGATATCCTGGGAAAATTAAAGGAACTCTTCAAATATAGGCATACTTGCAGCGATTTTGTATCATTTGTGATACCATCAGAACTTTTTCTCAGGTTTTAGAGCTTTTACTCTTACTACTTCGCTTGTTTCTATTTGAGGTACAGGTGAATTGCTGCCGTTATATACTATTATCATTTGTTTATTGCTGTAAAGATTCTATAAAAGTGTGTTGCTACACTGATGATGTCGTTACGATTGTTGAGTATTTGTTTACCCTGTTTCAATCCTTCTATCCATGTTTTATTCATCCTCAGCTCTTTGTAAGCTTTCCTTGTGCCTCCTGTTTGGATTATATGTTTTTCAATAGTATTATCGTAGTCTTTTTTAATAAACTTACTAAGATTTGTTTTTTGTCCTTTGAAATTTGATAATATTGTCGTAATAGTTGACTGAATTTTTTAAAGGTGTTTTCAGTATGTACTCATTGAATTTATGGCTATCATTTTCGTTGATTATTATTTTCCTTTGAATGCTATTGTATTTTTTTCGACTTTTCTTTGATTAAGTTCGTTGCTCTAACTGGCCTGTGGTCTGAAGGGTAGTCAGTACTTCCATATTTTGAAATAATAGTGGACGATTCGATAGAACAAAATCGATTTCGTTTTTGTAATTTTTATCAGGAGAAATCCATGTCCATCTGTTCTTTAATTTTTTCTTGTAGAATGTATTTAAAATTGAAAGTTTATTCTCAATAGCAAATTCTATTAATTTTTGTCCCCTCTCGTTCCTTTCACCGTAGCCGTTCGGTTTCATGACTAAATATTCTTCTTTTTTTGGGTTACCAATTTTTGCGTTCCAATCTCCCATCAGTATGAGGTCTTTATGTGACATTTCGAGCGCTTTGTTGAGTGTACAATAGAAATGGTCAATTTCAATTTGGTTTGCTTTTTCCGTAGGGGCATAGACTTGAATAATAGATAAGTGAGTACCTTCAAATACCAAGTTTCTGATGATGATATCCTAGGAAAATTGAAGGAACTCTTCAAATTTTATAGGGATACTTGTAGCGATTTCGGTTTTAGTGTAAGTATCGGTAGCTTTTTGGCTACGAGTGCCGTATAATATACTATGACAGATAAATCACTAAAAAGTAAGAAATAAAAAATTTTAACAAAAAATAGAACCGACTCAAAACGCACTAGAAAGTAAAAAATAACTGTGTCATTTAGTTGCTTTAATTTACTTAAGCATATCTAGGAGTCGGTGCCAGCCAGGGTTTCTACTTTAAGGACATTACCTAGAACCCACAAACTGCTTTACTACGTTAAATAAATGTTCCTTAAACTTGCTGGCACCGACTTCATAGATATGCTTAAGTAAATTAAAGCAACTAAAGGACACAGTTATTTTTTACTTTTTAGCGTGTTTTGAGTCGGTTCTATTTTTGTTAAAAAATTTTATATTAAGAAATATGGGTATAGCAAGTTATCCTTAAAAGTACTGTCCTTAGGAACCACTCTATCTATTGGTGAAAACCACATAAAAGTTCATTCAAAATAAGTTTGAGTATATCGCAAATAGACCGACGGACGCGGTTGGGGACTTTGTTTTATATTATGTAAAGATTATTTATATTTTCCCTTTCCCCTCCAGTTGTTGGTATAGACTAGTGTTAGAACTAGGTAGTCTCAAACTTTCCTACCGACGTTTAATCTGGTCTCTCTTATGGAGCTTCATTTGAAATCGTTATTACATTTTGATATTTATTTTTCATAAAATATGAAATAATGGTTAAAAGAAAAAAATAAACTTAGACTTGAAACTATGGTGTATTCTTAGTAGGTATAGAGGTTCAATACTCTTTACAAAATTACGACTAGGTATAAATTTTCTCTAGGCGATCAAATAAAAATCTAGAGTAGAGTTCTTAGAGGTAAACAAATAAATAAATTCGTTTATTTGAAGCAAACTTACCAAACGCTATTGAAGAGTCAATACATCGTTAATGAATGGAAAAGCAGAAATCGAGTCTAAATTAAACAATAATAATTTACATCAAACGTAAACAAACGAGACTGTAAACAACAATCGGCTCTCAATCTCAAAAGGAAACAATAGCAATAAAGGGATTGTCGACAAAGGCTAAAGAAGGTAGAAAGGTACAAAAAGGTATAAAAACTCCGCTGCTAAATGTCACAATGCGAATAGCTATTATCGGTGGAATAGCACAATAGCATTTTATTCGATTGTGGTAAGGGCGACATTGTACAAGAGAATTACTTGTAGCGTAAATTATAAGCTTTTAGCGATTTCGATTGGCTTGCTTTTATACCAAAATAGCGATGCCAAAATATTATGCTTTTTAAAGTCTTTTCATTACTCAAAAAACCGTGTAATTATTTTTGGTTTAATACTAAACGTGTACCTAATTAAAAAACTGTTATCAGTTGAAAAGTTCAAACATTAAAGTGTTACAAACGAATTTTCTGCTAATTCATGTAATTTTTAAAATCTTTAGTTGAATGTTTAGTTTGGGTTAGTCGGTGTCATCATTATTAAACATGGCTAACTAAATTAATTTTTTCTGTTTTCTGAAAATTAAAAATAATAATTAAATTACTAAAGTCTTTTATTTCTTGTTTCTGGAGCTGAAACACGATGAAAATGACTCGCATAAGCTTATACTCCGTACCACACTCCAGTCAGTAGTTTGTCAAATCTTAAGGCCACTTGGTTTGACAGAATCCTCGATAGCCCACCGCAAAGCGACTTACAGGGGGCTTGTAGAGTCATGGGAAAATTGGACAAGTGATCATTGAGTTTGAAGAAAGCGTTGTTTGTTAAAAAAACGTATACTTAATACTAATACGTGACGATTGACTTAGTATGTTGTAGGATTGGTAATATAGACTAAAAGTTGTTTTAGGGATCTTAAACCACATGGCTAAATTACATAATATAGTGCCATACTAAAATTCTCCCATCTTGTTCCTTGTCCTCCGTTCTGCCACAGAACAGCAAGATGAGAATGGTGAAAGGGTGATCCACCTTTACGTGGCGGATATCTCGGCAACTCGTACGAAACTTCTTGCATCTACGTTTCTATTTTGTTTGGAAAAATGAAGTTTATCGCTTTGGTGTCTATGTTTTCTACCACTAATAATTATTAAAAAACTTTCATGGCAATATCTATAAGCAAGCGCACTCCAACATGGTTCTAAACACTGCTTTCCATCAGGCAATATAATAGATAGCCAAACGCAAACTTAAGAGAAAAAAATCTAACAAACTAAAATATAAGATGAAAGAGTCCCAATATGTGGACGTGGTAGACGTCTTATTGAAGCTTTGATTACTAGAAATGGATATCTCCATAACATAGTTTAGAGTAGGTATACAATAAAGTGCTTCAATATAATTATATCGCAAAGAAAAAAATAATAAAGCTAAGCTATATAATCTGCAAAATGTACCTACATATTGTACCAAATAGATCCATTTTTATATTTTTCCTTTTAATGCTAAAAATTTTTGACACAAAATTCACTTGATAACAGCTATAGAACAGCGAAAAAAAATATACTATACTGAATAATACAAAAAATTATATAACATATCTAAATAAATATCAAAGTCAGTACGTGTCTAATCAGTGCAAAACTCACAAACCCGATCTCAACGCTATTATTTTCGCAAAAAGCTTTATTATTCCAAACTTCTGTGAATCAGTCCTACCATTGCCTACTGAAATTTGATTTCAGTTAAAGTCCGCAGAGTGAAATAATTCCGAAGCGAATAATTTTAGCCTCTATTATTGTCTGAATCAACAGTTGTCGGAACAATAATTGTATTTATCACTATACTGAAATACGTTGTATCTATTTCGGAATATTATTTCTGGCTTACAGAGGTTATTGGAAGCAACGATGCATATTTGATTGTACATAAATAATATTAAAATTCCAAATTCATTCATATCATAAAATTGGCTTCAAAATACATAGCAAATTTAAAAGTAGCTTATATCAAGAATTGAGCTAAAATCGTAGAATTATTAGTAATTGAAGGGTTAATTGTGATGACTGTAATAAATTGACATATAAATCTTGAAGTAGTACCTACTTGTTTAGGCAACTTAACTTGGAGCAAATGTTACAAATTAATTCAAGCTTGGACGTTTGCTGTTTCGATTTGAGTATTTTATAGCAAAAAGGGAAATTCATAATTTTGTTTTGCAATTCCTCACTTTTCAAAGTTTAGAAATTATAAAGTTAACTGAGTTTTACTATCATTTTATAACTACCAGCCCTTTCCTCTGGCCTACAATTTAGCACTGCACGTGCAGACGAGTGGCCGATTCGACGCACTAAAAGCATTTCCAATATGTTTTATTAGTTTGTTTGGTATAAAAATACAAAAAAATATAGTTATCTAATTTAAAATATAAATTGAAATTTCTATTTCTAGTGTATATCAACGATTTACCACACCATGTTAGCACATATTATGTGAAATTGTATTTACGTACTATTATATATTACAAACAACTATAAAAAGAAATTAAAAAACATTGTCGTTCATAATACCACACAGAAAAGGTACACACTCCGTTTTGCAAACTGTAGACATATTTTTGCAAATATCGCCAAATATAGTAAAAGCGATGCACAATATAGAAAACACCATCGTTTTCAGAACCTGTATTCACAAATAGGCTCACAAAAACACAATGGATCTCACAATAGTCAATAGTTGGCGCGGCTCATTCATAAAGTGTTATGAATGAACGTATCTGTGAATGAACGAGTGAAGTAACAAGTGGACCCCGCAGTGGGCCCAGACACCGAGGCGACGCTTTAATCATTATACTCTGGCAAAGCTTGAATCATTATCTCATAAAAATGGTTCAGTAGAA
Organism: Mycalesis mineus; assembly: GCA_034621355.1. NCBI lineage: Eukaryota > Metazoa > Arthropoda > Insecta > Lepidoptera > Nymphalidae > Mycalesis > Mycalesis mineus. The sequence continues at coordinate 16,079,539 of CM067893.1, forward strand.
AAATATTTTGTATGACGCTATAATAATATTATTAGATGCAGTCTAAGATGTGTCATTTGTCATCATCATCAGGTGCCCTCTTCAAAATGAAGATTGGCAGTCAGGTAGAGAAAATTCTTCCGGTCTTATGAAACACTTCTTTATATCATCAATCCATTTTCTCAGCTAGAATCATCTCGTGGAAAGCTTTCAGAAGAACTATCTTAAACTACAGTAATCTTATACAGGTACGTTAGCGCTTTATTATGGGGGTATACTTTATTCAATCAATATATATGACTGTATTCTAAATCATTCGTACGTCTTTGCAGCATAGTGAGAAGCCTACTACCAGATCCGATTGTGGAAATGAAATACAAATTGTAATTGTACCAATGTACAGATAAATAAACATAAATACAAAGAAAATGTTCCTTGAAACGTATGTCTTCAAACTAAAGAAAAATAGAATGATTTTATTTTAAGTTTAGACTTGAGGCAAAGGTTGGTTCAATTATAGTTATGTCGTCTAAACATATACATATAAGTTTTGAAAGTGTGATTAAATTGATACGACTTTTAAAAAAAATAAAAATGTGTGTGTGTACTAGCGTACATTCGTAAGAAGTGAAACTTTTTTATGACGTTATTTTTCAAAAAATAATTTACTATATGCAACTTTACAGAAATTGGTTAAGTAAAGTTAAATTAGATAAAGTTTAATAAAAGGCTTTTATTATCATAGACATAAATACAAATTTTTTTTGCTTATTACTACAAAGATTATTATTGAATTTTATTAATTGTAATAGAATTATTACTATCATTGATGTCGTAATTACTTACTTTTTTTAGAAATTCACTGGAACTAGAATTAAAATAAACCCTTTGATTTTGTTGATCACTTCAATATAACATATATATATATTTATCACGTCACTTCCATAAGTCAATGACGGCGCGTAACGGAAAAATGTGACGCGTAACGAAAAAATGTTACACTAAATTTTTTTCCAACCCCGATAAAGAAGTTTCACTTCAAAAATCAAATCCTATACACATTCAAACTGGCACAGTTACTTAGGTGTAACGTGAGGCCCACTACGCCCAAAGAACCGTTCACAAGTTTGAAGGAACCCTAAATACCGCAGATTCTAAGAAGATGCTAGTCCGCCATTCTGCCATTTAAACATGACAATATGCAGGTGGTCATTAAATTACCTTTCCGAGCTCATTTCCGCTCGTCCATTGTGCGGAATTGTTAATAAATTGACTTATGACGCTTTTGCTGGGACACTACTTGAAATAATTGTGATCCAAATTGTATGAACTGTGAATGAATTGTTGTTGGAAATTAAAGATGAAATTAGAATGGCTTTAACATCAAATAATGACTATTCGATGTGTACTTAAACCAGGAACGTGGAGTTATGTATAATTAAATAACAGTCTCATTTATTTTTTAAAAAAGCTACATACATAATTTTATTAACTTATTTTATTGGCCAAGTGCTTGTCCAGGACTTTCTCCTTACAGACGTGTGGGTTTGGAGTTTAAGACGGTTCACGCTATTTCAGTATGAGCTGGCGTGTCATTTGTCAGATGTTTATTAATCATAACCGAGAAAGACAGTTTCACCGAGACATGAGACTATCAGCCTTCACTCATCACCACCTTCCGTCTGCTACCGAAAATTTTTTAAGAAGAAAGTAAAATAAATTATTTAAAAATATTTATGAAAACCAAATGCACCATAATTTACGGCTTTTGACAGAAAAATTTTCTATTACGCCTGTTAGTAGGCATAGTGGTAGAAGTATTAGCTTCATAGCTTGTGGCCCGCCAACTCATATTAAATCCGCGTAGTGGCTATAAGTTACAAAAGCCTGTCTAGTAAATTAGATGAAAGGAGGTTTGTGTAGCGAGGCAAGAAAATTGAATTAAGCTTTCATAAATTTAGAATTAACCAACCGAAAGTAGACACAATATTATATCATGTTTATTTTATATTTTATTCGATACAATTATCTCATAATTATATAATGAATCATAATTGCAGCTGGGTGTACAGATCCTGCGCTTTATTATATTTGAGACCCTTTCATCTGTTTCTACGTGATGAACATCTATGCTAATTTTAACCTTATTTGTTATGCGATAGAGTTCAAATTATTTTCTTCACTATTACTAACCTATTAACCAAAATAGTCGAAGAGTTGTTGAACTATTTTTATACGATATACTGATCGAAATCCTTAAAAAACTAGACTACAAAAATTCAATAATGAAACATATTATATAATTCGTAATTCAGTTGCCAGGCGCTAAAATTTAATACATACAATATAAGAATAGCTTTGTATAGAACAAGTAAAAGTAATAAATTTTTATGTAACCATCTTGCCAATAGACAATAATCTTTGTCACAAATGACCAAGTAAGTGTGAAATACATTACTCTGAATTGAACTGTTCTTATGCTTTTGTTTCTAGGCAACCTGATAGGTTATATCGGTGGTTTTGGCAAGCGTTAAATAATATCCATGAGGAGGATGAATACAAAAGGCCTCATCAAAGTCATTAGTTTTTCTCATTCCAAATCACCGAAACAATATTAAAACACTTTATGGGAAAAGTCCACCAGCTCTTCGTCTATTATCAGTCAATGTTTGTGATACATTGTTATCTCGGCCCATTGTCCGCTCCTATCAGGATTCGTGATCATATTTGGCTTCGGCAGATTTTTTAACAATAGACGAAAATCTGCCCGAAAGGATTGCTTTTTTGCGCGATGTGCCATCTTTTACGTGCCTCGGTGTGTGCCGCGGTGAAATATTTTGTAAACATTTCGCTATTATCTCTCTCATTGAATTGACGTAGCCGAAAGGAGTTTTTTTAAGTAAATTCATATGTCTGAGCTTGATTACAATCAAAGAAGAAGAAAGCAGTAATGAAGTCAAAGGTAATTTTTTTTCTAGAAAATGTCAACTCATTTTTGCCTTGAAGATGTTTAAATTAAGATTATCTTTATAGGTCGTTTTAACAACGCAAAATCTACCTCTTAATAGGAGAGGGGATATGGAATATAAAGATTATAGTGTTCCACATGACACGTTGGTGCAATACTGCCAATTCCACAGTTCCAGCTTACAATTTTTACGGAGAATATTTTGAAAGAAAAGAAAGCTCAATAAATATGCGACATATGTACTACATAGGACGAAAGAATGGAATGCCGTTGTTTTCATCGCGTTTGTCGCGTTACGTAGTACATAATAACTCTTTAGAGTAACGTCCAACCAAGCAGCTAAGCTTTACATCTCCCTTTAGAATGCCTGGCTTTATAGTGGTTCGTTAAAACATACTGATAATAATGATGATGATAGATAGACATGCACATCATTGAACCAATGACGCGTTTTCGTGATGGCGAATAGGACAGATAGACGTATAGAAATAATTTCATAAAAGCAAAGACTAAACGGTATTCACCACACGTTGACATTGCCAGCGCAGGTAAGGTCGTCCGAGCTATTAGCAAGCTTTCAGCACCTAATAGACTATGCTGCACTGCAGTAGAGGCATGCCGTTTAACAGTTTGACGGACTGAGATTGTTGTGCTGTAATATAGCTGTCTATCGCTATACGATAAGATTCCATTCTTGGATTTTAGGTTCGCTTTCAGGCTTGACAACATGGGAATATATTTTAACACTGGCGTAATAATAGGTGTGATGAGTTTTACGTCGATATCTTTCTGTCTGTGCGTGTTTGTGTGTGTGTTTGCTTGTGGCAACGCAGCTTCCAAATGGATGAACCGATTACGACTTTATCTTCGTCTATCTCTTTATATATCGGCATCTCTTCTTCTATCGTGTACTTGTATGCTCGCATAATTATTATTTACGAGTATACAAGTACATATCTCCGGTAATGATAATAATTATTCAATTTTCAAAATGAAGCCATCTTACTTTGTCCGCATACACTAAAGACGCGACCAGTTCTCCCTACATAAACTCCAAGCCATGAAAGCACTAATAATCCCATTATAAGAGCCATCACATAGCACTTAACGTTCAAAAAGATTTCAAAGAGTTACATTCAAATTAATGCCGACATGATAATAACACGAATTGATTCACAATTACTGCTCACAACAATGTTATTCATCCCTTTAATATTTCATAAACTAGTTTCTGTAATGAGGGTTCTTTGAAGGGCGGGGCCAACGCACACCCCCTTCGATTCCTTTCGCGAGTATCAAAATCACGTGTACAGCAGACGGTCTGCATTACAGGGCATTCATACCCAATTAATGTGCTCCTGATGCATGGATTAATAAGTTTTGATACTTTTACTTATAATATGCAATTTTGGCAAGTATCAAAGCGCTTCTGATACAGTGAATGATTTTGATAGGCTTAACATTTTAACTAGCATAAAAAAATTAAAATCAACCAGAAAGTATATAGCTATTTTGTAGGTAAGTGTAAATAATTATGACATTATACTATTCCAAACGCAATTATGTTAAAAAAGTTTGTTGCTGGCTCTATACAACATTAGAAGAAGTTTTTAATTGAACTTTTAATAAACTGTTTTTACCACAGAAAACATATCCTATGCCCTAAAAGATACAAAAGTAGGTCTGTTAGGTATTATTATATCCTCACGAATTTTTCATTTCATTTTCATAAATTACTTGTTACTTATTTTGGTTAAGGTTTTATTAATTCATGGAAATGAAATTTAATTATCTATAAAGTTGTACGGATTCAACTTGTGTAGTTAATATGATGTTCACAATATAGGTATTGTACAGCCAGAACCATACAAATAATAATTGAAAACTTTTATCAAATAACTGGTTAATATGGATTTTGGAAGATTAAAAAAATTGCACTACATAATATAACTACCGAGGTGAAATCAGCAAAAAAATTAAAAGCATATCGATCTAAAACAGTAACCAAATCGAGTTTAATGAGACAGATATGAGGGATGTTAGGAGCCCATACAAAATTATTCATTGCTACTAAAATGTTCCATTCATACGAATACAGTTTTTTTTATTCAACTAGTACTGGGGCTGACGGCTCGCCGACAAAAGGGTGGGACGGGCCAAATAATTGCCAAAACGCTTCGAGTGAGGCCCATTGTGTTTATTTACAATAGGGTGCACTAAGTGGGGGTAGTTTTTGTAATTGTTACTTTAGAATCTCACCCTCAGCAATCAGTCGTAGGGCAAACCTCGCAGCGAGAGCAGCCAAAATGAACCGGTCATTTTTGGTAGACACGTTGATCAGTGATTCGAAAGATTGCAAGAAGACAGACATGGCCAGTGACCCCTTGCACGCGTACACCAACCTCATGAGCCACCATTTGGATCCGAGACCCAAGTTCCTGCCTTATCCGTACCCAGGGAGCTTAAACCTGCTGAGTTTGGGCTTGCAGCAGCAACAAAGAACTCCAGATTTATTCAGGCCATTTCTGGAGCATCTCAATTTCCGTTATCCAATAATGCATCAACTGCCACGCCAGCCAGAGTTGTACGAGCCGAGTGACAATAGACAAATAGATGGATATTTAAAAACGGAAGAACCCGAACCCGTCAACTTTGTGAGCCGAAGGAAGAAGTCCGTCTCACCGTACCTGCATCACCCTTACAAGCCAACTACTTCGCCATCTAAAAGCCAGGGGCAAAGGTCACCATCTCTATCCAGCGATAGCAGGAACGGCACTCCAAGTCCCCCGCTAGCGCATCCAGAAGAACTACTGCCAGGCTACTCCAAGGAACTAAAGCGCTTGCCGTTAAAAGAAGATTCTAGCAAGCGCATCAGAACAGCTTTCACAGGCACCCAGCTTTTGGAATTGGAGAGAGAATTTTCAATGAATATGTACTTATCAAGACTGAGGCGAATCGAGATTGCTTCGAGATTGAAACTATCGGAGAAGCAAGTGAAAATCTGGTTCCAGAACCGTCGTGTTAAGCTGAAGAAGGAAGAAAGCCCCTCGTCCAATGACGGGCGAGTGAAGAAGTGCTGCTGCGCCAAAGCGTCGTGCTCCAAGAATAGCTCGGCGTCATGTGAAAACGAACAAGAACAAATTGATGTGGTCAGTGATAATGACGCGAGTTTTGAAGCGCAGAACTTGTCGCGCTTCTCTTGATTAACTGCAGTTGGGAACTAGTGTAGGTTAGTTTGTAAAATAAATTATTGCGGTTTTCGCTAAGCTCAGTGTTTTGTATCAGTGCTTTTTCACTCGAAAGCTACGAGTGTTTAGATAAACTGTTACATGGTTAAACTTTACAGTCATGATAAAACTGTATTGCAATAGTTAGTTTTGTATTTATCAAACAACAGTGAACATTGTTATTATCGGAATATGCTTGTAAAAATTAACGTTTTGTAAAAAATCATACAAAAACATTAACTTAAATTATATCACGATGGTTTTAATGGCGAAGACATCAAAAAATACCTCTTGATTTTGTAAAAATGTGAAAAATAAAGACGTCGATGTGAAATTATAGCATAACATTGTATATAAAAATAATTTATAAAAGTTTGGAATGATGATAGAAATATATTTTCGTAAAAATTTACAACTTGTTAGGTACAAATAAAATTTTATGATTGGTACTTCTTAATTTTTCCTTCATAACCCGTTTTCAGTGCTGCTTCATAGAAAATCGCTTTGGCTTCTGATTTCTTCTAAAGCTACACCATCATCATTATCAGCCTATATTTAGGCGAAGGAGAGAGAAAGAGTTAGAGTTAAAAACCCACCACGCTGCTCTGATGTCTGTTTGACTTTCGTTTGTCACAATAACTACCAGATTAATTAAAACGACCGGTGCAAAAGGGGCACAAGGGGGTGTAACGTTAACAACATGACACTTTAAATTTTTTAGGTCAGCCTGGAAACCGAACTCAGGACTTCACTATCCATAGCTGCACGGTCTAAGCAAAAGACCAACGAGGCAGTTATGAAGTCAAGCAGTTGTATAAATATCTGCTTTACAATATTCACTTTATATATTTTTAGGGACTTGAAATATTATTTTTTTATAAAGCTCAATTTGCTCAATTTGAATATTCCCGTAATTGGTTAACTATAGTAAACCATAACCCTGATAGCATAACTGTCTACCAAGCTATTTACCACACAAAAGATAAGATTTGTCTTATAGATAAATTTTCTACTAAAGTACAATGTTATATATATTGTTTTGGAATTAGCAGAAATAAATAATTTCTATAATATCTGTTATATAAATCCCTACTAAAGCCCAACTTATTAACCGACGAAAAAAAACGGAGGAGGTTCTCAATTCGACACGTATATAATATATTTTTTTTTATGTATGACTACGCATAACTTTTTACAGTTGTCCGATTTTGATAATTCTTTACTTATTAAAAAGGGCATACTTCCAAAGTGGTCCCATTGTCATCATGTTAGGATCTGATGATGATATCCTGGGAAAAATGAAGGAACTCTTCAAATTTTGTAGGCACACTTGCAGCGATTTCGGTTTTTGTGTAAGTATCGGTAGCTTTTTGGCTACAAGTGTCGTAAAATATACTATGACAGTAAGATATGTTTAGGTAATAAGTGGAACTCACTCAGGAAATCTAAGTTTCCAGATTCTCTATACCTGAATATCTTTAGCCCATCAACTTGCATTGGAGGAGCGTGCTGGAATAGAAAACCCAAACAAGGAGGGAGGCCTGGGCATTAAGCGGGCCGTCAATAGGCTGCTAATGATGGGGTATCTTTAAACAAGCATCTTCTTCATTATTCATTTACAAGCCTATATAATAATATACGGAGATAAAAACTACTTTTAAAAACCGCATAAAAATCTCCTTTACATTTAAAGCTCTTAAAGATTAACTGTACAGGGCGTCCCACGGCAATGCCACATGGAGGGAAAGTACCTTAATAATTGTAGATAGAACATTTTACTCAAAGGTAATAAAATAAAGTCTTCTTTCAGTATAAAAATTTTTAACAAAAAATAGAACCGACTCAAAACGCACTAAAAAGTAAAAAATAACTGTGTCATTTAGTTGCTTTAATTTACTTAAGCATATCTAGGAGTCGGTGCCAGCCAAGTTTAAGGAACATTTATTTTACGTAGTAAAGCAGTTTGTGGGTTCTAGGTAACGTCCTTGAAAGTAGAAACCTTGGCTGGCACCGACTCCTAGATATGCGTAAGTAAATTAAAGCAACTAAATGACACAGTTATTTTTTACTTTTTAGTGCGTTTTGAGTCGGTTCTATTTTTTGTTAAAAATTTTTATTTCTTACTTTTTAGTGATTTATCGCCACGTAACGTACTCGTACTATACTGTCATAGTATATTATATGGCACTAGTAGCCAAAAAGCTACCGATACCGAGTTAAAAACCGAAATCGCTATAAGCGTGCCTCCAAAATTTGAAGAGTTCCTTCAATTTCCCCAGGATATCATCAGCAGATCCTAACATGAGGACAATGGGACCACCTTGGATGTATGCCCTTTCTAATAAAAAAAGAATTATCAAAATCGGACAACACTGTAAAAAGTTATGCGTGGTCATACATAAAAAAAAAAAAAAAAAAAAAAAAAAAACAAATATACGTGTCGAATTGAGAACCTCCTCCGTTTTTTTTCGTCGGTTAAAAATGTTCCATCTACGATAATTAAGGTACTTTCCCTCCATGTGGCATAACTACATGGACATCCTGTATAAATAGGCTTTATTAGCTTTAAAACATATTTTTTATGTTTTTTTACACTTCTTCCGTCATTTTCCTTTAATTTTTGGCAATCATATTCAACATCAAAACATTTTATGTTAGTTCCTTCTTCATTTCTGCACGAAAGGGAATGCTTAAAATATTGGTCGGATAATTGAAGGGCACAAATAGAATGTGATTACTGAATTTTATTCGAGGGATTTGGAATCTCGAGTGTTGTCTGGAATTCAGGGGACGTTTCAATTGACATACCTAATGACACGAATTCTATAGTTATGATCTTAATTAAAATAACTTTTGCTTTGATAATTGAACTCTGTAATTTACAGCTATTTGTGCTAACTGTTTATGAAACGGTAATAAATAGCTGGCGGATATTAATGAAGTTGTTATTAGTTATTTGATATAAGTAACATTTTGCTAAATGATTTTAAGCTATTGCATAGCTTCTATCGCGGGCCTTGAGCGTGGAGATCGAATTCAGAAATTCCGTAACGAAAAGACCTAACACCCCCCACACTTTTTAGTTTTTCAGATTGTAATTAATTATTAATTAATAATTGTAATAGCTTTTTTTTTACTTAAATTAAAAAAAAAATGAAAAAATAAAAATAAAAATTTAAAAAAGCCAACATCATACCGTGTTCCCAGGCGGTGCGGTGTCCGAGTGCCACACGTCTTTTTTTTAATTAAAAAAATAGTATGTCTTTTAAATACGACTAATAAGGGGAATATTGTATTTCTCAATCATATTACTTCAAAACTTCCAATACCTCCTCCTCTTACTTTAGACCTCTAGAATTTGTTGAACAGTTGTGGTATTAAGGCCTAGTTTGACATAGATCGCGACGCGGTAGATATTATTACTACATATAATCTACCGCGTCTCTCTGTTTGTTCCCGATAAGTTCGACGACTATATATTGAACGGATTTGTATGTAGTTTGAACAATACATAGAAAGAATCATGAAAAAAGTTCTAGTATATTATTTATCAAGACTTTATATAAAGACTATAGATTGAGATTTTTCTTAATTTGTCTTGGTCTGGCTGGTGGGAGGCTTTTCGCCGTGGCTAGTTACCACCCTACCGACAAAGACGTACCGCCAAGCGATTTAGCGTTCCGGTACGATGTCGTGTAGAAACCGCAAGGGATGTGGATTTCCATCCTACTCCTAACACGTTAGTCCGATTCCATCTTAGATTGCATTATCACTTAACATCAGGTGTGATAGCAGTCAGGGGCCAACTTGTAGTCAATAAAAAAAAAAGTATCTGAAGTAGGACGATAAATGAATGAATGAAATGAAATGAATACGAAGTGTCTAAAAAATTCTCGTCACCTTGGAGTTTTTGTTTACTAGAAATATTTTAAAGATGCTATACTCATTATCTTAAAGAATAGTCGTTTACAAGATTTTGGTGTTATTCGAAGTCACGGGCATCCACTAGTGTATACTAAGAACCTATTCTGTGGTCTAGATAATACCATATATTCTGAACTAAGCCTACACGATACAATTACAAGCGGGTAGCTCGTTGCCAAATAGTCTTGTTCGACCGACTGAGAGAATTCAATCAGGAATATTATCATTCGAACAGTGAACTGCATTGCATTGTTAATGGATTTGAATTCTAATTTAAATATCATATCCGATACTAATTGGAAAATAAATCATTATTCATCATTATCATCATCATTAACAGCCGATGGACGACCTCTGCTGGACATAGGCCTTATTAGGGACTTCCAAATATATCGATCCTGAGCAACGGCTCCCTGCGACACATTTGATGCGTCAGGTGGGGGAATCAGCGAATGATCTTTCCGGTGCGGGGTTGCCATTCCAGCACCTTCAACGTCCATCAACTGTTCAACACGTGCCCCGCCTATTTTCATTTCAATTCTGCAACTGGTTGAGCTATGTTTGTTACTTTGGTTCTTCTGCGGATTTCGTCATTTCTGATTCGATCACGCAGAGATACTCCGAACATTGCTCTTTCCATCGCCCTCTGAGTGACTCTGAGCCATCTTATGCAGCTCCCAGTTAGCAACCAAGTCTCTGATCTATAGTTATCAGTTGACAATATATAATGTTAGCAAGACACAGCTGCATTAGTATTGGTACTAAAAAGTAAGTACAAGTGTACAATCAATTTAAACTCTACTCCTCTTTTTCCACACCTTTGGTATGTAATATAGACATCTTTTATAATAATAGCCGTCATGAGTTTGAGTAAGAGGTAAAAATATATGAATACTCTATGACTAATTTAATTCCGTGATATTCTATTCAATGATGTTCAAACTTATGAGTACTTTACACAGATACACAAGCCAAGTAAAAAGAAGATAATGTGCGTGTGGCTGTGGATCAAAATGGACTCCACTAATACTCAATAGTGATAAAAATATGATAAATTTATTTACTGGACTAGCAAGGTAAGCCTAAACTCCAAATCCCCTATGTGATAGATGTCAAATAGGTTGACAATGATGAGGAAGGTTGTAACAAAGATTGAAATGTGTGTACCTAATAAGGATCTAAAAATAATGTTAGAGTAATAATTTGTGACTTTTTGTTTAACGAGTTTCCAATTATGTCGCTTCTTACAAAATGCATCGTACGAACATCTCTTCGATCGTTCCATCTTCAGTTAGACTGACAGTCCAATACGACAAAATGTCATTGGAGAATTCCGTTTTCTGTTAGATCTACTTTGGCACTGTTGTCACTTTATATCAGGTTCACATCGGCCTCAATGATGTCGTTTTGAATCGATATACAACCGATGGAATCAATGAGATACAAAATACTTGAAAATAGATGGCGTCGTTATTCAAATGAGACGTTGAGAGATGATCAGGCGCACGTTTGAACTCTCGACCCCACGACACACGCACCATATCGACATTAAGTAATAATTTACAATCATTAAATATGTATTCAATGCTTTCATCCAGTCATCATCCTCTCTCCAATTATGAAATCAGAACATAAGCCCCGCAAGCTCCCACGAGGGAACTATTTGCGGAACGACCATCATCCGTCTAAAATCAAATAACGTAATTATTTGCCGAAAGCATTTATTATCTATGGCAGGACGCGTGGCGACGTGCATCCGAAATGGTCTCGCGAATTTTGCCATCACAAAACACAACTAACAGATCTTATTTTCTAAACAATAATAGCCAAATTGCAACCACATACAGTTTGTCGAATGCAAAATTATATTTGTTGCACTCTCGATTTCTGTATACTCTATCAAACGCTTTTTACAGTTCCAAAATTAGAACCTGCCGGCTTATTAGAACTAAATAAAGATTATATTGCTTTGAAAAAAGTTTCGGTAGTGGATTCATAAGTTTGGAAAGCCATAGAACGCCACGCGGCAGTTCATTGGTATCTATTTGAATTCGGAAACCATTTTGAATTTGTTTTTCATCAGCCAGTTCTTCTTTACGTTTGAGCTGTCACTAAGTGTGTTCCCGTTGATCTGATTTATTTGTATTAGTTTTTCGGTCAGTGATCGAGAGGGGTGGGAAAAGTTTATTTGTTTGACAAATAATCATCATAATTAATTTGATATCTGTTTTTATTTTAATTTATTAATAAGTATATAATATTGAAATTTCTTAATTACAAATAGAAATATTTTTCTTTAGCCTCTATTTTATATTACATGTTATATTCTTCAAACGTCTTCTATCTTTCCTTTTAAATTTATTTTTTGTCATTGTAAAATAATTTACTTACATCTGTTTCAGTTGATAATAATACATTTTTTTATCTTTATAATAATCTGTAAAAAACGTCATGACAATGATCGTCTAATTTGCAATTTGCATTCAAACAAATTTAAAAAGCAGTGTCTAGAAAAAATAAATAAAAAGTAGCCTATAATTACTGTAAATGTCAGCAAGAAACAAACACTAGTTAATTTACAAACGAGTTTACTTTGTAATACAAAAGCGTAAATTTGTTTCACCAAACAAATAACCAACGGCCCTTGTTACGCTTCTTCTAATTATTTGATACACCCGACGATACTAAACAATTAATTTCTAGGGTCAACAAATCAATTTACAATGAACTCTATTACAATAGCAGTAAGATCTTCACAACTATTCGCAAAGCTTCCCCATAATAAATCCCGTATCACGCTGACAACCGTATGTTTTGTCACTGCTAATAGGTCACGGCTATCAAAACTTATGTCACATCTCTTATTATAGACTTCATTGAAATGTGTACCCTATTTTGATACCATTACATCATAGTTTTAATTATCATTACAATTGTTTCATTCATCATTATTAAATTCAATGTTATGTGCAATTCGTTTTTCATTTTCAGATATTGAATTTTCTGATTTAATACATACAGTTCATTTTCCTTCAACTATTAGCGTGTTAGTTGTGATGTTTAGGTCATTAGCGAGTGCCAGATGAGAATCACAATACAATGCAATATCATTTGGTAGCGAATCGAATGGATCGGGTTTGATCCTTGATAAATGGAAATTTAAATTTGTTTCAAAGTGTGTATTTGCGAAACAAAGTTTTAGTTCGAGATTCGTTGCGGGTCGCTGTGAAATGTTTCCAACACAGCTGACAATTATTTTAATTTTAAATTTTGTTTTGTTGCTCGTAGTTGTTTCATTTTATTGTTAATGTATACAGTGCTAATTTATTGAATAAATTTTAAAGTTTAGTATCATTCAACATTATCAGCCTGTTAACGGTCCACCACAGGGCCAGGCCTCACTACAGGCCAGCATAGACTCACCACTTTATTAACGATCATTATCAAATTTTGATGATAGTGACCGCGAGCGACGGCTTAACGTGCTCTCATGCCCGGGGGTGTAACTCCAACAACTTCCCGACTCCGGACTTGGAATGTACTAAAAATTTCATAGAAGAATGAAAGACTCCCCTTGACATCGTGATCAAAGCCACACATGCTTACCACTAGACAACGAGTCACGTTCACAAGACATGAATACCTTTTAAAAAAGTAATAAGTTGGTAATGAAAGGCCACATATTCCGTCATAAACGCTAGTCATTTCACGCGACATTGACGATCAATTCCGAGACGCACCTGCTTCGGTCAACGATTGTACATTAAACCGATCGTAACGGAGCTTTACACCTCTCCGATCATAGTAAACCTTTAACGCGAAATTGGATTTTTTCTGTTATAAACTACCAATTAGATGTTCAATATTTAAGTAAAATTAAATCATTTTTTTAAATTGTAACACTTGTTATACTTATTTTGATATCACTGACTTATTTTTATATAATTTTTGAAGATTTTTTCATAGATCCCTACACGTATGGGTTTGATGAAAAATAAATGTTGTTCGGACTAGAACCGGTGTATTCAACATGGTATGGACGTTGGCGAACAAATACACGAATAAGACAATCTGAAAAAACTAAAAAGGGTGAGGGGTGTTAGGATTTTTCGTTACAAAATTTCTCGATTCGATCTCCACGCTCAAGGCCCGCGATAAAAGCTATACAATAGCTTAAAAATGGTACATATTATCGTTAGAGCCATCCATTTGCAGCAATAGTTAGTATGGAAGCAGTTGTAGGACCGTCCACCGAGCCGTCCTTCTGCAGGTTTGAAAATTGATAATTTTCATACATTTTATTGATTTTTAAAAGTAACTGGCTACAATAATCAATAGTATCGTTATAAAAGTCCATTTGAATAGTTACTATAGCGCAAACAACAGAGATAGGCAAGAATTTAAAACAACATTAAATTGAAAATATAAAAAACCCTCAACAAAATTGTAATTCGCCATTTTTTACTAAACTAAAACCAACAAGTATGGCATTAACAAACGAGGTAACTTTAACTCAGAGGCACGTAGTTGTAAATTGAATGAAGAATATTTGAATAGAGAAGTCTGAAGCATTTACGATGAAACTTTGTCAATATATCAGCGTGAAATATTCAGAGCTGAGACGGAGACTAGTGCGATGCCATGGGAGTCATAACGCAGTTAAGTACGGTCGGCATAATAATATTATAATATTTTATGAGTTTCATTCCAGACTGGGAAGATATATTTTTCATGAAGTACCAATTTGTTACCTATAGCTACTTACTTTATGTACAAGTTATAAAATTTTTAAATTAAAAATTTAAAAAAGTCTGCGCAAGAAATACTTTTATTGAACCCAAAAAATACGATATGTCCACTGACCCAAGTACTTGATATGAATTTCAATTTATTACTTCTACGCGTTTATGAGGAAAGGGGGTACCTAAGTTTTAAAATTATTAAACATATTTTTATTATATGATTTAACTGAAAATTTCCAGTTTTCGCAATATTTCCTTTATTTCCGCTATATGACCTTGCTTCGTACCAAATTTAAAGATTCTAGATTGACAGGAAGTAACCTGTACGTTTAAATTCACTTGCGAGCGGCATAAACGGCTTGTTTGTGTATTTTGATTGCGTTGGCTTAGAGATATTTAGGGATATTTTCAGCTTGATATCTCCACGCGATCCTGAGAAAAAGAGTCTTCACAGACAGACAAACAGGCAAGAAAGTGGATATATTGTGTTATAAGGGCTCCGTATTATACCTTTAACGTACAGAACCCTAAAACATGAAAAAAGTGAAACGTTAAATAAAACAAAAAAAGCCAACATCACGCGGTGTTCCCAGGCGGTCACCCATCCAAGTACTGACCGCGCCCGATGTTGCTAAACTTTGGTGATCAGACGAGAACTGGTGTATTCAAAATGGTATGGACGTTGGCGACGATATATCCAAAAATAATCTGTTTTTGGGTCAGGGAACATATCGTATTTTTGGGTTCAATAAGTAGTTTTCTAGTAGACGTTTATTAAATTTTTTATTTAATTTATAAATTTGTAGATAAAGTAAGTAGCTATAGATAACAAATTGGTACTTCAAGAAAAAATATATCGTCCCAGTCAGGAATGAAACTCATAAAATATTAAGGGCGTAAGAATTTTTAACAGAAAAATTCTGTATGCGGCCGATTGCATGGCATTGGCAATTTATAATAACAAGCTTATTCTCACTTTGCTACGGCGTAGATACGAGCCTTGTGATTATTCTCATCATTGTCTGCCTATTAACGGTCAGGTTTTTTTTCTAGTTAAACTTGAAGCAGAATATTAGACTGTGTTCTATCGATATTTTCAGTAAGAATTTATGTCCGAAAAAAACATTTCCCGCACAAGTAGATTTATAAAATAACGTTTTTTCATCTACAAAAATAATCAGCCGTGATGAACACGCGAAAAACAAATTCCTGAATGTGAAACCATGCATTATGTATCACATGACTCTGAGCAGGGTTACCACACCAATACGTATTAGAAAATAAAGTCCACCTCACCGTCTGTCTGCCTGTCTGTCTGTTCGCGATTCAGAAACTACTAAACGGACTTTCGTGCAGTTTTACCCAATATATAGAGTGATTCCTGAGAAATATTTTGGTATATACTTTCTTAAGTTTTCGTGTATAATGGCTCAAATATGACGATAATAGTGTTATGGGGTATCTCGGCGCTTGGGTGCTTTCATTAAAAATATACTATTGACCTTGCGTTTAATCAGAATCTGGATTTAGTCCAGGAACGAGCCTAAAACAACGTACTTGTATGAAAAGTTTATTGAAATTGAATGAAAGAACGGAGAGATATGCATGGATCGTGGCAAGTGGAAGGACGAGGTCTCTGCCTATTCATTAATGAGGCGTGCTGTTTTACATATGTACTAGCTTTTGCCCGCGACTTCGTCCGCGTGGAATTAGTTATTACGGCAGCCTAATTTTTCTAAGCTTTGAATGTGATATTTATTAATATCTAATCAACTGCCCAAGAAATAGGTCTTAAGCTTTCAAAATGACGATACTTTCATACAACATTTCATCCCCCCTTTAACCCCTTACAACCCTTTTTTCTCAATTCAAAATAGCCTATGTCCTTTTTCAGGCTCTAGACTTAATGGGTACCAAATTTCATTTAAATCGGTTCAGTAGTTGTAGAGTGAAAGCAAGACAGACAGACAGACAGACAGAGTTACTTTCGCATTTATAATATTAGTTAGGATGTATGTATAAAGATAAGCTTGCTAACCTCATTTTATTTTATTTGCCTAGTAGGTACCACAGCAGCCGCCAACCCTGACAAAAAGGTGACTTTCTTTTTCAAGCCAGCCAACCTTACGTTTTTTGCGATGAACTCGGACCTTTATTGGACCTTTCGCGAATTAAATTTGATGTTGGATGGAATGGATAGCTTGTTTCTAAAATATTTATAGCGTCGCGACCAGTGGAAGCGAGTCTAACCCTTGGATTACACCGTTACCATACAGTTTGTTTTATACATTACAAGTTAGCCCTTGACTGCAATCACACCTGATGGTAAGTGATGATTCTATCTACGATCAAATCAAATTAAGTTTGGATGGAAGCGGGCTAGCTTGTGTAGCATAGCAGCCATACCCTTTTGTTTCTACACGACATCGTACCGGAACGCTAAATCGCTTGGCGGTACGTCTATGTCGGTAGGGTGGTATAACTAACGACCGAAGCCTTCCACCAACCAGATCTGGAATCGAATCTCAATCTGTCCAGCCGGAAATCGAACCCGGGACTTCCGTCTTAAAATCCACCGTGCATACCACTGCGCGAAGATTTTTTGAAATGACAGCAAACAAAAGGACAAGGCATCAAATTCGATTTGTTTTCGACGCCTCCCGGTTAATTATGGTTTTATTTACACCATAATGTCACGGTGGCGGCAGGTATCTCCAGCGGCCCATAAAATCTATTAATGGGCCCTTTAATACAAAAACGTTATGGATTTTTTGTAAATTGCTTTTAGATTTTGACACTCATCAAAAATAATCGAAAATACCTACTCTTCTTTATGTTAGGCTTATAATAATGAAAAACAATGATTGTCTTTGAGCAAACAACGCCTCTGACCAATAAATCCTTTTGACGGCCACCGTGGCACAGTCGTATGCGCCATAGATTTATAACACTGAATCAAGACAAAAACATTTATTGGAATTCATATTGATTTCGAAGATATTGTTTATCGTAGCAAAAAAGCCAACATCATGTGGTGTTTCCAGGCGATCACCCATCCAAGTGCTCACCGCGCCCAATGTTGCTTATCTTCGGTGATCGGACGAGAACCGGTGTATTCAACATGGTATGAACGTTGGCGACGATTGTTTCCAAAATAATCTGTTGTTTACGCATCCATAAGACTTTTTAATCTTTTGATCTCATAGTCTCGCTCCGCTCAATGGAGAACATTTAATCAGTAGCGTAAGAAGCTTTTATGCGCCCTGGGCCGTGATAACTGCGCCCTACCAACTTGTAACTGACTCTAAATAAGGTATTGTTTGTATATGATCTGGTCATTACTGCGCCCTGTGCACTGCCCTAGTTACGGAACTGCATTTAATCTAAGCAAAGCTTCATGATGGGCCTGCAAAGCAACACATCGGTGGGTCTTGGCTCGTTAAACTTTGGCCACGACTACAGCCACTGGCCATAACCGAAACTTTCAAAAATATACGCAAGTAAAACCGTGGGACACAACTGGCAATATTATAATAACAAGTTTGTTCTCACTTTGCTACGGCGTAGCTCTACGAACCTTGTGATTATAAGTTGTTTCAATTATGACTATACTTCGTCCGCGGAAAATAGTATAGTAGACCAGTGCATTTAATTTTTGAAACCAAATAAAATCACAGTAGGATGAAACCCATTAGAAAGGAAGGAGAATATCATAAAAATGAAAGGAAAAATAAATTACGGGCGATCTGCGGTCGGGAAGGGGTAGAGAGTGAGGATTTAGGGGTTAAAAACGGTTTTTCTCGATTTCCACCAAAACTAAAAGTCCTACGGAAAAGAGTTGAATGGCAAAGTTGTAGGTAATAAAAAGATCTAAAACTTTTATTTCTACACTTTTCTCACATAACCTCAAAATTTATGTGAAAAATTAAAAAACCAAGTTTTTCGTTTTTTATTTTTATCTTTGACAAATAACCAAATTTAGTTTCATAAAATTTGGTAAAACTTTTTTGAACTATTTTGAATGAATATCCAAAAAATAACCAAATTTTCAACCGAAAAATTGGCCGTCAAAATATCATTTTTTTTTCGAAAAATTGGTGTGCTTTCTGTTCCTTGAAATCTCTATTTTCCGATGGTGAAAAAATATATATATGTTACCTTAGTAAACATTCTCAGAAAAGGCAACTTTGCTCCTCAGATCGCCCGTAATTTATTTTTACTTTCATTTTTATGATATTCTCCTCATTTTCTGATGGGTTTCATTCTACTTCGATTTTCTTGTACTTTTTGTTAACTTTAAGGCTAATTGCACTGGAGTATAGATATACCTTTTTCTTACATCAAAGAAATAAAAATTAAAAAATTTAATGTGAAAATAACATTCTAATTATTAAATATCGATCAATCCGTCTCGGAGATAACATTGTGATTTATATTAGCAATAACTTCGAACAGAACCCGAGACTTCTGATTGTTACATTGTGACACAGGTCACGAGTATAGTTCTAAAAGGGATCCCATTGGTACGCGTTCACTACGAGTTGTGTAATTATCTTCGACTCGAACACGCCTGCGGTTTCACCCATGTAGCAATTCAGGATAAAATGTGGCCTATGTGTTATTCTGATATATGATCTATATTATTGTGAAATTTCATCAAAATCAATTCAGTAGTTTTTCTGTGATAAAATAACACACATCTATCCATCCATCCAAACTTTCGCCTTTATATTATTAGTATAAGAAGTGTACCTACCGGCAAAGGTCTGAAATACAAAATGTTATTTACTTTAATTCCAAAAATTATCATTTATTCGTATAACATTTATTTTTACTACGGTATTTAGATAACTTGTTAAGATTAGAACCAATGTTTTATATTTACGTTTATTTTCATAAACGCGACTCTCCCTTCGCAATTAAGATATCAAGTTCGGCACGTGGCGTGATATCCCTAATATAAACAATATTTTAAAACGTATGTTTATTTCTCGTAATAATCGTTTTATCCCGGGGCGCTGTCCGACGCAGGCTCCATTGTTATTTTATTAATGCCTTATAGATAATAATTATTTTAGTAAATCAGCTCCGTTCTGGCTAGTGCTATGCCGTTAGATAGTTCTATATAGGTAGGATTGCCATCCGTCCGGGTTTCCTCGGATTTGTCCTAGTTTAGAGAGCATCCGGGGAGCGACCGGGGAAGGTTTCATTTGTAGACCGGGTTTTAAAAAAATAAATAAATAAAAAATATTTTGGCCGCCCTCGAGACACGCACTATGCTCGCACCACACAACGATTAACCGATGAACAAAGTATATTCGCAGTTCCAAATTAAAAAAGGTGATTTATGACATTTTCAACTATTTTTTGGACGAAAGGAGTAGGACGAAATCCACACGGTTTCTACACGACATCGTACCGGAACGCTTAATCGCTTGGCGGTACGTCTTTGTCGGTAGGGTGGTAACTAGCCACGGCGAAAGCCTCCCATGTATATATGCACGTGAATAGATTTTGATGAAACTTCACATTACATACCAGAATAACACATAGGCTGTTCCCGAAATTCCTACAGGAATGAGGACTACGTGGGTGAAACCGCGGGCGTCCCCTAGTACAGAATAATTATTATTTTCTTCTGCCATTTTGAATCCGCCATCTATAGCAATATCATGGGACTATTATGCAAATTCAGTTATACTGCCAACTAGTATGTTACTTTAAGACTAAATCACCCAGGCCTGCAATCTTTAAGTAGTACATCAGTGATTTGATAGATGGCGCTTTTATGAACCAATTTCCGAAAACGAAAAATTGTATATTTCGTGACTCATTCGTAATCGTCATTATAATTGAGAAATTGCATTTATTTACTACTGATGACTGTTTTCTATGCAGAATAATCCCGAATACATCACAAATACAAATCAACTTTCGTTTATAGTTTTACCACCAACAAATAGATGGCGCTGTATGCTATCAAAATTATGCTTTTGATTTACTTGATTTTTTCAAAATACTCTGAATAAAAACATTTGGTTATTGTATAAGCTTATATTAAATTAACTTACAAAAAATAAAAAAGTAATTTTGAAACCGTAATAGTGTAATCTATGAATATAAATCGACTAGTTCTACATCGCGCTATTGAAGTGTTTTTCATTTTTAGGTATATAAGAAGCAAGAATGTCTCAATTATTGTACTCGCTTCGGCAGTACATATACTAAAATTGGAACGATACAGAGAAGATTAGCATGGCCCCTGCGCAAGGATGACACGCAAAATCGTGAAGCGTTCCACATTTTTTGATAATATTTGTACCCATAATTGTATATTTCCTTTATGCATCTATTAAATTTTTAATGAAAATAAATTATTGCTTCTTGGATTATTACAGGTTTTATAGATTTGTTTTTCTAGAAATGCGATAAAGAAATATAATTAAATAAATTGGTTGTCTGTAAAGTCGGCTTACTGACGATAGTTGAACGTGACAATGTCTTAAGAAAATACTGATGGGATGGTAGCATTTAATTGGTTATTAAATTTTTTAATTTAAGTATATTTTTATAAATATTAATTTAAATTAATAAAATAATTGATTTTGATTTTATAAATTTATATTTTAAATTTATAATAAATATATTAATTTATAAGTATATTAATTTTTAATTTAAAATTAATATATTTAATAATTATATTTAATAGATGGATGTCGAACGCTGCCGAACGCAAAGGCCGATTGTGCTTCTTTGTCGCTCGTTCCACGCTCTCGCTTGCACTTCAAGCCTTACATGGAACGCCTCAAAGCGAGGTAACGACGCATGACATCATTGTTTTTTGATTTTATTGACGTTGTAACGTCAATAATCTTGGCGTCAACTAAATGACTTCGCCACTAGAGTGGGTGTAGATATAAGAAAGGCAAGGGAGAGTATAAAAGATTTAAAAGGGTCGAAGCGCATCCGCGATGGCGGACCTCATCATACTAATAATAATATACCTACCTATATAATAAGCTGGGTAAAATACATACCCGAACATAGAAGTCCTTCTCTTTTAAAGTCGGTTAAAAAGTGTAATTAATGACGAAACATCCTAATGTCGTACAGAGCCTCGTATAATAATTCGCAAGAAGTTTTTATTTCGAGTGCGTCCCTCGGGCCCACTCTTAAGAAAGCTCTTACACAGATGAGATTTGAGATCTCCCTACAAGATTGCACTCGGAATTTTGTAAGCAAATGAATGTCTCGAGGAAAGGTATTTTGACTAACTCTGAGGCGTAGAGATAGGCTAGGTATCTATAACCATTCTAAGTGCGCCCACCGACATTGGAGCAGCGTGGTCTACGTTGCAATTCCCCTCTCCTACAGGGTGGGACTCCAGGATACCTACCATCAACTATAATAGCGACTCAACTGTAGACCAAAACCGACAAGTGTGGCTAGTGTAAGATTTTACCGCGTCGATATCGAGAACGGTAAACGCAAATTTTATATGACACTGACACTCACCCATTTGAGTTTTCTCTCGATACTGCCAGGGGCGCTGCTTCAATTCCATATAAAATTTGCCTTTACGCGAATGTGAAGTTTTCGATTTGTTTTGTTGAAAGCTCGCACTAGGCACTCAGCTGACGTTATTGCGTAATAATAACCTAAACTGCAATTCAGTTTAGATCTACAGTTGAGTGGCTATTATAGTTGATGGTAGGTATGCACGCCCTATTGTGCGCTGTTAATAGGACGATAATAAAGAATAAAGTTAAGAAATTAATTACAATTAAATTAAATATTAATTTTAAAAACTCATAGATTTACAATAGGAATAAAGCGATGCTGAAACTAAAAGAAAGTTATTTAAAAAGTAAGGGTAATTTTGAGACATACTTTTATACCAAATATAAAAGTATATATTTAAAAAATAGCATTGAGAATTTATTACTCAAAAATATGCCAACAGGAAAACTTGCGAGTAAAATATTCTGTAGCCAGTTCACAAAGAAGGTTAGATATAGTTGCAGTACATGTAAGTAAGAGTGGAGGCAAATTGCATTGAGAATCAATCAGTGCCCCCTGCGTCGCTGCACCTGGCGATCAAATTGAAAACTACGGAATGGATATTTGCCTGCTCGCCTCGACCTATGAATTCTAAGTCTTTGGAATTTGCATTTCAAGCCGCGTTGGTGAATAGTTCGAACATTGTAACCCATAGACCCTGAGTTCAAAGATCATGGCATGAAATCGTATTGTTTAGAAAGATTTTTATGCTATGTGAAAAATCTTTATTATATTTGCATTTTTTTTTTATCAACTACAAAGGAGAATGCCAGACAATGTTTAGGACTTTAACCCACTAATAAAAACATATTGTACAACAATGTATTATGCATCATTTTATTGCATTTATTTTACTATTTAATATAAATTACATTTAAAAGCTCTAGAACTCGGAATTTTCGACACGAACCTAACGTTCGTCATAGTCCATTTACGTATTGTTGTTCCGTATAGTCGTCACACTGAAATGACAGTCGCAAAGCTTCATTAAATACATTTTAAACAGGCTTAACGACTCTGGATACTAGCCTTTTAGAGCCCACTGATGAAAATACAAT
Organism: Mycalesis mineus; assembly: GCA_034621355.1. NCBI lineage: Eukaryota > Metazoa > Arthropoda > Insecta > Lepidoptera > Nymphalidae > Mycalesis > Mycalesis mineus. The sequence goes on from CM067893.1 coordinate 16,102,997, forward strand.
AAAAACGATTTAATAGACTAGAACCCAGTGCAACAATAGAGATTTAAAAATGCGTAAAGAATGTAACATACATACATAAACATCACGCCTCGTTCCCATAGGGGTAGGCAGAGACCACATCCCTCCATTTGCCACGGTCCTTGCATACCTCCTTAGCTTCTTCTACTCTCATTAATCCTTTCATACAAGTTCGTCGGTTTAGGGTACTCTTAACCTGGCCATTATTTAAAATGTCCTGAATTTGGTTCAGGAACATTCGCCTAGGTCTTCCCCTTCCAACATTTCCATTCACCCTCGCCTTGTAAATCTCTTTTGTTAATCTTCCTTCATCCATTCTCTCTACATGTCCAAACCATCTAAGCATCCCTTTCTCAATTTTAGTCACTACATCTTCTTTTACACCACACTGCTCTCTTATTATACTATTGTTAACTCTGTCACTCAGTTTTATTCCACTCATACTCCTCAACGCTCTCATCTCTACTGCATTTATTTTACTTTTATGCTTCTTCTGCCATACCCAACTTTCACTACCATACATGAGTGTGGACACCAGCACACCTCTATGCACAGCCAGTCTTGCCTTCTGAGACACTTTCTGGCTATTCATAAATGCATGAAGAGCACCATTCACCATGTTTCCAGCATTTACTCTTCTTTCAATATCACTCTCACACGTTCCATCTTTCGTGAATTTACTACCCAGGTATACAAACTCTTTTACTTCTTCCACTTTCTCTCCATCTATCAAAATATTACAATCTGTCACATGTTCATCTCTTTCAAAAATCATTACTTTCGTTTTGCTGACATTCACTTTCATTCCTTTCCTTTTCAAAGCTACATTCATAATAGTTACCATTTCTTGTAACTCATTAGCAGACGATGCAAGTAATACTTGATCATCTGCGTAGAGAAGACATTTAATAAGTAACTCGTTCATTCTTAGACCACATGCACTTTCTTTCAAATCTATCAAGCAACTGTCCATGAACAAATTGAACAGCCATGGTGACGCTACACACCCCTGTCGTACGCCCCTATCCACTGGGAACCACTCAGTGTAGGCCCCATTTATTCTGACACAAGCACTAGAATTGTCATACAGAGATTTCAGTGCTCGGACCAGACTGCTGCTCACCCCATACGTGGACAATGTTGACCATAGTTCATTCCTCACCACACGGTCATAGGCCTTTTCCAAGTCAATAAAAGCACAGTACACTTTTTGGTGTTTAGCCAAAAATTTTTCAGCTATACATCGCAAGGAAAAGACCTGATCTGTACATCCCATTCCTTTCCTAAATCCTGCTTGCACATCCCACATTTTACCATTAGTTTCATTTATCAACCTTTCAACCAGCACCTTTGCATACAGTTTGCCGACAATACTGAGAAGGCTGATCCCTCGGTAATTCTTGCAATCTTGTTGTGACCCTTTTCCCTTATATAGTGCAACAATTACGGCCTTAGTCCAGTCGCCTGGAACTTGGCCCTTCCGTCAGGGGGTACTTCCGTCAGGGGGTACTCATCGTGTCTGTCTGTCCGATAGTCACAGTATGGTACACGGGTAAGCGACCCCGGCTCCCCCGAGCTGTTACTGACTCTTCTTGAACCGAGCCAGTAATATCCTCTTTACCTTACTTATCCCATCTCTTATTCTCTTTAGCCCATCCTTTCCGTCAATTCCTTTCTCCTACCCATCTTTGCCAGTCCAAGGTTGCCGTGCCGAGGGACTCGTGGCTAGGGGCATGCCTAGTCGCTAGCGATTGCCCTGGGACCGGGCGAACCCGGAAAAAGGCTAGCCTTATTCTGGCATGCGGGGCTCTGCCAGAATGGACTCTGTTTTTCCCTTGCTACTCGTGGGAACGCAATGATTAAAAAGTTGAATGTCATAAAGGGCGGCGATGAGATTCGCGATCCATCACGTCTCGTTCCTCATGGGGGCGAAAAGCGGGCCACGGAGAGCCGATTTGCTTTGAATGTAAATTAAAAGGAAATAGTTTAATTACTTTTTTTAGCATAATTTTAATCCGATGTCCAACAGTAAAAATGACTTATTGTAGAACATTTATAGAACATTAGAAAAATATCCTATTATAATTAAAGGATATTTTTAGTACATTTAAAATTTGTGTTCTTTCTGGGTTACGATCTGGCATTCTCCTTTGCCCTTGACTGCTTACACACCTGATGTTAAGTGTTGATGCAATCTAAGATGAAAGCGGGCTAACTTGTTAGGAGTAGGATGAAATTCCACACCCCCTTTTCGGTTTCTACACGACATCGTACCGGAACGCTAAATCGCTTGGCGGTACGTCTTTGTCGGTAGGGTGGTAACTAGCCACAGCGAAAGCCTCCCACCAGCCAGACCAAGACAAATTATGAAAAATCTCAATCTGCCCCACAGGGAATCGAACCCAGGACCTCCGTCTTATAAACCCACCGCGCATGCCACTGCGCCACGGAGGCCTTCGTTTTTTTATTAGAAGTTGTATTTTTAAAGTAAAATTAAAAGAATAAATTACAACATTTGAAAATACTAAAACAAGATAGCAATATTGCAATTGTATTAACTTTTTATAAAAATTCAGTTTTTAGACGAGACAAATACTTTAATTTGAATATTTAAATGGATACTACAGTCAATATTTTCCGATAACAATGGCTTAAGAATTGAAATGGGCGGCAAAAGGGTAGAAGTTGAAACGGGTTCTTAATTCACTAATTCCCTTAATGAGCGGAAGGTCAAGAGGTCGTTCCGTTAAGCGCATTAACGGCTCCTCTCGCGTTACTAATAGATACGAGGTTTCTTCCGGAAATTGAAGGAACATAGCTTAAGGAAATTGGTTTCTTGCTCTATTGTAATATGTTTCTCTGCTGCGACTGTTATTACTACTTTATTTCTTCGACGAGTACTTCATAACCTGTTACCACGGCTATTCGCAGAATTCTTTGTGGAAGAACTTATTTAGGAATCTAATAATAATTTATATTGCGATTCGAGGGATTTCTTTACTGTATTGTATGCTATGGTCTATTGGTTAGTCTATGTGGCTATGATCACGAGGTTCTGGGTTCGATTTCTGAGCAAGGTCATGGAATTATTCTGTGTTCTATGAAATTTTCAGTACATTCCAAACTCAGAGTCGGAAAGTTGGTGGTGTTATCCCTGTGCTTTGGAGTTAGCTCAGTTAAAGTCACTATCTTCAATATCTGATAGTGATCGTTAATAAATGAAACATGATCACCCTAAGCCCGCCACCCCGCTTTGGAGCAGCGTGGTGGGCCTACGTTGCGTATCCTCTTCTATAAGGAGAAACGTCTGGCCCTGTACTGGGCCATAAATAGGTTGAAAATGATGATCTATTTTCATATCTAAGAATTGCATGACTCTATCTGCTTACCTACAAACATATGACTACGAGGGCGTTAGTCTGGTAGGTAACTTTCGTGTAAGGTTGCTATCTCAAGATTTTAAGCAAATTCTTGAAACCCTCAAATCTCCATCAGAATTCTGCCTAGGAAGCTAATTTTTTTAGGCGTGTACTTTTGACGTGACTACGTCTTATAATTCGATAGAGCCGGCTGCACGCACGAAAAAACATGACGTCATGCGTCGTTACATCGATTTGAGGCGTTCCATGTAAGGCTTGAAGTGCAAGCGAGAGCGCGGAACGAGTGACAAAGAAGCACAATCGGCCTTTGCGTTCGGCAGCGTTCGACATGCGTCTATTAAATATAATTATTAAATATATTAATTTTAAATTAAAAATTAATATATTTATAAATTAATATATATATTATAAATTTATAAAATCAAAATCAATTATTTTATTAATTTAAATTAATATTTATAAAAATATACTTAAATTAATATTTAATTTTAAAATTTAATTAAATTTCAAATCAGTATTTTCTTAAGTCGTTGTCACGTTCAACTATCGTCAGTAAACCGACTTTACAGACAACCAATTTTTTCTCCTTAATAACTAGTTGACCGGTTGATAAGTTATTTATCTTACAAGTTCATACCTCTCATTCTGCAGTCGTTCGTTCATTCCCGAATATCGTGCTCCTGGTAGGATCCCAACATCAAACGGGTCCAATTTTTCCAACGACTTTTAAGAGCACCTACTTCATAACCTACAAATTTTGCTCCAATAGTTGGTCGTTGTAACAGAACTCGTCCGAAAGTAGTCTTTAACCCTGCAGTAGTCGCGCACCTAAAAGTAACGGGATAAGTCGCGCGGGCTACATATGTAGTCCGTTTTCACATTTAAATAAAAAAATATATAAGCATAAACTGTTTATTATTTCTATGAAAATATAATCAGCACAGATTTTAACATAATAAATTAACAAAACTTATTTCACAACCTCTGTATTACAAAATAATTACCAAAAACAAAAAATCTCTCCAAATTGGTACAAAAATCACATGATTCGCTCTAACTGAGATAACAAAAAACTTTTAGTTGAAACTTATTTCTTAATTACATTTTCTGCACAGGATAGGCACATAATCTTTAGATGATACCCGCAAACGAACTTGTTGCAGGCGGTGAACACCTTTCTGGTGCTCTTATTGCGCGCTCTTTCACAGTCATGGCAACGGCGTACAATATTGGATGTCGACCAATATGTTTTACCAATCACTCCAGCCATTAGTAAAATCCAAACATAACAGTTTCATTCGTTTGTTTAGCATCTTGTTCTTGATGTAGCCATTTTTTTATAAGTATGTTTGGTAATGAGGTCAATTATTTGATCATCAACAAAAAGTGACACACAGTCTTTTTTGCCGAGCTGTCCCTTTAGCTCCAGGAGGCACAATTACTATGTTGTGACTTCGTATTCTGCCTTTATTCAAAGAAATTGTTTTTGACCACTATGTATTGTCAATTCCGGTGTAAAAGTCAGTGCGCCGGCGTCGCTGAGGCAGTTCATCATCTTCAGAGCTTTTGCCTGACCTTTAGCCAGAGCTTTACCTGGGATATCCTGCTCCTGTTTGGACTCCGATTGATGGTTCTGCTTTTCTAATTGATAAACTTCCTCGTCAGAGCTCGACTGAGCTTCATAATCTTCATTTTCCCTATTAGCTTCAGCCAATCTGTTCAGCTCGTCGATCATGCATTTTTATGCTTAAAATAAAGTTACATTATACTATTACCATCCGAGAATACGTAACAAAGTTTAATAAAGCACAAAAGTTACTTTTAACTCTTAAAAAACTAGACCCAAAAAAAAATCATAAGGCAAAAATACTTACCTAATAAGTCGCGCGGGCTACAGTCGTAGTCCACGCACTTTGCTGAGCTCCTATGACACAACGGTACGCGACTTGCGCTTGCGCTGCACTGAACACGGCCCTCAAATATTCATTCAAAAGTACCTAGAGGCGCATGAAGCTAACTCTAACCGAATTTGCAAAATTGTAGATTTTGTACTGGTGGACTACAACTGTAGCCCACGCGACCACTCTAGGGTTAATAGAGAACCAAAGATCATGCGGGTCACCTGATCAATATCAGAGCCTTTGCTAATGTGATTCCCGCCTTTGAGGGATTTGTTTATCCACCCCTTAAATTATAGGATATATAATTCACCACTTCCTAATTAAGTATATTTTTCTTGATTAACTTATATATCTATAGTACAGTAATGAATTATAGCAATTAGTTTTTATTTCAAGTTAGGCTGTCTCTTTGTCCGTCTGTACGGATTTTTGTCGGCCGCGATTCACGCTAAAATACCAAGTGTATTAAAATTAAACTTGGCACGTTTGTAGTTCATACTTTGAGATATTGCATAGGATACTTTTTATCGCGAAAATTAAAAGTAGAAGGGGTTGAAAGTTTCTATGTAAAATTAATTTCAAATGTTCTTAACTTAAATATTCAAATCACATTATCTTTATAGAATTACTAACTTTACTACACCAACAATCAATTTTTTGTCAACCTGTTTGTTCCGCCCAATCTCTGAAACACCGGGACTTATTTAGACGAGTCTTCCGACACTTATTTACTAATGTGAAAAGTGACTATTCTAAAATAAATAAAAATATCATACGATTTGGTCAAAAGGTATCTATTTTATTTTGAAAAAGCATTTTGAAAATACCTATTTTGCATTTTGCATTTGAAATACAAAATTCAAAAGTATTTGATATTTTGCATTTCAAATACTAAATTTGAAAAGTATTTTGCATTTTATATTTAAATGCTTTTATGGAACCATTTTGTACATCTCTGTCTATAGTACAGTAATGAATTATAGCAATTAGTTTTTTTTTTTATTTCAAGTTAGGTACAAGCAGTCTGCATCCACACGTAGTCGATTACCCATGGACGAGTACAAGACGTACGTACTTTTTTGTCAATCTCCGTGGCGCAGATTCATAAGACATAGGTATTGGGTTCGATTCCCGGCGGAGCAGATTGAGATTTTTCTAAATTTGTGTTGGTCTGGCTAGTGGGAGGCTTTAGATGTGGCTAGTTACCACCCTACCAACTACATACTTCCAAGCGATTTAGCGTTCCGGTAAGATATCGTGTAGAAACCAAAAGGGGTGTGGAATTCATGTTACTCCTTACAAGCTAGCCCGCTTCTATCTTAGATTGCATCATCACTTAACATCAGGTGTGACAGCAGTCAAGGTCCAACTTATAGTCGATAAAATTATAAGAACACCTAATGCTAAGTTATGATGCAAGCTAAGATAGAAGCGGACTATCTTGTTAGGAGTTGGATGAAAATCCTATTTTCCTTGCCTCCCGGTTCCGCCACGACATCTTACTTAATAAATTATTTTAACAAGGTACTTGTATATTCCAACAAGCATTTCGGACATTCAAAGTAACAAGAAGGTACAAAGCTTGAATATGAGGGTCTGACGTTTTATTCTGCGATCTACATCATAAGTACTCTCAAGAAAAATGTGAGAGACTCATACAAACATTTATTTTTTTATTCATTACAAGTTAATCTTTGGCGGTAATCATACCTAATAATAAATCATAAGTGATGATGTAATATACGATGAAAGCGGGCAAACTTTTTGGGAGTAGAATGAAAATATTCTAGTCTAGTCTTTCTAGTCTAGCGTAATGGGGTGGCAACTGGCCACGCCCGAAGCCTCCTATCAGCCAGACCTGGACCAATTAAGAAAATCTCAATCGGTCCCGCCGGGAATTGAACTCAGGACTTCCGTCTAGTGAATCCACTGTGCATACCACCACGCCACGAATGCCATGTGCTATGCTATGCTATTCTAAATATGTTTCTTTAAATATATTTTTTATATAATTCTATAGACATCTTATTATGGAGGCATAAATTAGTTAAAGCCGTATCCTACTTATCAAAGTTACATTATATTAAGTTGTGTTAGCATAAGTTGAAACTTCTACATAACATTATCCTGCGCTAAGCTGAGGGCAAACAATCTCATGTATGAACTTATCTGCAACTTGCCTTTGTTTTAATTAGAAAACTACTGGGAAACATTTTATGAATTTAATTACGCTAACGATATAATAATTAAGTTTTGATTATAAATTATATTTTAATTTAACACTACTAGTTACGACCTTGCCTACAAAGACGTACCGCCAAGCGATTAAGCATTCCGGTGTCGTGTAGAAACCGAAATGGGTGTGAATTTCATCCTACTCCTAAAAAAGCTTGTCCGCATCTTAGATGATATCATCACTTACCATCTGGTGTGATTGCAATCACGGACAAAATTGAAATGAGTAAAAAACATAGAATTCTGTATTTTTTAACTGATTTAAATTTACGAGCGCAAATTATACTTGGAACTTCGCGGAGTTGAATGAATAAAATGCATTTGAGACTTATTAATCTCTATACAGATAGTAAAAAGTTAAATTATAAGTTGAATTATACGCGAGAACTTAAGAAACAAATGTATAAATGACTATTACAGCAATGGTCAGAGTGTCTCCGCGTGATCGAATCAGAAATTAAGAAATCTGCAGAAGAACCAAAGTAACCGACATAGCTCACGTCGTCACAAGTTGTAACACTGTAGTGGCAAAAGCGCTTAGTCAGAAGGACTTATAGATGATGGCGGCCCAATGTTCTGGAATGGCGAACCTGCAAATGAAAGTAGGTGGACTGATGACATCAAGCGTATCGCAAGATTTGCAAGTACCTACCAAAACATCCGTGATCCGTAAGTACCTGAACAAGCCGATATGTAAGCAGCCGATGTGACCGATCCAGATGATACCACTCATTAGTGAGTTGCTGGCTGCTTTCAATGGAACATTCGTATCAACTAACTTAATGATCTGCAATGAAAGAGGTGGCGGAAAATGGTATTATTCTGCGAGGAAATATGCGACAAAAAGAAGAGCTGAGCGTGCAAGAGAAGTAATATCATCAGAGAAGAAACAAAAGCGGTGTAGTACTTCGTGCGTAAAGCCTTGAATTAATGAAAAATGCATCACACCGCCAATGTACAATGTTATTTGATCATTGATCAGATGATGCCGAGGGCAGCGTGGGTTTTATGGTATTCTTGCAGCTTCTGTTTGAAGTTCCTAACGCAGATCTAAGAAGCTGATGTGATGATGATGACAATTCGAGCACAATACAAAGATACTTGTACGTTTTACTTGTGTAAAATAAATACGGGTACATTAAGCCTAGATCTCGTAGGCGGATTCACATTTTTTACATCTCGCGCGCCACTGCGTCCTCTCATAAGAAAGCACTTCTCCTGATGAGATTCTTTCAAGATTGAAACGCCTGAATTTCTTAAACAACACCCTATACAAAATAATACTGTACGTACATTACCGTAAATCTCAACAATATATAACTCAATAGAATAAACTACAATAATTCTATTACGTACGTTTTACTTTGTACTTGGTATTGCCTCGTTGCTCCAGTGGTTGATTTATTCGTCTATAGGTTACGAGGTTTGAATCCTGGGTAGGTTGGTTGGTTTTGATAAAATTATCTTATCGAGGTTCTTGTCGCATTTCTGATATTGTTTCTTAGTTCTTTGAAACTAAGAATATCTGAATGGAGGGATTTGTCTTTTCAATAGCAGTTCGATGCGTTGAGCAAATAATGCCATCAGTAAGATTATCGCTTTCAGCCCATTAACCTCTTAATTTAACTGAGGACCAGCTAGATAAACTTGAGCGACTTTAAAATCTCGCTATACGGTTCATATTTGGCTTACGCAAATATGACCAGATTTCTGAATTTCGTCATAAACTCAAGTGGCTTCCCATTCGTCGTCGCCGGGATCTGCACGTACTTTCACTGTGTACTATTTAATAAAAGCTCTACTCCACCATATCGATTTAAGATCATGTCGTGCCCTTACTTGGCGCATGCCGGTACATAGGAGTAAGTTCTATAAACATTCGTTTGCTGTGCATGCAATTCAGCTATGGAACGCTCTCCCACTGGACATACGACGGTCAAAATCACTGGATACTTTTAAAAAAGCTGTTAAGTCATACTATCTTAAGTGCGAGTAAGTACTTCTGATGACTTATTGGTTTGTATTTCCTGTGTGTCTTATTATGTATGTATTAGTTTATCTTATGATATTTATTTTAATGTTTATTGTGTTATTTATGTAATTTATTGTGTATTAGTAAGTAATTATTTGAATGTATGTATCTTATTAAATTACACCACCTGCAGCTTAGAACTGATATTTTCCTAAGCCCAAGGCTGCCTGGAAGAAATCGCTATTAAGTGATAAGGCCGCCTTTTATACCTACTTCCTCCATAATATTGTTTCTGTATGTTTTTTTTATGTTATCCTATGTGGTGTACAAATAAAGAATAAATAAATAAATAAATAACCTGCATTACAACATCGATTGAGATTTTCTTAATCGGTACAGGTATGTCTGGTGGATTACTTCGCTCGACTCCGTCGACAAAGACATACCGGCAAGCGATTAAGTGTTCCGTTATGATGACTGTTGGATAATTTGAATGGATTTGATAAGTAGCTTGATTGCTGGCGCAGCTCTTCAGCAGGGTACCCTGTTCTATCGTGGGCGCGCGGTAATTTTGAGCAGCGGCTAGCACTGTTCATGTGATGATGATGCCACTGGACACGATGATTGATAAGTCAATGCGTAAGATTCACGGACTCGCGCGTGCAGTTTCGGGAAGCACGGACAACAAGTGACAAGTGAATGATACATCCCGGGGTTGCCAGGTATGGTTACCAAATCCAAACTTGTGAAAATAGATTAAGTAAGTAGTTTGTATTTGTGCTGGCAACTTTACGGAACAACGACAGTAAGAGTTGTTGATTTCATAACAAGTTAGCCCCATTCCATTAGATTGCTTCGACACTTACCATTCCGCGTGATTGCATTTAAGGGCTAATTTAGTAAAAAAATTTAAAGTGGTGAAAAATTATCGTACAACATAATTTTATATTAATTTACCTAACCCAGAAAATCTTTACATCACCTTTACATCGGGTGCTTATTATCAAAGTGATCTATAAATAAGTTTGAAGTTTACAAACCACAAAATAAAGAGTTTAAAAACAATAATGCACTGCCAGCAAACACTTTACTAAAATTTATGAACAATATCTGGAACATGAAATTATACTAATCTCAGTTTTCTATGCAAAATGTAACTTTTTTGCAACACATACAGGGTCGAAAATTGGATGGCATGTAAATTTTGTACAGATTAAATTTAAATTTAGGTAGTAGAGGCAGGTGAATAGCTATAGTACGTCTAGACACGCTAACTCATTATTTAAGCACACTTAAATACCCCTACTCTACCTCGAAGAATAGAAGATAGGGAAAGCTGTGGAGAATTGTTTTTTAGTAAAAAAAACTCTAAACGTTGTGCTGGTAAATTCTCCCGTACATCAGAAATACGATAAACTATCGGTTCCGGTCTTTATTAACCTGTGATGGTAATCATTACTACGGTTTATATGGTCACCTTCAGCCTCCCATTCCTCATTGGAGCAAGATTTACAAAAAAAGAAGTTTGGTTCTATGATAGGCTATTATTAGTCTAATATTAATGCCGTCGATGGTGATAATGTTTAAGCACACCGGATCGGATGCTTCAGCTTCCACCTTAAAATCTATCAAATTAAAAATAAGCATATGGTAAGGACAGGTTCTTCCTTTCCTTAGGTTAGGTTAGCTAGTAAAATTCTTCCAAGCAACATTCATTCACTTCTAATGGTAGAATATTTAAGGCTTGATTTCTATTACTCTACTATTTCACAGTACTATAGACTTCATAAAAATAAAACAGAAGTCCCCTCTACAGATGTCGATGTTCAAGTTGTGGTCACGTGACTGTAGTAGGTAGTACGGGGGTAGTACGGCGCATAAAGCGGCCGCGCAAGAATTTTTACAGCCCTTTAAAATTTATGGATTCGCCAAATTGGAACTGCTCTACCTTCTCATAATACAGACTTTTATAACAATACAATTTTTTAACAAGTTTTATTTTAGGTCTTATTTCAGTCGCTTGTTCGGAGTAGACTGAAATTTACACCCCTTTCGGATTCTACACGACGCTAAACCACTTGGCGTTACGTCTTTGTGAGTAGGTCTATTATTAACTATTAGTTTTAGATCTGCCATTGCAGTTTAAGCAATGTATTAAAACTCACTAACTTAGTCAAGATTATTATACTATTGATGAATTTTTAAATGACAAAGATGTTAAGAGGCATTTGGATCGGCTTTCAACTTCACAAGAGAAGTAGAATAAATAATTTTATGGAACAATATATTTAATGTCGTAAAAAATAATGATTTTAAAAGAGCAACGGCCAACATCGTGGCCAAGTGCGGAAAAACCCCGGGAAGAAAGAAGAAGGAGAAGAAGAAGAGCAACTGTTGAGTTTCTTGCCGGCTCTTCTCAGCAGGACCTGCCTTCCGAGCAAGTGGTAGAGTCACTACAAATAGTCTAATTTGACGTTTCGAAATGCTTATAATTAGGCTACTTGAAATAAATTATTTTGAATTTTTTTTATAATTATTGTTATTTAAATTGTAATTAAAAACCCTTTATTATTTCAGTATTTATATATTAGGTACATCGCAAAACAAGGTTACCTACCTTGTTTAGGTAAATTATGAAATATACAAAAAAATTGACATTTAGATCAAAATGAAAATAAAAATCAGTCCAACAGAAAAATAATAGTTACATTTTTATTGTGTAAATAATCGGTCGGATGGACGAGGAGCTGAAAGAGTTTGAACAAAGCAATCGAAAAAATTGAGTTTACAATTGCAACAACGATCGCTCGCAACAAAAATTATATTACTTTTCCATTTTCTAAAATATTCATAGGCGCCATTTCCGGAAAATTTCCATTTTGCATGCAAAACTAGCGTGCCGCTGCTGAGGCAAACACAATAAACCATGTTTACATGGACATAGGTATAGGTACGAGTATAACTCGTATCTACCTAACCTCTACAGCTGTATACTTTTTTAGTCGGCACAATTTTAGAATATGTATAGTCTGTTTTCTATACCCTAAACTATCTATTTGCAAGTGTCTCGTTCACTAGTAGTTAGCTTGTGACTTTGGACCATTTGGTCCTGCTTTTGAATACTATGTCAGGTTGTGGAATAATTAATTTTCGTATAAATTTAGCTGAAATTCTTAAAAAAATCAGTTAGAGCCGGGAAGTTGGTGGTATTATACTCGTACACCCGTGCTTCGGTGTGAACACGTCAAGTGGTCGTTCCCGGTTAATATTATCAACAGCGGACAGTGATCGTTAATAAATTAACATTATTAGCCTAAGCCCACCATCCCGCATTGGAGCAGCGTGGTGCATCTAAGCCCCATAATATATTCACTCTCTTGGTTTATAAATCAGTCAGGAAGAAATTAAGTCACGTCATTGCTGTCTTTAGACCTACGAAGACTTTATTGGCAACAACGTGTTATTATCATGCATTAAGTCTATTGTGGCTTAGACCATGAGGTCCTGGGTTCGAATCTTAGATCGGGTCTTGAAAAAGTTCTGAGATTATCTTTCATCTAAGAAATGCTCGGAGTCAGGATTAACTCACTAGCTAGCTCTTGCTGCCTTTTGGCTTAGGCATCTACCTGTTCCCAATTTATTGATTTTACCGTGATTAGGTCAATTTAATTATGAAATACCAAGGAGGCCCATTAAACTAGTTATTATAAACGTTACTCATTCGTTATTCACCAATATAATTCGGCGAGGAGGTAGCAAAAGCTAAGGTAAATCAATTTCTAATGCAAATCGGCCGTGAAAACAATTTGGTTAATTCAATTCCGGATTGAACCCGAGCTGAATGTATAATGGCCGCCTGTTATCCAGCCGAGTTTGGATTGAAGGTTAAGTTATGATTGAATACACGCGATGGTTGCGATTGAATACACGCACGTATATAGACACGAAAATAAATGTACTACCACGATATTAAGATATAGGAGATAATTATTAAAGAAGATGATAATACCAACGAAAATAATAGAGAAAAAAACGTGTGCGTCCCAAAACGCCCGACAGAAGTGATAAGTTAAATACACGTGGGTTAGAGTGAAAAAGGAGGAGCCTGCCTGCCGCTGCCGTATATACGTTTCTATATGCACTGCACGACGTCAGTCTGCTGGTAACGAAGCGTTACTGGTGCCTTACAGCGTTACGTTACGAAGCGGTAAAGTGATCACTTCAAAAATCAAATACAGTAATTGTACAGTAATTTTAAAATCTGCCTGTATTCATATTGTATAAAACACAACCTTAAATGATTTACGTTGTTTGTCATGCAATGTAGTGGAATGAAAATATTATGTAGGTTATAAAATTAGGAATAACAAAGCATAGTTCAGAATAATTTTCAGCTAATTACCCAATATTTTGGTGTAATTTATTGTGAAAACTGACATTGTTTTGTTATTGTCCACCGAAACAGACCAATCTAAAGGCAATTATTTTAAATATGTCAGTTTTTCGAATCACTTTACAATACTTTGTAAACTGGAGCATTGTAGGGAGTTGTAGACTTTATTCTGTGATTATTATTACTGTAAATAAAGAATCAATCGCTGTATCTTTATGAACTTGGGAGGTTTCGGAGAGTGCTCTCAGGAGTGACCTCGTACCACTTTCACCTTTTTATCACCGCACTGCAAGACACCGGATGGGATTTAATTCTAACGTAGTTGATGTTCTCAGGGATACGCATAGCTAATGTCTTGAATGCCCTTCCGTGATTAGTTTTTCCTTTTTCCTACAACTTGGGTATCTTTAAAACAAGGCATAAATTAGGCATTTTCTAAGCAAACGTGACCATATACACTTACCATCAGGTGATATCGTGGTCAAGATATTTCATATAAAAAAATAACTTAGTAGACATTCGAATTCGTTGTATTTGCGTAGAGAATTGCAAAAAAATCCATCATTAATTAGCCATAATGTACTCACGAAAACTAACGCCAGTTAGAATTCGAAATAAATGCTCTGTTATATTAATCTATTCAATTCCTGGTATAAATAAAAGAGAAAAACTCGCTTTAAATTCATTCCCTGCAATAGAGGTATGAGGTTAAATCCCCAGGCGCTCAACGCGGCATGATTTAGAATTAAAAAATAAACATTTACCTGCCTCTATTTGCCGCGCTCAACTCTAGCTCTGCCTCAAAGACTGTGTGCAAATCAAACATTGCCTCTTTGCCAGCTCTACGAGCTCTTGGGGAATCCGAATTATTATTAGTTTCGCTTTGTACGTCTAACTCTATATTTTTTTATTCAAAATCGTGATGTTTTCTTTGGTAGAAGATATTAAAATTGTCATTCGAGTGCGAGGATATAATAACAGTAATAGTTATAGTTACATTTGCTAAGGTGATAGTTGTCGAAATAGCAGAAATCCTACCTAATATTATGTGGATATCATAAGGTCTTGGATTCGAGTCCTGGGTTGGGGTATGTAAATTATTTACTACCCACATTGGAGCAGCGTGGTGTGACTAATCTCCTTTCCTGTAAGAAGAGTGGTCTGGTCCTGTGGGCTGATAGTGAAGATAATAGTATTATTTCCTCAACCTCAGCAAAGCGCCGCTCATCACATAAGATGCCAAGCATCAATTGTGAAGAGTGGCATCACTACATGATATATAGATAGAGTGATATATAATATGTAGTGATGGTTACAGGCACTATTTGTACCACGGGCGAAGTCTAATATAAACTCCACTTAACACACAAATGTACAGTGATCATCAAAATGCACTCAACGCCCTTTGATTGTACGAAATTATACTTTATTCTCAAAGTTTAGCACTCAGACCGCCATTGAGAATATTGCCCGCCGTTTAAAAGCTTTCTCCTTGACATTTCTGCTAAAAGGGAACTTAAAACTTAGCTTAGTGTAATGACAAGACAGGCGTTGACTGCGAGCAGTTGATACACAGGGTTATTGAGGGTGTACATTCGAGTCCTTGATCGAGTTTCGTCGTAGAAACCGAAAGCGGTGTGGATTACATCCTACTCCTAACAAGTTAACCTGCTTCTATCTGAGACTACATCATGACTTACCACCAGATGTCATTGCAGTCAAGGGAAATCAGTTGCCAGCTGTGCATTAAAGGGCACTGAATTAGCAAGTCGATTGCCTCTTGCGGTCTTTTAATATCGGCATGCTCTCCGAGGCACGGAAGTGTAGTATCACAAACTTCCCAATACCTAGTTTCTACTCAGAATTTCTTTTGAAAAGAAGCCAAATCATCTGTCTAAACTCAAACCCTAAGTCTGAATACCTGTAGTCAAAAAACTAGGGGACTAAAATGCCAGTGGGATATTTTAATAGGTACCCAAGTAATGAATGACCTTTGTAAATTTAATTAACGTTGTACTCGACGAGGTTTTAATCTAATTTATTTCTTTATGTTAATATCAACTGGGATTCCAACTTTCCTGAATATTAACAGTTGAACGTAGATATCAAAATACTAGATATTAAATGTAAAATTACTGAAACCAAAAATATTTATAAATATGTTTTGGACCGTATTTGTTTACTTTTTACTAATATTTAAAGTTTAATTTTTATAGACATTTAATAAAGGTTTCTTCGATGCTAAGAAATTGGTGACTGGCCATTTGGTTGCTTTTTTATCATTACAAGTTAGCCCTTGACATACTTGATGGTAAGTGATGATGCAATCTAGATTTTCATCTTATTAGCGGGCTAACTTGTTAGGAGTAAGGTGAAATTCTTGCATTCAAGTTTCTACACGACATCATGCCGGAACGCTAAACGTTTAGTGGTACGTCTTTGTCGGAAGGGTAGCCAGACCTTGACGAATTTACAAAATCTAAATCTAACTTGGATTCTGCCGTCTTATTTTTCTTTCAGTGATATCCATTGCGCCACGAAGAAAATACAAAAATGTGATTTATACATGGTCGTTTGTGGACCTTTGGGTGTACCTTAGAAACCTGCTACATCCGCAATGTAGCATTAAGCAGAAAAACTTTCAGCTTTTATAAAATCATGAATGTCTCACTATTACAGCTTCTTGCTCTAAGTTTTATAGTATCAACGGTATAAACTGAAAGTTTCGATATAATTTAACGAGCCCGCACAAAAACGCAAAGTTGACGCAACTTCATAATGAACTGTTTATTCTCTCATTAAAGCGATCGTTATCGCGCGCCGCTGCACGCTCGCCTCGCTTCAGGTGGCGCACTGGTCTACCGGTGTACACTGGATAGATGCAAATATTCACATAAATAGATGTTTGTTGTAACGTAATATGTTGTGAAGGCTAACTTACGTAAGTACGTAACGTACGTAAAAAGCGATTTTTTGTATCGATTGAATTTATTATGTCTCCATCCCTTCCCCAGTGTGAACAGGCCACAAATCACTCAAACATGCCGGATATTCGGAGCACGGCAGTGTGAACACACCCTCAAACCAAACCAAACCAAAGGAGATAAACAAGACGAATAGCTCCCAGCACTACACATTTATCTCTTGTTTGCAACACTTTTTGCAACAGTTACTAACTGTCTCTCGCAACTAACTAACGACCCTGTAATAGATGAAGCGTGTTGTAAAAATAAGCTGTGTGTTACAACTCTGTTACAGTTTAATTTGTCTCTGTTATGGTCTCAAGGTATTCTAGCTTTTTCTTTTGTCGCAACTTTAAATATACCAACTTATGTTAAAGAAACATGGACTAAGTTGCAAGATTGCAAAAATAACGACGATTTCAGGTAAACACTCAACAAATAACTTCTTCCATAAAATGCGAAGTCAATTTGTACAAAATTTTCTACAATCAAACATTGTGGGTACATGTCCTTAAGTAGCTTTTATAATAAAGGAATTACCAAGCTATCTTATTCACTAACCATATTGTTGATATAATGAATATAAATATTCATAGATAATAAAAGAATATTTCGCTTGGCTGTTGGTTCAAGAGTGGGATACAGAAAGTGGTAACTCTTATGATGATCCGTATTATGTGGAGGTTCCCAAGCCCCGCAGCAAGACAACTTAAAAATAAAATTGAAAATACATTTATTTCAAGTAAGCTGTAAACTAGAACAAATGCTTCTAAGTATCTTCAAAAGGTAATATTAAAACACTAGCATTTTCCATACAATACGCGTTTCCTGCGAAGGAAAACGGAAGCTATGAAGTCTTCGGAAATGGTTACGCCGTAGGACGCCGGGAGGATCCTCCCACAGGCGCTAATTGTCCTCCCGCCAGCAATCCGAGATGAACGATTAGCAGATCCTTCTGAACACTCTCTCGTCTATTATGCAGTTTTATCGTGTAAAATTATTTAAGAATATTATGGTTGGTACTCCGCGGCGCAGTAAATTTATAAAATGGAGATCCTGGGTTCGATTTTCGGCTGGGCCGATTACAATTTCCTAAATTAGTCTGGCTGGTGGGAGGATTCGTGGCTAGTTACCATCCTAACGAGAAAGACATACCGCCAAGTGATTTAGCGTTCCAGTACAAAGTCGTATAGAAAACGAAAGCAGAGTGGATTTTACGCTAATCCTAAAAAGCTAGTCCGTTTCTATCTCAGATTGTGTTATTACTTACCATCATATGTGATTGCAGTCAGCTAACTTTTAATATGTACATATGAATTAAATTAAGTTTTTTACGGCTCCAGCCGCGAGATAAACTATGTATTGCAATCTTCTAACAAGTATGATATGGAAGAATTACCTCGTCTTACCATTGGTTAGTTCACTAGGCATTGGTTCAGGTTCCAAAAAACTCTCAATGAAACATTTTCAGTCTGGAGGTGGTGAGGTTTTTATCCCCGTGGACCGTGCACATTTAGAACTGATACTAACGTAACGGAGAAATAAAAATCAAAGTCTCGAACTAAGTACAAAATTTTGCAATCAAATTCCATTCTAGCAAGTAACATTTTCGTCGAGAGTAAACTTTAGTCGAGTCGGCTGTTCGCTAGACAGCAAGCTGGTCGACGCGTCGGTGCATGCAATCCAGGAATAATTACTTTGAGTTTAGTTCGGCGCACCTGAGCGTGACTGCGAATATTGGAAAATGATAAAATATGACATAAATGGCTGGTAACATTAACGATTTCCTCGTGCACTTTACTTATACTTCAGTTTAATAATAATAAATTTATTCCGTTCGTCAGGCAACCCGTCTGGCTTTGTAAGTAAGTAATAGTTAATAGACAACACCTTTGTGTGTACAATGTGAAACACACCAACGCGTATATCAAACGCTAATGTGTAGGCACTCCCTACAACTACATCGAAAGGCAAATGGACTTCCCGGAATAGATTTCTTATATGGGAAGTAAAAATAATCAACAGCCTCTAATCCGGCAGTCCTGCTATTCTCGGCTCGGTTATGGTAACGGCAGAGCAAGAGGTGTTAAGATCTGTCGATCGGTGCCAAGCTCTAGAGGCTCTGATGGTTGATAGATTGACGACATTAACTCTGGGGTGCCACTAGCCACAGGCGATTAGAATCGTTGTATGTAAATCCCTAAAAAAAAAACAATTATGTTTTTTATTTAATTTCTTAGAAAATAATTTCTAAAGTTTGCTTTAGTGCACCAAAATTTCGGTTATCATAACCAACGGTTAACATAAGCTAAACGTAAAATTTACTGTTCACGACAACCCGTACACCAGCTAAGGACGTAAGCTTAAAACCACCGTTTACGAACAGTTTCTTAGAAATAGTAAATTTAAAGTAAAGTTATGTTAACCGTTGGTTATATTTCTTGAAAACTCAGCAGT
Source organism: Mycalesis mineus (assembly GCA_034621355.1). Lineage (NCBI taxonomy): Eukaryota > Metazoa > Arthropoda > Insecta > Lepidoptera > Nymphalidae > Mycalesis > Mycalesis mineus. The sequence goes on from CM067893.1 coordinate 16,122,316, forward strand.
TTCTATTCCGTCTCCTGAGTTTATTGAAAGGATAAAATCCAGTATAAAACTTCAACGGACGTTAAAGGTTACTTGATTAAATATTTTAATTAATAATTTTTAAATAAACATTGCCTAAACCCGTTGAGAAGACCCTTCCTAACATAGTCCCAGATCGTACGTCGTTATATCGTCTACGCTATAACCGACCTAATTGCTAAGGGGAGCGAGGCTGTAATTTGATCCGTTCTACAACCGCCTCTGGGAATTAATAGAGGACAGGACAATACTGTGCTGGGACCCGATGGTAGATTGGGAAATAATATTACTATATAATTTTATACAAATATGTACGGGACAGGATGACCTTTCATCAGAATAAAGCCCTTTTTGACGACCTCTTTGGGTATGAGCGGTTGATTATAAGATGGGCCGATTGAGATTTTCTTATTAGGTTCGGGTCTGGTTGGTGGCATCGGCTGTGGTTAGTTACCACCCTGCAGACAAAGATGAATTGCGTTGCGTTTCGGTACGTCGTGCTGAAACCGAAAGGTGTGTGGATTTCTTCCTACTCGTAACATGTTTTGTATCTTGATCGCAGTCAAGGGTTAACTAGTAATCAATAAAAAATAGATAGATAATATATTGTTGGCATCATTGCAACCATACTGTAGAGGTGCCGGTTTTGTTTTTGGTAGCTAAAAAAGAACCAGTTATATAAGCAAAGCCCTAATGGTGAACTGATTATTATTTTGTGTGTTCCTAGTTACCTAATTTTGTTAACAGTTAAAGTGTAAATGCTAGTCAAGTAAATTATGTGATTACCGTCATATTGTTTCATTTTGATTTGATTTAAGAAAGTTTGTAATTAAAATGTGTTAATATTTTGGTTAATGTTGTTTTCCTACATTTTATAATATATATATCAAGACATACTCCACAGAAGCCACTTAACTCGATAAACTCAAAGAAAATGCACGGGAAGCCCGTTTCCTGCAGCCAGTTATAGTTTTCAACTAAAAGTTGGAACACTAGAAACTAAACGTTACTCTACCTATGCAATAAAACTTCAGCGGCTGTTGGGAACTTGTTCGGAAATAGCTTTATTATACTTACCAAAAAATTAAAAAGTATATTTTATGCTAATTGGTTTAGTGGTTTTTTTGCCAACATCACCTTGCCACTTAGATTTAATCAGTTAAGGAAAGTTTCATTACATCAATTTCGTAATGAATCGATTTCCGAAAACTCGATTCATTACGAAATTGATGTGATGAAACCTTCCTTTCGTCGTTGATACAGTTTTCGGAAATCGATTCATTACGAAATTGATGTGATGAAACCTTCCTTGCTGAAAACCGATTCTTTCAAAAATCTTAACCGAATTATGAATACCGAATAATCGAATTTTGAAATACAAATTGAAACATTTATTTTTAAAAGTACTTAGATCTTTCTGAGTTTCATGCCACGTCTTTTCAGCAAATTCTGCCTTTCGGGCCGACGGTAAAGACAATACATACTGTCAAACTTGACGTTTCAAAAACTTGTATACAGCTTATTTGAAACAATTTTTTTTATTGATTTGATTGCTGGTAAATATAAGATTACTTGAGTATTTTTACAACTCAATAACTTACGCCGGTCTCGCTGTCTCGTAATTTCATGTCTTAAGGTATTGCGCACATAGAATCCACGGTGCACGATACATACGCCTTCTGGAAACCTCTTAATTTGTCCTGTGTGCGAGGTCATTGAGGTTCATGGTTGCTTGTTCAGAAAGCCGAGAGCATACTCTACCAACTACGAACACTTCAGTTGTCATTAACATGATCGGCTACGAGTCATCAGCAAACGACTCCATTATAGTAAAACTAGGTCGCATTATCCTGTAAATCCTATCGAAAGATTTTAAATTACGCAAGCGCTCGTTTATAAAATGACCCTCTCATTTCCCCGTCCATTGCATTTAATGACAAATTGTCGAGTTGATCCGGTCGCGCATTTTATGGCCATTTCCATTTATTGAGATTCATTGTTGACGTTTACCTGCGAAATGTATTTGGAAATGATTGTAATTAATATCTGTGGCAGTATTATGTAACGGTATTTTTATAATAACTCCACAATATGTGATTCCCCAATATTATGAATTCCTCTACATATCTTTGTCTCATCGTCATCAGCTTATTAACGAGCTACTACAGGGCCAGGCTTCTCTTCTTATAGAAGATGGGATATGAAGCTTAGACCCACCGCGTTACTTCAATGCGGGTTGGCGGTTTTCGGATGATAATTTATTTCATTTATTAACAGATGTTAATGATAGTGACCGGAACCGACGGCTTAACGTGCTCTCCGAGGCACAGGGGTGTAGCACTACCAACTTCTCGACTCCGGGCTTGGCATGAACTGAAAATTTCATGAAAGAATAAATTTTCAGAATTATTCCGTAACCCGACTCAGGATTCGAACCGCAAAGAAGCGAGAGAGATATGGAAGGATCGTAGCAAGTAGAAGGACCTGGCGTCTACTCCTATGATGTGATGGTATGTTGGTAAGAATGTATGTACAATTGTAAATTCAATTTTTTTTAAATTTATATTTCCCTTGATGGAACTGCTAAATTAATAACTTTTGACTTTGTCGTAGTCGGGAAAAGTTAGTCAGATTTATGCTGACTAAAAAACAAAAAAGCAAGTAAATTTATCAATGAATGTAAGCTCAATTCTAAAAGCGGCTTCCTTTTTTAAGTCAGTTAGAAAAAGTTTCTGAATTGGGTTGGCTGCATTAGCCCAATTACACCACTGTTATAGCAAAGTTTAGTTCTCTCCCAGCGCGCCCGCAGTACGAAACGCACTTCGTTCAGAGACATTTTCTACATCGAAATATTGTAACGACGACGTAAAGAAAATACTGATGATCTGTTAGCTCTTGTTTATTTGTATATGTATAGCAAAAGTCTGTATTGAAAACTTAAAATTTATATCCCATTGTTTTATTTACAATAATCATTGATTTTTTATAATCTTCACTATGCTACTTTTAACGGCTAACGGCAAAAAATTTTCGTTTTGGAAGAAAGGATATGAACTCTATGATCAACCAACGCGGGCTTGGTTTATAGTTTATGAGTATACAGTTGTAATATTAGCTTTTTTCACGGTTGCTACCAGAACATCATTACCTTGATGATAATGACCGGGTTCAATCCCAAAACGTGCTGTTCGAGTCACCACCAATTTCCCACTCCAAGCTAATAAATTTTACTCTGCATTATCGGAAGAAATAAAATATATACATATTTAAGAGCCCGTAACCACTTTGAACCGACATGTAAAAAAAATTAAGAGACAACAGAATATTTTCTTCCTATGTTTGAAAAATCTGTTAGGGTAACGTAGATACAAAAAAAATATAAAGTATTCTATTTCGAAATGATTTGTAAGAACACAAATTCGTACTAAGTCAGTAATGGCACGTAATGGCGTCGTTCTGACGAAGTGACAAAGCTCTTTGCCGCTAAAGACTCCTTTGATATACTCGTACTTCACTTGTGACTATCCCACTTCATTGAAAACACATTTCACTGATGCCAACTCATACAAGGCTTTTCTATGTCATTGGTATATTCAATGGGTAGTAGTAGCTATTGTGTTACGTCTCCGGGAAGTACTACCACACTGTCTGAGGCACGAGGATGTAAACCCAACAAATATGGCTACTACCTACTAAGATTTTTAAAAAAGCTAAAAGCTTCATAGAGTGACGCAGAATTTGAACCAAAAATGATGGCATAGCCTAACCAATGCACGAATGAGGCAGACACCTATTCCCGAGTAGACTTCACGTAACATAATATAATTTGATGGCATCCCTGTATCAGTTACTAATGTACTTGTTTTAAAGAGGTTCTAAGTTCGATTGCCAGCTCGAACAATGTAGAGTTTTATATTTCCACATTATCTATCTGGTGGACGGAATTAGCTTTGACTAGTTGAAAGACGGCAAAGAAAAACCGCCAAGATATTTAGCGTTTCTTTTTTTATACATAATGCCGCGTGGATTCGTCAGGAATATGGGCAAAATAAACATGATTTATCTATAACCAGCTACCATCTTAAACTGCATCATCTATCTTATAAATAAATTTTTTCTCTCTTATCGTATAAATATATTTTTATTAAAATATTTTTAACACAAAGACACAAGGATCTGGGCTAATTGCTGTGTTACGCGTACAACGGGTTGGGATTGTAATGTAATCCGGCCGCCGCCCGTTGCGTCACCCGGGAATTAATCGTAGACTGGACACTCTCGAATTTTCGGAAAATTGCGTAGACTTACTATTGTGTAGACATGCCACCTGATTTTAAACAAAATTATCATATAATATAATAAAAAAACCATGAATGAACTAGACAAATACCAATAGCCTTAGCAATTAGAGGAGATGAAAACATATTATGAACTTTTTATTACTTTTATATTCCCATCAGGGTAGAATTTATAAGATACTGTTGATTGTAATAGTTTCTCTACAACGATCAATGTTCAATGTATCTTTAGTACAATGAGTGATCTATTTGCGTTTTGGTCAAAAATTAGACCATAACATATAATTTTTGTAAAAACAAATTTTTTCATAAAACAAAAAAAAAATTATTTCCTCACATATCCCTAAATACCTATAATTTATAATACTATTTATTGCATTAACCCATCCAAACAATAAAGCCGTATCTAGATTGCTTCTAAACCCATTGTAAGTAAGGTTATTAGTCAAGTAGTTTTTGCGCTAGGTCCTAATTAGACCACATTAGAGCTGGGATTTAGGGAGCACTCCGACACAGGCGGCCTGGTTCTGTAGTTGAGAGCTGTATTTACTACTAGTCAAGTTAAATAAGCACCATTTACTCTCGAACTCGACTGTCGTTTACTTTAAATGTTTTAAACAAAGCCTCTTGTATTTACGACGACAACTCTCTTGGATTAGTAAGAATTTGTTTTATTCATTACTCATCATCATCATCATCATCATCACCATCATCTTCATCATCATCATCATCATCATCATCATCATCTTCATCATCATCATCATCATCATCATCATTACTAGCCGAAAGACGTCCACTGCTGGACATGGCCAATTTTCTGTAAGACTTGACTTTCAACTTGTATATGCCTACTTGAAGTAAATGATTTTGAATTGATTTATTTGTTATCGAGTTTAGCCATCAAAAGATTCTAATCTATGACCTTATGTGCCGGAATTGGCACTAAAAGTACTGAATCAAGGTGCATTTCAAACCATAGAAAATTTTATTACCATCATTGAAGTGCTCAAATACTTACTCAGCGCACTTATAGTGTGAATTCTGAAAGCATCAAGTCTCGTCGCAGCCGTGAGTGGAGTACGTGTCACTTAGAGAAATGCAGGGGTGACGTCACGAAGGTGCTAGCTTTTCAACGGATAATCTCCTCAGGTAGCTCTCAACAGCTGGGTTTTAAAACGCAGGATTTAATTCCAACTGTCTGCAAGTTATAAGTGCAATTCAAAACTCGTCCTTTGTCAGTGTATCAGTATAGGTATATCAGCTTGGTCAATATCTCACCTGATGTTAAGTGTAGGTGTGATCTAAGATAGAACGCTCTTACTTAGATACTCGTTTTATTTAAAATCAAACCGACTTCAAAGATGTAAAACGTGTCGAACTGATAACCTCGTTCTCTTATAGAAGCCCTTTAAAATATTGTTTCTGTAGGTACCTACTCAAGAAACAAACCTTGCAAGAGTATTTCAGATGTAAGCCAACCGTGAATACAATCCTGCTTTTGGTAAAAAGGCATGATAATAGACTAATTCATTTTCTACGAGAAATGAATAAACCAGCAATTAGGTCATCTGCTTATAAAACTAATAATTAATAAAGACTCGTCTTCAGACAGTCTTTAAACAGTGCGTGTTATTAGTGATGACCTATGGATCCGAGACTTGGTCGCTAACTGCGCATCTCATAATCACTCAGCGGGCGAAGGATGCTAGGGGTATCTTGGCGTGATCGAATCAGAAATGAGGTACGTAGAAGAACCAAAGTAACCGACATAGCCCAGACAGTCAGAGAACTGAACTGGCAATAGGGCTTATGCAAGTTGGGGGCTCAAGGTGCTAGAATGGCGACGGAGGCTCGCCCATTGGTGATAATGTTGATGATGAATTTAAAAAAAAATTCAATTTATTAGGTAAGAAACAATTATATAAATATGCAATTGCATAAGCAATCGCACCTTGTCTTTACTTATTTACTAACAAAACATTAATTATGACCACAATAGTAATAGACGATCTACACACGGTTTAGTTTCTCGTCGTCTAATAGCTACTGACATGAATGTTAGGTAGCAAACGATTCACAGTCCTATTAGCAACATGTTCGACAATTTCCCACAGTTAATTGAGAAGTGCCAATCTCTTTGATGGAACTGAAACAGAGCGGCCCGTATGAACTGATGCGAGGACAAATATATTGGGCACTTCAATTCAAATTTTCATTAGCGCATTAGTATGATGTAGACACTTATTATTAATGTTACATCTCAATTAAGTTAGTAATTTAACTTTAATTGACAACCTTCATGGCGTAGTCCATTGATATGACGGAGTTCGATTCCCGGCTGGGCAGATTAAAATTTTCTAAATTAATTTCAATCTAAGTTAGAAACGGGCTAGGTAGCTAGGAGTTGGATGAAATCCACACCTCTTTCGGTTTCTAAACGACATCGTACCGGAAACAAATCGCTTGACGGTACGTCTTTTCCGGTTGGGTAACTAGAAATACTCATAGCTTACTGTGGTTATTAAAATTTTTAATTTAAGTTTGATTTTGATTTTATAAATTTATATTTTAAATTTATAATAAATATATTAATTTTTAATTTAAAATTAATATATTTAATAATTATATTTCATCCAACTCCTAGCTACCTAGGCCGTTTCTAACTTAGATTGCGTCATCGCTTGCCATCAGGTGTGATTGCAGTCAAGGGCTAACTTGTAAGAAAAAAAAATTTCTTCTACAGTGGTATCTTCCGGAGTGAATTCTAAATACGGCATATAATACGGTATTAAAACTCCGACTGACTAATTGCCTCGCTGGCTTAGTGGTTAGCCTATATGGCTTCGATCACCAGATCCTGGAGCTCTGGGTCAGATGGTGGAATTTTTCTTTTATCAAATAAATTTTATGAAAATTCTAAGCCATTGGACTTGGACGGGCTCAGCAAGGTAGGTATTATAGCTTTGATATGAGTTACGTTTCAAGAAAGCACTCTACAAGTTATTCGCTATCTGGGTGTATTCTGTATTGCATTTGCTGTTTGACAATAGTACGTTTTACAACGCAACTTCATCACGTGATAAATAGGCATAAAGGTATCGTTGGATGAGTCAGTGCTATTTCGCTTATTTATTAGATTTGTATCAATATAATAGTCCAGTCATTATAGAAAGTTCACCTCGGAATTCGAGATACCCAGCTGTAAGTCTGTAAATACTTGTATATAGACACCCTAAAAGTTATCTCAAAACCGCCCTCCCTCTGTCTCGAAAACGGTTCACCGTATAAAAAAATTTTTTACACAAAGTAGAGAATTTTGCATTTTACAATATTGATAATAAATACAAATAGCAAAAAACCCATAGGAAATGAGAATTTTACATAAAAGCGCAAAATACCGATTTTTGTGACCTCTGACCTTAATATTTAATAGTTGCGCACACCCTAACATATGTAGGTTTTTAGACAACTTTTAGGGTGTCAATATACAAGTATCAACAGACTTACAGCTGGGTATCTCGAATTCCGAGATTCTTACCTAATTTAAGCTTAAATGATGGGACTATAAGTATATTTCACGTCATGGATGGAGTAAATAAAACAAGGATATAAAATACAAAATTAAAACCCTTTATTGACGTAATTTTCAAAGAAACTCGGTGAAACAATAATGACTCATAATAATAAAAATTACACTATTTTCAAATTATAATTATTTACAGTATCGATCATTCAATAATATTATTTTTCCCATAGATTGTAAATTATAATAAAGAGGAAAACATTTATTCGTAAAAATAAAAATAAACAAAAATTTTAACATCCAAATACATTTTTAAAAACAATTTCTTATAAACTAATCATTTAAATAAATTAAATATTAATTATTTATATGTATTCTTGACTTAATTTACATTAATAAATTTATTTTTAAGATAATAATATGCTTCATACTTGACATGTGACTAGAAATAAGTTTACAACGCTCTTGAATTAACGAGATCTTAAATTAAATAGAAAATTCAACAAAATCGATTGGCAGGAAATAAAGTTAAGGTTACGCCATACATCGGTTGGGATGAAAGGCAATGCAAATTTAAGCTCGAGTTATTACATAGTGACATACTTGTAAAACGTCTGACACATGGCACTCGGCGTAACGCTTTATGTTAATTTACAAATTAAAATAATTTATTTTGCACCAATGTCGCGACGCCTACCCGCCCCGACCGCTTTGTGGCGAAACTCTTACCGTATACATATTGATAAACCACAGGAATCTTAATATTCAATTAACTATCATGTTAAGAAAACAATAAAATTTCAGTTTTGTTGAAACAATAGTTAAAAACAATTTTGGTTTTATTGTTTCTAATTTCATATAATAATCAAATAGATTATACTATCACCAAAGTATTTAAATAAAATATATAAGTCGCTACATATTGCACTGCCCGAACATTCAGTCTTCTTAACATATAAACGAAGAATTTCAATAATTTTAGACACAGTGCAAGAAATTATTGGTGCAGACATTGTTAGCGAGGAAATGTATATTTTTACAGAAAAAAAACTTGTACTACTCGTCTTCTATGTAAGTACACAATATTTGAGATTATACTTCCGCTTACCCATGGATGAATTTACACGTCATTTGCCAAAGGTAATATGGTACAAGCTTACTTAGAAAATTCACTTTAGTTTAAAGGATAACCTTAGTTGTAACAATCAGGAAAAACCAGACCTTAGAAAATATAACACTTATTAGAACCCATGGGTTCTATATGTGTTACTGTAGAAACTATAACAAGATTAGATTCTGAAACGTATATCACACTTCACACTAATATTCTAAAAGCAAAAATTTATGAGTGTGTATGTTTGTAACTCCTTCAAAGTGCAACTATATACCCGATCTAGCTGAAATGTAGGCTAACTTTTATCCCGATATATTTTCGGGAACGGACACTATGCGGGTGAATCCGCGGGCATAAATTAGTTGAAAACATATCTGAAGAACATTTCGATATACCTGATGTCGACCATTTTGTTACTAACAATGTCAATACACAATCACAGAAACAATACGTAAGAAGACCTATTAACCTTAACGTCACGGAACAGTTTGTTTACAAAACTCTTAATTACTCTGATTTGACTACGATATATTTAAGTACATTTATTTAATGAAAAAAGTGATGGCTTCTGAAAAATATAGGATGAATATGAGAGTGATATGAATGGTAACTGTTTTACATTTTGGTCCTTAAATACAACTACAGTGACGGTGATTTTATCTTTACTTAAACATTCAAAGAGATACATAATTTTCGATGACTGACATATAAATACTGAGGTTCAGTAAACTACTATCTTAATAAAGATAGTCAATTCCAAAGCAGATAAAAATTTAACTACTGCGACTTAGTAAAAGAAAAGAGAAGACATCTTTATGACAGTGACGACATTAACATTAATTGTTGAAGCATTGATTACTCAACAATAAAAAATCTTTTAGATATCACGAGGAAAGCAAGCTCATAAACCTTTGAAATACGAAATCGTTAGAAATCATGAATAAATTAATCTTGATAATATCTTGTCCTATCATTTCCAAAATTGGAATTTATTGACATGTTAAAGTTAATACAGAAATTAACTAATAAATATCGGTCATGTTTAGATCTTAATACGAGGCAAGAATAGTTGTTTAATTGGGCTACTGAGGATAACGAATGAATATGTAATCATATTTAATGTTAATTAATAACTTTTATAATTATGGCAAGGTTATTATTATGCAATTAAAGATGAAACATTAATTATGTACAAACTTTTATGCGTTGTTGTTAAATATACATTAATTAGACTAACCTCTCTAATTGCCTGAACTGATTGAAAATATATTTTATAATTTTAAGGTTACATTAATGCTTTGAGTCTTTGAAGAAATTATTGCATAGTTGCAAAGAAAATATTATTCACTAATACCAGTTTATACTTAAGCTTTAACTTCATATTTATCAAATAATCTGTTGCTGTCTGGCGAATCGTCAGCAAACTTTATTTCATTTGATGACTCTGAGTTTTCGTCGGCGAATTTAATATCATTGAAATCAGTTGTTCTTTTTAGAGTCGCATCTTTATCTTTTTCTCTTGAATCGCTAACTCTTTTTAAAGTCGACGAGTTGTCATAATCATTTCTATTTTCTCTCCTGTGGACTTTCACTGGAGACATTGTAAGAGTTAATTCTTTCATTGGTATTGTTACTGGATCATCTCGTTTTTTCTTAAACCTTTTCGGTAGTTTAGGTGTATTCTGAAGGTCGCTTATACTAAAGTTAAGAGGGTGTATAATGTTGCCTCTATCCATGACTTTTCGAATTGATTTGATAGATTCATTGGATCTATTGGAACGATTGTCTGAGTTTCTTTTGAGGGTACTCGATGATGGCCGATCTTCAGGCGATTCTGTATTGCTTCCTGGATCTGGTCGTAATTCTTTTGGAATAATTTCCTGTAAAAAAATCATAAAAACTTAAAATTTAAATATCCACAGTTTAAATTAAAAAATCCACATTCTATTTAATTCAGTTTTGTTATAATTATTAGATCACTGGCTCATTTATTTACATTAGGGGTGGCTTACCTAATTTCTTACTAACCTCATAAATAGGGGCTTTGGTTTCATCAATTTCTTTGATAATATCTCCTTCCTCTATAGGCGGTATCCAAACTAAAAATGCGGGGTCCATTCCCAAATAAGACCCTGGTACAGAACCTAAAACAACGTATCATATCAATTTTCATAAAAATACAAGTAAAAAATAGCAAGTTAACGCAACGAATTTAACGAGAAAATCACACAAAACTAAAATGATAAAGTGAATTTAAAGAGATACTTTACTTAATTAATGCCTTTTAGAAAATTTTAATGTCAATAGATATTCCAACAAGAATACTTAGTATTAACTTAGTATCAATACCTCTAGTTAACGGGGGCAGAAAAGTTAATTATAGATGGGTTACATGCTTAACCTATAATTCATTCGTAATAAAATAAAATTACATTACAATTCACATACCAGCATTATTAACTTCGTAATCGTAATAGTCTATCTCCATCTCAGGATGGGATGTTAGGCTCAGGTCGGAACGAAGAAGCTTTCTATTGCAGCTCTCCTTCGTGTACTTAGGGTTGTCACGGATCCTCGCTGACGATACACCACTCAGCGCTGGTGAATACCAACCCTACGACAGTGAAAGTAAAGAAGAATACATAAAGGCAACTGAAATTTAAGTCGAAAGAAACTTTGCTTTAGAATCAACATATAGCAAGTATCATCTATACAATAAATACAATAAAGTTTTGTCTGATTTATAAGGAGCGAAGATATGCAAATTTAAAATTGAAGTAACATAGGCCATAGAATAGGGAACTACGTGGATAACACCGACAAAAATAGAAACAAAGTCTTATGGATCACTTAAACTACTATATGAATTATTATGAGGATTTTAAATCTACATAATAGCTTAGGTTTGAGCAACTTGGCTAGATAGGATCAACTTTTGGAGTCTTACATTGGTAAGTGTAGCAGCAGACACAGAGGACGACGCTCTGCTTTCTGTTCTGTCTTTCTCCCACATACTGTCTCTGTCCTTTTCACTGCAGCTGTCTCTGTCGCTCACGCTGGTTACACTGGTGCTCATTTCAGCTGTCACTGCCTCACTGGTTGATGGTTGTGGCGGTGATGTGATCTATATAAAACAAACATATTAAATCTCGCTGAGACGAAGTTTAAGTGCTGCTAAAAGGATCAATTTATTATTTTAGTCGCAAGGTTTTACTTAGGTTCGAAAATAAAATTCAAATCCCGGCGTATAATATTTTTCACTTGTCTCCGATTAGCAGATGCCCTACAATGCGTTGATCTATACACTGTACGACGTATTTTAACACTGAAAATATCAGTCTCTTTTTCGTCCCATGGCATCAGTATGTCAATTCTTAAAAAATACACCGTACGAACATCTTTAGAAAATATCATCAATTATCCCATCTCAATTCGACTGTTGTTCCTGTATGACAAAATGTCATTGGAGAATTCCGATTTCTGTTACATGCGCTTTGCAACCGTTGTACATCGGTTTCGATACTAGTATACTTTCAAGAATCGACTGGCAGATATTTTGGTTGGTTCGTACTTCAACTGCGCATCGTAAGCCTAAATATCTTCAGCTATCTTGAATTTTGCTTTACACGATATGCTGCATATTTAATGTCAATCAGAATATAGTTATTAATATGCAATTACCTGTGGCACATGCGTAGTGGAGACTGTATGTGATCGTCTCAACGGAGACGGAGAGACATTGTCGGTGCCGGTGCCCGCTGGAGCGCTGCTTGAGGACACGTTCTCTGGGGTGACGGTCGCTTGGCTGGTTGCGCTACCAACGCTGGCGACACTCACGTTGTCTTCGTCCACATCAGCATCAGTAGCTTGGTCTTCTTCATCCCTTGAGTTAAAATAAACAAATGATAAAACACAATACCACTTTCATTATTCAATAGTCAATGTAACGACCAGTAGGGCAAATGTGAGTTTTTCACCGAGCGACTGCATAAAAACGTATTCACTCGTAACGTCAAATTATATAAAAAAGCGCTTACTCTAAGCTTAACTGGATTGCGCTACTCCAATTCCATATAGAATTTGCGTTTACTGTTTTCGATATCGACGCCGTAATATACTAGGCACACAGGTCGTAAGGTCAATAAGATTTGCCACTTCCGAGAGCAGTGAGTTGAAAAAAAATCATTAAAAAGATTTTTTCTGTATCTTATTCAAGATATTAAAGCGATAGTGACACAATAGGTGTTTATTAATATTTTTGAGTTTTAACCTGATCAAACTGCTCGATAAGCCAATGATCCATGTCCATAGCTTACCACTAAACAATTTCTCAAACTAAAAACAATAACATCTCCTCCCACTGTTTGTCTTAATACCCAATAAGTTAATAAAGGTATTCAAAGCTTCACTTTATGACAACACTCGTTTGGCAACAATCAGTGTTGTTTTCCAAGAGGCCTGTACAAGTTACTGAGTACGTAAAACCTCAGCGTCTAATTGTCAGTCAAGTCAACAAGCTGACGAGTTTAGGCGCTTGTATGATTCGCCAAACAAACTACATCGCTCTCGAAGTGAAGAGAGTAATTAAAGCGATCGCACCGGTGGCATTGTTTGTTCACGTGCGAGTCGCGAGGGTGAAGTGCTCCCGGCTCCTGTTCGTATTGTATTTGTCTTGCTAACACGCGTGTTGACTGACTTGTCTCGACAAGTCTTGTCGCTAATAGGGCAATGGGTTTTGTTATTGAAGTAAGAATAAAAACCCTTTGACTCATAAAACCAATATAAGCATGTATTAGAATTTAAAAAAATTGTGGAAGCGCCACAGTAATAGTGAAATTTTTTTGGAAACGCACATATAGCGCAGACGAATTAGTAAGGATAAAAATTATTTGAGTAGATGCGAACCATGGGTGCCGTCATATTAACCTTGGTTGCTTTGCCGAGCGCCTTCTAGCTTGCTTACGTAAACGTAGTTGCTTAATGTAGAATCATAGATGGAAAAACTTTTAGCTCTTATAAAATAACGAAGTTAATCAGATGGTCAGCACAATTACTCTGTCAAGTAGTAGACAGCTGTTAACTTTACAGCTGGCACCAAGTATGACATCTAAGGTAAACGCTGGTAAAGTCGACAGTGTCCCAATAGCCGTCATAATATGAAAAATGACCTGTTATTTATTTCTTACTATAACTAAGTAAAATTTTTTTATGCTAACATATTTGTGCTATTATACACGATAATTTGTATGCAAAGTTTTAATCAGCACTTTATTGGTGTTTGAGAAACAACAAACGAAAGTTTGGGTTTTTGAATATTTGTATTTTTTTACAAGTTTAGGCACTGAATCGCAGCTCTGCATGCTTGTATACGATGTAACTTTTTTAACATTTGTTGTCAACTTTTGATATATCCAATTATTTTGTACAAGAGTCAATTTAATTTTCTACCGAAATAATTAAAAAAAACCGTGTTATATTTCTTTTTATTTTTATTTTGGGCGTATGACATCTATTCGTACTTTGAATTAAAAATTTTGACGATTACTGGGACATACACAACAAATGAACGTAAACCTGACAGCGTTTCTAGTTTAAGCTTTATTGCGTGGGGATAAGGATGAAAGTTGCATTAGGCGCGGCCTGGTAGTGTTAAGATGATAATATATCCGCTTGATAATTTCAATGCCTTCATTTTTAACATAAGTCAAAATTGAAGTTAAAGTTTCAAAGCCCGAAGGGTCCCCTGGCAACCGTCAGGCAAATAATGACAGCTGTCATTATAGCTCCGTCGCTACCCGGGTAGCCGCGGGCTGAAGCGGGCCTCAACGAAGGTTTAATTTTATTAGGCGCTAAAAACTAAGTTTTAGTTTAAAAAAAGAATTGTTTCATATTCTGTGATAAATTTCCAAGACATTGACATTGAAATTGGTATTATTCTGTGTTTATTTTTAATCTTATTGGACAGTGCTCGAAAGTGAAATTATAAGAGTGTTTTTTCGTGATTGGTGCAAATTTATTGAATGTAAGTACAATTTTTATTACAAAACTCATTATTTTGCATACAGTGATTGTTTTCACGTTATTTGTTTTAAGAAATACATCGAAAATTTTAAATAAATCATGAAAACATCTGATACGTATCTTCCAAACACAAGGTAGCTACTGTAAAACGTTACGGAGTTCTCTTATATATAGATCGGCTCCATCATCAGATCGACTCCAGACCTTCATCAAATTGTAGTGCTTTTAAATACTTACCGGAAAAATTAACAAACGTACTTGTTGTCCCTACAATTTTTGAAAGTTCTCCTCGGTTTCTCCAGGATTCCATCATCAGATCCTGGTTTCCTTATCATGGTACCACCACCACCGGACTATCTACTTTCCAACAAAAAAAGAATTATCAAAATCGGTTCATAAACGACGAAGTTATGCGCGAACACACATACAAGTTACATACTGACATACTGACAAACTGACATACAAGTGAAGCTAATAAAAAGCGTGTAAAAATTGAAGTAAGATAGGCCATAGAACCGGGAACTACGTGGATAACACCGACAAAAATAGAAACAAAGTCTTATGGATCACTTAAACTACTACATGAATTATTATGAGGATTTTAAATCTAAGTTAAGCTTAGGTGTGAGCAACTTGGCTAGATAGGATCAAATTTTGGAGTCTTACATTGGTAAGTGTAGCAGCAGACACAGAAGACGACGCTCTACTTTCTGTTCTGTCTTTCTCCCACATGCTGTCTCTGTCCTTTTCACTGCAGCTGTCTCTGTCGCTCACGCTGGTTACACTGGTGCTCATTTCAGCTGTCACTGCCTCACTGGTTGATGGTTGTGGCGGTGATGTGATCTATATAAAACCAACATATTAAATCTCGATGAGACGAAGTTTAAGTGCTGCTAAAAGGATCAACTTATTATTTTAATCGCAAGGCTTTACTGTGTTTAGGTTCAAAAATAAAATTTAAATCCCATCGTATAATATTAGCAGATGCCCTACAATGGGTTGGTCTATACATTGTAGGATGTATTTTAACACTGAAAATATAGTCTCTTTTTCGTCCCATGGCATCAGTATGTCGATGCTTAAAAAAATACACCGTACGAACATCTTTAGAAAATATCGTCAATTGTCCCATCTCAGTTCGAATGTTGTTCCTGTATGACAAAATGTCATTGGAGAATTCCGATTCTGTTACATGCGCTTTGCAACCGTTGTACATCGGCTTCGATACTTTCAAGAATCGACTGGTAGATATTTTGGTTGGTTCGTACTTCAACTGCGCATCGTAAGCCTAAATATCTTCAGCTATCTTGAATTTTGCTTTACACGATATGCTGCATATTTAATGTCAATCAGAATATACTTATTAATATGCAATTACCTGTGGCACATGCGTAGTGGAGACTGTATGTGATCGTCTCAACGGAGACGGAGAGACATTGTCGGTGCCGGTGCCCGCTGGAGCGCTGCTTGAGGACACGTTCTCTGGGGTGACGGTCGCTTGGCTGGTTGCGCTACCAACGCTGGCGACACTCACGTTGTCTTCGTCCACATCGGCATCAGTAGCTTGGTCTTCTTCATCCCTTGAGTTAAAATAAACAAATGATAAAACACATTACCACTTTCATTATTCAATAGTCAATGTAACGACCAGTAGGGCAAATGTGAGTTTTTCACCGAGCGACTGCATAAAAACGTATTCACTCGTAACGTCAAATTATAAAAAAGCGCTTACTCTAAGCTTAACTGGATTGCGCTACTCCAATTCCATATAGAATTTGCGTTTACTGTTTTCGATATCGACGCCGTAAAATCTTACACTAGGCACACAGGTCGTAAGGTCAATAAGATTTGCCACTTCCGAGAGCAGTGAGTTGAAAAAAAATCATTAAAAAGACTTTTTCTGTATCTTGTTCAAGATATTAAAGCGATAGTGACACAATAGGTGTTTATTAATATTTTTGAGTTTTAACGTGATCAAACTGCTCGATAAGCCAATGATCCATGTATGGACATGGCTTACCACTAAACAATTTCTCAAACTAAAAACAATAACAGCTCCAATCTCCTCTCATTGTTTGTCTTAATACCCAATAAGTTAATTAAGGTATTCAAAGCTTCGCTTTATCACAACACTCGTTTGGCAACAATCAGTGTTGTTTTCCAAGAGGCCTGTACAAGTTACTGAGTACGTAAAACCTCAGCGTCTAATTGTCAGTCAAGTCAACAAGCTGACGAGTTTAGGCGCTCGTATGATTCGCCAAACAAACTACATCGCTCTCGAAGTGAAGAGAGTAATTAAAGCGATCGCTCCGGTGGCATTGTTTGTTCACGTGCGAGTCGCGAGGGTGAAGTGCTCCTGGCTCCTGTTCGTATTGTATTTGTCTTTCTGTTACATGCGCTTTGCAACCGTTGTACATCGGTTTCGATACTAGTATACTTTCAAGAATCGACTGGCAGATATTTTGGTTGGTTCGTACTTCAACTGCGCATCGTAAGCCTAAATATCTTCAGCTATCTTGAATTTTGCTTTACACGATATGCTGCATATTTAATGTCAATCAGAATATAGTTATTAATATGCAATTACCTGTGGCACATGCGTAGTGGAGACTGTATGTGATCGTCTCAACGGAGACGGAGAGACATTGTCGGTGCCGGTGCCCGCTGGAGCGCTGCTTGAGGACACGTTCTCTGGGGTGACGGTCGCTTGGCTGGTTGCGCTACCAACGCTGGCGACACTCACGTTGTCTTCGTCCACATCAGCATCAGTAGCTTGGTCTTCTTCATCCCTTGAGTTAAAATAAACAAATGATAAAACACAATACCACTTTCATTATTCAATAGTCAATGTAACGACCAGTAGGGCAAATGTGAGTTTTTCACCGAGCGACTGCATAAAAACGTATTCACTCGTAACGTCAAATTATATAAAAAAGCGCTTACTCTAAGCTTAACTGGATTGCGCTACTCCAATTCCATATAGAATTTGCGTTTACTGTTTTCGATATCGACGCCGTAATATACTAGGCACACAGGTCGTAAGGTCAATAAGATTTGCCACTTCCGAGAGCAGTGAGTTGAAAAAAAATCATTAAAAAGATTTTTTCTGTATCTTATTCAAGATATTAAAGCGATAGTGACACAATAGGTGTTTATTAATATTTTTGAGTTTTAACCTGATCAAACTGCTCGATAAGCCAATGATCCATGTCCATAGCTTACCACTAAACAATTTCTCAAACTAAAAACAATAACATCTCCTCCCACTGTTTGTCTTAATACCCAATAAGTTAATAAAGGTATTCAAAGCTTCACTTTATGACAACACTCGTTTGGCAACAATCAGTGTTGTTTTCCAAGAGGCCTGTACAAGTTACTGAGTACGTAAAACCTCAGCGTCTAATTGTCAGTCAAGTCAACAAGCTGACGAGTTTAGGCGCTTGTATGATTCGCCAAACAAACTACATCGCTCTCGAAGTGAAGAGAGTAATTAAAGCGATCGCACCGGTGGCATTGTTTGTTCACGTGCGAGTCGCGAGGGTGAAGTGCTCCCGGCTCCTGTTCGTATTGTATTTGTCTTGCTAACACGCGTGTTGACTGACTTGTCTCGACAAGTCTTGTCGCTAATAGGGCAATGGGTTTTGTTATTGAAGTAAGAATAAAAACCCTTTGACTCATAAAACCAATATAAGCATGTATTAGAATTTAAAAAAATTGTGGAAGCGCCACAGTAATAGTGAAATTTTTTTGGAAACGCACATATAGCGCAGACGAATTAGTAAGGATAAAAATTATTTGAGTAGATGCGAACCATGGGTGCCGTCATATTAACCTTGGTTGCTTTGCCGAGCGCCTTCTAGCTTGCTTACGTAAACGTAGTTGCTTAATGTAGAATCATGGATGGAAAAACTTTTAGCTCTTATAAAATAACGAAGTTAATCAGATGGTCAGCACAATTACTCTGTCAGGTAGTAGACAGCTGTTAGCTTTACAGCTGGCACCAAGTATGACATCTAAGGTAAACGCTGGTAAAGTCGACAGTGTCCCAATAGCCGTCATAATATGAAAAATGACCTGTTATTTATTTCTTACTATAACTAAGTAAAATTTTTTTATGCTAACATATTTGTGCTATTATACACGATAATTTGTATGCAAAGTTTTAATCAGCACTTTATTGGTGTTTGAGAAACAACAAACGAAAGTTTGGGTTTTTGAATATTTGTATTTTTTTACAAGTTTAGGCACTGAATCGCAGCTCTGCATGCTTGTATACGATGTAACTTTTTTAACATTTGTTGTCAACTTTTGATATATCCAATTATTTTGTACAAGAGTCAATTTAATTTTCTACCGAAATAATTAAAAAAAACCGTGTTATATTTCTTTTTATTTTTATTTTGGGCGTATGACATCTATTCGTACTTTGAATTCCCAACTTGACCCAGAACTCGTCAAAATTTTGACGATTACTGGGACATACACAACAAATGAACGTAAACCTGACAGCGTTTCTAGTTTAAGCTTTATTGCGTGGGGATAAGGATGAAAGTTGCATTAGGCGCGGCCTGGTAGTGTTAAGATGATAATATATCCGCTTGATAATTTCAATGCCTTCATTTTTAACATAAGTCAAAATTGAAGTTAAAGTTTCAAAGCCCGAAGGGTCCCCTGGCAACCGTCAGGCAAATAATGACAGCTGTCATTATAGCTCCGTCGCTACCCGGGTAGCCGCGGGCTGAAGCGGGCCTCAACGAAGGTTTAATTTTATTAGGCGCTAAAAACTAAGTTTTAGTTTAAAAAAAGAATTGTTTCATATTCTGTGATAAATTTCCAAGACATTGACATTGAAATTGGTATTATTCTGTGTTTATTTTTAATCTTATTGGACAGTGCTCGAAAGTGAAATTATAAGAGTGTTTTTTCGTGATTGGTGCAAATTTATTGAATGTAAGTACAATTTTTATTACAAAACTCATTATTTTGCATACAGTGATTGTTTTCACGTTATTTGTTTTAAGAAATACATCGAAAATTTTAAATAAATCATGAAAACATCTGATACGTATCTTCCCGAATTACGACTTATTTACGCATGTGAATGATACTAAATATTACTAAAAATGTATAAAATTTACTTGGAAGTAGTTTACATAAGTATTTATTGTGCAACTAAAATTTGACGTTTCTTGAGTTCAAAGCGACCGTTTTGGTCTGTCAATACCAAACAAAACAGTTTCGTTTGGTATTGGTAAAACGAGCTATTTTGGTCTTTATTTGTGAAGCGCTAAGGACGGTTTACCGGTAACCAATAAGAATCCGTTTGTTTGTAAAGTGGGACATAATGATGTATCGATACATCGCCGTGTGTAAAAGATGTCGATAAATTTGGTTCAATTTATATTTGTATTTTGTATAAATTAATTATAAAAAGCAAATACAAGCTACTTGAAAATTTATGTTTAGAGATTTTTTAACAAAAAAAAATCAAAAGATCCGTGTGCTCACATGATGACAATAACTTTTCATTTATTTATTTTACAGTATGGCAGAAAACTGGCGAGAGGACAAAAACCCGCCGGCCGATATCCTCATCCTCATTTATGACGATGAGGCTGAGATTAGCGCCGACGAAGACCTGCTCCGTCATGACGGTGTATTAAAAAAATGTAAAATTAAATAACAAGAGAAATGAGTTCTACACTAACATTTCGAAGATACTTTAGGTAGTTAAAAGTAAAAATTAATAAAAATTAGAATCATTTTATTTTTATTTACATTATATAATAATACCTTACAAAAAGGATAACTGTCGATAAAATTACCAAAAGTAAAAGAACACATCCCTAGCTGTTTTTATATTTCGAAGTGTCGGGTGGATCGTGTTTCAAGTGTTTTTATGGTGATCATACCAATTGTTTTTGTTATGTTGTTTACAATAAATAGATAGTATAGACACCAGTTCTTTAGACTTTGTTTGTATTTTCATTTATTTTTCGTAATCCAACGCACAACATAGTTCCAAAATGTTGTACCCGTAAAATAAATATATAAAGCTTTGATTATATCAACATTTTGATAGATAAAAGTTAGGAAATATATCAATCAAGTCATTACATTTTACAGAATGGCAAAATATGGCTTAAAAGAAGATTATTTATTAATTTATTGTAGAGTAACGTATCAGACCGAAATAGAAAACAGCGCGCGAGCGGGAGGGCACTACGCCCGTAACTGACACTGACAGCAGTTGTCAACTGTCAGGCGCCCAGGGGTTAAATATGATTTTAGGTTAACGTGTTATATATATATATATATATATATATATATCAGCTTTACTAGCTCGTTATGCTGAAACATATCGTTAGATATGTATTTTTTTCATCGCTATTAAAGCGGGCAAACGCGGGTCACCTGCGTGTCACCTGATGTTGAGTGATTACCACCGCCTATGTACATTTGCACTGCTAATGCGTTACCAGCCTTTGGGGAATTGATTTATTTGCCCCTTAAATACCCCTATGTTATAATTGGCAGAAAATACCGTAGCAGGAAGTTGGTTCCAGAGTCTGCATATGCGCGGCAGAAACGATCTAGAAAATCGAGTTTGTAGATAGACCACCATCTATCGATGGTGTAGGTGAAACTGGTTTCTACGCCGTAAGTTCCACTGAGAGAAGACAGAGGGTAGTATAAGTTCGAACAGCTCCTCAGAGCACCACACACACACGCACGCACGCACGCGTGAGTTTGGAATTGTCAACAAAGCGAACCGCCCGCCTTTGAATGCGATCAAGAAGTTGGTATTAAAGTGCTCCGGCCCATAGATATGAGCAGTACTTTATGTGCGGAGGTACTTGGGCTTTATACGGCAAGAGCCTATGTTGAGGCTGAAAGTAACGCTTGGCTCGTTTGAGCACCCCAAGTTTTTAGAAGCTAACTTAGCTTTCCCTTCCAAATGATTGCGAAATTTGACTTCATTCGAAATGTCGACACCAAGGATTCCAATGGATTTACTAGGCGAAATGTGAGTACTCTGAAAGGGCAGTAACGACCATAACGCTATCTTTTTAGCGAAAAAAGCACAGACTTGCGTCTTAGAGGGGTTTAATTGTACAAAGTTAAGTGAGTCAAAGACTTGATTCAGGGAAGTCTCAATTTCAGACACAAGTCTGAACCTACACTCCTGAGCTGTTTAGGAGAAAGCTGTACGCGGCGATTGTAAAGGGCGTTGCCCGTGCTATCATTCATATAGCAACGCATGTTGTTGCTGAAAAGCATGTCATTTATGTGCACTATGAATAACGTGGGCGACAGTACTGAACCTTATGGAACACCAGTGTTAATTGATTTGGGAAGGGAGCACAAACCGTCGACTTCGACTTTAATGCTCCGTTCATTTAAAAAAGCTGGCGATCCAATCGCATAGCTTCTCCGGGGGTCCATAAGAAGGTAGTTTGGGCAGAAGTGCCTTATGCCATACCCGATCAAACGCCTTCGCAATATCTAAGCTCGCCGCGAGAGCTTCTCCTACTACTCTCTAAGGCTTGTGCCCAACGGTGAGTGATATAAACTAAGATGTCGCCAGCTGATCGGCCATGGCGAAAGCCAAATTGACGATCGCTGAGTAGTTGACGTTCTTCTAGGTACCCAAGAAGTTGCTCGTTGATAATTTGTTCCATCACTTTGGAGAGCAGGGAGTTTATAGAAATAGGCCTATAGTTGGATGGAATTGACTTATCGGCTTTTTTGGGTACAGGGTGTACCAAGGTAGTCTTCCACGTAGTCGAAACAGTACTGGAGGAGTAGGAAAGTCGAAACAGACGTGTCAGGACTGCAGTCTGCTCTGGTGCACAAGTTCTCAACACAACCGCTGGGATACCATCCGGCCCACTTGTCTTGTTGATGTCTATGGACAAAAGCGCTTTTTGCACTTCACGCTGGGTGAACAGCATGTCACGCGAAGGGCTATTACACCGCGGGATGGTAAGTGGTGTATTTCCCCGATCATCAAACGCAGAATTATTGTCAAAGAGAAAACTAAGGATTTCTGCTTTCTCTTTAGCAGAATTATAGGCCAGTATATAGTCTGATTTGTAGAGTGATCGAAAAGAAGAACGCTAGAAGTTGCCTTGAATGGCTTTGGAAAGAGAGCAAAAAGCACGAGATCCAGATGACATTTTAAGCAACCTCTGACCAATTCGTTGATGAACTTGGACTTTGCCCTGGCAAGCATGTAACAAAAATATCCAAATGCAGGACACTTGACTTTGATTATGTCTCTTCCCATAACTAGTACGCCACATTGCAAAATCTCTGTAGGATTTGGTTATAGTTCGATCGATTGGCAAGAAACTGTGCTTGGATATTTACCATTAACAAGTACCACCAGATCGACTGCATACTATTCCCATTATGACTACAGATTTTCAAAGCTGGAGTGCTAATATCAAAACAATCATAATATCATATGTATTGAACTAAAAAAATAATTAATAAAATTAACTTTATGTCTAAGTCCATAAAGTTCAAATTCTTTTTAAAAAATGACGAGTTCTGGGACATTTTGACGATAATTAGGACAAACCTGGCGGATACTGGTACAAATCGCTCATTTTGAAAATTTTAAAATATTTAGTTACACTATATTAACTAATTAATAACAAAATTATATTTCTAAAAAAAATAATTAAATTTGCTCTCTTGTCATGTAATTAGTTTTTCTCTACTATGACTAGTAGTAATCTGACAAGGCTGCAAAGGTAGCGAAGTTCAGAAACTGACGACTATTGGGACGTTTACCTTACCTCTGTTCCACATGCTCAGAGGCTCTGTCCGAGTCTCTGAGCCTGGTGTGCCGAGTTCTGCCAGGCAGTAGTCTGCGTAATGAAACTCCGCCGCCCACCACTTCTGACAGCAGCGTGCTCCTTGACCCGCCAGTGGCTCCACCGAACTTCAGAGATGCTGAGCAGGCTGGAAAAAGGCATAAAATTATAGCAATATGTTTTTTACTTCGAATGGTAACTTAGATACTGATGAAGTATGTTTTGACGACCTCCGTGGCGCAGTGGTATGCGCGGTGGATTTATAAGACGGAGGTCCTGGGTTCGATTCCCGGCGGGGCACATTGAGATTTTTCTTAATTTGTCTTGGTCTAGCTGGTGGGAGGCTTTCGCCGTGGCTAGTTACCAACCCTACTGACAAAGACGTATCGCCAAGCGATTTAGCGTTCCGGTACGATGTCGTGTAGAAACCGAAAGGGGTGTGGATTTTCGTCCCACTCCTAACAAGTTAGCCCGCATTCATCTTAGACTGCATCATCACTTAACATCAGGTGTGATAGCAGTCAAGGGCCAACTTGTAGTGGATAAAAAAAATGACATCATAGTTGGATCTGGTTTTTAGGTATTTTTGGCAATGAAGTTTGAAAATATACATCCCGATCTAAAGTTAGTACTTCTGCATTAAAATACAAGTAATTTCTAATATAAAGTCAATGTAACGTAAATTACGCAAATTTTGTAATATACAAAATGTTTTTAACATAACAAAGTAAACACAATAAAGTTTATACGTCCCTGCGCCGTTAAATCTGTGACAGAGAAGCTGCTTTAGGATCCCTTGTAAATGTAGGCAACCTTTCAAGCCGAAGATGAAAGATGTTATTATGTTCAAGAAATTATAACGGCGCACTTAATACGACTGAACCTGGCGTCCCCACTTACAGGCCAGTGCCCCTAGTTTTTGTCACGGACAGCGTTAGAAATGGAACTGTCCATGTCGTCACTATCAGTGGGAGATTCTTTACTAGCCCTGATTCGTGGTTAGTAATGGAACTATCCGCTTACCGTCACTGTCAGTGAGGGATTCCTTGTCAGCAGCTCGTTGGTACGCCCTGGTGCGGTGCGCTGAGTGTGCTGCCAGCAGCAGCGCCGCGAGTGCCGCCAATGCCGCTAGTGCCGCAGCAGCAGCCCTGGCGCCGCCGCCACCGCGCCACCATGCGCCGCCGCTCACCGATGCCCACGCTGCCGACGCGTTGCGAATGGGCTCTACATTGACAAAAAAGCTCAAAAAGTTTTTTGTGTATTGTGCTCTGCGTTGCGCATCATTTCGTTTGTACTACATTTCATTTTGTCGATTATTTCGATGTAAATGATGAGATTAACTCACCAATTTGTGTAGCGTGTGCGAGGAATCCGCCGGCGCAGTGCTCGCTGGTGTCAGTGGACCGCAGCTCTACCAGAATGTGTCTCCCGCCCACGATCTCCACCACGCCGCTGCCATCAGTCGTGGTCTCCACTTCATCCGTCTGAATAAATAAAATCTAATTTTAACTGTAACATTTGTTGTACACAACAACAACTACAACGGTTACCTTTTTCACAGGAGTTAAGAATCGACCGAATTTTTTAATGCTTTTACTTTGAGTGATTATGGCAACGGGCGATAAAGGAACATCATACCTATCGGACTTGAATCCCGCTCGTAAACCTAGAAACTATTTTATAGACTTTGGGAGGCAGCGAACTTTGTTTAGCCCCTAATCCATCCAAGTTGAGCGAAATATTATATTTTTTCAGAGATAGGGATTAAAATTTTTGATATTAAAATTACTCTTATATTTATCTTAAAATATTATATTCTTAGATTATCTACTCCTCATTTATTTGAAGATATCTCACCACAGCAGAACTATCAGGTCCATCCCACGAAGCCAGCAGAGGCGAGCCGAGAGAATCCCCGTCCCTGGCCTTCAGTGCTTGCCCAGCGCACGGCAGCTTTACCGCCTCGAACCTGAGCCGCACTGCAAGCCCGTCTTCTGCCTGTGGAGGCATCATCGCATTATTACCTAATTGTTGTACCTAACTAAAAAAAAACGAAAAACTACATCCAAATCCGTCTATCCATTTTACTGCTGCAATTCTACAAACAATTACGATAAAATTATTAAAACATTGACTATACGAACTCTAAGAAAACAATGACTCACTGTTGTTCAATGATTCACTGTTTGACTGTTCTTAATGACTAATCCAAATTTACACCCCTGTGCCTCGGAGAGCACGTTAAGAGCACTATCATCAACCTGTGATATTGATCGTTAAGAAATGAAACATTATCACCCTAAGCCCGCCAACCCGTATTGGAACTTGGTGGTGGGTAAACGCTCCATATCCCCTCTCATAAGGTTTGGGCCTGTAGTGGGCCAGTAATGGACTGATAAAAATGACGATGAATCAAAATTTATCATTGAAGGGCCTACAATTGAATATCTATTCTATAAAGTGTTACCTAATAAAAAATTACAATCAACACATATCCAGATGTGAAAAATTCACAGTTCATAATTGGATTTTAATTATATGGGTAAATAACAAAGTACAAATGTCTAAAACAATACAAGTTAAATTGAATCTCAGCCACGAGCCCTTCCAAGAAAAGTTGCCAGGTTTCGAAATGCAATGACCTCCCGAATTCTAAAGGGGTCTGATAACAATTTGTTCGAATTACTTTTAATTGAGACTTTAACTTCAACAAAATCTACTTTCACCAAAAACTAACGAAATATGGTTCTTAGAATTCAGCTTTTTAATTCATTTAAATAATTTTTTTTCTAGTAGAATTTTAAATTACAAACCGACACTCCAATTCTATTTGTTTGTATAGATATAACTAGAAGCTATTACATAAAAGTACTAAAGTTGATTATGAAAATGTTTTAACTGTCCATACTGATATTAGATACAGTAAAGCTGGCAACACCGATCACAAGTTGCACTGGGCGCCGGGAGCCGATAGCGAAGTCTTGTTATGTTTGTCTTCCTGGAAAATTCAATCATTTTGCGGAAAACGGAAATCGTAAATTTGAGAAGCGGAGCGTTAGTTCGGAGACAATAATTCCCGCTCCAGCGATACTTTTTGGACACAGTTTGATATTTGAAAAGTCGAGTAATTTCATTTATTCAATATTTTTTTCAATTTCAAATATTTTTTTAACATGAGATGAGAATTTTTGGTCCATAATCGCTACTGTTAATTTCTTATTATCATTATGAGATTCTTATATTTGCCAAGCAGAATGTACCTTACTTTTTGCTATCTGTCAGAGGATTTGGAGCCAAGACCCGCCTTGCTGCTCCTATGTAGGTTAACGGGTATAAAACAGAGAATATTTGCTGCTTTGAAGATTAATTTCAGGTGTTAATACAAATAGCCGGAAAGAAGTGTTAACAAACAGCCAGAAGGGAATACAACTTAAAACACCAAAAGACAAACTTAATAACAATTTATTTACAAAGACATCAAATACGATCAAAATGAAACATTATTACAGTAATTACTTAATTAAACATTACAAGCACAGATTCTTACAATAGTCAAACAGTATGACTGCACAAGACTCGGACACTAAGGTGAATGATAACAATTATCCATAGGGGCATATTTTATAGCCTAACGCCCACCATTTTTGCTCGACGAGTACCGCCCCTAGTCTATTATCTATAGTTTAAACGCGGTACCACAATACAGCAAATGAGGCCACTATATTGTCTATAGTCTTTTCAAACAGTATACAATGCTGCCAACAGAAGTTAACACTATTAATCTATTGATGATAATTTATAAATAGAATAAACTACTCAAGTGTTTCATAGTTTGACCGACTTTTGACTCATGAAAGTATACTAGTATAGTAGGTATGTCGGTAAATCATTGTATCCTTACCTGTTAGTTATTTCAATGTAAATAGGTAATTGTTTGATAGGTAAGTAGTAGGTAGAATAAGTACTTTTAAACACTAAATCCAATCTCGTATTTTCATAGTTTCTTGAAAATTTTAGTTTGCTGAATAATGTTATGTAAATCATGTGTTTCCAGAGCGACGCATTGCTTATGCGAGGATAAATTCTCGGCTGCACACTTTGGTTGTGAAAGGTACAGATATTTACGGTTTATCTTATAATAGTTTAGGAATTTTTAACAACCTCAATACCGACAACCGTTGAAAAGTGGAACGTGGTAAAACACAAAAGATCCAAGGTTTATTTTCTGCCTGTTTACAATTGTTTAAATTACGTCTACCTTTTTGGCTTAGTTGGTAAGAAAAGTAATAGAATCACAAAAGTGAATTTTAATTTTTTTTTGCTAGTAAGTATAGCCATATATAGCTGATAGACGACAGACGTTAGGTCTGAGAGTGCTGGAAAGGCAAACCCACATCGGAAAACGCATTTTTCGTGGAGTCACACTATGTAGACCGACGATAAAAATGTATTTCAGAGAGCCGCAGGATACTGGTAGTCCACTGTGGAGTCCTTTCAAGAGGTTAATGTCCAGCAGTGGACACTCTTCGTAGATAGAAATGACGGTGACAATGTAGTTGACGTCTTTGTTGGTCTCCGTGGTGCAGTGGTACGCAGTAATTTACAAGACGGAGGTTTTGGATTCGATTCTCGGCTAGGCTGATTAAGATTTACAATTTTTTTTAATTTTTGGATGATTAGTCTGTTTGGATGATTAACAACAAGTTAGCCCGCTTCCATCTTAGGTTTATCAGATGTTTGCAGTCAAAAGCTAATTTGTAGGGAATAAAAAAGAAAACCAATTTTAAATTTAAAAAAAACTGAATTTTATTCTTACTGAATGATTTAAAACAATATTCATTTAAAACAAGGATATTTTTGGCACAATGGCAATATCCAAATTCATATTGCACTGCAAATATTTAGTAGATATGAAGCTATTTCCGATCGCTGGGGGTTTGTGTTCGTAACTGCTGATAGGAAATTTGAGTTCAGCTTGCAGTTCGCAGTGCATATGCAATAGCGGCGCGAATTCCGTGTATATTTGGCTGGTACGTAGTTGCATACGTGTCTGATTGAACCAACTACACATTGTCTAACTGCCAATTTTTAGCATTAATGAGAGCATGAATGAGAGGTCATTGCATATGCATTTATAACGAAGGTACGATTTACGAAGCGTGATGAAGGTGTGTTTTTATAACATATATACAAGCAGACGCCCACAGTGTTACGAATATTAAGGCCTTGACTACAACCACACCTGGTAGTAAGTGATGATGCATTCAAATATAGAAGCGGAGTCACTTGTTAGAAATCAGTGACGAGCGGCCTATTTAGTAGCCATAAAAAAAATTAAACTTAAAAATACCTAACTGAATAACTTCCACCTACTTCTCAATTTATTACGTTTCAAATCCTCATAGCTTTAATTTTAAATTAGACTGAGCACCATTATTGTACAACAATGTAAGAAAATTATTAACAAACGGAGAGACAATTCAAAATGGAAGCATTGTTCTTGCTAATTAAACGAAATTGTTTTCTATAAATACTATTCCATGAATTCTAGTAATTCTAGTACAAAGTGTCATGTAACTTGAGAACACAAAAATCATTGAACTTGTGGTAAAATGATCACTTTGGGTATTTGGTAGACAGGCTTCGAATAACATCGAGGAAATTATCTCACAATTTCGGGGTAAAGGCTTCAGGCAATTTCAATTGATAGCAAGAAAAAACTGACCGTGAATTCGTATTTTTTTTAGCCGACAAAAATCACAAGTCAGGGCTTTGTCCGTCGCATTTTCCCTGAACACGTCCGAGCGGGGAAGGGCGTGTCGGAACAAAGAATCTGCCCGTCACGTGACGAGGTGCTGCCCAGACGTCCATTAGCTTTTAAATACTTTAGAAGCATCTCCTTTTTTGTGATATCGTGTTATTGTATAATTCATCAATATCAGCCTATTTTAACGGCCCATTACAGCTTCGACCCTGCTTATTAACCGACGAAAAAAAACGGAGGAGATTCTCAATTCGACACGTATATTTTTTTTTTATATATGACCACGCATAACTTTTATACATAGTTGTCCGATTAAAAAGGGCACACTTCCAAGGTGGTCTCATTGTCATCATGTTAGGATCTGATGATGATATAGTGGGGAAATTGAAGGAACTCTTCAAATTTTGGAGGCACGCTTACCGCGATTTCGGTTTCTGTCTCGGTATCGGTAGCTTTTTGGCTACTAGTGCCGTATAATATACTATGAAAGTATATTACGAGTACGTTACGTGGCGATAAATCACTAAAAAGTAAGAAATAAAATTTTTTAAATATAAATAGAACCGACTCAAAAAGTAAAAAATAACTGTGTCATTTAGTTGCTTTAATTTACTTAAGCATATCTAGGAGTCGTTACTGTTTTATAAATGTTCCTTAAACTTGGCTGGCACCAACTTCATAGATATGCTTAAGTATATTAAATTATATTATAGAGGATTATAGAGCTTAGATTTCCCACGCAATAGGTTAACATACTTTCCTACCCCAGTACATAAACACACTCGCGTAAACCGTTTTAACATAATTTATTTAATATTTCTAATAATCTTTAAATGCAATTTTTTGTAATTTTGTGATTCCCATATAAATGTTTTAAGGAAATTTACTTACCTTTAAGATATAGTTCAATCTAGTTTAGAGTAGTAATTCACTTATAATCTATAATAGTGTAATTTATGTGTCATGAATAAATTTTTGATTTTTTTATTTACTAACCAATTTGTCATGTCATAATCCGCATTTTACAAAAATAAACGCAGCATGTAGAGCTATTCTGTAACAACGTTTTATACTCGTAACTCGGCTGCGTAAGCCTCGAATTCTTCTTTACGTCTCTCTTCCTAACATCATACCATAGATAGAGAAAGGAAAAAGAGATATTCGAAACTCAAATTATAAAAACATCGTTACAGAGTAGGTCAGTCGCCCGCGCAGATATTTAAATTTTAAAACAAAACAAATTTCCGTAAAATAACGTCAGTTTCCGTTTAATTGGAAACATTATTAATAACAAAGTTCGTGGGAAAACTAAACCCTGAACGTTGTATTGGCCGGCCGGCCACGTAAACTTTGTAGCAGTTGAGTGCATGTATGGCGCTATGTGCTAACTTCCATACACGCGGCATTGAATTAGCTGAACATTGCTGTTATTGTGTGAGCGCGTATGCGGATATTGGTATTTGCATATTAATATCAGTTTGTTTTTGTATTCGTATCTACTTGTAAAGCTTTTTTTATTCTAGTATCTTAGTACACATATTTTTTATTTATAACAAGATAGCCCTTGATTGCAAACACACCTTTTTATAAGTGATTATGTATTCTAAGATGGAAGCGGGCTAACTTGTATAGAGTAGGATAAAATCCAAACCCCTTTTGCGGTAGATACGCTAAATCACTTGGCAGCACTTTGCCGGTAATGTAGTGAAGCCTCTCACTAGCCAGGCCCTTGGTCTTATATCAATATCAACTGGTCATAAATCAACTGCTCATACCACTGTGCCACAAATGTCGTCCCAATTGTTACTTGCACAAGATGACCGTACAATCAATTTAAATTGGCTTGTTTTTAAGATTTACTTGTCTACGTCGCTTAGTTATAATTTTTTTTATCATAAAAACCTCACCTGTAACAACCAGAGCGACCTCTCCCGGCACGCTCTGGCCGAGCCAGCCAGCAGCCGCGCCGCGGGCGCCAGGTGCAGCACGCACCCGCAGCGGCACCCGGAGCCCACCTCCGCCACCACCATCGACGAGTCTCCCGCCCAGGGGCGAGCGCTACACTCGCACGCCGCCAGCTCCACTGCTTGACCCTTTTGATAAAAACAAATAAGAACTGTGGGCATTTTGTGGGGCTAATTTAAATTACATATTAGCATCATCATCATCATTAATATCAGCCTATTAATGGCCCAGACCTTTCTCTTTATTGGAGGGTAGTCTCACCACACTGCTCTTATGCGGGTTGACAGGCTTGAATAATAATGTTCATTCATTATTTACCATGATGTTGGTGATAGTGATCGGGACCGACGGCTTAACGTTGTCTCCCAGGCACGGGGATGTTGCATTAGCAACTTACCGACCCTGGGCTTGGAATTTGCTAAAATTTCTTAGGATAAAGAAAAAAAAACAGAATTACCCCACAAACCCTCCTAAGGTTTGAACAACGAAGCAATCAAAGATAAATTATACAAATTATTGGCGCTACTTTATTCACTCCTAAAATTAGATATGATTTTCAATTTCATATTAATAACGTCTCGCTGCCCGAGCGAAATCAATGTTTAATCTATGAAGTCATTTTCAATATTTTAATCTATTACTAAAGGCTCACATTAATTTGATCATCACTGTATTTTACTGTCTGATTAGAACGTGATGTATTAATTTGGCCAGCATTTCAAAACTCTCTAGTATGCGAAAATAATAAACAAATTAAACAACTCAATATTTTCAAATAACATATTGATCTATTAAATACTGTTCGTTATGATTATTAAAAACAACTTTTGTTTGCAACATATGAAAAAGTTGTAATCGTAAAAAAATATAATCTAAAATAAACATATTTTAAAATGGGTGTGGTTAAGAAATTAACTTTTGTTAGCAACATGGTCTCTATGTCTCTACGAAAAGATTGTAACTATGAAAGAAAGTAATATAACTATAAACATAGTTTAAGATGTATGTAGATATATGATATACAATAGTAATTTAACCTTTCAAGCTTTGTGTTTAAAGGCTTAAATCAGCAAAGTGCAAATCAAAACATTATACGATAAAAGTAAGAACACGTTTAGTAAACTCAATCAGCAGCTTTCTCTTCTTCTTGCTCTTCCTTTGCTTCTATCTGTGTTTCTTCTGGTTGCGCTTGTTCATCCTCTGGTTGTGCTTTTTCACCCTCAGTTTCATCTTTATCCTGCTCTCCATCATCCTCACCAGGTTCTTCCAAAATCACAGACTTAGAAGTTTTGATATCACTGGCTATTCTCGCCTGAGATCCTAATGTCATTTGTGAATATTGGAGATCTTTTAGTATCGACTTCTGAATTTCTAATTTACTGGCCTCTAGTTTTTGCTCGATACTCATTTCACTTTCAGGCACTTCCTCAGGCATCACACTGGAAATTGTGCTAGATTGCGCTGAGGTGACAAATGATTGTAGGCTCTCCTTTACCGGCATTGGAGGCTCAGTAGATGGTGGTACTAGTTTAATGCTTGGAATAGTGCGGATGCTTTCAAGTGAAGATGAAGTTACTGATACTTCTGATAGTGCTTTCTCTGCTTTCACAGATTCTTTTGATAAGATAGAGGCGGTAGGTGATTCTTGTTTTTTCTTCATAGGCTTAGGGATGAACCCTAGGTCACCTTCTTCGTAAACTCTGCTAAGAGATGCCAAAGTATCAATAGATTCAGCTCGTTGTATTTCACGATATTGAGTAATGATATCCAGCAAACGTGATAACAAGGCTTGTCTATCCATCATTTCCTTAGATGGATCTTTGCTTGCCCAATCATCGAGCTTCAATGCTGCCTTCACTGCAATTCCAGCCTCCTTTAATATTTTTTTGAGTTTTGCACACTCTTTGATTACTTTTGTTGCTTCTACCGTAGCTTTGTTTTGATCACACATCCGAGCGTGCAAATTTTGTTCTAGAATACGAACTTGCAAGGATAGATTTTCGTTTTCTTTAACCAGTTTTTGAATTTTGGCTTGTAATACGTCAGAATCAAAATTTTTCTTTTCATATAAACCTTTTTCCTTTTTAATATTTTGAAACGCTGCAGTTAACTGATCGATTACTTTGAGTTGTACAACATTTTTATTTATAGCTTTATCTCTTTCTTCTTCAGCTAGCTCCATAGCAATTCTCGCAGCCCTTTCACTTTCTTTGAATTTTTCATTTTGTTCAGCTAATTTAGCTTGTGTTGCTAAAATACTATCTAATTCGTTATTAATTGCGATATTTTCTCTTATAACTCGATGTGTAGATGCAGCTATTCTCAATTCCGTAGCATCCTGGAAATCCTGGGCCAGTTGTAATAATTGCCCCTCCATCTCTTTCTTTAGTTTATCTTTGCCGATAACAAACTTCTTTTCAGCATCATAGATTACTCTTTTGTACTTCATTTCTTGATCTTTAAAATCCTGTTCTTGTTTTTCAAACTTTCTCATCAAATCATCACGTATGGCTCTGAATTCCTCCAACGTGTTAAGTTTACCCGCCAACAATTTATTTTCTGATGTAAGCTGATCTTTCATCACCGTAAAATTTCTCTCCAACTCTGCAACAGTTTCTTTAAACTGTGCTGTTTCAATTTCCCGAGTTTCCTCAAGACCTTTAACTTTTTCTTTCAACTCGGAATTTTCTTCATTTTTTAAATTTAATGTTTTCTTCAAGTAGGCAATAATATCCGCTCTATCTTCATCAAGTTTATCGTAAGCTTTTTGCAGCTCTTCATTCCTCAATTCATATTCGTCCACAGCAGTTCGGAGACGCGCAACTTTCCTGTTACATTCAGCTATTTGCAGTTCCAAGAAAGTCCGCTCCACTTCCGTAACTGCGGCAGTTTTGTCTTCAGTCTTCGGTTTGTCTTTTTTCGGTGCCATTGTAATATGCAAAAAAATAAAACTATAAAGTATCCTTGACAATCACCATGAATATCAAATGTTGAACATTTGAAATATTGATTTACCCGTTACTAAGACACGGCTCCCTTGGCAACCATTGATAACTAGCAACGGAGCGTAGACTTATCGAATATCGTATGATAAAGTATTTAATGTATATGACCTTTTATTATTATTAAAGAACGACTTTGCCTAAAACGACTTTTTAATTTTTTAGCTTACTATAACTTGATTTATTAACTCTGTCTGTGCCTATTAGTAATAAGTGTATTTCAGTTCATTATAGATAACGTTTTTTTAAAAAAGTTCCCAAAAAATTCCAATAACCGTAGCCATTATGAGTGTATTATTGAGCTTTGAAAATCCGATGCGATTAAAAAATGCTAATGGCGTCATTTGCACTTTGTACGGTCTTAATTAGTATTTTTCAGCAGCCATAACAATTCTTTAGCAGCTAACGAACCAACCTTTTATTTAACGTTATAATTACAAATGCAACGATACGACAAAATAAATTTAACATTGTTTGTACTCTGCTCGCGTTTATTTTTTGTTTGATTGCAAGTCAGAGCTTGATTGCAATCGAGCTTCATACGTGTTATTGTCTAAAGATAAATTATTGTGTAAACATTCAGATAAAAGTGGTATTCTAGACTAACTAGTGACGTGCCTTATGTTGACGTAGGTACCTTACAGTTAAGTGACTAGAAACGTGAGTTACCTCACAGAACTTGGCGCCGTAGGCCGGCGGCGGGGAGTCACAGAAACGGTGGCGGCTCCTCGTCCGCGTGGAGCAGCGCGAGGGCGCGGGGCACGCAGACCACGCAGACCACTCGCCCCAGCCGCCCGCGCCGCCTTCTGCCCGTCACACACGTCACGAGATACTGGCTACTTGAGCTCATTCATTAATTAAATAAATAAATACTATATTAAAATATTCATCATCACGGTCCACTACCTAGTCAGTATCTCTCCTTTTAAAGCAAGCTCAGGGTGATAATGTTTCAATCTTGTTACGATCACTAACGACAGTGTCTAAGACCGAAAGAGACGGCTTAACAAACAACAACCACAACGCCTGATGATATTGGGCACTGCAGCACATCAGCTATATTAGCGTACGCAAATGCTGACAGTTAGTCTACTGTCATACGCAAACGAACTACGTCGCTTATTACCAGGCTGAGAGGCAGCACCAACAACTTGCTGAGAGTGATTGGTGATAAGCCTGACACTTACTAAACACACATATGTGTATGTATATCTAGTATGGTAATACGTACAGGAAGATATATAAATTAATTTATTATGTTTTATGTATGTACACTAATATGGATTTTAAGCTTTGTTATTTTTTTAACTAACATCGTCAATATGGGTCACGGCTTGAAAGAAACAAATTTTATTTTACTTATTTATTTATTGTACGTGTTTTCTCAGAAACTGAAGTCTAACGCTAATTTCCAAACTCTGAACTGAGAACGTTTAGGTACCGAGAATTTTTTGGAAAAAAGAATAACCAAAAATTTCGTGTAGTTACGTAGTCTCTCACTTTTATTTAGGTGAGGTCTTGAATGACCTTACGTCATTAGATACTTACCCGACAGAGGCAGTGTGGGGAGGCAGTCCATCCTAACATCGGCCACTGCGCCGGTGACAGCTTGCGAGACGTACACGAAGCAGTACTCGGGATAGCGCTCGCTGAACAGACGGCAGTCAAACGAGGCGGTGTGTTGGCCCCTGTAGACAAAGTACTTAGTTATTAAAAAATAATTCGTTAACTTGATCGTCATAATGTGACTGGTTGTATCAGTAACAATAGACTTCATAGTAAACTGATCCCTACTAGACAAATAATCACACAAACTGCTCCGACCCGTCCGCCTTACCTCCGCACCCTCGTCTCGGCGAAGTAGCGCAGCCGGTCGGCGTCTCGGCCGAACACGCGTACTCTGTCGGAGCCCTCCAGCACGCACTCCGGGTACTGGAACAGCACCCGTACGCCGTCCCCGCACGGGAACACCGACCCGCCGTGCACGTTCAACACGAACTGCTCCGACCAGTCCGCCTGGAACAAAAGCAAATTCAAATTTTCAAGTTCATTATAGCGTGATCACTGATCTCCTTGTCCTATTTATTGCCACATTGTAAAATGTTTTAAGCTTCTGGACACGGACAGACTTGCGACAATATGGCCAGTACCTCGTAAGCTACACACTAAGTAGTCATGGCAGCTGCGTGGAGTTTCTAAATAGGCCTGCTTTAAAATTAACATGAGCTAAAAAAGCTTACGTGTTTTGTTCCACTCAGTTAATGTTGCAAACTCTGCACTCAAATTGTAGACTTGCCCAAGTCTTCAAACAGTGATCTATGGATCCGAGACTAAGTCGCTCAGGGGTATAGATAGAGCAACGCTCGGAGAATGCTACGTAGTCGAATCATAAATAAGGAGATCTGCAGAAGTATCCGACGTAGATCAAGGAGTCGCAGTGATGGTCGACCCTCCACTAAAGCTAAAAGCGAAGTAACATGTCCAATTTGTTAACTGCAAATTATAATATTCCTCTTTATATATTCGAATCATTAAGGTTCAAAGTTGTATTACTCAAAAATAGTACGACTCGCGGCGACGTGTTTCTTTTCTTGGTTTCGTATGTACTTTAGTCATACGAAACTAGAAGTGCCCTTTCGCAGTGGAAGTTTAAAGGCTACTATGATACCAGGGATAGGGTTAACCTCGTTGTCAGGACGTGAATTTGACTGCTTCCGCAATCCTCGCAGAAACAGCCGCAATACGCACTAAGAAAAGATTTTATAGTATTCAGGTTGTTTCTGACCCAGATAGTACCATAACAAAATTATAGAAAAGTGTTACCCGCATAGGTCTTAAAACGCGAATTTCCTTCCTCTAAATATATTTCATAATGTATTAAACTTCTTCAACGCCCAGCCTTTTATCTTGTGGAAATATTATGAAGTGTCTAGATACAGCGCTAACGATGCTTCACGTTAATATAACCACGCCTCGCTGCACTCCAATTGAGAAACTGATAATGTAACTTGAGAATTACTGAATGAGAAATACTATGAGTGATTTATATTACCATGGAATTACGACATTAAACGTGTCGCAAGGAGTGACTGGCCACAGACGGATTTGGGCCGTTGTGTTTGAAACACCGTAGCATATTCCATATAAGTTGACCAACTCGCATGTTGGCTCTTCTTCAAATTATTTATATTATTCAAGTTATTCTTCAAATTGTAATTTTTTCATTATGAACCAAAAAAATAGAAAAGGTTACGCTAAACCTAAACATGCAATCTACTGAGTCGAGTTTAAAATTTAAGCCATCCTGAAGTTATCAAGCTCTGAAAGATTAGCGTTCCACAATGAAAATGACACAAACAACATGAAAATGACAGGCTTTACACCTACTAGTAGGCCTCTTGACGGCAGAGAACTGCGCATAATACGCATAGTGTGATTGTGTCGTGTGTGTGTGCTAGGACTAGCAGTGTTCTTTGCAAAGTGATGCTTATGATCTAAGCAAAATCCTGTACTACTTCAAACAACTCGTGATTCGACGAACATTTAGTATTTGGGCATATTTAATCCCAGCTGAGATTAGTAAGTTTCGTAAGTTGAAAAATCTTAATTTATTATCATAAGAGAGTGGGCGCCCTCACTACTTTCTGCTGAAAACGTAAAGTTGCTTTTGAAATTATTGTCGAAGTTTTCACTTAAATTTTATATTCAGAATTTTTTACGAGCTTTTTAACTCCCGGTGGCTGACTTGGTATTTTAGTATTCCGTAGACCATTTTTTTTAAATATTTGAATTACATTATATAACAATAGACGAAAATATCATAAATATAATAAAGAAACATAACACTTCGAATGTCTTTCAATTAAAACATACCCTACAATCGTATTGTTACCCTGGTACAAGTTTTCCTCCTTCCTCCTCTTTTATCACCGTCATCATTATCATCATCATCACCATCATCATCATCATCATCATCATCATCTCCATCGATTATTATCATCATCATAACTAGACGCTCGCAATTCACCCCCATAGCTTCCGTTACCGTAAAATTTTCAGGATAAAAGTAGCCGATGTATAAACTGCATTACTGTAAAGTTTCAATAAAATCCTTTAAGTAGTTTTTGCCAAACATACATGCAAACTTTTGCCTATATAATATTAGTAAGCTAGGATATATAAGTACTTCCATAGTTTTAAGACACCACAATTTTAAGGCACTTAATAATATTATACTTGCAACCATTTTCTTTTACTGAATGAACTCTATCACAAAGAGCAAGTACAATAAAATAGAAAATCTAAGTAAAACCGTATTGTTGAGCTGAAGATAAAACGACAACATAATAATCATAAACCCACATCATAGAGCGATTTCCTTGTTACGTAAAACAGGAATCGATTGACAACCAATCCGGGGCAGCTATAAAACGGTACACATCAAATAAAGAATGGAATATTTTACGAGGAGCAGACGGTCAAAGGGTTTTGCACCCTGCCCGCGACAGGGTTGGCACCGCAGTCAACTGTATGCTTGTATGGAATTCTAGAGAATAACGAAATATTTCTAAACTCTCAATTGAATATTGTGCATGCTTCACTTCATTTCTACTAGCTTAGTACTCCCGGTTGATTGTTGAACACGTCTAAATTTGAACTGTTATAAAAAATTACTCTTATTATCTGACTGCTCCAGAGAAGTAGTCATTAAAATTGATGAACTATTTACTAACGACATATATTTTCCAAAATTGTTCAATATATAAATGGTGCAAGACCAAAATCACTCACAATGAGTAAGCTCTACGAAAATGATTTAATAACTAAAGAACAGGAATGGGACTAGATTAAAAGTTTGATATAATGGCCATATTTTTTTTACAAGTTAACACTTGTCAAGAAAAATATCCTTACTTTTCTTATTTAAAACGCAAAAGTGTGTATGTTTGAATGGATGCTTGTTACTCTTTCACACTGCACCTATTAACCATATTTGGATGTAATTTGAAATGGAGGTAGCTAGATAAAAACATGGGCTACTTATTATTCCAATATAGTAATAGGAATGGAAATTATACGAGTCAAACTGTGGGTTCACTAGTAGAGAATATAATAGATACAGCAAGTTAATACCAGAAGCGACAGCCCTGTACCACGCTACAAACATACAGACCCATGAATCTAAATAAACGTAGATCACCCAAGTTTTTGTAGTGGGCCGACGGGCCACACGATTCACAGTAAATAAACCCCACCCATATTCATGTATGTAGATTATATGGGTTTTTACTCCATTCAGTTTGCAGCGGCGGAGAAAATATTTCAACACGATATTTTATAGCGACAACCTCACGAACTTGCGTGAACACGAGTAAGTTATTCCTCATTCCCAGTGCTTAGGCGAAGCTCATAATATTACTTTTATGCACGAGAAACTGGTGAAAGATCCCTGGATGGTTTGCTTGTGGGACTAAGGATCATAGAGTACTAGGCCGGGGTATTCAATATTGAGTTTTTATACACTACAGGTTAGCTCTTGACTGCAATCGCACCTGATGGTAAGTGAGTCTAAGAAGGAAGCGGGTTAACTTGTTAGGGTTGCAGGTATCTATCTCTCTCTGCTATCTAATAAAGCAAAAACCTTCAATCACAAATGGATAAAAAATGGATGAAGAAAGAAATGTTTTAATAACAATAAAGAACACAAAACCCCAAGTGTGTCAAACAGAGTCAGCATTAGCGGTTTATCGGTTCTTTGGCTTTCGAGCCTACCGTTTCAAATAGGACAATTGAATAAAATTAAAGTTTCAAAACCAATGAGGATAGAACGCCTAAAACCTGAAAATAGGTCCTAAACACCTCACTACCAAGTTCATTCGCAATTTGCAATGACCTGTACACTCCATAAGAACCTCCAACACATCTCGTTTCTAAGGGCTAACGTATAATTAGCGCCATCTAGTTTTAGACATAAGAAACACAATAAAGAGCCAGTACCTTTATAAAAGCCACGGCCAAGTCCTGGGGCCCGGCAGACGAGGCCGGTCGCAGTGTCAGAGCGTAGTCCCCGGCCTGACCGAACAGCTCACAACGCAGCGTCATCGTGCGCCGCCCGGGGAATCCGTGCACCTGGGGAGGTCAACCACATGTACTTACTGCACCTTAAATACTGAAGGAGGTTAAACACCTGTAGAAAGTCCACCTTAAATACTGGAGAAGTCAATCCACTTCTGATATTATACCGTAGGGACTAGTCTAGCTAGCTACAACACGCTATACTGCTATTAAATAAAAACACAACTGTTAGACTTAGTATTTTTGGATCTTGAGATCATGGGTTCAAGTTCTGGTTTGGGTTATGAATACTTTCCTTTCCTCCAACAAGTTCTCAGTAACAGCCCCGAGAAGTCACATTCAGACAGACGAGTAGCGGGTATCACTTAATAAAACTAAATATGTATTATATTATATCTTAAACTAAATAACAAACCGAACTGATACAATGCGAGGTATTTTTCTATTCGATAAAAGCGCGAAAATGTTGAGTGTACAGACAACGAAACTATCAAACGATAGGGTTAAAAGTTTGGAGCAGTGCCAAAGGGTTGCTTTCATGTCGAAATTTTACAAGATTTACTTCGAAGATTATGCGCAGGAACTATTTTGTTGTCCTCATCCTTTTACAGGAGTTTCCAACATTGTAGAGTTAGTAACTTACCTCACAATAAAACCTTATCTTAAAGTAACTTTAAAATAATGGCATTTAATCATTTCCTGACTAACCATAAGACATATGCATGCTTTAAGAGGAATAAAATCCGTTAAAAATAATTACCTGTTCTGAATATAAGACCTGTGCATGTGAGCTGCTATTCTTGCCGTCACACAACACTGCACCACCGCTGGAGTGTCCACAGTACAGCAGTTCCAACCAAAAGTCCTCACCCGACTCAACGGGTGTGCACACCACTTTGGGGAACTCCAGTATTGCCGTCACTTGCCTCTCTGGATAAGTCTGTATTTGTTCAGGGGTCACGTCGAGGTTGGCGGTCGGCCAGAGCACGTCAAACTTCCAAGACTTGACCGTGCTGTCACCCGTTTCGATAATGCTACCACCGCTCAAGTCCCTTTTCACTTTCACACCGTTCACTGTAATGTTATCGTAGTCACGGAAAGAGTTCGCTATTATGTCTATATAGTAGATGCCGCCGCGCGAGAAGTAGCCGCAGGGTAGGGTCATGCGGCTCTCGGAGTCCACGGCTAGAGGCATTGTGGCTAGAAGGGTTCTGCCTTCGTCGTCGTCGCGCGCGAGGCGAACCCGCAAGCCGGCGCCCGTCGACCCTCGGATGTAGACGTGGACGTCCCCGCCCAAGGCGACCAGGGTCGTGGGGATCTCCAGCCATATTTGGTTCAGGTCTGGACGATCGTCGTTTGTGTGCGGGTTTACGAAACTGGCGCCGCCTGTTGACAAAAAAATAAATTATTCATTTGATTTGACTACAACATTATCTTTGTTTCATTTATGTTGCCCCTGGGCCCTATTCTGATATCGCTGCAATTAGATTACTAGTAATATCTATTTTAAATGATTTAGGTCAAGATTTTGACCTTGCATTAGCGGCTGTTCATCATCGTTATCACCTATAAAAAGAGCAACACTTCACAAGTCCATCTGACAACCAAAATCCATCAAGATGAAGCGCTAATATTAAGCCCCATATACACGTAATAAAACCGGTACAACAAGAAAACAGCAATGCGAAGGTATGCATAGCAGTACTTTTCGAAACACCTCTTTTTCTAATACTGTAATTATTACTTGGATTGAAAAGGTTTCCACCTCGTAAACAATGGAAAAACAAATCTCATTTGAGCAGGTACAACCACAGAGGTACAACAGACGAATGTCTTAACGTTTTCGAAGTAAAACCGCCGTAATTATTGTAGCGTCGAGCGCAGTTCGCCGACCAGTGTAACAAGACCCCCAGCATCTCAGGCTCCCTTTGAAATCACTTAGCAAGTTGTAGGAATCGCTGAAAAGTTGCGTACCAAGTCATTGCGGCCGCTTCGGTTCAGTGTCTTTTACGTAAATTAAGATGTTTTGACATTTATACCGGTATTAGATTTAGCGCACAATACTGTTCTTCGATTTATTTATATCTTGTTAACAGGATTATCAGCTTAGTGTCTTTCGGGGTATACAATCTAAATAAGTGAAAGTACACTTACTTGACACTAAGACAGTATAAGTCACTTAAGACACTATAAGTGTCTGTCCGTGAATATG
Source organism: Mycalesis mineus (assembly GCA_034621355.1). NCBI lineage: Eukaryota > Metazoa > Arthropoda > Insecta > Lepidoptera > Nymphalidae > Mycalesis > Mycalesis mineus. The sequence goes on from CM067893.1 coordinate 16,165,133, forward strand.
TGTGTCTGCTTCTGATTTTGTAGCTTCTAAATCTAAGTGAATGGACTAGTTATAATACGGTTTTTATTTACTAAAAACTGACGTAATCGAGATTCTGTTTAGCTGTAGCCTAAATAGTTATAGAAAATAGTCCAATTCCACCTAAAATTGCCGAAGTGACGATTCCCATTGCTTTCTAACTAAACTACTTGTATTAGAACAAATTAGTTTCTTCTTTAGTCACAAAATTAAACAACTGAACTGAAATCTTAGTAGATTAATTTCTATCCTTCAGACTATTGTCACTTCCATTCTTAGAACAAGACTTTCATTTAGTATTTCGAGACTAAAATTTAGAAATATAGTTTGCTTTTCATTCATCAATTATTATTATTGTTAAAAACAAACGTAGAAATCTTTCCAAACTGAATATAACGGATAAAACGTAATGTGCGCTTTCCTTAATCGCAGACTCCGACGAAAAGCCGAGATGGATGAGGTGTTTCGCTCGCGAAATAAATTTATTTTTGCACGTTTCGTAAAAATGCTTACAATAAGATTTAGAAGCTTTCCCCTGAAGGTGTTTTGAATCATAAATAATTAAAATATAATTCGCTAAGCTTGTTTTAATCCGTATTTAAATAAAATTTTTACTTTATCCAATTTTCGCAGAGATTTAATTTTGGATGGCAGGTGCCTTTTGTCATCATGGAATGTAATGGCTTTAACTTTTATATTTATGCCATAAGAAAGGTCATCATAACCATCAGAATCTTATTTTATATATATCTAAGATTAGGACGGAGGCCTATTTTCTTCTAAATATTAAAGGGATTCAGAGCTAGGCTCTACCATATTCGAACGAAATGAATGATATTTCAATGTAGATTGGTAGGCAGATTGATAATGTTTGGCTCTGTAACGATCAATATGAGATGTTAATGAGAGATAGAGGTCAACGACCGCAATTACTCTCAAAGGATCGACGGTGTAACACCAATGACTTCTGAATTTCGGGCTATTAATGAGGATTAGGTATACGACTGATATGTTAATAAAGTTGTTTTCAATACTTTTTAATCCACTACCCTTGCGGTTTTTACACGACATCGTGCCCGAACACTAACTCGCTTTGCGGTACGTCTTTGTGAGTAAAGTAGTAACTAGCCATGGCCAAAGTCTCCGACTAGCCACACAACCAGAGAAATATTAATCAGGACAACAACCGGGTATCGAAATCAGGACCTCAATCGTATAAATGCCACTGCAATGGAGGCCGTCGACTATGACTGTAGTGCTATACATAAATATGTATGTATGTTCACTCGGTCTTGAAAGTGTTAAAAAATCCTTAAATGTATGAAGGTTCAAGAAGTTCTGAGGTCATTAATCTCCCCGCCCTGTTTCACACTCCATTAACTATAACTGATTCCCCAAGTTTTACGCGCCTCACCAAAGTACCGAGACTCCAACTTTATATTAATATTCATTTCACTGTTTTTAAAATTTAAGGTAATGTGTGTTGGCTAATTTAAATCAGTTTCTAATAGAATTTATACCATAAAAGCGTTTGTTATATCACTGCATACTATAAAAGAAAAATCCTATGCCACGTCAGTCTGTTTGTTTAGGAAAAAATTAATGACAACTGAATGAATTTTCATTCAGTTTTCTCACATAGATAGTGATTCCTGGGTAAGGTTTTAAAATATAATTACCAAGGTTATGTGTCATCATCATGGACGTCCATTGCTGGACATAGGCCTTTTTTAAGGACTTCCAAACACAACAATCATGCGCCGCCTGTAGCCTCGGCTGCTTGCTACACGTTTAATGTTATTAGTCCACCTATACTAAAGTCAAACTAGATTGAGACTTCTTGTCAACAAACAAATTAAAAATGAAGGTAGAAATCACTAATCATTTTACACCTAATTTTTTTAGTTAATTTGTTAATGACGAATGCATGACAATAAATTAGATTAGTAAGCTTAAAACTAACAAATATATTCAATATCTTTTAAATAAGATTTTATAAAAAAAAAACAAAAATTAATTTTAAAATTAGGCATAATAAAATGCAACACAAAATGTGTTGCATTTTATATTTAATTTTTGCTCTATCAAATGTCTGCGACAAAATATCCTTTTAAGAATAGCTTGCTATTATATTTCCCACTAAATTTTCAAAAGAGAGTAAAAAAAAGTACGCTACCGACCGACCGACCGACAAATTTGTGTGAAAGGATTAAAGAGTGTGGAAGAAACTAAGGAAGTATGCAAGGGCTGTGGCAAATAGAAGGATATAGTTTCTGCCTACGCCTTAAGGAATGAGGTGTGATGTTATGTATGTATGTACCTATCTTCAAAAAAGTTCTTGTACAGTTTTGAGCGTAAAATCGATACAATAATATAATTACCTACTTAAAAACTTAAAGTGGAAACTATTATGGAAATCTTAGACCTCAAATATGTATTCCTTCAAGAATTTAAAAAATATTTAGATCGAAATTCAGTTGATAAACAGTGAGTATAAAATGTTACTGAATTGTTTTGTGTTTATAACTATGGATTAATATTTATGCCTCCATCAAAAATAATTAGTTTTCCAAGCTTTCCACCTTTTCATGGAAATTGTTCGACGGTACACGGCATCTAACTTTATTAATATTTATTGGCTTGATGCTTCAAATGAATTGGATTATTTTTGTAAAAGTTTAATTTAGTTCAACCGAGCCAACCTCCATTATGTCGGAGTGAGTATTTTGTTGTTTTCAAATCATGATTGATTGCTAATAAAAGTCTTAGGTACTTTTCTGTGGAAATAGTAAAAACAGGGATGTTGTAAGTAAACGCGTTTGTCGCTTTACGCCCACCAACCCGCATCGGAGTAGCGTGGTTGTGTAAGCTCTACATCCCCCTATATCCCATAAAGAGGAAGGCCTAGTCCTACAGTGGCAGTTAATAGACTGATAATTATGTTTTTCATACATTGCTGGCTGACACTGACCTGCGACGATGAGCAGCCGCAGCAGAGCGGCGATGAACGCGCGGCGCATGCTGCGTCACCCCGCCATCAAGTCTTGCTGGTCATCATAGTGACTGATCTGTAACAAACAAACATTCACATGAACAACATGTCACTATTCGATTTTCCTTTTAATATAGTATGAATAGCATAAATACAATTAAAACACCCCGGATACGTTCAAAACAAATAGGTAGGACATGCTTTAATAAAAATTAGTCCAAAAATTATGTAATAAAAAAACTAGTGATTTGGAAAAAATTTAAAAAATCTTTGCCTATCGTATAAAGTAAAACATTTTTTTTATTGTTGTGCACTCAAATTTTTGAAACTACAATTTACTGAACTTTACAATACAAGCGCCATAATTATCTTAAACAGCATCATCACTAACCATTAGATGATGCCATCCCAATAACAACTAATTCCATAAATAAGTACATCACAATATAAGAGATCACCCGAACAAAGCAGAGACCAACAAGATGAGTTGATCGAACAGATATAAACTTTAACTCTACTAAGACAAACTTAACTTCTATTATCCCAAAGCCAAGCTCAATTGTATGGTAGTCGATTGACCCGACAAACGTCTCTTGTCGAACATTCCGACTACACTATTTACACTAAATTATGAACCGATGAAGGGTCCCTTGAGATTGGACCTTTACATGGGACGCTATTAGATGGAGTGAATGTCTTTAGGGCTTTCGGGTTATGGGACAAAATGGCAAGGCTCCCTAATTTGTGGCAACTTTATTTGGTTAGTTCATAAAACAATATTATTGGAACGAAGTTCCTTATCGCGCGTTGTGAAAGGGGGCTAGACGGAAAAAATTCGTACGAAAAGTTGTCACGACACTTTTTGATCAAAGGATCTTGCCGCCGCCTTTGATGTGTGTGCGCGTGAGCGGCGGGGGCGCCCGCGCTGTATGCTGTCTCGCGCTCTCGTGGCGCCCTCTGGTGTTTCTGTGTACAACAACAAATATTATTATTACTTAAAAAAAATAAAATTTTATTACAATTCCTTCACTAATTAATCGAAAGGAACTTCGTTCCATCCGGGTGTCCCTTGACACCTCTCAACTTTTTTTTTACTCTTTTTACCTATCTCCGTTATCGACTTTCGATCGAAATCACCCTACCCAAACGGTTTTCAATAGGAAATGAAAATGAGTTGAGGTCACTTTATTTTAATAAAGAATGTCATGGTTCAGAATTTATACGTGAAGAAGTCCGCTGGCGCTGGTCCCTCAGACAGCAGGCGTGGGTAAAACTAAAACGTCACCCGGGTGCCTTTCGACTTTAGACTCTAACATACTATAGTTTGATTTATAACATTCTAACATAGTATCGTTTGTTTATTTTATTAAAAGAATAAAGATAAACAACGGTCCGGTATGCGAAAGCCGTCTAGTATTATCTTTGTCCTTATCTCACGTAAACAACAACAATGTCAGTTTTCAATCCAATTCTAAAGATAAATGCATTTTTCTAATATGATTGAAAGAATTTCTGTTATTAAGTTCGTGATTCTAGATAAACACATGAGAGTATGGTTTTTTCAAAATTTTTGATTGTTAACAATATAATTTTTATAAATACACCTACTTCAACATTTACGTAACGTAAGTTGTGACGAAGGTAGTACACAAGTATTCCCGCTACGCGAGGTTGATCCTGAGGCGCGGACAACGGTCGCCGTCACTCGCACCTTCGTCACCATCCTTCAAGGGCGTCATTGTTCGCCGGACAACTGACAGGCGTATGAATTAGCCTGAATTACGCCTTTGTTTGTCCGACATGTGGACTACGACACACTATATTTCACTCATGATATACTATTTACTTGCTATCCCAGTGGACTTTGTATTACATAATAAAATTTTCATAGCGCTTTATATCTGACGGTATATGGTTTTGACGACCTCCGTGGCGCAGTGGTATGCGCGGTGGATTTATAAGACGGAGGTCCTGGGTTCGATTCCCGGCGGGGCAGATTGAGATTTTTCTTAATTTGTCTTGGTCTGGCTGGTGGGAGGCTTTCGCCGTGGCTAGTTACCACCCTACCGACAAAGACGTACCGCCAAGCGATTTAGCGTTCCGGTACGATGTCGTGTAGAAAGCGAAAGGGGCGTGGATTTTCGTCCCACTCCTAACAAGTAAGCCCGCTTCCATCTTTGATTGCATCATCATTTAACATCAGGTGTGATAGCAGTCAAGGGCCAACTTGTAGTCGATAAAAAAAATATCTTAAGAATTTCATTTTAACAAAACAATAAAACAGTGACGATGAGCGGACACGTGGTTCGAAGAGCTGATGGACGTTGGAGGCCTTAAGTGCTAAAATGGCGACCCCGCACCGGAAAGCGCAGTGTTGGTCGACCCCCAACAAGGTGGACTGACGACATTGAACATGTTGCAGAGAACCGCTGGTCACAGGCGGCTCACGGACGTCCATCGGCTGATAATGATGATGATGAAATCAACAAATGTTTCGATCGTTTTTTATGCTTACCTGATTAACTGTCTATTTCAATAAAATAAAAAGTATTGAAGTAATTAAGAACCATGCGGGATTTACCGTTTTAAGGCTGTGCAATAGAATTTTATGTGTGATTTCTTAAGAAAAAATAATTGTTTATTTTTCTTTAATAATCTACCAAAAATTCCGCAGTGAAAAACTTAGCATTCAAGATATTCATTTCTACATACATACATAAACATCACGCCTTGTTCCCATAGGGGTAGGCAGAGACCACATCCCTCCATTTGCCACGGTCCTTGCATACTTCCTTAGCTTCACTCTCATTAATCCTTTCATACAAGTTCGTCGGTTTAGGGTACTCTTGACCTGGCCATTATTTAAAATGTCCTGAATTTGGTCCAGGAACATTCGCCTAGGCCTTCCCCTTCCAACATTTCCATTCACCCTCGCCTTGTAAATCTCTTTTGTTAATCTTCTTTCATCCATTCTCTCTACATGTCCAAACCATCTAAGCATCCCTTTCTCAATTTTAGTCACTACATCCTCTTTTACACCACACTTTTCTGTTTTCACACTATTTTTAACTCTGTCACACAATTTTAAACATTTATTCACAATTTATTCATTTCTAACTTCTACATAATAATTCATAAATCAAAATTGAAAGCGTGCAAATATGTAGTATGCACAGCTAACACCGCACGCCTAGCTAATAGCATCATTGTTAATGGCCTAAGCCGGTCTGTAAATTTACACTAAACTGTTAATAATTGACATAATCGTCAATTTAATGGCCGTTCAGCTAATGTCCATTCCGTGTATCAGTGAATAAACATGCCGGCCGGTTGACACATTGCCTCACCAGTGCGGTCGATGGTAGGACTCGGGTCGGGGAGGGACATCCTTACATTAAAATAATGCCTTTGTGATATAACAAAACAATTCATGAAAGAATTATATCTTTTTATTCTATTGTTAGCAACATTGAATACTGCGCTTCAAACAGCTAGAGTCTACGACGACGATTAGACGAGAATCATTAAAAAAAAGAATGTAGTCTGTGGCATTTTTGGCTTATATAAAAGGACAGTTTATTAAATTGCGGACATTATCAATTCCAGTCATAGGCAGTTATGCTGCCAGTTAATTTTGTTAAAAGTTGAAGTGTAATAAAATGTAAATGCTCATTAAGTAAATTATGTGATTACCGTCATATTGTTTCATTTTGATTTGATGCTCGTGCCTTTTAACCCCTTCTGATGATGTTTCTAATACTATATTTTTGTTGTTCTTCTTCTTTGCGCGCCTCTCCGACAGGCGAAGGGTAGCAGACAGCTTCATAAACTCCTCGCTATCTTTCGCGAGGCGAAATAATTGTGCGGCACTTGCGAGCTCGGTCCACTCTCTGATGTTCCTTAACCAAGACTTCTCGTTCCTACAATTGCAATTTTTCCCATCGAGATGAGTTTTAGTATCTCTCGTGTTATAGCACCTGCCCTGTTATACTTACCTAAGACGTTTTTCATGTTGACGGTCTGCGTAAGTTCAGCCAGCCAGACCAAGACAAATTAAGAAAAATCTCAATCTGCCCCGCCGGGAATCGAACTCAGGACCTCCGTCTTATAAATCTATCGCGCATACCACTGCGCCACGGAGGTCGTCAAAAGTTCGCGATGGAATCTTTTAAAAATAGCCATACCAATATTTTCTTCAAAAGAACGATAATGACACCAATTATCTAAATCCGGATTTAAATTTTTACTGGCGTTTTTACTAAAAACACTCACTACTATTCTATTAACCGATCCAAGACTCAAACCTAGGATCTCGTGATCTAAAACCAGGTTGGCTAACTTCTAGAACATTATCCGCAAAACAAAAATAAAACATAATATTATCGCGAATGAGTAAGTACTAAAATTTAAACTGCTTTTATATTACTGATGAAGCCTTAACGTTAAAACAAGGAAAATGGCGGCCAGTATAAGTTATTACGCTGAACATTTCAATGCTCTTTAAAAATGTATTTGTTTTATAGCGAACGTAAGCTGATCGGAATTTAACCGGAAATCAACCACTCCGGTCGACCGGCGTCGGTAAATAGAGAGACGACGTGACCTGGGTGTAAGTCGCAGGTAGTCAACCGTAGTGTAGATAAAAATATTGAAAATTCATAAGAAATTACGAATGTACCGTAATGGGTGAGGCTCTTCCGTGTTCTAATAACGGGATACCTTTTTATAAGCATACATAGAAGTTTTAATTTTAATATAATATGGTTGTATTTTAAAAGTAATTATTCGCGTGCAAACTAGTCACTCACCTGATGGTAATCAGGTACACTGCAAACAGAGCAACAATATGCAGGACATGCAAGGAAAACACGCCCTGCAGAGCTCCATCCTGTATTCGGTAAAGTAAGGCATAATTATGTGTTGTGTATTATGGCAAACATCTTTTTCAGACCCGAACAATGCTGCTTGGCGCTTGAAAGAAGCACTGAGCGTTTTAAAAATGCTCAAACTGTCTGGTTGGTGAGAGGATTTCGCTGTGGCTAGTTACTACCCTACCGACAAATACGTACCGTCAAGCATTTAGCATTCCGGTGTAATGTAGAAACCGAAAGGGGTGTGGATTTCATCCTAATCCGAACAAGTTAGCCCGCTTCCATCTTAGATTGCATTATCACTTAATATCCAACTTGTAGTTGATAAAAAAACATCATTCATTCATTTAAATCAGTCATTTCAATTCAATAAAATGTTATTAATTGAAATTGAATGTCGGAAATAGCTCCACTGGGACCCATGTTACTAATTAATCCATTATAAGTTATACAAAACGTTTTCAAATCAAAGCCGTGATGAATAGGAACGAAAATTTGTAATAGAATTTTGTCGAATTGATCTAAATTAACATGATTCAATCGCATTAGCTCGATGTGACGAGCGGAGAGTGAAATGACGCGCCGCTGGGCTCACAGAACTGTTGGCGATGTGACGGCAATTTATGTAGTTTTAATAATGTCGTTACAATGTTAATTAAAAACCCAGTAATTAAAGAGGCCTATATTTATCAGTGGGTGCATGTGACTGATGATGATGATGACAATGATAATGATATAAGCTTTTACCCTAAAACATGAACTGAAAGAAATTGTAATTTAAAAAAAAAATTTAACAAAAGAAATAGTTCCGACTTAAAACGCAGTTAAAATGTAAAAAAAAATTAACGAAAAATCGAACCGACTCAAAACGCACTAAAAAGTTAAAGGAAGAATTATTTAACGTAGTAAAACAGTTTGTGGGTTCTAGGTAATGTCCCTAAAGTAGAAACCTTGGCTGGCACCGACTCCTAGACATGCTTAAGTAAATTAAAGTAAGTAAATGCCGCAGTTATTTTTTACTTTTTAGTGTGTTTTGAGTCGGTTCTATTTTTTGTTAAAAAATTTTATTTCTTACTTGTAGCCAAAAAGCTACCGATACTTACACAAAAACCGAAATCGCTGCAAGTGTGCCTACAAAATTTGAAGAGTTCCTTCAATTTTCCACGGATATCATCATCAGATCCTAACATGATGAGAATGGGACCATCTTAGAAGTGTGCGTGAATGCGTTCTAATAAAAAAAGAATTATCAAAATCGGACAATTCTGTAAAAAGTTATGCGTGGTCATACATAAAAAAATAATATACGTGTCGAATTGAGAACCTCCTCCGTTTTTTTCATCGGTTAATAATAATCACTGTATTTTTTTAAAACGAGCAACTGTAGAGTTGCTTGTCAGCTCTTCTCAGTAGACGACTGCCTTTCATGCCGATGGTAGAGTCACTACAAATAGATGAATTTAACGTTTATAATAAAGTTTGTTGGTAGTTACTTTAAGATTTATTGTGATTAATCTATCACAATACACCCCTCATCCAAGGGTTTGTATTTTAGTGAACCACTGGAATCAATAAGGGGCAAGCTCCAAAGTGAAATATGTCCTGTAACAAATCAACGTAATACCTACTTCTGTCCGTTCTGCGGTCGCGCGGCGTAGACACGATTACTCAACGAACAAACATCAACAAAATACTAGCATTAATTACCTTAAATAGAATGAATAATAATATATTTGTGTAATATGGTTTGTAATAACCAGTCTATGCTAAAGAGATAAGTAGAGGCTAGGCCTCTCTTCTATGGGAAAAAAATGATGGTGCTTAGACGAACTACGCTGCTCCAGTTTGGTTAGGCAGGCTTTTCCTGAGAATATTTTTAATCGGCTCAAAGTGATCTCTGAGGCATGAGTGTGTAACACCAAAAACTTTCTAACTACAAGCAGAATATTCATTAAGAACTCCTTTGAAGGAAGAAAGCTCTATACTTGCCTTGCCCTATCCGAGAACCTAGAACCCAGGAGCCCGTTATCCGTAGACCTATATCAGTAGACAAATCCAATATATAACCATTAATTGAACCAAGCAGATATATTTTACAAGAGTACATTATTAAAAATATCAAAGTCAAAGACATGCGAAACCTGTGATTAATTTAATCTCAATTAAATATTTACCCTAAACACCTGTTTCATTTCTAATTGCTCGAAGTGTCAAGCTCAACACGACAATATTATAATCTCCATAAAACGATTTCGTTACGCATTTATTATATAGCCCCTAAAAACCTATTTACTGTAGTGCTGTAAAACACATTTTTGAAAAGATTAATTATCTGAATGACTTAACACAATTAAGCTATAGATATAATAAGACTATTGCTCACTATAGTGAAACTTGAATTTTTTGGTGCATAAACAAAATTGGTTTTTGGTTAAAAAATAAAAAATAATGGTAACCCAATAACCTATGGATCTGGGACTTCTTAAAGGCTAATGGCGGACCTTATAGGAAGACTCAGAGTCACTCAGCGGACGATGGAAAGAGTATCTCGGAGTATCTAATTGAAATACCAAACAATTCCGTTAACATCTCTACAACATATCTTAATGAGTATTTAATGAATCTGCGCAGGCTGTATTATATAAAAACAAAGTTGTGTCTATCGCAACGCAATTTGTATTTGTGTTGAGTAAACATTATAGACAACTAACTAATAAAGGTAAATTATTTTATTTTATTTTTATTTTATCATGTTTACTATTTTTCACAAAAACTATTACGTTTTTTCTGTACCAATCCTGTGCGGATTCCAGGTAGTGGGTTCAAGTTCTAACATCTGATAATAATCCATAAGTGTCAATAATAAACCAAATTTCGACAATCCTCAGTAAAGCAGCATGGTGGATTGGTGATTCAAATTCAATTCATTCCTCAATTTCGTTTCTATTTTTATAGTAGAAACTCAATAGTTTCTAACCACTTGAAAACAGTGTTTAACCAGCGTAGATTCCGTTTCCGCTGGAATATCAAAGCCTATGCCATTCCATTCCTCATAAGTCTGCCAATCTTATACATGAATATTTTTTACAATCCGACTGGTAGATTTTATGATTAGCCCAAACAAACAGATAGACACAGATATTTTTTATATATATTTTATTATGTACCATTTATACTCTCATATGCATTTAGTAAAAAAAAATTGGTATATAATATATAATATGGTATGGACGAATTTAATTAATGTGTAACTTTTGTTATACAGATGAGGAATATTCTACTTTTCGCGTTGGTGCTGATAGCAATCTCCCTCGCCGTTGTTGCAGCTGATGATGACGTAGACTATAATGACTACCGAATTATTCCTGTAGGCCGATAGGACTGGAGAAAGATAACCCGAAGTATGCGGGCTACTATCATTTTTTAATATAAAAAGGATGAATAAATGATACTCGTTAATTTAAATCTACTTTTAATTAATCTTGCAACAATAATTATGACCGACTAGAGGACGCCCGTGGTTTGACACACGTAGTTCTCGTACCCGTGGGAATTGCGGGACAAAATGTGGCCCGTGTTATTCCTATATGTAAGCTATGTAGTAATTATTGTAAGTTTCATTAAATACTATTCAGTAGCTTTTACATGAAAGAGTAACAATCATCCATCCATCCATACATACAAACTTTTGCCTGTATAATACACTAGCAGTCGCCCGCGACTTCGACCGCGTGAAAACCTCTTAGGTACCCTTTTAACTTTAAAGACAGACTTTCATATAAAGTGTGCTCTTTCCCCGCTAGCCCTCTCAATTTAATTGTCTTATAGTTTGCCATCAAACATAACCCTCCGTCCCGTCCCGTGTACTAAAGATCTACATTTTTGTTAAACATTGTACGATATTACAGTACATTAACAATATAACATAACAAGATCTCTAAACTATACTCAATATGAACGCTTCATAATAACGGATTTCCTGATATTCCAACTAAAACGGAATATACGCCGGTGTAATCGAGGGGTACAGCTATCTATGTATATTGATAATATAAGTTGTTATATAATTTATGTTGTTAACTATCTTATTGATCCAGTGATAAGTTTAGTTAGGTGAATTTTATAATACAGACAGAGTTTTCGAGAGACAAACATGTACTTCGAAGAATTTAGGTCCCTATTCCACCAGCGTTTTGCGAGCGTCAGCGTTTCTTCAACGTCTGCGCAGCGTCGACGTGGCGTTAACGCGACGTCAACGTTGCATCTCCGCGTACAATCACAGAAAAAAAAGACTTCTACAAGAAAATAACGTAAAAAAAATAAGATATTATCTGTCACTTTTGGAAAAATCCTATATGGTCCAGTCGATTACAAGAAAGTGAACATTTCGCTCTGTACTCTGATAGTATTAAAAATAACGAATCTAAATTTTATAAATATTTGCGAATGTCAAAAACTTCTTACAGAAAAGAGGCTCGTTATAACTTTGAGGTAAGAAAAAAAATACATTTCAATTTGTCATACAGGTTGTTAAAAAATGTACATGTCTATAAACGCAACGTCAACGTCGCCTTAACGTCGACGCTGCGCAGACGTTGAAGAGTTGTTGACGATCGCAAAACGCTGGTGGAAAAGGGGCGTTATGGGCGTTAGCCATAAGCGGATTGATGACATTAAACGTAACGTAGTGAGTCGTTGGTCACAAACGTCATAAAAGGAAATTAATGTAAGACTTTTGTTATTTAGATGAACAAAGTTGTAATATTCGCGTTGCTGCTGGCAACGTTCACCCTGTGCATAACTGAGGAGGTGCATCCTGGTGCAGGTGACAAACAGCACGTCACCTACTTCACATCAGAACCGAAGATCCAGAAACGCTCTATAAACGGTGATCCGCCGCCATTCTTCGATGACTATGAAGATTTCGATGTTTAGATAAATGTACTTTTTGTTAAAAAGCATCAACGAGATTTGAAACCCACTTAAATAAATTCAAAATTCGTTTATCTTGTTTTTAGGTAATACCATTTAAAATAAAGAATATAATCCACGCATTGTGATCATCTTTTTTCTTTCTTTTATTCGTAAACTGTATTTTGAACGGAAAAAATACTACCACTGCCTCACGACTTCAATCGCCTATAGCTAATGTAAACTTCAAAAATTTTAGGATACTGTCAGCTGTAGCTTCTGACATATAATTAATTCAATAAATGTTTGAATGAAAAAAGGATTTAAAATCCGTTTATTTCAAATAGTGGACAAGCATTTATAAAACATCATGATCGTAGCACCGGCTTGGAAGACAGGTACATAACTTGGACTGGTTTCAGGATTCTCTTCGTCCTGACAGACTAGGAAAACTTCTTTTAAACGATTCGACGAAAAGAAGATTCTCATTTCGTCCGTATATATATATTTTATGTGTGTTCTTCGGATAACTTCGTCGTTTATGAACCGATCTTGATGATTGATAAGTGCGTTTGGAACCTATATTACTTTAACTTTAATTTTATTATTATAGTTTATGAGAATTCTAGTATATAAGTAATGAGTCTAATATAATTTGCATGCCAAACTATGAATGATTTTTGAGGTTATCAGTGAGCATGTTATGTATGGCCGGATGTTTAACCATTGGCGACGTATCCACCGGGGGCAAATAACTTAATTTTTTTTATATAATTTACCGCTTTTGTTTTTATCAATCAGCTGATAATAATAGACTTCCTTTTTTCTTCTTCTTTTTATGGTATATAGGCTTGCGCTTGACTAAAATCACGCCTGATGGAAAGCAGTGTTGAGGTTTAAGTTGGATCACGCTTACCTAGAAGATGCCTATTGACTCTTGCTTTGAAGATGTTCAGATTGTAGGCAGTAGGAAACACTGATTTCGTATAACAATCTATTCCTCCTTTTATCTTAATGAGCTGTAATGTGTATTTAATAAACCTATTTAGGCTAAATACAGTTATGTTAACTGCAATTCAATTTGGATTTGAGGGAAATAATACAAGGCAACTAATAAAGGTAAATTAATTTATTTTAAACTAGCTTTTGCCCGCGACTTCTTCCGCGTGGAGTTAGTTATTACGGCAGCCTATTTTTCTAAGCTTTGAATGTCATATTTATTAATATCTAATCAACTGCCTAAGAAATATCTTAAGCTTTAGGCTTTTATAAATAGGTCTTAAGCTTTCAAAATGACTATACTTTCATACAACATTTCATCCCCCCTTTAACCCCTTACAACCCTTTTTTCGCAATTAAAAGTAGCCTATGTCCTTTTTCAGGCTCTAGACTTACTGTGTACCAAATTTCATTTAAATCGGTTCAGTAGTCGTAGAGTGAAAGCAAGACAGACAGACAGAGTTACTTTCGCATTTATAATATTAGTTAGGAATTAGGAATTAGAATGAACGTCATATTTATTAAACGACTTCAAAAAAAAAAAGGCGTTTCTCAATTCGACCGTATATATATATTTTTTTTTTTTATGTGTGTTCGCGCATAACTTCGTCGTTTATGAACCGATTTTGATAATTCTTTTTTTGTTGGAAAGTAGATAGTCCGGTGGTGGTACCATGACAAGGAAACCAGGATCTGATGATGGGATCCTGGAGAAAACGAGGGGAACTTTCAAAAATTGTAGGAACAACAAGTACGTTTGTTAATTTTTTCGGTAAGTATTTAAAAGCACTACAATTTGATGAAGGTCTGGAGTCGATCTGATGATGGAGCCGATCTATATATATAAGAGAACTCCGTAACGTTTTACGGTAGCTACCTTGTGTTTGGGCTCGATTAATTTGTCTCAATGAGAACTTTACATTTAGATGGGCTGTGACTGTCATTGAGGGTCTGGTGATGAAGACCACGTACAGTTAAGGGAGCTCCGTAACGTTTTACAGTAGCTACCTTGTGTTTGGGCTCGATTAATTTGTTTCAATGAGAACTTTACATTTAGATGGGCTGTGACTGTTATTAAGGGTCTGGCGATGAAGACGAGGGACAGCTGAGGGAGTTCTTTAACGGTTTACAGTAGCTACCTTGTGTTTGGGCTCGATTAATTTGTGTCAATGAGAACTTTACATTTAGATGGGCTGTGACTGTCATTAAGGGTCTGGCGATGAAGACGAGGGATAGCTGAGGGAGCTCTTTAACGGTTTACAGTAGCTACCTTGTGTTTGGGCTCGATTAATTTGTCTCAATGAGAACTTTACATTTAGATGGGCTGTGACTGTTATTAAGGGTCTGGCGATGAAGACGAGGGACAGCTGAGGGAGCTCTTTAACGGTTTACAGTAGCTACCTTGTGTTTGGGCTCGATTAATTTGTGTCAATGAGAACTTTATATTTAGATGGGCTGTGACTGTCATTGAGGGTCTGGCGATGAAGAAGAAGGACAGTTGAGGGAGCTATTTAACGGTTTACAGTAGCTACTTTGTGATTGGGCTCGATTAATTTATGTCTCAATAAGAAGTTGGAAAGGTTATAGTTTCCAGTTAGTTTAATGTTTACTATGTCATGATCCAATGATGAGATCTACGAAAACTCGAGGAAACTCTTCAAACTTTATATTCACTTTTGCAGGGACGTCGGAATGTTATAAGTAGGTAGTGAATATTGGTACTTATGGTTTAGTTCGAGCAGGTTTATTAGTATGTTCGTTGTTGATAAAGCACTAAAAAGTATGAAATAAAAAAATTTTAACAAAAAATAAAAACGCCTTCAAAACGCACTAAAAAGTAAAAAATAACTACGTCATTTACTTACATTAATTTACTTAATCACGTCTATGAAGTCGGTGCCACCCGAGCTTTCTACTTTAAAGTCTTTACCTAAACTTGGATGGCACCGACTTCATAGATGTGATTAAGTAAATTAAAGTAAGTAAATGACGTAGTTATTTTTTACTTTTTAGTGCGTTTTGAAGGCGTTTTTATTTTTTGTTAAAAATTTTTTATTAATATCTAATCAACTGCCTAAGAAATAGGTCTTAAGCTTTCAAAATGACGATACTTTCATACAACATTTCATCCCCCCTTTAACCCCTTACAACCCTTTTTTCGCAATTAAAAGTAGCCTATGTCCTTTTTCAGGCTCTAGACTTACTGTGTACCAAATTTCATTTAAATCGGTTCAGTAGTTGTAGAGTGAAAGCAAGACAGACAGACAGAGTTACTTTCGCATTTATAATATTAGTTAGGAATTAGGATGAATGTTATATTTATTAATATCTAATCAACTGCCTAAGAAATAGGTCTTAAGCTTTCAAAATGACGATACTTTCATACAACATTTCATTCCCCCTTTAACCCCTTACAACCCTTTTTTCGCAATTAAAAGTATCCTATGTCCTTTTTCAGGCTCTAGGCTTACTGTGTACCAAATTTCATTTAAATCGGTTCAGTAGTCGTAGAGTGAAAGCAAGACAGACAGACAGACAGAGTTACTTTCGCATTTATAATATTAGTTAGGATTTCTCATTATTCTCTTCTTACATACAGATTTATTATGTTATCTTTATGTGAATTGCCTTATTGGTCCAGAGGTTAACTTATGAGGCTTCAGATCATGAATGCCTGGGTTTGATTCATGAGTCGGGCAATATAATATTGGTCTTTCCTTTCTTCCAATAAATTCTAAGATATCAATCTGAAGTTAGTGGTATTACAAACATCATTAACATCTTATAGTGATTGTCGCACAGCAAACACTAGCACCCTAAGCCCGCCAACTTGCATTGGATCAGCGTGGTGGATCTAACCTCAGTTAGGATAAAGATTTGGCTTAGAGAGTCATTCAAATAGGCTTAACGATGACGGTGGGTGTGACGAGTGTATTTCTTGTTCATTTCTTGTTATCACTATGATTTTATAGTATTTATTATCATCATCATTATCAGCCTATTAACGGCCCACTACAGGGCCAGGCCTCCCTCCTTATAGGAGAGGGGATATGGAGCGTTAACCCACCACGCTGCTCCCATGTGGATTAGCGATAGGGTGATAATGTTTCATTTATAATCGATCACTATCAGATGTTGGTGATAGTGACCAGCACCGACGGCTTAACGTACTCTTCTTCCAACCAACTTCCCGACTCCGGGCTAGAAATGTACTGAGAATTTAATAGAAGAATGAAAAACTCAGAACTATTCCGTGACCCGACCCTGGATTTGAAGCCAGAACCTCGTGAGATTAACGAGGCAGTCCAGTGTTTAACCTATTATATGGTTTTATAGTATTATATATCATATCACATGTCGGAATTAATAAACTTTTTTTGTTACACTGATGAAGAAAATTCAATTTTACACCCTACTTCTTGTTGCGTTCGTCATCTGCTGGCCTAGGAGGAGTATATGATAGAAAAGGAGATAAACAGGAAGATAATGTCCAGTTTTTAGTAAAGCTGAAGGAAAAATTAACAATGTTTTAAACCTCTACCTTCTAGATATTTGCTGACCTCTGGACTAGAAGTCATCACTGCAATAAAGCCAAAATTATGTTATTAATGATGATTGAAAATATTTTTGACTTCGACTTATCTGTTGTTTTTCTTCTTCTTAAGTTCTTCTTCTTCTTTGCGCGCCTCTCCGACTAGCGAAGGTTGGCAGACCGCATCATAAACTCCTCTCAATCTTTCGCGAGATGAAATAATTGTGCGGCACTTGCAAGCCCGGTCCACTCTCTGATGTTTCTCAACCAAGACTTCTCGACCCTACTACCGGCAATTTTTCCCATCAAGATGAGTTTTAGTATCTCTCGTGTCACATGCTTTGATATATTTACCTAAGAGGATTCTCATGTTTTGACGGTCTGCATAAGTTCTCTCTATTGAATGTTGCGACGCAGAACTACGACAACTGCTTTTTATTAGAACTACAAAAAAGTTTTTTTTTTATCGACTACAAGTTGACCTTTGACTGCTATCACACCTGATGTTAAGTGATGATGTAGTCAAAGATGGAAACGGGTCAATTGTTGGAAGTGGGACGGATATCCACACCCCTTTTGGTTTCTACACGACATCGTACCGGAACCAAATCGCTTGGCGATACGTCTTTGTCGGTAGGGTGGTAACTAGCCACGGCGAAAGCCTCCCACCAGCCAGACCAAGACAAATTAAGAAAAATCTCAATCTGCCCCGCCGGGAATCGAACTCCTGGATTCGATCCGTCTTATAAATCCATAAGGTCGTCAAAAGTTCGCGATGGAATCTTTTAAAAATAGCCATACCAATATTTTCTTTAAAAGAACGATAATGACACCAATTATCGAAATCCGGACTTAAATTTTTACTGGCGTTTTTACTAAAAACACTCACTACTATTCTACGAGCTAGCACTCAAACCTAGGATCTCGTGATCTAAAACCAGGTTGGCTAACTTCTAGAACATTATCCGCAAAACAAAAATAAAACATAATATTATCGCGAATGAGTACTAAAATTTAAATTGCTTTTATATTACTGATGAAGCCTTAACGTTAGAACAAGGAAAATGGCGGCCAGTATAAGTTATTACGCTGAACATTTCAGTGCTCTTTAAAAATGTATTTGTTTTATAGCGAACGTAAGCTGATCGGAATTTACCCGGAAATCAACCGCTCCGGTCGACCGGCGTCGGTAAATAGAGAGACGACGTGACCTGGGTGTAAGTCGCAGGTAGTCAACCGTAGTGTAGATAAAAACATTGAAAATTCATAAGAAATTACGAATGTACCGTAATGGGTGAGGCTCTTTCGTGTTCTAATAACGGGATACCTTTTTATAAGCATACATAGAAGTTTTACTTTTAATATAATATGGTTGTATTTTAAAAGTAATTCTTCGCGGGCAAACTAGTCACTCACCTGATGGTAATCAGGTACACTGTAAACAGAGCAACAATATGCAGGACATGCAAGGAAAACACGCCCTGCAGAGCTCCATCCTGTGTCGTCAAAGTAAGGCATATGTGTTGTGTATTATGGCAAATATGTTTTTCAGACCCGAACAATACTGCTTGGCGCTTGAAAGAAGCTCTGAGCATTTTAGTACATGTGTAAGTTCTACTACCAAAATGCTCAGACTGTCTTTT
This sequence comes from Mycalesis mineus, assembly GCA_034621355.1. Classification (NCBI taxonomy): domain Eukaryota; kingdom Metazoa; phylum Arthropoda; class Insecta; order Lepidoptera; family Nymphalidae; genus Mycalesis; species Mycalesis mineus. The sequence goes on from CM067893.1 coordinate 16,184,099, forward strand.
TTCTTTCGCTGTGGCTAGTTACTACCCTACCGATAAATACGTACCGCCAAGCATTTAGCATTCTGGTATTAATCCATTATAAGTTATACAAAACGTTTTCAAATCAAAGCCGTGATGAATAGGAACGAAAATTTGTAATAGAATTTTGTCGAATGGATCCAAATTAACATGATTCAATCGCATCAGCTCAGTGTGACGAGCGGAGAGTAAAATGACGCGCCGCTGGGCTCACAGAACTGTTGGCGATGTGACGGCAATTTAGTTTTAATAATGTCGTTACAATGTTAATTCGTTAAGCTTTCCAACGATTGGATGCAAAAACCAGTAATAGAGTGAGGTGGCGCTAATTAAAGGAGGCCTATATTTATCAGAGGGTGAATGTGACCATCTTAGAAGTGTGCCCGTTCTAATAAAAAAAGAATTATCAAAATCGGACAACTCTGTAAAAAGTTATGCGTGGTCATACGTAAAAAAAATAATATACGTGTCGAATTGAGAACCTCCTCCGTTTTTTTCGTCGGTTATTAATAATCACTGTATTTTTTTTAAAACGAGCAACTGTAGAGTTTCTTGTCAGCTCTTCACAGTAGACGACTGTCTTTCATGCCGGTGGTAGAGTCACTACAAATAGGTGAATTTAACGTTTCGAAAGTGTTTGTAAATTAAATAATATCTATTTACTTTCAAAATGCCACAATGTGGTCATAATAAAGTTTGTTGATAGTTACTTTAAGATTTATTGTGATTAATCTATCACAATACACCCCTCATCCAAGGGTTTGTATTTTAGTGGACCACTGGAATCAATAAGGGGCGAGCTCCAAAGTGAAATATGTCTATAACAAATCAAACGTAATACCTACTTCTGACCGTTCCGCGGTGGCGCGGCGTAGACACGATTACTCAACGAACAAACATCAACAAAATACGTAAATAACATTAATTACCTTAAATAGAATGAATAATAGTATCGTTTCCAACCAGTCTATGCTAGAGAGGTGAGTAGAGGCTAGACCTCTCTCCTGTGGGAGAAAAGGTATGATGCTTAGACAAACTACGCTGCTCCAGTTTGGTTTGGCAAGCTTATGGTGAGAATAATTTTATGGTGGTATATTAATGATAGTAAACGTGATCGACGGCTTAACGTGTTCTCCGAGGCATAAGTGTGTAACACAAACTTTCTAACTCCAAACAGATTGATTATTAAGAACTGCTTGGAAGGAAGAAAGCTCTATACTCCTTCTTCTTTCTTCCTGGGTCTTTTCCGCACTTGGCCGGTAAGTTGGCCGTTGTACGTGGGTCCCCCGGTGTAGGCTCTCGCTGACTCACTCCAGCCAGCCCAGCTCGCTCCAGAAGCTAGCAGTAGCAGGCCACCCAGGTCGCCGATTGCTTTTTGGAGTGTCGCCTTGGAGCGAATATATGTTTCACGTTGTTCCGATACCCCTCTGCAACTGAGCATAACGTGTATCGGTGTCTCGTCGTGTTCCAGACAACCCCTACATAGGGGGCTGTCGGTCATACCTAGAATTGAGAGGTGTTTATAGAATTGAGAGGTAGTTATTTATTGGACAATGTCCCCGTAATCAGTCCTATGACCGTTCTAAGTTTTGCACGGGTTAGCCTTGTGAGTTTTTTGGTTAGTTTACTGTCGAGGCACGGTATTGCCTCTTTGGTGTGTCTATAATCCTATACTGGCCCTATCCAAGAACTTAGAACCCAGGAGCCCGTTATCCGTCGACGTATATCAGTAGACAAATTTAATATATAACCATTAATTGAACCAAGTAATTTAAAATATATCTTTACATGAGTACATTACTAAAAATATCAAAGTCAAAGACATGCGAAACCTGTGATTAATTTAATCTTAATTAATTATTTACCTAAAACACCTGTTACATTTCTAATTACTCGAAGTGTCAAGCTCAACACGACAACATTATAATCTTCATAAAACGATTTCGTTACGCATTTATTATATAGCCCCTAAAAAACTATTTACTGTAGTGCTGTAAAACACATTTTTGAAAAAATTAATTCTCTGAATGACTTAACACAATTAAGCTGTACATATAATAAGACTATTGCTCACTACAGTGAAACTTGGATTTTTTGGTGCATAAACAAAATTGGTTTTTGGTTAAAAAATAAAATAATGGTAACCCAATGACCTATGTATCTGAAACTTGGTAATGGCTAATGGCGGACCTTATAGGAAGACTCAGAGTCACTCAGCGGACGATGGAAAGATTATCTCGGAGAATCTAATTGAAATACCAAAAAATTCCGTTAACATCTCTTCAACATATCTTAATGAGTATTTAATGAATCTACGCAGGCTGTATTATATAAAGACAGAGTTGTGTCTATCGCAACGCAATTTGTATTTATGTTGAGTAAACATTATAGACAACTAAGTAATAAAGGTAAATTATTTGATTTTATTTTTATTTTATTATGTTTTTTTTTTTCACAAAAACTATTAGGTTTTTTCTGTACCAATCCTATGCGGGTTCCAGGTAGTTGGTTCAAGTTCTAACATCTGATAATAATCCATAAGTGTCAATAATAAACCAAATTTCGACAGTCCTCAGTAAAGCAGCATGGTGGATTGGTGATTCAAATTCAATTCATTCCTCAATTTCATTTCTATTTTTATAGAAGAAACTCAATAGTTTCTAACCACTTGAAAACAGTGTTTAACCAGCGTAGATCCCGTTTCCGCTGGAATATCAAAGCCCATGCCATTCCATTCCTCATAAGTCTGCCAATCTTATACATGAATATTTTTTACAAACCGACTGGTGGATATAAGGATAAGCCCAAACAAACAGACACAGATATTTTTTATATATATTTTATTATGTACCATTTATACTTTCATATATTTATTTTATACTTTCATTTAGTAAAAAAAAATTTTGATAAGTAAGTACCGCATATATGCGAAATTTTATTTTTTTGGAAATTTTGCAACAATATTTGGCGAATTTAATTAATGTGTAACCTTTGTTATACAGATGAGGAATATTCTACTTTTCGCGTTGGTGCTGATTGCAATCTCCCTCGCCGTTGTTGCAGCTGATGATGACCAAGACGAATATAATCGATACCTTATCGGAGTGGAGAAAGATAACCCGAAGTATGCGGGCTACTATCATTTTTGAATATAAAAAGGATGAATAAATGATACTCGTTAATTTAAATCTACTTTTAATTAATCTTGCAACAATAATTATGACCGACTAGAGGACGCCCGTGGTTTGACACACGTAGTTCTCGTACCCGTGGGAATGTCGGGACAAAATGTGGCCCGTGTTATTCCTATATGTAAGCTATGTAGTAATTATTGTAAGTTTCATTAAATACTATTCAGTAACTTTTACATGAAAGAGTAACAATCATCCATCCATCCATAAATACAAACTTTTGCCTTTATAAAACACTAGCAGTCGCCCGCGACTTAGCCCGCGTGAAAACCTCTTAGGTACCCTTTTAACTTTAAAGACAGACTTTCATATAAAGTGAGCTTTTTCCCCGCTAGCCCTCTCAATTTAATTTTCTTATAGTTTCCCTTCAAGCAAAACCCTCCGTCCCGTCCCGTGTACTAAAGATCTACATTTTTGTTAAATATTGTACGATATTACAGTACATTAACAATATACCAAAGGAGAATGCCAGATCCTAACCCAGAAAGAACACAAATTGTAAATATACTAATAATATCCTATTATTATATAAATGTTTTACAATCAGCCATTTTTACTGTTGGATATCGGAATATGTTTACACACCTTATGCATTTTTAAATATTTAATGTTACAAGAAGACTGGTATCCAGAGTCGTTAAGCCTGTTTAAAAATGTATTTAATGAAGCTTTGGAACTGTCATGTCAGTGTGACAACTATACGGAACAACAATACGGAAATGGACGAAAACCAACGTTAGGCTCGTGTCGAATACTCCAAGTTCTAGAGCTTTTAAATGTAATTTATATTAAATAGTTTAAAAAATGCAATAAAATGATGCATAATACATTGTTGTACAATATGTTTTTATTAGTGGGTTAAAGTCCTATACATTGTCTGGCATTCTCCTTTTAACTTTTAAACTTACAAACTTTACCTCTTTATAATATTAGTATAGAAGTAAGGTTTTGATTTGGTTCCCTGACTTTATTTTGTTAAACTTAGATAGGCATCTTCTGCTTCTACTTTTATATGAGCTACTTACTACAGTGTCAAACCAAGATCTCAAAACTATACTCAATATGAACGCTTCATAATAACGGATTTCCTGATATTCCAACTGAAACGGAATATACGCCGCTGTAATCGAGGGGTACAGCTATTTATGTATATTGATAATCTAAGTTGTTATATATTATGTTCTTGACTTTTTTATTGATCCAGTGGTTAGGTTAGTTAGGTGAATTTTATAATACAGACAGAGTTTTATAGAGACAAACATGTACTTCGAAGAACTTAGGTCCCTATTCCACTAGCGTTTTGCGAGCGTCAGCGTTCCCGCGTCTACGCATTTAAGGCGACGTAGACGTTGCGCAAACGCGGGAACGCTGACGCTCGCAAAACGCTGGTGGAATAGGAGCGTTATGGGCGTTAGCCATAAGCGGATTGATGACATTAAACATATCGTAGGGAGTCGTTGGTCACAGACGTCATAAAAGGAAATTAATGTAAGACTTTTGTTATTTAGATGAAAAAGTTGTAATATTCGCGTTGCTGCTGGCAACGTTCACCCTTTGCATAACTGAGGAGGTGCATCCTGGTGCAGTTGACAAACAGCACGTCACCTACTTCACATCAGAACCGAAGATCCAGAAACGCTCTATAAACGTTGATCCGCCGCCATTCTTCGATGACTTTGAGGATTTTGATGTTTAGATAATGTACTTTTTGTCAAAAAACGAGATTTTAAACCCACTTCTATAAATTCAAAATTCGTTATCTTGTTTTTAGGTAATACCATTTAAAATAAAAAATATAATCCACGAATTGTGATCATCTTTTTTTAAACGACTTCAAAAAAAAAAAGTAGTTTCTCAATTCGACCGCATATATATATTTTTTTTATGTGTGTTCGCGCATAACTTCATCGTTTATGAACCGATTTTGATAATTCTTTTTTGGTTGGAAAGTAGATAGTCCGATGGTGATACCATGACAAGGAAACCAGGATCTGATGATGGGATCCTGGAGAAAACGAGGGGAACTTTCAAAAATTGTAGGGACAACAAGTACGTTTGTTAATTTTTCCGGTAAGTATTCAAAAACACTACAATTTGATGAAGGTCTGGAGTCGATCTGATGATGGAGCCGATCTATATATAAGAGAACTCCGTAACGTTTTACAGTAGCTACCTTGTGTTTGGGCTCGATTAATTTGTCTCAGTGAGAACTTTACATTTAGATGGGCTGTGACTGTCATTGAGGGTCTGGTGATGAAGACGAAGTACAGTTAAGGGAGCTCCGTAACGTTTTACAGTAGCTACCTTGTGTTTGGGCTCGATTAATTTGTCTCAATGAGAACCTTACATTTAGATGGGCTGTGACTGTCATTGAGGGTCTGGTGATGAAGACGAAGTACAGTTAAGGAAGCTCTGTAACGTTTTACAGTAGCTACCTTGTGTTTGGGCTCGATTAATTTGTCTCAATGAGAAGTTTGAAAGGTTATAGTTTCTAGTTAGTTTAATGTTTACTATGTCATGATCCAATGATGAGATCTACGAAAACTCGAGGAAACTCTTCAAACTTTATGTGCACTTTTGCAGGGACGTCAGAATGTTATAAGTATCTAGAGAATATTGGTACTGTTTGTTTGAGTTGGTTTAGTTCGAGTAGGTTTATTAGTATGTTCGTTGTTGATAAAGCACTAAAAAGTATGAAATAAAAAAATTTTAACAAAAAATAAAAACGCCTTCAAAACGCATCCAAGTTTAGGTAAAGTATTTAAAGTAGAAAGCTCGGGTGGCACCGACTTCATAGATGTTATTAAGTAAATTAAAGTAAGTAAATGACGTAGTTATTTTTTACTTTTTAGTGCGTTTTGAAGGCGTTTTTATTTTTTATTAAAAATTTTTTATCTTTCTTTTATTAGTAAACCGTATAACGGAAAAAATACTACCACTGCCTCACGACTTCAATCGCCTACAGCTAATGTAAAGTTCAATAAATGTTCTAATGGATAAAGGATTTAAAATCCGTCTATTTTAAATAGTTGACAAGCACTTATAAAACATCATGATCGTAGCACCGGCTTGGAAGACAGGTACATAACTTGGACTGGTTTCAGGATTCTCTCCGTCCTGACAGACTTGGAAAACGTCTTTTTAAACTACTCGACGAAAAGAAGATTCTCATGTCGACCATTATATATTTTTTATGTGTGTTCGCGGATAACTTCGTCGTTTATGAACCGATTTTGATGATTAATAGGTGCGTTTGGAACCTACATTACTTGAACTTTAATTTCATTAATACAATTTGCATGCCAATTAATGAGTCTAATACAATTTGCATGCCAAACTATGAATGATTTTTGAGGTTATCAGTGAGCATGTTATGTCTGACCCGATGTTTAACCATTGGTAACTTATCCACCAGGACGCAAACAATTTTTATTACGTAATTTAATTTACCGTTTTTGTTTTTATCAATTAACTTTGGAACGGATTCAGGAAAAACAAATCAACTACACTCGCTACCTACAAATACATAGACCAAGTACTTAGCACTCTTGACGAAAGGAAATACGCGATAGGTATATTGCTTGATATGACGAAAGCTTATGATAAAGTTCAATATAATATACTTTTAAATAAATTGTATGATTTAGGCATCCGTGGCCCCGCACATAAATGGCTTAAGTCCTATTTGACAAAACGAAAACAATATGTAGAAGTGTCATTATAATCACAAATATGGCGAAATACAAAATATAAGATCGGATGTGAAGTACATAAACCACTCAATACCACAAGGAAGTGTACTCGGTTGCGTCCTGTTCCTGCTATACATTAACGATCTTCCAAAGATCTTACAGGATCCGTGTGTATTGTTTGCGGACGACATTTCTATACAAACCGCCTGCAATAACACCGAGGGCTTAGATCTTAAAATATAATATCTTAAATAATGTGAATAGTTGGCTAAGCGACCATAACTTAGAAATAAATTTTCAGAAAACCATAATCATGCAATTTAGACCTTACCAAAAACCAGCACTAAATATAAATATTTCATACAACGGAACTGCTTTGGAATGCGTAAATTCGTTTACCTTACTCGGAATCGACATAGACAATAACTTAAATTGGAAATCTCACGTCCAAAAAATAAAAACTAAATTGTCTCGATTCACTTACGCGCTTAGGGAGTTAAAAAAATCGACTGATACGAAATCAGCGCTATTAGCATACTACGCGTACGCAAATGCCTATCTCAGCTACGGAGTCATCCTATGGGGAAATAGCACAGATGCACACGAATTGTTTATATTACAAAAAAAATGTATTAGAATTTTAAAAAACATAAAAAGTTCGGAAAGCTGTGCCCCCCACTTCAAATCGCTGAAAATCTTAACCCTACCATGTATTTACATTCTTGAGACATGCAAATTTGTTAGAAAATATCCAGATTACTTTAAGAAATTAGCCGATATGCCACGGCAAAACACACTGCGGCGTGCGCGTATTCATAATTTAATGCTACCAAAATCAAATTTGAAAATACATAGCACCGGCCCACACACAATGTGCATAAAAATATATAATAAACTACCAGACTACATTAAAGAAAAAGAAAAATTTAATGACTTTATATCATCATTAAAAAACTTTTTATTCGAAAAAGCATATTATAAAATAAATGACTTTCTAAATGATAAAAAATAAGTCCGCCTCTCTACAAGTTACGACACCCTCACAGGGTTCCATTATAAATTATTTATATATAAGTCTAATTGTAATGGAAATGTAACTTAAAATAAATGAATAAATAAATAGATCACGCTTACCTAGAAGATGCCTATTCACTTTTGCCTTGAAGATGTTCAGATTGTAGGCAGTAGGAAACACTGATTTCGTATAACAATCTATTCCTTTCCTTTAATCTTGAGCTATAATGTGTATTTAATAAACCTATTTAGGCTGTATATAAATACAGTTACAAGTATGTTAACAGCAATTCAATTTGGATTTGAGAGAAATAAATACAAGCCAACTAGAAAACGTAAAATATTTTATTTTAAATTTCGCATTATTCCCTTTTTACATACGAATTTATTATGCTATCTTTATGTTAATTGCCTTATTGGTCCAGTGGTTAACCTATGAGGCTTCAGATCATGAATGCCAGGGTTTGATTCATGAGTCGGGCAATATAATATTGGTCTTTCCTTTCTTACAAAAAATTCTAAGATATCAATCTGAAGTTAGTGGTATTAGAAACATATTATATTACAAACATCATTATATTGCAAACATCATTAACATCTTATAGTGATTGTCACACAGCATTATGTTAGTATTCAGTACTTCAGCTTCGTTTTAACAGCAGTAGAATGCTGCGTTATCGGTGAGTGTCATAGGCTATATTTAATATTTGAATTGTATATATTACCCGAGTTATCATAGTTTTTGTCGCGCGAGTCGGACCGTGAAATTTATGGCATTTAGCTTTATACGCGTACGCTGCCTTAGATATTGGATATAATTGAAAACATTGTATAAAAACTTTATGCATCTTAAAAAGTTCTACAAAAAAGTCCGCGGTAGAATATATCTATCTTTTATATTTTGGCAGATATACAACTTTTTGTGTTTTAAAGAATCATTTAAGTCATATGCTTACGTTTACGTCATTATTTATAGAACTAAACTTATCAAAATGAATTATTTAATAATAACAAGGATATTATAGAGATAAGATTTGCCTTTTACAGTATGTTAATTAGTTATATAGTTTCGGAGATATTACAAAATTTCTAAAAACAACTCTGCCGCTATATCGTCCAAATTTAGTTGACCTTCTCCGTTATGTTTTACGTACTGAATAGGGGTCAAAATTTTGGTACTGATATTCTTTGAGAATTCGATCTTTGATGTTTTCTTTCAATTTATTTGGCATGGCATATTTATATAATATAGGAATAAGTTTGTTCGTTTGTTTAAACGGGCTAATCTCGAGTTCTGCATGTCGGATTTTAAATTATTTTGTTTATTATGAAAGCTAGCCTCAAAAGTGAAATAGACTATTTAATACAAGCTATACACATCAGCGTGCCATAAATATATATTGTTAATGTTAATGTACTGTAATATCGTACAATGTTTTACAAAAATATTGATCTTTAGTACACGGGACGGGACGGATGATATTGCTTCACGGAAAACTATAAAAAAAATTAAATTGAGCAGGAATAGAGCACACTTTATATGAAAGTCTGTCTTTAAAAGGGTACCGAAGAGGCGAACGAAGCCGCGGGCGACTGCTGTATAGCTATAATGAAGTAGGCGATCGCTAAGAAACGTTTTTTCTAATGCTCACCTACTTAAGGGTCAAACGGGAGATCAAGTCTACGCCAAGTTCACGCGGACGAAGTCGCGGGCGTCCGCTAGTTGAAAATATTTTGGACTTCGACTTATCTGTTGTTTTATCAACTCATTATTCTCCCCGATCAGAACGTGAATATATTCATAATTATTAACTGCTATATTAATACGCAATCTACTTCACTGTATCTTAATGGATTGTAATGTGTTCTTAATGAACCTATTAAGGCTGTATATAAACACAGAGTGATGTTAACTGCAATACAATTTGGATTTGAGTTAAATTAATAAAATACAAGACATCTAATAAAGGTAAACTATTTGATTATAAATCCCTCATTATTCTCTTTAATATTTATTTTGACGCAAAAAAGAGGTGTTATAAGTTTGACGTCGATGGCTGTCTTTGTGTGTGGGTGTGTGTGTGTGTGTGTGTGTGTTTGTGTATGTGTGTGTCCAAACTGGCCGCCGCTACAAAATAGCAGATTACATAATATTTTTCATAATTCCCTCAATATGGGTATCAAATGAAAGGGCTTGATGAGTTGTAGACGCAAAGGGGTTTTTCTGGGGTTTTTTTAAATTTAAAAATGTAATCTTATTTTTGTTTTAGTTGCCTCACTATTTTAGTTGAATCACAAGATTCTGGATTAGATTTATGCGTCGGGCAAAGCTTTTCCTTCGTCCAGATATTCTCAGTTATGAGTGAAGTTAGGAAGTAGGTACTACAAATCCGTAGAGATAAATTTCATCGCCTGCCAACTTGCTTTTGAGCAGCAATGTTCTACCCTCCTGCCTGCAAGGATTTGTCCCTCTAATGAGTCAAATAGGCTTAATTATGACGATAGACGGTTGACTATAGTTCTATTGTTCCTTGATATGATTTAACAATACTACATAACGAAAAAAATAAATTTATTTTTTTTTACACAGATGAGGAAAATTCTACTTTTCACTCTACTTCTGGTTGCGTTCGCCATTTGCGTGGCTGAAAAGTTGGAAGGAAACGTGAATCCAGAGGACAAACGATCTATGTTTCGCACGTCCACCTTCTTGAAATAGATAGTTCAACTTATTTGTGCGCGGGGGACTCTGTATGTGTGCGCGTGCGTGTGTAAAATATTTCTTTATTGGTCCAAGATCGCACTGCTCAATATTTTGCAGGTATCAGCTTTTTTTGATTAGACTAATTACGAATTTTGAGGGAGTAAGACATGGCTTAGCCTAATAAGTCGTCTCTCAAAATTTGGTTGCAACTGTACCTTATTAATTTTTGGGATTTTTTTTTTCTGATATTAAGTGCAATTATGCTTTTTCTTTAAATCAATTTTATGTCATTTTAAGAGAATTGATGTAAAAATTTTAAAAAGATCGCCAACTCTATTTCAGCCGCAGCGGTTGCCAGACAAACCATTATTATTGTTAATTACTAACAGGTGATAGTAACAATTTTTTTTTCATTTCTTTACATAATTTTCTTTGAAAATATTAATTTGAAGTTTATTATTTATATTAAAGTTGGCTTTTATATATCACTCAAAAAATAATAAAAAAAAATGTAATAAAATGCATTTGCGGCTAATTTTTGATAGGCAACCTATTTAATCTTAAAAATACGTTTTATCATAAAAACAAATACCTAGGCAAAGACGCTCCAGTTGTCTTTCAAGCAACACAAGTCACGCACACAGTGACTGTCACTGTACTGTACAAGTGCTACCCACACATAGTGCCGCGCGCACAAATGACTCATCTATAGCACAGTTATGACGACTTGTCTTAATAACTTGATTTTGTCATGATTTACAGAGCCAATTGAATGTAACCAGACTTTGTTGTTAAAATTATTGAGTAAATAAAATTGAAGCATCTGTTTGATCCGGCTCGCCGGCTAACCCTAGACTACTAAGTCTCCTACAGTCGTAATTCTTACGATAGTTAAGTAATCTTGGTTTAAAATAGTCAGACGATGAAAATGTCTTTTTTCAGTAAATAATTTCATTAACGCTCTCAAAGTATTACTACCGGGAAACTATGTAAGCTGTTCTAAATTGGAAGGCAAAGTTATGAACATTCATAACTAGGTAGTTATACTCAACGTAGCAGTGATGTCGGAATATTAATTATCGCCCACAATATTGGAAGCTGGATACCTTACTGTTCAGCTTAGGTACTATGTTTTACGTTATAAAAAATTTAACTGATTATAATAATAACATCCAGACGACACCTCACCTCACGGGCTTTACGGAAGACCAGCGCATTGTTCTGACGGGCACTGAAAAGTGATGAAATCCCAAAAAGGTTCTCATTTTTGGAATTACATCACTTTTTACATCCCGCATAGCAAACTATTTTGTTAAACTAAATAATCAGTTTTCTTTCTTTCTTTGTAATGTACGTACAAAAGTGAATACTTATTCAATGAAAAAAATAAAGTTTTCTAAACGACGAATATTGTTTTTTACTTTTTTGGACGATATTTTTTTACGGTTAAGACTTTAATGCAGATTAAAAACTAAGACTAATGAATAATAGAACCTTAGAACAATGACAATCATGACGTGTTAATGATGATGACCAGGACAGATGTTTAAACATGCTGTCTAAAGGTGGTTACACCACTAACGTCCCAACTCACGAGTTGCTCACCCCAGAACTCGAACTCTGGACCTTGTGTTTTGAAATTACACAGACTAACTACTGGACCAACGAGGCAGTTATTATCATTAAATTCTTAATTACGAATTTATGATGAATGTATCTATCTATATCTATAATGTAATGTAATGTAATCTAATCTATCTATATATTTAATCTAAATGGTTAAATGGATGTGATTTAAAATATATGGATATATTATAGTCTGATACAACTCATAGACATCCCAATATTCTCACAGGAACGGGACTACTTGATAGAGCTTGATATTTTATGTATATTAATGTAAAGACGCAGACCGATACATGTTGTGTCAAACCTCTGTGGTTATTTACATGTATCCTTATTGTACTTGTTTTTATGTGTAATTTTTTATTTGATAAATAAATGAAAAAAAAAAAATGCCTTGTCCATGCTAGCTTTACTGATAGTGATTGTTAACAAATTATCTTATTATATGTCAATTATAACCTTAAGCCCGCCAACCCACATTGGAGCAGCGTGGTGGGTCTAAGTTCCATATCCCCTGTTAAACAAGTAGGGATACTTGGCCTTTTAGCCGTTAATAGAATAATTATGTAAAGTCGGTATAGATGAAATAATTGTAAACAACTAGACACCAAGGTTACTTATCTTTTAATATACCCTTAAGTGAAACTCTTACAAAGTTGTTTAGCCAAGGACACTGATAGCTTGTCGGCCATTGAGACTGCATTATTTAGATTAAAGGACAACCTCTTAGAGGGTTGAAAAGGCCCGAGGGCTGTTCAGAAGTGTTAACGTCGATAATATTGCCAAAATGGGTTTGGAGCGACCAAAGACTCTTGCTACCACTTATGTTATGTGTTCCTTTGTGAAAAGAAAATTTCAACATATTACCTAACTATGTGCTTCAGAGAGACGAATATCTTAGCATTCCATGGATTCACCGTGCGGATGCCGGGTCCATATTGGCTTCCTACTAGTGCTTCATTTCAATTTTTATTCTAGTTATATTTTAGCAGGTTGTAGAGAGACTTCGCTGGTATACCCCTCGCACCCACTTCTACCGCGTATAAACTAACCACATAGCCATTTTAAGGTCATAGTATTTATTCACTTTGAATACATGGTCTTTAGGGATGTTTGTTTCCCACGGCACTGTAAGCTCAACAAGTACTATACGTTTGATTTGTTTGGAAAAAAGAAATATGTCCGGTCTAGATGTCGTAATAGCATATTTATTTATTTTATTTGCCGTAAAAAGTAACATTATTGTCGTAAACAAATCAAAAAAAATGCTAAAGCGTAGCGCCGATCGATTTAGTGTTCCGACAAGTTGCCATGTAAAAACCGAAAGAAATAGGATGAAATACACACCGTATTTCATCCTACTCCTAACAAGCTAACCCGCTTCCATCTTATGCATCATCACTTACCATCAGTTGTGATTGCACTCAAAGGCTAACTTGTAATGATTAAAAAACAAAAAAAGGCCAAGTTCGAGTCGGACTCGCGCACCGAGAATTTTGTAAAGTTTAAGGTTTTTGGAATTATTCCTTCAAATGTGCTATAAAATATTGGTTCATGCACAAGATTCTAGCACGAAAGAAAATACCCTTTAAGTTTGATTAAGTTGCGAGCTAAATATGTGGCTTACAAAACTGTATATTTTGATTGTGTTGACATGGAAGATATATTTTGTTACAGTTTAAAGGTATTTTAGATATATGACGTTTCTTTGTACCAAATTTTAAGATTCTAAGTTTACAGGAAGTACTCGGTAGGTTTTAATTTAGTTGCAACTTAAATATGCAGCTTATAGTACAGTAGCTATCTTTTGATTGCATTAACATAGAAGTTTATTTTAATACAGCTTAAAGGTTCTGTAAACTTAAATAAATTAAATACACTGTATTTCATATTAATATCTATTAAATATTTAATAAAATGCATTTGCGGCTAATTTTTATAGACACCTATATAATCCATTTCATACTTCCTCAAAATTAATTTAAAATTAGTTCTATCAAAAAAAATGTACCAACAAACTCGAGCAGTGGGATCTCGAGATATAATTTGTGTGGCGATGACGCTTCAGTCGTCGTCCATGCAATACGAGTACGCACACCAAATCACTGTACGTACTCGTATACACGTCTTACCCACACATAGCCCCACGTGCACATATGAGTTATCCATACCACCATAGTAATGTCTTGATGACTTGATTTTGTCAAGAATTGCAGAACCGATTGGATGTAATACATGTTGCCTGACTTTGTTGTTAAAATTATTCTATACTGAATCTATATTGAAATAAATAAATAAAATTAAATTGGATTGTTTGTTTGTAATCACAAATTAAAACATTATCAGTAAATATACCTATATTGGGATTAACCATTAATTGCTTCAGACATTTCAAGCTGTGAGACGGTATTTTCTATATAACTGATTTTATTTTGAGGTACTAAGATAAACTATTGTGGTTAATATAATTTATCTTAATGCATTTATTATGGTAGTGAAGAATGTTGATTGAGAGATTTTAAATGTTACTTTGTATAAAAGTAGCAGTTTCGTACTTAATAAATATACAGAAATCGAAATACCTAGAAAAGCGATCGTTATGAAGGTAAGAAACTTTCCCTTTAAACTGAAAAAATATCCTCTAAGACGGAAAATAAAAACTATTGAATTATATTGAATACTGGTTTTTATAAATAAAAAATATATTATATAAGTATATAATATATTATATTAAGTATAAAAGATTTGTGGAATACAATACAATTCCTATATCTTCATTTGCATCGATTTCATATGTAACTGATATATACACTTTTATTTTCTTATTATTATTTTTATATTTATTAAACTTAAATAATTATTTCCTTGTTTCAGATCAAGGAAATTATATTGCTTGCGCTGGTGATTGTTGCGATGTCCGACTGCTTGCCTGAGAATCATCTCGACTGGAGCGAGAAGCTAAACGACGTTCTTATAGATATTATGTCGGAGCCACCTACAAGAGTTGTAAAGCGCCAATCTGATTACTATGATGACTATTTCGAAGTAATATAAATTTTAATAAATTTTATATTTATGCAGTAGTTATTACCTACTTATTTTTACATTAAAACGAGCAATTGTATATACAAGCCTGGTCTTGTTTTCTGATGCATAATATTACAATACTAGCTGACCCGGCAAACGTTGTTTTACATTAAAAATAAAAAAAAAATTAGATCAAAATTAGATAGTAGTCGATTCTCAGACCTGCTGAATACGCATACAAAATTTGGTAAAAATCGGTAAAGCCGTTTCATGACAGGGAAATTTTATATATTAGATAATGGCGCAGTGCTACGCGTGGTGGATCTCCAAGACGGAGTCCCGAGATCAATGGCCCAGCTGGGTTTATTGTTTTTTTTTTTTCGACTCTACAAGTTAGTACTATCACACCTGATGTTAAGTGATGATGCAATCTAATATGGAAGCGGGCTAATTTGTTAGGAGTAGGATGAAATCCACACCCCATTCGGTTTCTACACGACATCGTACCGGAACGCTAATTCGCTTGGCGGTACGTCTTTGTGATTTTCTTAATTGGTCCAGGTGTGGCTGGTGGGAGGTTTCGGCCGTAGCTGGTTACCTTGCCGGCGAAATTGCGCCGGTAAACGATTTATCGTTCCGGTACGATGATATGGAGAAACAGAATTCTCAGAATTTATCGTTTGATAGAACCTTAGGTTCTAGGTGTTAGCATTTTAAAATATTAGAATTGTTACCATAGACGATATTGTCTATGGTAAGGTAAGATAATGTCTGTCGACCGTCAGATGATGTAATAACTGAAAGGACTTAATTCCAGGCCTAAAATAAATTATAAGAATTGACATGTCAGAATAGTGGCGAGTAGTGTAACTTACTGTTCTTTTTATTGTCACAAAGTATGAATGTTTTTAGTGTAATGATTATTGTAAAATAAAGTGTATATGTAATATGTAATTGAGAAAAGAGCATAATATATCGAGTTTTTCTGGCCGAGTTTTTCGGCACGGACTGCTTTTTCCGGTGCGGCAGTAGATAAAAGATTAACGAAAGAATAAAATGATTTTGAAGACATCCGAATATTATTTCAAAATCCCGCATCAACCCGTTTCCATCCCGTTTTCAAATAATTTAGAACTTGTTAAAGATCTTGGCATAATCTTCCCCGGTAAGTTTCCAAGAACATATTGAGGTAACTGAAAAGCATTTTTGAGGTTAGAATTGTTCTTGAATAGTTCTCAAAAGTTATCTTTTGCTTTTGTGTTTACTTAAACATCTTTGTTGTCATACTATTATGACCCGAAAATTAACAGTTATGTTTTTTTACTAACCTTTTTGCTTCTATTTCTTTAAATAGTACCTACTAAATAAAATCTAATTGCCTCGTTGGTCTAGTGGTTAGCCTATATGGTTTCAATGACGAGGTTCTGGGTTCGAATCCTAGCTCGGGTCACGGACTAATTCTGACTTTTTCATTCTTCTATGAAATTATCAGGAAATTCCAAGACCGGAGTCGGGCAGTTGGCGGTGTTACACCCCCGTGTCTCCGAGTCGCACGTTAAGTCGTCGGTCCCGGTCACTATCGTCAACACCTGATAGTGGTCTTTAATAAATGAAACATTATCACCCTAAGCCCGCCGATCCGCATTGGAGCAGTGTGGTGAGTCTACGCTCTATATCCCCCCTCCTATAAGAAGGGAGGCCTGGCCCTGTAGTGGGCCGTTAATAGGCTGATAATGGTGATGATGTAATAAAATCTAATGCAAATAAAATAAAATTATATTATAATTATCATACTAAATAAAAATTAAATTTACAAGGGAATAAAAATAATCATTATAAAAACAAAATCAAATTCTCTTTATTAAAAATAGCGTGAAAACTTTTTGTTAATTTTTTTTTTTTTTTTACGTAGATGTTTTTCACAACAAGCCAAACAGTGCAAGCGCCGTAAATATTTAGTACTGAATGTTTTTTAATGGCGTGCAGTATGTAACCTACTCTTTGGCACCTATGAGTCTTTTAGCAACTTTTAGTAATGTGCAAGTTTGTGGGGATATTGTCGGGATGGTGTTTTTTTATTTGGTACTGGCTGATTTGTTTTTCCTTTCGAAATAGTTTAGTTAAATTTAGGACAAGTTTTTAACACGTTAACTGCGAAGCGAGGCCTAAATCACCCCTGATGCAACTTCCCTGTGGTGCGGCAAGGAAAAACGTGAGTTTCTCTGTCGTGCGGATGGCATAGCTTTGGTTTGGTCCAATGTAGGAAAGAGATAAATATATATTTGAGATGCTCTAATGGTTCCGTACTCGGTGGTATACCTACCTTGGTACCGGATGTCTTAGGCCTCGTGCCGCACTGAATTAACATAATTTTAAGGCAGTGCGGAACGAGGCTAAAACGTCCCATATCCCCCCTGACCTCGTACCGCACCCAACGCGAGCTTCCCGCGACCAGTGTTGTGCATCACGTCGATTGGAGAGCACGTCCTTTTACAGCGCCGAACATGTCTAAACGATGTCGGAAGAAGTTAATTTTAAAAAACTCAGAAACAGAGCCCGAGGCAGAATAAATAGGACAGTTTCTTTTCCACTTCTGGTTGCCTTTTTTTTCTATTCTGTGAACCGCATTAAGATTTTCATATGCAAATAGATAGATAAACCTTATGCATAAACCGTGATCCATTATTTTCCAATAATAAGTCTGTAATAGGTGCCTCTTAATGGTATAGAATGGAACGCTTCGTGCGCGAGTCCGACTCGCACTTGGCCGGCTTTTTTTTCTTTATGGCGCCTTCAAGCACAATTTAGATTATTAAAAAAAATGTATCCTTTGATAGCTTTGTGTTGTTTTGCCAGGTTTTGCCCTTAAAACGATCTAATGAGATATAATTGATCAAAATCGGTCAAGTCGTTGCGTAGTTAAGACAGTTTAAAAACGTCGATATTATTTTTCCCATCACTAATCTCAGCGAAAATTTGCCCTATTTCAGTGCGTTACGAGGTGTATAAGATCCCATATTTTGTTTTGCTAATAATTCCTAAACTAGCCATCAGATCCCGGGGCGACGGTGGATTAGGGTTCATCAATTCACTGTCTATATCAATAAGGACCAAAATTCTCATTTATCTTTGATTTCGCGCCAGAAAATGGATTTTAGTCTGTAAAAGGAGGTGGGATCTAATAGACCGCGTGTCGCCCTAACGTCTGGTCACGGTACGGGCCGATTATACCTCGTGCCGCAGGAACGGAAAGTATGCAAAAATTGGTGCCGCAGCTAACGTGTTAATATTTTTAACCAACTTTAAAATCATGATATATTTTGAAGTTGGTATATGTTCCTTTGGAAACAATTATTGTGATTTGTCCTTAGGTGGATAAAATATTGATATTGGTATTCGTGAAGGTGGTTTTAAATTGACAAAAGGATCTACAATAACGGGTTTGGGGAGATTTCGACCTTCCTTGTATGAAGGTGGAGCGGTGGGGTCAATCATGAGAACCGGTTCAATTCTCTCCTCCTCGGCGATGGCAAGCGAAACCGCTACTAGGAATAGCGCGAGAAAAAAAATTTTCGCCATCTAAAAAGAATAAATAAATAATAGTTTAAAAAAACTAAAAACACGCTTTTTATAGAAACCCAAACTAAAAAATAGAAAATAATTTTAATAAATTTAAATTAAGAATAGTGTTAAAATTTTCATTAACTATAAATTAATAATAGTGTAAATAAAAAAAAATTATTTTATTTTAAAAAAGCGTGGGGTGCATGGTGTGAATATAGTTATAAATATTTTATTGACAGATATGAGTAGAGTGATTATCATTTTGATAATATCTTAAAAAGCACCCCACGCTTTTTTAAAATAAAATAATTTTTTTTATTCTTTACACTATTATTATATTTAAAATTTTCATTAACTATAAATTAATAATAGTGTAAATAAAAAAAAATTATTTTATTTTAAAAAAGCGTGGGGTGCATGGTGTGAATATAGTTATAAATATTTTATTGACAGATATGAGTAGAGTGATTATCATTTTGATAATATCTTAAAAAGACCCCACGCTTTTTTAAAATAAAATAATTTTTTTTATTTACACTATTATTAATTTATAGTTAATGAAAATTTTAACACTATTCTTAATTTAAATTTATTAAAATTATTTTCTATTTTTTAGTTTGGGTTTCTTAAAAAGCTTTTTTAGTTTTTTTAAACTATTATTTATTTTTTACTTTTTAGTTTGGTTTATTTATAAAAGCGTGATTTTTTAGTTTTTTTAAACTATTATTTGTTGATTATCAAAAATATTCATACTATGTTTCATAGTAAGCGTCGACATCGAATTCACATGCGATGTTTACAATTCTTATTTTTACTTACAATCTGTACCCGCATTTGCCTGTGCCCCACCCTTAGCACAGTGACCAAGGAAACCACAGAAACCTGGCCAGAGTACAGTCGGCACGGGAGCGAGCCTTGGAAGTCGCAGAAAAACTGGGCCGGGCTCGAACCCACGCCTGAGCGACTGTTGTACGGGCAGTTTAGCACTTAAACCGCTCGGCCACACAGTCGCTAGTAATTTATTTATTAGTGAGAATAAAATAATTATTTAATAAATATTATAAATACGGGGAATCAGAGTTCAATTTCGGAGAGGGAGCCTGAGAAACGGCTACCAGAACCAAGGAAGGCCGCAGGCGCGCAGATTACCCACGGAGAGTTACATACTGACATACTGACATACTGACATACTGACAAACTGACATACAAGTGAAGCTAATAAAAAGCGTGTAAAAATAAAGTTTGAAGAGTTTCCTCGAGTTTTCGTAGATCTCATCATCAGATCATGACTTAGTTAACATTAAACCAACTGGAATCTTTCAAACTTCTCATTGAGACATATTAATCGAGCCCAATCACAAGGTAGCTACTGTAAACCGTTAAAGAGCTCCCTCAGCTGTCCTTCTTCTTCATCGCCAGACCCTCAATGACAGTCACAGCCCATCTAGATGTAAAGTTCTCATTGAGACAAATTAATCGAGCCCAAACACAAGGTAGTTACTGTAAACCGTTAAAGAGCTCCCTCAGCTGTCCTTCGTCTTCATCGCCAGACCCTTGATGACAGTCACAGCCCATCTAAATGTAAAGTTCTCATTGAGACAAATTAATTGAGCCCAAACACAAGGTAGCTACTGTAAACCGTTAAAGAGCTCCCTTAACTGTCCTTCGTTTTCATCTGCAGACCTTCAATGACAGTCACAGTCCATCTAAATGTAAATTTCTTATCGAGACAAATTAATCAAGCCCAAACACACGGTAGCTACTGTAAGCCGTTACGGAGCACCCTTAACTGTACTTCGTCTTCATCACCAGACCCTCAATGACAGTCACAGTCCATCTAAATGTAAATTTCTCATCGAGACAAATTAATCAAGCCCAAACACAAGGTAGCTACTGTAAGCTGTTACGGAGCTCCCTTAACTGTACTTTGTCTTCATCACCAGACCCTCAATGACAGTCACAGCCCATCTAAATGTAAAGTTCTTATCAAAACAAATTAATCGAGCCCAAACACAAGGTAAATACAGTAAATCGTCGAGGAATTCTCTTATATGTAGATCGGCTCCATCATCAGATCGACTCCAGACCTTCATCAAATTGTAGTGCTTTTAAATACTTATCGGAAAAACTAACAAACGTACTTGTTGTCCCTACAATTTTTGAAAGTTCACCTCGGTTTCTCCAGGATCCCATCATCAGATCCTGGTTTCCTTGTCATGGTACCACCACCGGACTATCTACTTTCCAACAAAAAAAGAATTATCAAAATCGTTTCATAAACGACGAAGTTATGCACGAACACACATACAAGTTACATACTGACATACTGACATACTGACAAACTGACAAACTGACAAACTGACATACAAGTGAAGCTAATATAAAGCGTGTAAAAAAATATGTAATAGAAGCAGGCACCCACTTAGCGGAATATTTTTAGTTGTATTATTCAAAGAAGTTGTAGAAAAAGTTGTATTATTTAAAGAAGGAAGATGTAAACATGGAGCAATGCGCGATGGCGGTCCTTAGCTTGATTTCTTTTTTACCCGACTGCGTCAGAAGGAGGATTATGTTTTTCGAGCATATGTATGTATATATGTATGTATGTATGTATGTATGTCCATTTATTCGGCACGCGCTACAGCCTAAATGACTGAACGGATTTTGACAGGTGAGGTGTCGTTGAATTCGTTAAAATTGTGGTAGTGACATAGGCTATATAAATTTTCAAAATAGCGCCTGTAAATGGGGGGAAAAGGGGGGGATTGTGTATTTCAAATATATAAATATCATATCATGTTTATATTGCCGTTTTAACAAAAAATGGCAAAAAGTGTACCGTATCATTTCTATACCATAAACTAAAACGAAAAAGTCTCAAATAAAATTATTGTTATAAAAACGAAAAACCCGACTGCATAGAAGTTATGAACTGAAAAGAGAAAAACAAGAATCACTATATCTATATAAAATTTTAAATACTTTATGGTGCTGCAGGCGGGGACAAACGTAGTTTTGGTAGATCTTTCTTTCCCCGCAGAAAATAAAGTATTTTGTCCCCGCTTGCATCACCATAACGTATTTAAAATTTTATAAAGATATAGTGATCCTTGTTTTTCTCTTTTCAGTTCATAACTTCTATGCAGTCGGGTTTTTTGTTTTTATAATAATAATTTTTTGTATGACAGAACTTTGTACTTTAGTGTTGGCAAAATCAAGACGTGACGCTTCGCTTCGTCTATAAGTCAATCTGAGGCCAGTATCGTCACTTAACTTGACGTAAGTTCGCAGTCAAGGGCCAACTCGGCTTTACAAAAAAAAATCAAGTGGTCAAAATCAAGTACCTCAGGTATGATGAATTTATAATTTCTTGACAAATGCTCTTTGAAACTTCTTTTATATACTATTTATCTATCTTTAATGACATCGTTTGAATGATCGTTACAAACACTGATTAAACCATAAAAACCTCATTAAGATAGCTAGGACTGCTTTAAAATATTATCAGATATTTCATGCAGCTTTTGTCGCGTAGAATTTATTTTTTTAGCTCATTTTTTGTTCTTTGATCTTAATGATAAATATATACTCTAAAAGGATTCGGAGATAAAATAACCAACATACAAAAAAAAACCGCCCAAGTGCGAGTCGAACTCGCGCACCAAAGGTTTCTTTCAAACCTGTAGGCTGTAGGTAAAAGTATTTGATATGAGTTTCAACTTGCTATCTCTACGCGTTCATTTGGAAAACGGTAATAACACTATAATTATTTTAAAAAATCTATTACCTAGATCTCGTTCAAACCGATTTTCGTTGGAAGTTTATATGATAATGTCATTGACATATTAATACTATGAACTTCGGGTCAGCGCTAAAAAGAGTCCGAACCAAAAGAGAGCTAAAACGCGAAAAAAATTTCTAGTATGGTTCTGCTTGGCCTTGAATCCTCTTAGTACATTACTAGAGAATTCGGGGACAGGCTTTCAGTTTCGGAGAGGAGGGACTAACGTGCCTCACCTTCTCTACATGGATGACAAACTGCTGGCACTCAATGCTACTCGTCTGAAGGAATTACGGAACCTCACCACGGGGTTTAGTAGTTCCATCAGAATGGAGCTTGGGCTAGACAAGTGTGCGGTCTTGCATGTTGAGAAGGGAAAGGTTACTCATACGGCCGGGATCAACCCCGAGCCAACTAACATCTCTCTCCTCTCTGAAACTGAAACATACCGGTATCTGGGCATGTCACAATCCGTAGGGGTAAAGGAGGCGGACATGAAACAGTCAGTTTGCGAGGACTTTTTTCGACGTCTGACAAAGATCTGTAAAAGTTACTTGTCAGGCGCCAATAAGGTCCGAGCTTATAACGGCTGGGTCATGCCCGTTCTCATGTACTCCTTTGGCGTGCTCAGATGGACTCAGACCGAACTTGACGCCCTGGATACAAGAGTCCGCACGACTATAACTCTTCACCGTATGCATCACCCAAAATCGTCTGTCATGAGGTTGTATATCCCCCGAAAGTGCGGTGGCAGAGGCCCACTTAGCGCCAAAACCATGCACAATCGGGAGATATGCAGCCTCAGGACCTACTTTGAGACGAAAAGGGAGTCTCCGATGCATGTGGAAGTCATAGAATGTGATAAAGGACTCACCCCCCTATCCTTGGCCAAGAGCGATTGGCAAAAACCGGTGGCTAGCACTTGATAGACCCTTGCCCATGCTAGCCTTACTGATAGTAATTGTTAATAAATTATCTTATTATATCTCAATTATAACCTTAAGCCCGCCAACCCACATTGGAGCAGCGTGGTGGGTCTAAGTTGCATATCCCCTGTTAAACAAGTAGGGATACTTGGCCCTTTAGCCGTTAACAGAATATTTAGGTGTTCGAGCCTTTAGGCTTGACCCACTGTGAGATAACCCTTTGGAACATCAGCGCCATCTAGTAGTGCATACCGACATTATTCACGAGGGTTGTCGGTATTGGTTCGGTGAAAGGAGTGGGGAGTCAGCGCGAAGGCAGGCGGCGTTTGCCATTTTAAATTCAGTACGCTTTTGAATCTCATCGTCGTCAGTACTAAAAATGAAGTTTCTTTTATTTTACTTATTTAACAAAAAAAAACTTTTTTACTACGTGAATATCCGTAGTTTGATACGGAAATTATTTACGTAAATTGGTGCAAAATGTATCACTTCGATACATTTTAAGGTACGTGGTTTACGCCACGAGCCGCTTCATACTTCAGCTATGAAGTTACTTGTCGTCTCGCAACGAACGACAAGCTGTCTGGAAACCGTTTTCGGTAAAGACAGAATGGCACCTTAGCACCTTAATACGATGTCAGTCGTATCGACCGAGACGTCGGGTCGCGTAGACCTGAGACATTTCGGTCGCATTAATTGCGACGCCGGTCGCATCGATTGTGATGCACAGTCGCATCAACCGAGGCGACCGGTCGCTCAATTTGAGGCGTCCGATCGCATCGAATTAGACGACTGGTCGTATCAACTGAGATGACCGGTCGTATCCACTGAGACGGCTGGTCTCAACAACTGAATCGACCGGTCGCATTGATTAAAAGTGTAAAGTCACATCAATTAAGATTATCGATCGTCGTTCATACTGACTTTGCTACTTTTTTCAGATCATTGCGATGAATATATTGCAAAAAGGGAAAAACTGCTAATCCCGAATTGAAGCTAAATTAACATTTCCTACGGCTGAATTAGCTACGGCATACTGCCCAAGCGATATCGGCTGTACCAAAAAAAATCAAAAGGATATTGATCCTTTTCTTTATAAAAATGATGGAGCTTATAACTAAACAAACTCAAGCTATAAAAAGAGTTTGCAGGTCAAGTCTCAAACCTGTTAAATAACAATAACAAAGACTCTTGCGAGCTGAACGAGTTTTTCGAATCAGTACCAGATAGTACCGTATACATCGAGGAGACTCGTATCACTCCACTAAATAAAACTGTAGAAGATGCGTCTCTATTAAGAGGTCACTGAATAGGGATCCTGAAGAAGCTGCAGTTATGGTACTAATTGCTAAGGCCGTGCAGTTAGCGAAAAATGACCAAAACGCCGAATAGTGTCCCCCAAGCGACTTTTCCCCTCATACCAACGAAGCGGAACCTAAACTAACAAAAGCAAATCCAAACCTGGTCGATCAAGGTCGGGAGGGTCAACGTCTAAATAAGGACGGATGGAAAAACATACCTTACGAGACGTTTAGAAAACTTTTCATGCTACGCCTGTGTCGGCACTGAAGGATATTGGTCATTTAGCAACTCCTAACTGGAATCTAGCCTCATAGCTAGAAAAATCGGACATGGTCTTAGAGGCCGTTACATATGGCTTTTAACTACAAAGGCAGACCTTTCAAGAAGCTTGCCAAAAAATGGACAGAATGTCAAACTATATACAAACAATCCATTTAGGAAGATATCGGAGGCCTTTTGCAATATTCTTGTGGCAGAAGACCCGAAATCATTCCAACCCGAAAAGGCTTCTAAGCCATCTAATAAAGCATTGAGCAATATCCTAGATGATGTACCACCAAGAAATACGCACCTCTTCACTAATGAAAACCTCTCAGGTGGTCAAAAATCAGGGGGGGGGGGGGTCATATTAATAAGTCTTCAAAGAAGAAACCAACTCCAAAAGCATTTAAAAGTGTTAATATTCTTATTACGTTGCCACGTGACAACAAAAATTCCTTGTGACTTTCGGAAACAAGACGAAACCCCGTCTGGTTCTAGCCTTTTTTTAAACAGGGCAACTAACATTAAGTTTTGATCTATGGAAATCGTTAGGACCACCGGATACATTATTATGAACGCTATAAAAGGTTTCCGTACCTATACTGGTTAACAAGAAACCACCAAATATACTCTTTTCCGAGTGTAATACTGAATTACACGAACCTAAAATTTCTGTGTAAAGGACTAAACAAATAAAAAAATTACTACATATAAATGCAATAACTCCTACAATTTCGATGCGTAATCTATCACCAATCTTCCTCAGAACAAAGCTGAATCTGAATTTGTTGAACTCGTATATGAGGCTCGTTGAAGCCACTAAAGCTTTATCAGTCTGTCAAAAGTAGCGCAAGCCATACAATAGGAGGACGATCCAGTTAAAATCTACATCTCGAATGCAGAGATCACATCTCCATACAAGAGATCTCTATCTATCATCGAGGTTTCTATTATTTGCATTCGATGGTAATATATGAATCAATATAATAATATATCAATACAAAGCGCAAGTAATATGAATTGTTTGCGCTTCTGTTTATCAAGCGCTCCATTTATTTTAAATTAAACTACTAACTGGAATGCGTCATTAATATGAGAAAAAGCCATCAGAGTTATTGTATATCTAGATAATTTCTTACTTACGAATCAGAATTGTAAATTAGCCGAACAAGCAACTTGGATCGTTTATCGTCTATCTATCTATCTATTATATTTATCGTCCAAGTTGCTAGTTTACTCATGGCATTAATTTGGTGTATTAACGCAGATAAATCAAACCTGAAACCAGAAACGGACATAAAGTATTTAGGTTTAATTTGGCACAGGAAGACCAATAACCAAATCTAACCTCCTGCAAAGCTTGCCAATATTAAAATGTCAATCTTTAATACACTTTCCAAAAACAAATGGTGCTGGACAGAGGCTAAAGACAATTTCTAGGTAAATTCAACTTTCGGCCAATGTAATAATACCATTAGGTCTGCTTTATCATCCTTTACAACCTTACTTAAAATGTTGGACATTCAAGTCACTCCAGCATCTATATTCATATTCAACCGTAATCTACGTTAATTTAACACAGCAATTGGATGTTAACTGATTTAACGTCTCGCCCTTCCTTAGCCCAAAGAATATATTACTCTAAATATTACAACACTACAATAACGTCCGATGCATCAGACATCGGATGAGGGCTACAATAAACAACAAGAAGCTGTCAAGTCACTGGAGCACCTCGCAAAGTTATTGGTATCTACTGCAATCAAAAGGAATTTTGGATATTACTTTTTTGAACGAACCTGTAGGAAGTCTCAGGAATACAATATTAGTTCAATCAGACAACAGAACAACGACATACGAAAGCGGAGTCGAATCAAAAAATACTGCCTAAGAATACTGATCTTGATCAGGCATGAGAAAAGTACGTGAAAGCGGTATCTGACTGCTAATTCAATCCTTAACAGGTGACAAACGACACAATGTCACCATAACTCAAACCAGATACAACGGAATGACCAACAACCTTTCACGGCTAAAAGCTCTAAAAGAAAGGCACCTCGATCTACCAATACGCCAATCAATCCAGAAATAGGCTTACCAGAAATTTGAAAGCAGATCCTCCATTATAGTCCTAAGATGTGTGAGCGAGGACCAAAAGGATACGTAAAGCTAATTCACGGACGATCATGGATGTACAAGCTACCTCAGATCTACCCACCAGCTTTGGGTCCTCTAGTGCCACAGCAACTGAATGGATCCTAAGGACACTAACTCCTAGGATAACAAAGTGGAAAAAAACTTTCTGGAGACCCGAAGTAAAGAAAAGGGCAACATGTCAGTGGGCATAAAGGATAAAGGATCTCAAATCTAAAACATCATCTTCTGGACCTACGGACCAACACACCGCCTAGAGACAACCATGCCTGGTGTTTGGGTCAATGATATAACAAATTGGAATGCGTCCGAATGCATCTATTGATTATCAGCAAAAATCGATTACAATCGAAGTGGAAATTATTTACTTATTACCAATTGGAGATGACACAAATATTGGAGATACTGGTTACAGTGGTTTCAAAATCAATAAGGTATCTACGATAATACCAAATTCTGGTGATTTAAATACTTGATACAACGTTAAGAATCTCGCCCAAAAAACTATACTGGTTTATAAATTATAAATCAGTAGTAATCACATATACAAAACTGGATTATATGTTCACTTAAGAATCATCTGAAATTAAAGAAAACTATTAAAATTATTTTCTTGAAAAGACCCGACAGGATCTGGAATGTTTTTTGATCACGCAAAGTGGATCATTCAAAGGGGTGGTAATGACTCCAGGTTATTTCAGATCTCACAGCATGTAGCTACCATATTATTTTTTGAATCGGGTCGCCGTGACCTTACTCTACAGAGGCCATGAGCATTTTGATATGCCATATTTGGGTCAAAATTTGACAGTAACAGTTGTAGGCAATCTGGCTGGTGTCTGTTCTCATTAGATAATCAAAGTTGGTACATAATTCTGAACAACAATACCGGTAACGGTAACGGTAAGCCAACCCGGTTTTATGAAATTTATTCAGTACACCCGAAATAAAGTCAAAGCAGCATCTAGATCAGTTATAGTAGGCTTTATAAGACTTTTTCTAAAACCCGTTAATATCAAAAGATCGCCTGGCAGCTTCAGATCAACTGCTGCTTCCTACAACTGGATCAATAAAAATCTCGACATCGATAAAGTGCTAAGCAAAAGAGTAACTAGCGTAGTTGAAGGAAGAGTCCTTCTTAAAATACTACTTAAAGAAGTAGAAGCAAGCACTTGAATACTGTGTGTAAGCACTTGAGTAATGTACAAATGATGAAATGTCCGATGTTTTTTTTTTTTTTGTTTTCTACTATTTGAACCTACAATATATTTCTATAATTGTTGTTAAAAGTAGAAAATTAGAACCTAGAGCTAAAAGTGCTTGAAAGACATATAATATCCTAATTAAAATAATAAATTAAATCTAAAGCTTTCGCTAGTTGTTGGAGCAAGGGTTGGATACAGAAGAAAGTAATTCTTGAGGCTCCACAGTGAGGAGGTTCCACTCTGGAGCCCTGACCACGGGTTTTTAATTGCTGCTTCGTTGCTTGGGCCCCCGGGCACGGAGACATTTTATATAATTTTTATAAGCATTGTTAAAATTTAAAAAAAAAAAGAATTATAAATAAATAAATGATAGATTAAAATCATAAATTAAATATTAATATACTTACATTAATAATAATATTTATATACTACTAGCTGACCCGGCAAACGTTGTTTTGCATTAAAAATTAAAAAAAATAAAAAAAAATTAGATGAAAATTAGATAGTAGCCGATTCTCAGACCTGCTGAATACGCATACAAAATTTGGTAAGAATCGGTAAAGCCGTTTCGGAGGAGAATGGCAACGAAAACTGTGACACGAGAAAATATATATATTAGATATTAATATACAGGTATATTTATAACATAGGTATTGTGACACCACAGATTAATTATCACAGTACGCTAAGTCAGCGCCGGCAGATATTAAACATCTCACAGTGGGTCAAGCCTAAAGGCTCGAACACCTAAATAGTACCGTTTTTCCCCCGAAGGGTAAAAAACGTATATTTAGGTTTCAGCCGAAAGGCTTGACCCACAAATAAATACCTTGCCGGCTTTCGCCTCGCTGCGATCCCAGGTACTAAATTTAAAATGGCAAACGCCGCCTGCCTTCGCGCTGACTCCCCACTCCTTTCACCGAACCAATACCGACAACCCTCGTAAATAATGTCGGTATGCACTACTAGATGGCGCTGATGTTCCAAAGGGTTATCTCACAGTGGGTCAAGCCTTTCGGCTGAAACCTAAATATTCGTTTTTTACCCTTCGGGGGAAAAACGGTTCTAATTATGTAACGTCGGTATAGATGAAATAATTGTAAACAACTAGACACCAAGGTTACTTATCTTTTAATATACCCTTAAGTGAAACTCTTACAAAGTTGTTTAGCTAAGGACACTGATAGCTTGTCGGCCATTGAGACTGCATTATTTAGATTAAAGGACAACTTCTTAGAGGGTTGAAAGGGCCCGAGGGCTGTTCAGAAGTGTTAACGTCGATAATATTGCCGAAATTGGTTTGAAGCGACCAAAGACTCTTGCTACCACTTATGTTATGTGTTCTTTTACGAAAATTTGATTTAGCGTTCCGACACGATGCCATATAAAAACCGAAAGGAGTAGGATGAAATGCACACCGTATTTCATCCTACTCCTAACAAGCTAACCCGCTTCCATCTTATGCATCATCACTTACCATCAGTTGTGATTGCACTCAAAGGCTAACTTGTAATGATTAAAAAACAAAAAAGGCCAAGTTCGAGTCGGACTCGCGTACCGAGAATTTTGTAAAGTTTAAGGTTTTTGGAATTATTCCTTCAAATGTGCTATAAAACATTGGTTCATGCACAAGATTCTAGCACAAATGAAAGTACCCTTTAAGTTTAATTTAGTTGCGAGCTAAATATGCTGCTTACAAAACTGTATATTTTGATTGTGTTGACATGGAAGATATATTTTGTTACAGTTTAAAGCTATTATAAATCTGTGCTATATGACGTTTCTTTGTACCAGATTTCGAGATTTTAAGTTTACAGGAAGTACCCGGTAGGTTTTGATTTAGTTGCAAATTAAATATGCGGCTTATATTGCAGTAGCTATCTTTTGATTGCGTTAACATAGAAGTTTAGTTTTATTACAGCTTAAAGGTTCTGTAAACTGAAATAAATTAAATAAACTGTATTTCATATAAATTTCAAATAAATATTTAATAAAATGCATTTGAGGCTATTTTTTATAGACACCTATCTAATCCATTTCATACTTCCTCAAAGTTAATATAAAATTAGTTCTATCAAAAAACATGTACCAACAAACTCGAGCAGTGGGATCTCGAGATATAATTTGTGTGCCGATGACGCTTAAGTCGTCGTCCAAGCAATACGAGTACGCCCACCAAGTAGTGACTTGGTGGGCGTACTCGTATTGCTTGGACGACGTACGTACGTACTCGTGGTACGTACTCGTATACAACTCTTACCCACACATAGCCCCACGCGCACATATGAGTTATCCATACCACCACAGTTATGTCTTGATAACTTGATTTTGTCAAGAATTGCAGAACCGATTGGATGTAATACATATTGCCTGACTTTGTTGTTAAAATTATTCTATACATCTATATTGAAATAAATAAATAAAATTTAATTGGATTGTTTGTTTGTAATCGCAAATCAAAACATTATCAGTAAATATACCTATTTTGGGATTAACCATTAATTGCTTCAGACATTTCAAGTCATGAGACGGTATTTCCTCTATAACTGATTTATTTTGAGGTACAAAGATTAACTAATGTGGTTGATAGCAATTATCTTAATGCATTTATTATGGTAGTGAGGAATGTTGATTGAGAGATTTTAAACGTTACTTTGTATAAAAGAAGCAGTTTTGTACTTAAATATACAGAAATCAAAATCGAAAGGCGATCGTTATGAAGGTAAGAAACTTTCCCTTTAAATTGAAAAATATCCTCTAAGACGGAAAATAAAAACTATTGAATTATATTGAATACTGGTTTTTATAAATAAAAATATAGTTATTAACATGAGAACATACCTGAGCGAGTGGTATAAAAGATTTTTGGAATACAATACAATTCCTATATCTTCATTTGCATCGATTGGTGTTATTGACTTTCTGATGTGACTGATATATACAGTTTTATTTTCTTATTATTATTTTTATATTTATTAAATTTAAATAGTTATTCCCTTGTTTCAGATTAAGGAAATTATATTGCTTGCGCTGGTGATTGTTGCGATGTCCGACTGCTTGCCTGAGAATCATCTCGACTGGAGCGAGAAGCTAAACGACATTCTTATAAATACTATGTCGGAGCCCCCCACAAGAGTTGTAAAGCGCCAATATGATTACTATGATGACTATTTCGAAGACATATAAATTTAAATAAATTTTATATTTATGCAGTAATTATTACCTACTTATTTTTACATTAAAACGAGCAATTGTGTATACAAGCCTGGTCTTGTTTTCTGATGCATAATATTAAAATACTAGCTGACCCGGCAAACGTTGTTTTACATTAAAAAATAAAAAAAGACATGTGGCACTCGGACACTGCCGCGGTAAAGCTATTGCATAGCATTTTTTATAAACTTATGTTTACATACCGACGTCATCGGGACCGTGGCCTGGCGGTAAGGCGCTCTAAGTGCCCGGATTGCCAGAGAGACGCGGGTTCGAACCCCGTCGGTTCCGCATTTTTGTAAGCGTGATATTGCAAAAAGTCATTAATTTAAAAAAAATGACTTTTAAAATATCACGCTTGCAAAAAAAAAATTCGGAACCGACGGGATTTGAACTCGTGTGTCTCTGGTAATCCGGGCACTTAGAGCGCCTTACCGCTAAGCCACGTTCCCCGATGACGTTGTTGCCGAAATTGTGCTTTTGATATTGTTTTTGATACTCAGGGAGTGTTAGGTTTTTTCGTTACGGAATTTCTGTATTCGGTCTCCACGCTCAAGGCCCGCGATAAAAGCTATACAATAGCTTAAAAAAAATTAGATCAAAATTAGATAGTAGCCGATTCTCAGACCTGCAGAATACGCATACAAAATTTGGTAAAAATCAGTAAAGCCGTTTCATGACAGGGAAGTTTTATATATTAGATAATGGCGCAGTGCTACGCGTGGTGGATCTCCGAGGGAGTCCCGAGATCAATGGCCCAGCTGGGTTTATTGTTTTTTTTTTTCGACTCTACAAGTAAGCCCTTGACTGCTATCACACCTGATGTTAAGTAATGATGCAATCTAATATGGAAGCGGGCTAATTTGTTAGGAGTAGGATGAAATCCACACCCCGGTTTCTACACGACATCGTACCGGAACGCTAATTCGCTTGGCGGTACGTCTTTGTGATTTTCTTAATTGGTCCAGGTGTAGCTGGTGGGAGGTTTCGGCCGTAGCTGGTTACCTTGCCGGCGAAATTGCGCCGGTAAACGATTTATCGCTCCGGTACGATGATATGGAGAAACAGAATTCTCAGAATTTATCGTTTGATAGAACCTATCAAACATTAGGTTCTAGGTGTTAGCATTTTAAAATATTAGAATTGTTACCATAGACGATATTGTCTATGGTAAGGTAAGATAATGTCTGTCGACCGTCAGATGATGTAATAACTGAAAGGACTTAATTCCAGGCCTAAAATAAATTATAAGAATTGACATGTCAGAATAGTGGCGAGTAGTGTAACTTACTGTTCTTTTTATTGTCACAAAGTATTGTTTTAAGTTTTTAGTGTAATGATTATTGTAAAATAAAGTGTATATGTAATATGTAATTGACTAAAATGCAAAATATGTCGAGTTTTTCTGGCCGCGTCCTTTCTC
Source organism: Mycalesis mineus (assembly GCA_034621355.1). Taxonomy (NCBI): domain Eukaryota; kingdom Metazoa; phylum Arthropoda; class Insecta; order Lepidoptera; family Nymphalidae; genus Mycalesis; species Mycalesis mineus. The sequence continues at coordinate 16,217,200 of CM067893.1, forward strand.
GGCACGGACTGCTTTTTCCGGTGCGGCGGTAGATAAAAAATTAACGAAAGAATAAAATGATTTTGAAGACATCGGAATATTATTTCAAAATCCCGCATCAACATAGGAGTGGAAGTCTATAAAATTATAAGGTAAGTTTCCAAATAATTTAGAACTTGTTAAAGATCTTGGCATAATCTTCCCCGGTAAGTTTCCAAGAACATATTGAGGTAACTGAAAAGCATTTTTGAGGTTAGAATTGTTCTTGAATAGTTCTCAAAAGTTATCTTTTGCTTTTGTCATACTTAAACATCTATTATGACCCGAAAATTAACAGTAATGTTTTTTTACTAACCTTTTTGCTTCTTAGTCCAGGGTCGATAATTTTTAAAACCAAAAAAAATCATAGTAGGATGAAACCCATTTCAAAAGGAAGAGAATGCCATAAAAATGAAAGGAAAAATAAATTACGGGCGATTTGAGATCGGGAAGGGGTAGGGGTTGAGGGTTTAGGGGTAAAACACGGATTTTCTCGATTTCCGGCAAAGCTAAAAGTCCTATGGAAAAGACTTGAATGGCAAAGTTGTAGATAATAAAAAGATCTAAAACTTTTGTTTCTACCCTTTTTTCACATAACCTCAAAATTTGTGTGAAAAATACAAAAACCAAGTTTTTGGTTTTATATTTTTATCTTTTACAAATAAAGTTTTATTTTCATAAAATTTGGTGAAACCTTGCCTTCTTATGTCCCAAACACGCTATAATTTATTTGATTTGAAATATTTATTTTTACACCTTATTTTGAATGAATATCGAAAAAATAACCTAATTTTCAACCGAAAAATTGTCCGTCAAATTATTTTTTTTTTCAAAAAATTATTGTGCTTTCTGTTTGTTAAAATCTCTACTTTCCGATGGGGAAATAATATATATATGTTACCATAGTAAACCTTCTCAGAAAAGGCAAAAACTAGGCTAACGGTTTTTACTGCTGCTACGTAATAGCAGGTATGTAGTAAGGCCCAGTTGAGGGTCTGGCTCGGTGGACTCTGCTAATTAGGTTACGGAAGATTTACGATGCTCCCGGCACCCAATCACCAGACGATTGGAAGGAACATCGCTTGATTTTAGCGGGTATTCCGGTTGGTTCTCAGCTGATGAGTCCTCCATACCCTCTGAGAAGTTAGCTGCCCCATATCTTTGCATAAACACATTTCTCAGTGTTAAAAAAAAAGTATGTGGACCCAACAAAGCTCAGGTCCGCCTAGCCCCGTCTCCACTTTTCTATGTTGACATTGTAATGTGACCTTTTAGTGGGCTAAAATGTTTCGTAGGTCACTCAGGTATTATACAGGTATATAAATATACCTGAGCGACCTACATTATCTTAAAATAGTAATAAATAGGCATCTACGCCTGTATTTTCATTGCAGCTGTAAAAACCGTTAGCTTAGGTTTTGCCTTTTCTGAGAAGGTTTACTATAGTAACATATATATATTTTTTCACCTTCGGAAAGTAGAGATTTCAACAAACAGAAACCATACCAACTTTTTGAAAAATGCTGATATTTTGACGGGTGAATTTTCGATTGAAAATTAGGGTGTTTTTTCGATATTAATTCAAAATAAGGTGAAAAAATAAATATTTTTAATCAAATAAATTACAGCGTATTTGGGACATAAAAAGGTAAATTTTTACAAAATTTCGTTAAAAACAAAAAATTTTTGTAAAAGATAAAAATAAAAAACCAAAAACTTGGTTTTTTGAATTTTTCACATAAATTTTGAGGTTATGTGAAAAAAGTGTTAGAACAAAAGTTTTAGATCTTTTTATTACCTACAACTTTGCCATATAACTCTTTCCCATAGGACTTTTAGTTTTGCCAGAAATCGAGAAAATACGTTTTTTACCCCTAAACCCTCACCCTCTACCCCTTCCCGACCTCAGATCGCCCGTAATTTATTTTTCCATTAATTTTTATGGCATTCTCTTCCTTTTGAAATGGGTTTCATCCTACTGTGATTTTCTTTTACTTTTTATTATGTTTGAGGCTATCTGCACTGGGCTATCTATTTCTTTAAATAGTACCTACTAAATAAAATCTAATTGCCTCGTTGGTCTAGTGGTTAGCCTATATGGTTTCAATGACGAGGTTCTGGGTTCGAATCCTAGCTCGGGTCACGGACTAATTCTGACTTTTTCATTCTTCTATGAAATTATCAGGAAATTCCAAGACCGGAGTCGGGCAGTTGGCGGTGTTACACCCCCGTGTCTCCGAGTCGCACGTTAAGTCGTCGGTCCCGGTCACTATCGTCAACACCTGATAGTGGTCTTTAATAAATGAAACATTATCACCCTAAGCCCGCCGATCCGCATTGGAGCAGTGTGGTGAGTCTACGCTCTATATCCCCCCTCCTATAAGAAGGGAGGCCTGGCCCTGTAGTGGGCCGTTAATAGGCTGATAATGGTGATGATGTAATAAAATCTAATGCAAATAAAATAAAATTATATTATAATTATCATACTAAATAAAAATTAAATTTACAAGGGAATAAAAATAATCATTATAAAAACAAAATCAAATTCTCTTTATTAAAAATAGCGTGAAAACTTTTTGTTAATTTATTTTTTTTCATTACGTAGATGTTTTTCACAACAAGCCAAACAGTGCAAGCGCCGTAAATATTTAGTACTGAATGTTTTTTAATGGCGTGCAGTATGTAACCTACTCTTTGGCACCTATGAGTCTTTTAGCAACATTTAGTAATGTGCAAGTTTGTGGGGATATTGTCGGGATGGTTGAACACAGATGGCTGTGGCACAGGCGCGCAGCAGGCGGTCTCTGTCTCTCTCTGTCTATCTATAAGGTACAGAGAAATAGAGACGTAATCGCAAGTTACACTGTTGACTTTCGTTACAGATATATAGAATAGCGTTACAAATCACTTTGTCTGATATAGGCACGATCGTACAAAGTTGTAAAGCTGCGCAAAACGTAGAACTCAGAAGAATACCAGAAGTCAAACAACACTGATGTCTATATATATAAAAATCAATGCCACTTTTAGTTGTTATTTTATAACTCAAGAACGGGCTCACCATCCAAACCAAAGGAGAATGCCAGATCCTAACCCAGAAAGAACACAGATTGTAAATATACTAAAAATTTCCTATTATTATATAAATGTTTTACAATAAGCCATTTTTACTGTTGGACATTGGAATAAAATTCTGTTAAAAAAAGTAATTAAACTATTTCCTTTTAATTTACACTCTTTACGCATTTTTAAATCTTTATTGTTGCACTGGGTTCTGGCCTTTTAAATCGTTTTCATTGTATTTTCATCAAAAGTGAGCCCTAAAAGTCTGGTATCCAGAGTCATTGAGCCTGTTTAAAATGTATTTAATGAAGCTTTGCGATTGTCATGTTGGTGTGACTGCTGTGCTATGTGGTTGTTTACGGAAATGGACGATAACCAACGTTAGGCTCGTATCGAATACTCCGACTTCTAGAACTTTTAAATGTAATTTATATTAAATAGTAAAAAAATGCAATAAAATGATGCATAATACATTGTTGTACAATATGTTTTTATTAGTGGGTTAAAGTCCTATACATTGTCTGGCATTCTCCTTTTGTGGCTTTATACGGACTAATTAGCAAATGGTTTTTGTGAAGTTTGCTTGTAATATGTCGAGTGGTTCTTTCTTGGTGGTATTTTTTGTAATAAATGAATTCAATACATGGCGAATCAGTTTGTATTAAAAATTTTTTGAGATGGATGATTTGGAGGAATCATGTTTTTCACATGGCCAAATTTATGTTGCCTGTTCTAGAGTGGGTACCCCCAGCCGTTTGTTTATTTATGCTCAAAATGGAAAAACAAAAAGTTGAGAGGTGTCAAGGGACACCCGGATGGAACGAATTTCCTTTCGATTAATTAGTGAAGGAATTGTAATAAAATTTTATTTTTTTTAAGTAATAATAATATTTTTTTTATTATTAACAAATATAATGTTATATAAACTTAAACGCGTACCACACACGCGTTTGTTGTTGTACACCGAAACACCAGAGGGCGCCACGAGAGCGCGAGACAGCATACAGCGCGGGCGCCCCCCGCCGCTCACGCGCACACACATCAAAGGCGGCGGCAAGATCCTTTGACCAAAAAGTGTCGTGACAACTTTTCGTACGAATTTTTTCCGTCTAGCCCCCTTTCACAACGCGCGATAAGGAACTTCGTTCCAAAAATTGTTGTCTATCCAAATGTTTTAGATTAAGATTTAAAATAACAAGCAATTAATAAAATATTTTTATTTGAATAACTGAATTTGATGTTCCAATTACCTAATTTTTTTATTATTTCACCTTATACGTTGCGAAGCACGTACCGGGGCGCTAGTATATTATAAAAACTTTATAGTTTAGTTATAGAACTACAGTGAAATATTGCTCATAGTATATAAGGTTATTTTTAACTACTTTAAATAGAAGGTTCTAGATCTGACCTGTGTGTTTGTATGTATTTTTATTTGGTACTGGCTGATTTGTTTTTAGCGCAGCTTTCGAAATAGTTAAGTTAAATTTAGGACAAGTTTTTAATATTTTTAACCAACTTTAAAAACATGATATATTTTGAAGTTGGTATATGTTCCTTTGGAAACAATTATTGTGATTTGTCCTTAGGTGGATAAAATATTGATATTGGTATTCGTGAAGGTGGTTTTAAATTGACAAAAGGATCTACAATAACGGGTTTGGGGAGATTTCGACCTTCCTTGTATGAAGGTGGAGCGGTGGGGTCAATCATGAGAACCGGTTCAATTCTCTCCTCCTCGGCGTTGGCAAGCGAAACCGCCACTAGGAATAGCGCGAGAAAAAAAATTTTCGCCATCTAAAAAGAATAAAAAAAATATATAATAGAAGCAGGCACCCACTTAGCGGAATATTTTTAGTTGTATTATTCAAAGAAGTTGTAGAAAAAGTTGTATTATTCAAAGGAGGAAGATTTAAACATGGAGCAATGCGCGGCGGCGGTCCTTAGCTTGATTTCTTTTTTCTATGACAGAACTTTGTACTTTAGTGTTGGTAAAATCAAGACGTGACGCTTCGCTTCGTCTATAAGTCAATCTGAGGCCATTATCGTCACTTTCGCAGTCAAGGGCCAACTCGGCTTTACAAAAAAAAATCAAGTGGTCAATTTTCTTACCTTTTTATCGTAGTCGTTCTACCTCAGGTATGATGAATTTATAATTTCTTGACAAATGCTCTTTGAAACTTCCTTTATATACTATGTATCTATCTTTAATGACATCAATCGTTACAAACACTGATTAAACCATAAAAACCTCATTAAGCTAGGATTGCTTTAAAATATTATCAGATATTTCATGCAGCTTTTGTCGCGTAGAATTTATTTTTTTAGCTCATTTTTTGTTCTTTGATCTTAATGATAAATATATACTCTAAAAGGATTCGGAGATAAAATAACCAAAATACAAAAAAGAAACCGCCCAAGTGCGAGTCGAACTCGGGCACCAAAGGTTTCTTTCAAACCTGTTGGCTGTAGGTAAAAGTATTTGATATGAGTTTCAACTTGCTATCTCTACGCGTTCATTAGGAAAACGGTAATAACATTATAATTATTTAAAAAAATCTATTACCTAGATCTCGTTCAAACCGATTTTCGTTGGAAGTTTATATGATAATGTCATTGACATATTAATACTATGGACTTCGGGTCAGCGCTAAAAAGTGTCCGAACCAAAAGAGAGCTAAAACGCAAAAAAAAATTCTTAATCCAAAAATATTAATCCAAGAAGTTTTACCACAATAGTAAAATGGAACCCTTCCGTCCTTCCGTCCGTCGGTCCGTCCGTCCTTCAAAGCTATCTACTCCACAACATTTATGTTGTCCTATTTTCACGAGAAGCTGCCATGTCAAAAAAAGGCTGCCATGGCAACCGTCAGTCAAAGCTGATTACTTATTGCAAGCAATTAGACCGTTGCAAATTAGACTATAAAACAATTAAATAAGGCATATAATACAATGTGTTAGTTTGTTTATAAAAATACAAATATATTCTAGTATAATGGATAATGTACCTACATAATATTTTTTTTATTTGATTATTCTCTTACATTTTACCATTTTGGAAGTGTATCTTGTGCAAACTATTCAGTTTAAAAAATAATATTAAAACCTCAATATAATTTTTGAAGACCTATCAATAAGTACCCCACCAATATGGGTTGGAAAAAAAAATATTGTTTTTTCTATTTTTCGGTAAAAATCTTAATACGGTTCACAGAATACAACTACTTACCAAGTTTTAACAGTATAATTCTTATTGTGTCGAAAAAAGTGGACACAGGTTTTGAACAGACAAACGGACTTCACGGTTACATAGGGGTTCCTTTATTGCCATATGCCAACGGGACCCTAAAAGCGTAAGAGAAAATAATGTCACAGTAAAACATATTTTATTCATTAAAAACCGTAAATTATAAATTAATTTTTATAAGGTACCTAATAATGATAACGAAAGTCGTCAACATTAAAATTAAAGCTAAAGGTTTTTTCACAGCTTCAACAAGGTAGTATTTAACCTTCTCCAGGACCCAATTAATTAAAACATTACACCAAATTTCATCAAATTTTGCCCAGGGAGACAAGACAAGGACTCTTAGTTAATTTAGCAATTATTTACATTATATTGTTAATAACTTGTTGTTATACCCATATTATCTCTATAACTAGATGTGCCCGTAACTTCGTTCGCATAGACTTCGGTTTTAGTTTTATTAGAAGCAATACATGATGCTACGTAAAATGAAACGATCCTGGAGGCGTTGCTGGGTCGGGCAAAGCTCTACTTCCTTCCGGTGGCAGAGGCCTACTCAGCGCCAAAACCATGCACAATCGAGAGATATGCAGCCTCAGGACCTACTTCGAGACGAAAAGGGAGTCTCCGATGCATGTGGAAGTCATAGAATGTGATAAAGGACTCACCCCCCTATCCTTGGCCAAGAGCGATTGGCAGAAACCGGTGGTACTGAGCACCTCTGACCGAGAGACTGTATGGAAGGGGAAGGAGGTGTACGGACGCTTTTTTAAGGCTCTTCATGAGCCCCATATTGATAGAAAAGCTTCCGTGCAGTAGTTGCGCTTCGGAGACCTCTTTGAGGAAACCGAAGGGTTTGTCTGTGCGATACAAGATCAGGTGGTTAAGACGCGGAACTACCGAAAGTACATTCTGAAGGATGGCACTCACGACATTTGTCAAGCCTGTCGCCATCCCGGAGAGTCACCCAGACATGTGCTTTCGGGTTGTTCGGCTCTTGCTAATACTGGGTATTTGCACAGACACAACCAAGCAGCCAAAATCCTTCACCAAGAGCTTGCTCTGATGTACGGTCTCTTGGATCAGCGGCTGCCTTATTACCAGTATACACCGGTGCCAGTGCTAGAACGCGACGGAATCCGGCTCTATTGGGACCGGTCTATCATCACGGACAGGACTGTTCTAGCGAATAAGCCTGATATCGTGGTGTTAGACCGGGCACAGTCGAGGGTGTTTTTGGTGGACATCACAATTCCATATGACGAGAACCTTGTGAGAGCTGAGAAAGAGAAATAATGAAAGTATCTTGATCTGGCTCACGAGGTTACCGCCATGTGGCATGTGGAGTCCACTGAAATCATTCCGATCGTTATATCTGCCAATGGGTTGGTCCTAGTCAACCTCGCTCACCATCTGAGGCGGCTAGGGGTTCCGTGGCGGTTCGCTCGCAGGCAAGATGCAAAAAGCGGTCTTGCTCGATTCGGCTAGAATGGTCCGCCGGTTTCTTCACCTGTTGCCCTGACAACGGCCGTTTAGTCTCCCTGCCGGGGTGAATCCTCCGCCCGGAGCATATATGTATTTATGTAGCGTATATTTAAGTTTATTTATTTTAAGTATCTAAGTAAGTTTGTTATAATAGTTTTGGCGTTATATATGTATTTATTGTGTATCCAGGCGTGAGAGTACAATTTATGTATAATAATAATAAATAAATAAATATTATAGGACAATTACACACATCTCTATATAGCCCCAAAGTAAGCGTACTCGTAAGTAGCTTGTATTATGGTGCTATAACTGATGAATATTTTTATATATATTTTACATAAATACCTATAATATATATATAAACACCCAGACACTGGAAAACATCCATGCTCATCACACAAACACATCTGGAAAAGATGTGGGAATCGAACCCACAGCCTAGGACGCAGAAGCAGAGTCACTACCCACTGCGCCACTCAGATGTTATATGTTCTAACTAAAAATTTACAGTTTTCTTAATTTTTCCATCACCAGTACTATATGGCGTTGCTTTGTACCAAATTTCAAAGTTTATGGGAACTTCCCAGTAGGTTTTGCTTTAGTTGCGTCTAGTAGTTAGTTAATATTCGGCTTATACTACTACTAGCAGTGCCCGCGGACTCCGTTCCGTCCGTTCCGCGTTAGAAATATTTCTAACGTATGACTTTCTTAATAAATTTGGTATACCAGCAATTTTTTGATTTCCAGAAGTCTATCATGACGACGTGAGGAAAGACCCATGTCCAGGAGCACCTTGTATCCTTCCAATAAGTGCCTTGCCTTCCTCCATGTTACTAAGGTACTTTGATCTGGGAGGGTCAGTTGGAAAGCATTAAGATAGAATTTCAATAAGGCAGGAGACCAGTCATATAACAAGGCGCGCTACTTCAGAGCTAGAGAGATGCAGAACTCACCTAAGTTTAACGACTCCTTTTGCATTATTTTCTAGATTCATTGCAAGTATTTGATGAAATAAAGTGTATTTTTATTTAATTTTTTACTTTCTTTAATATCCCATCCTACTCAGGATATGTTTCGTTCAATTCAATCATCAAGTTTTCATTTTATATCCATAGAACCATAAGCTAGTTACAAGAGTAACGAGTTTCGATGACGAAGTGAAATCATTCTTAAGATCATAACATTTTCCCGAACAATCCTCGCCTTGGGCCAAACAAATTTTTCCGTTTCGCTGCGCTGTAACCCAACCTATATATAACCATATAATGCCTAATAAAGGTCAAAGGATTGTAAGGAACAATATTTAATTATAATATCTAGCTGTATCCCGTGGTTTTGTCTACGTAGATCCTATATCACATTACTTTTGGTGCATGTGACACTACCTATTTTTGTCTCCCAGTCCCATGTCGTCCTCTGGCAGAGCTCACAGAAATACCTAAGCCTCCTGTGATTATTGAGGATTCACTTAATACGGACATACTAATTCACACATAATGGTGTAGGCCTCCTTTAACCTTTTCCACTCTCTTCTATTTTGGGATGCCCGAATCCAGTTATTGCCCGCCACCTTGTTATTGTTATCTACAAGTCAAAATACAAATTTTGCGTTTTTAAGCTATTTGCTTTATTGACAAAATAATAAGTTTTCCAAAAAGTTTTTACAAATATTTGCCATATTGCCAAAATTTGCCCCAAGATGTCCAAAGGTATGCTCCTATTTAACTATTTTATTTAAATACACAATGAATTTTAAGCAACTATGGGTAGTTGCTATCAATTGTTTCATAGCAATCACTTGAAAATATATCAAAAATATAAGAATTTCAACCGATTTTTTGTGCTCTGAATCACGTGACCACGTGTAGTATGAAAAGTCAACTTTTGTCAACGTTCATAACTTTTATCAGCGACTGCTTAGCTACAAGTAACTTTATTACTATTTAAATAGAAGATCTGTACTATTTAATGACATATATATCATCTCGGGGCATCTCTGGGGCAGACTTCCATAAATTTTTTACCGATATCCTTTATATTTTTCAAATATTTTTACTTTTTTAAACGCAAGCTCGCCGCAGAAACGTGGTTCTAAAATATAAACAAATATTTACGAGGCTTGTGTTTAGGACTATATTGTAAACGTTGCTTTAAAAAAAGACTTTTTAGACTTAAGTATTTAACGCACTCTCTTAGATCGCCATGTACAGTATAGTGATGTACAGCGCTCGTGTCGATAATATTGTCGACAGTATTGATGAATACGAAAGGTTTTGAAACATCTATTAATGAGTAAACAAGTATAATTTCAGTGGGATTTGAAATAATACTATTACAAATTAGTTAGTCGGTGTATTGTGACAAATAGTTTATTGATGTTACACTTTTGCTATTTAACAAGTTACAGTTCATGCTAATAAAAGTCATGAGACGTACAAAAAGTCTAATATTTAAAACTGTTAACACAAGCTTCAGTCATACACCTGCAGCGATATATTTCAGCTTTGTATTTAAATGACATAGATAACATTGTAAGGAAAAAAAGGGGGGGGATTTATTGGTAACGTTGGCCACGGAGGTGGTAAAACGAAGCCAGGGTCTATCTGACCGGGCCGGAAAGGCCAGAAGGATGGTGGTTTAGTAGGGTCTACGATAGGTAACGGCCCGATCGATTGATTTTCAGCCGTGTCATCCTTTTCAGCCTTGTCATCCTTATCAGCCTTGTATGAGGGTGGAGGTGTGGGGTCAATCATAAGAGTCGGCTCAACTTTCTCTTCCTCGGCGAAGGTAAGTGAAACTGCTACTAGCAACAGCGAAAGTAGCAAAACTTTCGTCATCTAAAATAAAAAAAATATAATAAACAAAACATAACTGTAAAAAACGGGAGGAAAGTTCGAGAAATTCTTACGAGTATGTCACTAACAGAATTTTAAGTAAGATTTAATTTTTAGAGTCTTCGCTTATTTAGGTTTTAAAATTTACTCAAGAATCAGAAAAACGTACACATAAAAAAATAATTATTGCTTTATAGTTTTCAACATTGTCATTTTCTGAAAATTTCTAAAATTATAAATGAAAATTCCACTTTACATTCATTATTTTGTGAATAAATATTCTACAAGAAAGAATAACCTCAATGCATAAAATACTCGGTGATATAATTATGAACGAATATAGAACAATATTTAAAGAAGGCTAGATAATTATTTAAGGTCTGGTAACTTCTGCTTTATATATTATTATATTAATCTTCTTTTAATACGACAAAATTTGAACTGATCAACTTTCTTACCTTTGTAATAACTGTTGTGTGAGGCGTGAGTTATTTATTATATGATGTCCAGTGATCCTTGAAGCTTGCTTATATACAACTCTATTATATGCTTATATACAACTCTATTGATATGTACATAATTACATAAGTCATCACAAATATTGTCCGAATCATTATTTATCAATTATTTTAAGATAAATTCATTTATTTAAATAATAAATATTACTGGAAAATTTAATTTCCTTTAGGTATATCAAGTTTTTGAAGTTACGACCGAGTTTTTTGGGTTTTAATTATCTCCCATTTTAGTTTGATCCTATACCTACTTACCGGTTACTTTTGGACAGATGTTTTGTATCGACTAGGTTGATATGTTGACGGCACTGGCTGTAGTATCTAGGCACAACCCTAGAATACTAATAGTCCAAGATGCAACTCGCGAAGTCAATCTGAGCAAGTCTGTTCGTTGACTTCACAGTCACAACTTTTTTCACACAACGATTAAGAATTCATGGCCATAATAAAAAAAATACAAAAAAATTCATTTTGATTAAAAAGCGCAGAGATATAGAGTGAGATATTGGATCCTATCCAAAAATGCCGTTTCTCCTTTCGATTTAAAATTCGACAAGGAAAAGAATAAACCTACATCGTGGTGATAAAAGTATTCTTAAGCTATGTCCTTATTTGTGATTTGTTATTCAAGGTAACATCTCCAAAGTGAAAATCATTAGGTACAATCCTTGCTAATATTATAAATGCAAAACTTTGTATGTAAGGAGTGATGGATGTTTTACGAAAAAACTACTGAATTTTTCATACATTACATTTTTCAAACAGTTATTAAACCTTTATGTTCATTTATTTAAAAACACATCATCGAAAAAGAATGGGTTAGTTTACTATAGGTTAACTCTCAAACATTATAAGCTTAAAGTTTTTCCTACTTCACTTGGTGACTTTAATTAAAATAAATTCATATTTTTGTCTTTTAAAACTTTAGAAATAACATAACCGAATCGCACCTCCCTGGATTGAAAAGAAAGTGGGAACGAAAAGTTGCAAGGTTTTGTAGAAAATTTTCTTTATTTTAGGATTTTTTTTTCATCCAGACTTACAATATCACTTGCAAAATGATATTAGAAAGATGTTATTCCGTTTTAATTATTTCGTTTCCGTATTTCGAATGAGCTATAATTTATATTTTTCCATTCATTCTAACTAGTTTTCTCTGGTCAAAACTGTTTTAAACAGATTAAATAAATAATTAAGCGGTTTACAAAAAAATAAAAAACAAATACATTTTGACGGATCTTTATTAAAAATATATCAAACATTCCATACGTCGCAAAGTCTGTGTTAATATTAATTTATTATTTTGTATGGGACATTTTATTTTAGACAAGATTTAGAGATTTCGAAATAAATCATTGCAGGTACTACTTGTTTATAGAATACATAAGTAGTAATTACGCACGTGCTCGCTTACAATTTAACAGGTTTTATGGCAACGTGTAGTGATGTACAGTGCTCTTGTTGATATTATTGTCAAGATCGTTAAATACTCTGTAGTGAAATATTGCCTATATCAAAATGCACAAAGTTCTTTTCGTGTTTAATCACGGATAATTTGGATGTGAGGATAAGCGGTTGGGTATATCGGTAAAATCGGAAACTTTGGTGGTGGGGTCATGCCGGGGTCTATCTGAGGGGGGAAAGGCCAGAGGAAGGTTGCTGGTGGAGTAGGGTCGACTAATGGGAAGGGTCCGATCGATTGGTTTTCAGCCTGGTCAGCCTTGTATGAAGGTGGAGCGGTGGGGTCAATCGCAAGAGTCGGCTCAACTTTCTCTTTTTCGGCAAAGGTAAGCGAAACTGCTACTAGCATCAACGTGAGTAGCAAAATTTTCGCCATCTAAAGGAAAAAAAAATAATAATAAAATACACAATTGCTAGAAACGTCTGAAATCCGTTAAATAACAACAAGTATGGACAAGGAGTCTTAAGTGAGATTTAGTAGATTAAAAAAGTACATAAAAAAATTAATTCTTTTTCTACTTAAATATTAATTTCAACTTAATAAAATAAAAAATAAATATCCATTGTTTATTAATACAAGTATGAGATAGACCAAATATAAATATTACACAAGAAATGCTCATCTAAAAATATAAGGTTATATTCGAGGAAGGTTAGAGAGAAATATAATTATCCTCTTAAAATAAAGATATTAAAGATATAAAAATAATGATATTATATTTTATCAGCCACATATAGGAGTGCTGTAAAATTTTAAGATCGACTTTCTTACCTTGAAACAAGTTGATCTTTCTCAGCTATGAATCTATTGTTTGTTATATTTGTTGTTCAGTCTTGAAACTTCCTTTAAATAGTATAATATTCCATTCTGTTAATGCGTATATAATTAGATCTGTCATCACAAATATTGTTCGAACCATTATTTATCAATTATACATTTAAATAGCTTTATGGTCGCTAACAATGGGCTTCATAAGAAGGCTCAAAACTAGCGGGCGATTGAGCGAGCTCTGTGTATATCTACGAGATTGAACCAGAACAAGTCGCAAACCTGAAGTAGCAATGGACGGGGTACATAATGGATTTAGAGTCCAATTTTTTTTCTGTGGAGTTCCCTTTCCTTTTACCTTCCGGATCACTACGGTATCGCATGACATTTCATCGAGCTGACTGCTTTTAAGTATATTGAATAAAAGTCCTAAGATGCTGGTAAGAAAAGTCAAGTACGCAGCGAGGTGCCAATGTAGGTTATCCTATTATGATTCATTGGTGCATCATGTAAGACCCGAAAGTTTCTGGCCGTTCTTCGGCCAGCGAGTACCACGTACCCCCCGGCAGGCCTCTCAGTTCCGGTGATGCCTCTCGGAGGGATAAGTAAATGCATTTCCTAGCGATAAAAACTTGACGCGAGGTTGACTGACAACAGGGTTACAGGGAACCGCTGGATGCAGACAAGTATGTGGTGTTTCGAAGTCTTAGCAAGAGGCCTATGCCCTACAGTGGGGGTCTACCGGCTAATGATGATTAATATACGTAGGAACTTTGGCCAACAAACTACTAATCACAGAGTACATCCATCCCAATTTAAGGAAAGGTTATTTAACAAAGTAGCATAGCTCTTTGTGTGAATTAGGTATCGTCTTTAAAGTAGAAAGCTATAGATATGGTTAAGTAAATTAAAGTAACTAAATGACGCATTTATTTTTTACTTCTGCGTGCGTGCGTTTTGAAGTCGGTTTAATTTTTATTAAAATTTCTTTTTCATACTTTTTAGTGGTTTATCGACAACGAACATACGTAAAACCTACTTGTTCTAAACTATAAGTACCAATATTCGCCAGCCACTTACTTATAAACTACCGACATCGCTGCAAATGTGCCTATGAAGTTTGAACAGTTCCTTCGATTTAAGCTAGATTTCATCATCAGATCCTAACATGATGACTAAGAGACCATTTTGGAGGTGTACCCTTTCTAATAAAAAAGAATTTCATAAATCGGACTATTCTGTGAAAAGTTATGCGTGGTCATGCATAAAAACATCCCTATCTCAAAAACTACTGAACCGATTTTAATTAAACTTGCAGTATTCCCTAAGTTGAACAATATCTAGTACAACGAAAAAAGAATTACTTAAATCGGACCTGTAGTTCCAGAGATATGCGAACACAAATATAAAAATATAAAAATTTCCTATCAAAAAACTACTGAACCGATTCTGATAAAACTTGCAGTGTACCCTAAGTTAAACAGGTACAACAAAAAAGAATTACTTAAATCGGACTTGAAGTTCCGGAGATATGCCTCCACAAACATAATGCGAAAACTGGGCAGTTCTGGAAATATTACATACATACGGGTTGAATTGATAACCTCCTTTTTTTGAAGTCGGTTAAAAAGGGGGTATGCTGCCAGTATCTTAGACACTATGCCTCGTTACAGGGAAGTCAAGGAGGTTTTTTTTTTTCATTTAATTTAGATATAAGCAGTCCTTTGTAATTTAGAAAAAGGAGATTAAATTTGTAACCACTATATAGGCACACAAATAATAACAAAAATTTATAAAATAAGTAAACAAAAAAAAATAAGTTAACGAAAAAAAAAAGACAATTACAAATTAAGTTTATTTTGAATACGGGTAATTATCGTTGAACATCGACAACATCAGTACCGGGGGATATGATTCACTCGGCTCCAATGGTATTGGAGCATATGCTTCGGTTATTTCTTGATATACATTCTCTGTTTTCTCCGCTCTTGCCTCCTCATTTTTAGACTGGGCTTTCTCCTCGGCAAAACAAAGAGAAATTGCAACCAAACAGAGTGAGAAAAGCAACACTTTCCGCATCTAAAACAAAATGAAAAAATTTTTTATCATTTTCAGTTAATTTTTTTAATCGAGCGATTTTATTTGTACGTTTATTATCCTAAAAGTTACGTTTTTTTTAAATATATTAAATATTTCAGAATTTCTAATGTAATATTACTTACGTAGCAAAATTCAATGAAATAACTTCCTTACCTTTGTAATATTTGTACTATGACTAATATTATATTGTATAATATTATCTAGATTCTAGCTGTAGTCAGTCAACAAAATGAAACAGTATACAGAAATATAAAGCAATTATTTCTTCCTTATATACATCTCTTGTATACTTTAATATCCTTTGACATTAATATGTATTAAGATAGTGATTTATTCTGGGTTATTGTTAATTACCCTCTTGCTCTCGTTTTACTTACTTGCTCTCCATTGAAGATAGACATGATATTAGTGACTACATTGGCTACATATTATTATGGCTCGTGTTTCTACATACATACCTACATAAAAAAAACAGATTCAAAACTGAGAAGTTTTTGGATGAGTGTAGTACATTTTCTCGCCTCATCCCCTCGCGTCCTTCGACTTCCGACAGAGCGACAGAAGGCGAACCGACGGAAGACAAGGGGACACAAGCGCACCGTCCTCATTCTCGGACTCAGGTTCCCTCGAGGAGAGTCTTAATAGGACGTTAGAGATGTTAAAATACGTACAAGAGAATAAGAGACCTCTCTACAAGTAAATAAAATTGAAGAGTTTCTTTGACTGTAATCCCAAATTAAGCTTTTCACGAAATATTAGAATGAAAGCTTCTTACACTTTACTTACATCAAAACTTCAGTATTTTTTTTTGTATGACGACCTTCGTGGCGCAGTGGTATGCGCGGTGGATTTATAAGACGGAGGTCCTGGGTTCGATTCCCGGCGGGGCAGATTAAGATTTTTCTTAATTTGTCTTGGTTTGGCTGGTGTCTAGCCGTGGCTAGTTCTCACCCTACCGACAAAGACGTATCGCCAAGCGATTTAGCGTTCCGGTACGATGTCGTGTAGAAACCGAAAGGGGTGTGGACTTTCGTCCCATTCCTAACAAGTTAGCCCGCTTCCATCTTAGACTGCATCATCACTTAACATCAGGTGTGATAGCAGTTAAGGGCCGACTTGTAGTCGATAAAAAAAAATTAAAATTTTCGTCTGTCAGTTTGTTTTGCCTAATCTCTGAAACTACCAGTTTAAAAATCCTTTTTGTATGTGATAGATAGGCTAATTTGTATTCTTATATATCCAGGGTAACGGACGCTCGCTACTTCAAAATAAAAATTAAGTTCAAAATAAATAATTTATTAATTAAAACTGAAAAATAAATAAAAAACCACTTTTAAAATAAATAAATAATTTAATTTATTTAAACTGATCATTTAAAAGCAGGATAGTATCCATAGAGCCTGTAGAAGTACTCGGGGTCGTATATACTCTTATGTTCTAGCACAGTATGTACATAAGGGCTCGTGTACACAACCTTAGGCACCGTGTACACGTATGGGAACGGAGGCAATACTTCTACCGAGTACTTGCCGGCCGTGGACCACTTCTGTAGAACTTTCTTCTCTTCTATTTTTTTATCTGAATCGTCTTTGTCATCTTTGTCATCTTTAGCGGGCGCCGTGAATGCGCACGCAAGAATAGCAAACAGAAATACGATGTGAAGTTTCATCTGGAATTCAAATTCAAATTAATGTTAAGCTAGATCTTCTTGAGTTAAAGTTAGGTGATTTCTAATGCTCGTAAGAAGAGTAAGAATATGTGCGTCACTAAAAAGTTAAAAAAATATTTAAGCAAATAATAGAACCGACTCAAAACTTCCATCAATTTTCCCAGAATATCATCATCAGATCCTAACATGATGACTTTGGGACCATATTGGAAGTGTGCCCTTTCTAATAAAAAAAGAATTATCAAAATCGGACAACTCTCTCTCTCAACTCAAAAAGTCATTCGTGGTCATACATAAAAACCTCCTCCATTTTTTTTTGTCGGTTAAAAAATAAGAAAATTTACCATGTGTAGTTCTAATACAAATCACATTTTTACATTTCTTAACGTACTCAAATATATCTTTTATTTTTAAGTTTTCAATTGCAATTATACGACAATTATTATGAACTAAATACAAACTTCCATTTATGTAAATATTAGGAATATATTATAAAAAATATATTACGCAGGAACTCGATAGTACTTATAGCATAGCGCAATACTAAAAATACTTGAATGTACTTGAATATTCGTTACATTTCTATTTACATATTCTTCTACAACTTTTTCAAATTTGTGCAGAATTTGTTATATAGTTATTTGAATAAATAAAATGCTTTACATACCTTTATTTGCTCGGATCGAGTGCAAAAAATAATATATTGCAATCCGCAACGCATGCTATTTATATTGATTCATTAATTGATCGTTCGACCAATAACGGGACGCAACTAATATATTTTTAAAGACTTAATTTGGCAATATCAATGGCATTCAAATTATAAGTCAAAATATAATTTGAAAAATACTCCAGGTGTCTTTTCGATTTTTTATACTTTGTACATTTTATCAAAAGAATAAACGTAAAAACAAAACCTAAAACTACGTACTTGTTTAACTTAAGTATCATTTCACGACGTAGCCACTCACTAACAAGGGATTTCCCGATACTCACGAAAACGGGTACGACGTAGATAAAGCCGAAGGGTAAGTATTTCATAAATGCAATACGGAGTTGGAGAGCCGGTGATGGAACACGTCGTATTTTGTATTATAACCCACAATTGTATTCTACTTTGTCTTGTCATATGAGGCACAAATAATTCATTATCTTGTTGTAACGCACCCTCTAAATTATTGGTAATAATGTCAAATTACTGCTACTGTTCTATCGAAGGGATGAAGATATTTTTCCATGGGGGTTTTACGTGGTATACCTTTAAAGTTATTAGTTATTTACAGCACCCCATCGCGTGCCGTCTGACACTGAACAAAACCAGCTGTCGACGGAAATTACGTCCTCGTTACGGGGATGGGAATTACGTAAAGTTACGGAAAAACCAATATGGCGGATTATGGCCCTTTGTCCGCAACAATTACGTGTAGAAATAATTCATTAGATAAGAAAACGTTTTCTAGATAAATTACAACGCCTGGTACGTGTGGCGTGTACGGAAATCGTTATTACGATAAAAAAACGTGAAAAAATAAAAGATCATTGTATTTTTTTATTTTAGCAGTAATAGAGGTTTATTATGGCGCTCGTTGAGCAAAGAACTACTGCGTACTACCTGTGCTTATTAATTCATCTTTCGTAAAATATAACTAAATGAAATATATGTGCTATTGGTTTTAAGCGTTATCAAATCTGCTTAAGAATATAGTAACAAAAGAATTACTACACTCAACCCACAAAGGAGTTCTGTACTTGGCGAAGTGATAAGCTGATATTACAATGGGACGAACGCTTCAGATCTTTTCCTTCACAAGGGTCACGCGCGATTGATCTTATGCGCTCACTTTATCGTGAAAGTAATAAAAAATCATTTTTTATTTTTCTAAATTAGTAGTAGGTTCGGAAAGCAGATCCTGTCAAAAAAAAGAGATTAGGTATTGGAACACCACATCATGCATCGGCTGTTCGAACTATCTGCTTCGCTCATTGCCACCTCGGCTTTGCAATTCGTCGGATAGGTAGAATGTCAGTCATCAAATAACTTGCCAGAATTTTACAATATATAATACATTATTAAATAATACATTGTTGATAAATAAAATAAAAGTGGTATCAACACGTGGCGCAGACTTGCACGCTCCAGCGCGGAACATTAAATTCTACGTAATTCCGTTTCACACTGTACTATCCGAAATTTTCGTTAAAATCCTTTGTAAATATAATAATTATTTTATAATGTAATATAATTTAAATAAATTAATTATTTTGACTCTTCATTTAACCTACCGGGAACAAAGGCTTACGTATTTACGGTTCAAGGAAATACTTTGGCTTTATGCTGCGTAATAACTATAATAATATTATTATGGCAGAGTACTGCCTCATTGGTTCCATGGTTAAATAGAGCAACTGCGGATAATGAAGTTCGATATTTGGCTGAAAGAACACGAGCCCAACTCCAATGTACGTAGTTTTAAAAACAGTACAAATATCTGCCAATATATTTTCATCTTTACCAGTCTATTAAAGGCCAGGCCTCCCTCCTACAGATAAACTATTTTCGGAAGGTGGTTTGATTTTTGTTATAATAGCAGGCAAGGTGTACAGAGACAAGCTTACTAAGTATAGTGTCTAATAGTAATTTAAAGTATCGATAGTTACAGTTTATAAAATAGCTACATAAAATATAGCAGCACCATTAAGCTTATTAATTATTAAACCCCTGTCCCCCTCGCGTGCCATCGTTCATCATGGCCGGCTGTCGCTCTAAGCCCCTATATTAAATGTGACGGAAAATTTCGTGTTCCATAGAAAACTAACCCCATCTGCGTCCAGGGATAATCTGTCAATGAAAATTTTATGTAGCGATTATATTCAAGCGTCCCTTTATTGATGAGAAATCGTATATCCTTAGATTAATAAAGTAACACTTCACTTCTGTACTTTACTGTAGGTATATTACTTATATTATAAAGGCCAAAATTTGTATATAAGATGGGTGTTTGTAATTCGTTCACGTTAAATCTACTGAATGGATTTTGATGAATTATTACAATAATATAGGTATGGAGTTAAGACCGACCAAGCTCCTCTAATACGGGTTGGCGAGCTTAGGATGACGATCACTGACACATGTTGATGACAGTAACCGGGACCGATGACTTAACTACTTCTCCAGTTATATAAAGTACTTAAAACCTCTTTACCATTTTTATATAATTAACTTTTTTTTTCTTCTTTCTTTAAAAACAAGCATTTCCACAAAACACACATTAGAGTAAAATCTGACTACATCAAATGTTCACGCCGAGCTCACCGATCTATAATTTAAAAAGTTTGCATGAACCCAAAATCTTTTACCTGTAAGTAGTTGTTTTGTTTTACGATAAAACAAAAGTTCTCTCAGGGGGCGATGAAACAAAAACATCTTTACTGAAATTGAATCACTTTTGTTTGAACGAGACTGTTTCATTTGTTTTATTTGTGTTTTATTTCTGGAGGTGAGAAAATTGGCAATCGACATCTGGCGGCGGTCGCACCATATCGACCGATTGTAGCCTAGCGGTTGCAGACAACTACGCTTCTTTTCTTATATCCCTAATAAAATGAGTTTCAAACGTATTGGGTTTTCTTCTTTCCAAGATACGGTATTATCAACAACTTCGGAGTTAATAGGTTGATATCACCGTGCCTAGGAGACCAATGAGATATATTATAATACTAGAGGACGCCCGCGGTTTCACCCGCATAGTTCTCGTTCCCGTGGGAATTTCGGTATAAAATGTAGCCTATGTGTTATTCTGATATGTAACCTATATTATTGTGAAGTTTCATCAAAATCCATTCAGTAGTTTTTGCGTGAAAAAGTAACAAACATCCATACATCCATACAAACTTTCCCCTTTATAATATTAGTAAGGATCAATAAGAATAAGATGACAATGATAACAGAAAGCCAATAAAGACATATTCGTTATAATGACAAGCTGGACTTCACCCTGGTATTTATGAATATACAGGCCGAAACTTCAAAAAGAAGGAGAAAAAGAGAACATGAAATTCACATGGAGAAGGTAAAATTCAGACTACTGAAATAACATAATGTTTCAGAGAACGACCTTTCCCATTGATACCAAGATATTGGTAGGTACAAAACTTGGTAGGTACCATGTCTTTTACAAGTGATAGCAACTGAAGTTGCCAAAGTCAAGCCAAAAGCCAAGTTTTAACAAACGTATTAAACTTGGCTTTCTTTTCTATTATTATCAGCAACTTTAACAAATAACACATATGAGATAAAAACAATCATTAAAATCATTTTGCATACAAAACAAAATCAATTATTATTATTTTTGACAGGATTACGAAAAGGGGCTTTGAAGAGGATCCTTTTTTGAACGTAATGAATGAGATTTAGAGCTCAAATAATAAACTACCATTAATAATTCTGAGACTTTGAATGCACTGCTTATTGGCTTCCATTCTAAGACATACGCTGTGGTACAAATAATAATTAAGTGTTCTAGATGTATTATAAAGCGGAAACATTCTGTGTTTATTTAAACGCACTGATCACTAAAATCAACACTATCATCATCATCGCGATCACTATCATCAACATCTGATAGTGATCGTTAATAAATGAAACATTATCACCCTAAGCCCGCCAACCCGCATTGGAGCAGCGTGGTGAGTACACGCTCCATATCCCCTCTGCTGTAAGGAGGGAGGCCTTTCCCGATAATGATGATGATGATGATAAATCACTAAAAGTAACAGTTAAAATAAAGTAATAAAAGCATAAAAGTAAAAATACTTGCTCTATACAATAACCAGCTTTACGGAGTAACATAGGCTTACTTATCTATCTTATCTTTAGCCTAATATTAGATACATACGCGATAATTATATTATGCGAGTAAGTCCGCTGGGCGCAGCTACTATCATATAGTACTAAGTATGCTTACGTGATATATTTTTTTAATGGGAAACTACCTAAAGACAATAATAATTACAGAAGTACCACAAACTGTAGTCATTATCTCCTGGGCCAAACCACAATATCAACTACTTAGTCAAAGAAGCCATAACTATTCTAATTGTAATTAATATACCTACTGAAGCAACTGCGCCGACAAAGATAATGGTATTTTAATTATACAAAGTCGGAAAGTTTTCTTACTGCATAAAAAATAGATCACAAGAAAGTTATCTCTATAAAAATATATTAAAACCTTATAAGTATTACAATTGAACTAAACTTTGTCTGCTGTTCGGTCATGATTTTAATTTATTACTCAACTTTTTAAAAATGTTTAACGGATTTAAATGAGATTTTTTTTTGTTTAGCGATTACAAATTGGCTTGGTTTAATTTTTTTAACAATAATTAGCAAAACAAGGTAATAGCGTACCGGAACTGTAGTGGAAAATAATCCCTTCTTTTAGGTTGCAAGTTAGCCCTTGACAGCACCTGGTGGTACGTGATGACGCAATCTAAGATGGAAACTGGCTTTTTAGGAGTAAGATAAAATCCACGCCCCTTGCGGTTTCTACACGCCATCGTACCGGAGCGCTAAATAGCTTAACTGTACATTTTGCCTTCCACTAGCCTGATCACTTAAGAAAATGTCAATCGGCCGTGCCAGGAATAGAACCTGAACCCTCCGTCTTATTAATCTGCCGCGCATACCACTGGGGTATGGAGCCCGTCATCTATTATATAAAAATATAATCGGGTTTTCCTTCCAGACGCTATAACTCCAGAACGCACGAACCGATTTCCACGGTTTTGCATTCGTTGGAAAGGTCTTGGGCTCTGTGAGGTTTAAACAAAGAAAATTCAGGAAAAATTTCAACAGAAAAGCGGGAAAATCTTTTTTACATACAGCGCCATCTCTGATACATAGCATGTACTACAAACCAATATTTTAAGTAGATGGCGCCGGTGCGTGATACATTGTTTGACAGTTACTCATTGTTCTCTGCTCAGTTAATTAGTTATATATTTTCGGAGATATTACAAAATTTCTAAAAAGCGCGAAAATGCCGCTAAAAGATAAGAAAATATAGGAGAAACTTTTCGCAGTATCGTAAAATCATTAAATGTTATTATAACAATGGATCTTATTAAGTTTAGGATTGAACTACATCATTTGAATATACTTAAGTTGTAACTACTACAACTAACAAATAAAATTGGTTGGTTTATACATTAAGAAATGGCTGGTTTGTTGGCTAAATAAAAATAAGTGTACGATTTTACAAGTTAATTAGACCACAGATATACAATAGACGAACATAAATTCGTATAGAAGCTCTACGCTTATAACTTACAACAACGCAATCCCCTCCGGAGAAACTTGCAGGGGTTCCGTATAAAAGCATTAATTAATTTATCATACAAGTGAAGTGAAGTGAGGTGAGGCGAGGTGAGCTCGATGGGGATGGATTCATTGGAAATATTCATTTTATACACGGATAGTACGGATAGTACGGTCTGTAATTGTATAATACAAACATGAAACGCGAAGGAACTTGAGGTTTATTTTAAATTTTGCTTTTATTTAATCAATTAATACATCGATATAAAACATTAATGGCTTAATTGATTATAATTCAAAATTAAGAAAATTTAAATTGTATCGAAGGGCGATAGAGACCTATATCTGGAAGCGCGCATTATTAATTGTAATGCATAGGTGGTCATATTTTTTACGTAATCAAAGATGAAAAGCTCCGTACCAGGACAAAAGTTACTAACATAAATAAAAAAAGTCGCTTAACGCAATTTTCAATTTGTCTTAAAAGTCGAAGTACATAGGTTATGTAAGTAGTCTGAAAAACAGGTAAGGGATGGCGTTCCAAGGTACTGGAATGACAACTGATGTCTGTCGCTAGACCGAAGACATCAGATGCGATAGGTGTAAGGGAAATTCTATAAAATGGTTGTATGCAAAAGCAATACTTGCAAACTATACAAGAGCCCGTTTTTGTATCCTACGATTGGCTCCTTCGTCCCTCTGAGATATTAAAGCTTAGCCTGTTATTTCGTCGTCAACCAAAACCAAAAGTTACTGTATCACTACAACTAGGTACAACATTTGTTATAATGTCCTGTACTATACATGCAAGCTCTATTATAATAAGATTTCTAATTAAAGTTATTCATGCATTGGTAATATCGCGGTGTACAGCTAACTACGAGTATATCCTGTTTTAATTGCTATTGCAATTCCAAAAGAAGGTAAGTCAGTCATAGCGCCGTCTCTTTGTTTTAGGCTAAGTGATTTAATAATCATTGATGACATTAACATTATAGTACGCAAATGAGCAATTAATTGCTACCTACTTTTATTCATATAAATTGAATTAAGATATTTATTTCGCAGCAAATCTTTACTGCAAGGGGAAGGACAAGGTATTTACATACTAGTTTTTTTTCTGAATTAGTGAACTGACGAAGTCAGAAATTCTACGAAGGATTTCTCCTTCGTAGAAAGGACAGAAATTCTACGAAGGAGAAATCCTTCGTAGAATTTCTGACTTCGTCAGAAGCTTCGTTGGGACTTGAGAAAATCGTAAAGACTTACTTTTACCTACCTATAAATAAGTGCGCCAAAAATTAATAAATTTAAATAATGGCTAATGAATGATTAAATAAACTGCGGCGGGTCAGCGGTCTAAAATAAATCCACCATTTTATAATTTAGCAAAGTATTCATAATTGAAAGACGTCGGCCATTCTTTTTAATTAGGCTTACCAAGAACACTTGCTGAGCAGAGAGCCGGCCCTCAGGCGTTTGATAAAATTAACGCATCTCTATTATTGTCTAAAATCTACTCGACTCAAGTATTCTTAACTTCGAAGATTTTTTAACCGCTGACGCAAAGGAGAATGTTAAAATTTGACCGCGTTTATTTTATCTGTGTAACATCGTAGTTTTTCGTTCGAATGGAATGACCTGGAAGTGTTTTTTTAAAGTTCTTTAGAACAAAGTTATTATCTCACCATAAATCAGGATGTAATCTCCCCCTTGTAAAATTAAATTTATTATATCCATTAGAAAATTATTCACTGTTCACACATCAGTTTAAAGTTAGGAAGTATCGTGTAGTTGGAAGGTGGTGTTATACCTACGTGTTTCAGTAATCGGTCCCGATGATTGTAATATCATTAATATTTTAAAGTAATTATTGTAGAGACAAAAGAAAGCTCAAAATCAGTTACCCGTTAGAATTAGATAAATGATGGTGAAAGATATTAATGATGAAATAAAAATTTCATTGTTGTTTTCAGATGAAATACCTAATAATCTTCACGGCATTAGCAGCAGTTGTGACCGGCGATGCCCATTGGGATGAGACCGGTAAATACCGCATCGTGGATGACGAGGTCAAAACCATCAAAGTCGCCATACCAGAAGAACCCATCGAATACGTCCATTACCCTCTGCCTCTCCAAGCATACTGGCCTCCTGCTTTCCGGTACCCGATATTGGGACGGCCAGTGGTTTATCCCGTTATATCGAAAATTGAGAGCCCCTTCCATTATTCTTATAAACAAGTAACGCAGCTATAGTGTACTATTAAATTATTATTTAAGAAACAATATTTTTGTTTTCTTTAATTGTGTACTTAGTGCGTGAAGCAACGAGCGTTGGTTGCTGTTTACGACTAGGGAGAAGTCATAACTATAAGAAGGAAGTAGACCACGGCTCTAACTTGACAAGTTTTACACCTTTGCATTTCTGATCTGAATTTTTTTCTTGGAATCTTTTTTGAGTAGTCGGATTTTTAAACTTTAATTTTATATTTAGAAATGGTATTTTTTCCAGCTCTATCTTTATTTGTGTGTGTATTGTAACGTATACCTACATTTTATTGTATCGTGATAATGTACAAAGGTTTGAAAAAAATTTCAATTCGTGATGTGGCAAATAAGCAAATTTGTCCATTTTTGTCATAGAATACGCATAATTTGGTCATAGGACGTTATATCATCCTAACATTGGTAACATGGCACTGCCCACATAAAATTACCGATTCGATTTTACCGAATTTTCAGCAAATTTTTAAAACATACGGAGGGAAATGCTCCGGATCCCATGGACCGCATTTCGGACTAACGCATCCATACTTGCTAAGCTTAAGATTAAATCAAGGCTCTCCACTATGTGCCTCAAGCGTGTACTAGAGTACTTTGGACACATTGCCAGGAAAGACGGATATAATCTAAAGAAACTAGTTGTCACTGGCAAAGTGAAAAGAAAAAGGCCGCGTGGGCGTAGCCCGATGCGTTGGTCTGACCAGATCCGCACCACACTCGACTCCTCGATGTATGACGCTCTTCAAACGGCCGGTAACAGGAGTGGATGGCGTAACATCGTAAGGAAGATCATAAATGGAGGTGGTCAAGACCCTCAAACATGAGGAAAGCGACTGACGGAGGAGGAGAACATACACACAAATGCAGAAATAATTTAATTCGCCGTTGCATTTCATCTGATCTAAATTCCTATCCTATCTGTGCAAAATTTTTACATTCTTCCGATTTAACAAGTATAACATTACTGGAATAGGGTATAATAGGTATAGGACTGGAAAATAGGATTTGAATAAATGAAATAATATAAAAGATATTTTAAAAATAATTATTTTAATTTATGCGATAGGTACCGTACCTAATTTTAATTGGGCGCGGTATGAGCTCCAGCGGTACACAGTGGAATTACCAGCGCATGAATGTTTGAACAGCGCTCGTTGCAGTCTGCACGCGATGTCGCTGTTACCAGCAGGAACTGTCGCAGGTAGTCGCTCCCACTGGGTGTTCCGTGATTGCTATTATTTGAAATACACACTACGAAAATTGACACCTAACGAGACATTTGCCATTTATTTTTCATCATCATTATCAGCTCCCTCCCTCTTTATTGGAGAGTGGATATGGAATTAAGACCCACCACGCTACACCAATGCTCATTGTGTTAATGAGTGGCCAACTATATATCGGTCCCTGCAAAAGGACCGTTATATAAAGTCGCAGGTAACAGGTAGTCATAGTACCTACTACTGGACCAACGAAGTTACGTTAACGGATCTATAAAACTACCTGCAGAGTCAAAAAAGCGCTCGATACAGTTGGCCCGACAGGCCGATCAGTTTATTGCAGATACGCACGCAAGCTCGACGATCCTTAATTCTGTTTAGGATACTTATATCAGTCTGGTTCACTTCTAAAAAAGTTTCCTTCAAACGGCTTCGCGAAAAAAAGACTAGGGTTAAAACGCTTTTTTATACAAAACTTATAAACTGAACTTTGCAAATAAGTAATTAATGTAAAAAGAAGTTAATTAAAATGCTATTTAATCTATAAATTTCGGAAAATAGGTGAGTATGTAAAGACTGACGCCATTTAAATTTTAATGGAGTCTATAGAGCGCACCTGCTTCAAATAATTCCCGGAGCCAAGTCGTGCAGTTAATCGACGTGGCATAGTACATAGCACATAGTGCCCGTCACATACAGCCTGCGAACGAACAATGATCAATAATTCTTCACACGGCTTCCCTAGTTATAGTCAAAGTATACCGTAAGTAGCAGTAACTGCTTGGTTAGTTTATACGGCTTTTGGCGTCCTATTTCACTTACTTGAAAATGTTGGTAGCAGTCCTGAGATGAGTGGCTGGTGTTGGAGGGAGAGACACCTTACCTTGGAGAGCACATTATGCAGTCAGTCGCAGACAATATGACTCTGTAACATTCCTTACTCTTTGAAGAATCTATGTTATAAATCCCTTCTTCTATAAAATTAGAGGGCTTGCTTAATAGTCAGTCATTAAAATTAAACTTATGCTTATAAATGAGTAGTTGTAAAGTTTAAAATAAGTTCGACGTTACAATGGTCCTATATTTTTTGTTTTATTTTAACCATCAAATACTAAAACCAAAACTAGTAAAACTAGATGAGATCCGTCCATGGGAAGATAAAGATGGTTTTTATGATGTTAAATGAAGCGCACAGTTTGATAGCGGTTTGCGGAAAAGCCATGTAAAATGTGAGTTTTTTAGTGACGCAAAATACTATAAAGATCCAGTAAAAAATGTGTTGGATCGTTAGCCAGCGATAGCTTTCAACATAAAATCGATCTTTGCGACTATGATCTATCATGGTTTCTCATTGAGCTTTCTTATGGTTTCTATGCTTCACACTGCATCTCACTGAATACAACATATCCAGTGAAATGCTACGATAACAAGGAACTTTTTAAACTTAGCAGGAGCCTAATCTTTTTAAATATGGCCCACATTTCTCTTTATCTTTCCCAGTAACCAAATATTACTAGAAATCCAAATTAGATGTGAGTGAAAAACATTACAGCTTGAGAATATTGGTGTTGCAGTGGCGACCCTGGAATGCACAGTGTTGATCCCCCACCAGTGTTGGTCCAATGACAAAAAGTGCCAGTCATTATTTAATGGTTATAATTTATTGATATCATGATATGAAAGAAAAAGATGTTGATTTATCGAATTCCACTTTCAAACACTTTTGCTTGATAGTACGTGGTATCGCCAGGTCAGGTACCCTCGTGTCATCCACATCGTTATCAGCCAATGAACGTCCAATTTTAGACAGTCAGTCTGGACAGGCACCCTGTAATCCCATTGATATCACTGGCCCTAGTGCGGAGTTGTTATTCATCAAGAGCTCGACATTCATTAAATTAGACCTTAGCGTAGGTTCAAGAGAAATCGACGATATAAAGAAACATCTACAAATAAATATATTCCAAAAGTGTATTATATTAGGTATAATGTATGTATATGAGTAGTCAGTACGTAGAAGTACCTTTGAGTCCACACTCAAAGGCTTTTGATGCCTTTACGTATAACGATAAGCACTTAACTAGCCAGCACGGAGTTCAGTTAACCGTAAAACAGTAGTTTGTTAAAAGTTATGCGAATATTAACAACAGCATTTTTCATAGTTTGTTGTGAACTCGGCGCTGCAAAATATATGCATCGGTTTTTATTTCAATTTGCGGGATTTTTTTATTATGTTTAGGGTTCCGTAGGTCTAAGAGCCGATGGACGTTGGGATCCCAAGTTTTTTTTAATCATTACAAATTAGCCCTTGACTGCATCCTATCAGCTAAGGTGCTGGAATGGAGAACACCAACTGGAAAACGCAGTGTTGATCGACCCCCTACTTAGGTGGCCGACGATAGCTGATTGCTGGCTTAACGACGTGTTGTTTGGATTTCTAAGATGCCTATGTCGAGCAGCAGACGTCCAACGGCTGATAATGGTGATGATGATGACTGCAAAACGGAAAACGGAATCTCTGTAGTTATTCTATAGATCTTTAGTTTGTTTTTAAACGTCCTTTTCCTCAGCTGTAAGGTAACAGAACGCTTATAAAGCTAAAAGTTATAAGTTCTTTTGTAATTTGTAACTGAAAGTAAGTTTAAAGTTTTGCATTGAATTTTTGTTTTTATTTTGTATTGAAACATTCCGAACGCTAACGAACCCTGACAACACTTTTATTATTTTAACAACTTTGCAAACTGTTTCCTTTAAGAGCTTGAGAGCTTCGGAAACTTATTTATTGTATTACAGAACATTTTTTTTGTATTATTAGTAACTTGACCCAGCTTAAAAGCGATTTAATAAGAGTTTATAATTTCTTCGTTGGTTCAGTGGCCTACCTGTTAGGCTAGGGATGATCAGTTTTCTAGTTCGTATCTTATGTAATCCTATTAGTCAGTTCGGCTTTAGAAAGTCGGTGGTGTAAAACTTAAGCCTAGCCTAGCCTATTGCATGCTGACGCATCATTAAGAAATTGCTAGATGTGTATTTTATTATACACATGATAATAATATAAATAAATCTTAAAACCCACTTACAAAGCAATCAGCTAGAATACGTTGGGATTGGATTCTTTTTCAAATTATATACTTAAAAACACAATTGTTTAAACTCATATTCACATACTTGATAGTAAGTTAAACAGAGGTCTTGGATAGTTGGGAAATCTTTTGTATATTGAGGATTCAAGGGTCCAAAATTATATATTGAGAAGTATAATTTTTGCCTTAGTCTACAGTAAAACTACGACGACGCGACGCGAGAACGTTACCTATATATAATGTCTACTATCCGCAACGAGCGATTGTCAACCAATTAATGATTGTCAATACGGAACCCTACAATCGACTCGGCCCGACATGAACTTGACCACATTTTATTGCACTCTACAACAATGAACAGTGGCGGTAAGTTGGAAATCACACCAATTATCCAGCAGGCTGCCGATATTTTAGTTATAATGACAACGTTTATGACACTGCAGTGTTAATTACATAGTAATTGGAACATTAATCAAAGCTGTAATTGTGTTGCTTTTACTAATTACCGCGTACATATATTAAGCATTGCTTCGGGTATAATTACAATGAACAATTGATGTCATATCGGAGTATACATGCCATAAAATATAACACGTTTCTACAGAAGATATAAATCTGATTCTCTAACTGATAGTAAATAAACTAGCAAACTTGACATTTAAAAACTAAAAAAAATTGAGAATTCAAAAGGGTAAAATATCGCAAAATTATGTTTATTTTGGATATATTTACTTTTTTTTTTTAAATTAGAGGACTCCGCGGTTTCTGCACAGAGTCCGTTTACATGGGATGTTTGGAATAAAAAGTTGTTAAAAGCCTATGTTTCAATCTAGGGTATCTAGCTCCATTCCAACTTTTAGCCAATAGTGGCGGCGTGAAAGAGTAACACAAAAACACGAACAAAAAGTTATGCCTTTATAATAGATGAAAGATTTTCCATAAAACTATTTTCCTCGATCTTTGGTCTCAATAATATCTGAAAACAGACATGAATATATGAGATTTTGCTACATCGTTTACTCCATTTTTCTAATATTAGACTTAACTTTTCAAAACAGCTAGTATAAAATGCTACTTTTTTTATCGATTACAAGTTGGCCCTTGACTGCTATCACACCTGATGTTAAGTAAAGATGCAGTCTAAGATGAAAGCGGGCTAACTTGTTAAGAGTAGGATGAAAATCCACACCCCTATCGGTTTCTACACGACATCGTACCGGAACGCTAAATCGCTTGGCGACACGTCTTTGTCGGTTGGGTGGTAACTAGCCACGGCGAAAGCCTCCCACCAGCCAGACCAAGACAAATTAGAAAAATCTCAATCTGCCCCGCCGGGAATCGAACCCAGGACCTCCGTCATATAAATCCATCGTGCATACCACTGCGCCACGGAGGTCGTCAAATAAATAAAGAAGATCAATAAGTCTACTATTTTTCGAACCTGCAGAACTTGGCTCAGTGTACTCCCACAATATTGCTGCCTATTACCTATTGCTGCATATGGCTAAATCTAACGACATGTAATATTTTGTTATTGGCTTTCAGAAAAGACCCAAATTTTATTAGCTTTGAATTTGTTTCTTCGTATTCCGCATGCGATACGCTAAACTCAGGCCATGCAAGGATAGGTATAATAAAGAAGTAACTCCGTTTCCACCGCCCCCACGGAGCCGCGGAACTTGTAACCGCATTATCTAGATATAATTCAGGTGTACACACAACTCCACTCAGCTGATTGCCGTTTGTTATCGCTGAGGAGGCGCCGTCGTGTTTTTCTATGGGGTCGTTAAACTCCTATTATGCATACGCTTTTCGGGAAAATATAACTTGATGTTGTTTACGTGGACTATTATAGAAACGATAGCGTCTTTTAAGATATTTCCACAATTTTGTTTTTTTTTTGTTTATTTCTACCTCGTTGGTCGGAGTGCCTCAATAGTCTAGTGGTTAGCCTAAGTGGCTTCGATCACGAGGTCCTGAATTCGAATCGTGAGTCGGGTCACAGAACAATTCTAAGTTTTCCATTCTTCTATGAAATTTTTAGTATATTCCAAGATTGTGTTGCAAGAAGTTGGTATTACACTCCCGTGCCTGGAGAGCACGTTATGCCATCGGTTACGGTCAATATCATCAAAATTCGATAGTGATCGTTAATAAATAGTGATTGTTAATATTATCTTCCTATGCCCACCAACCCGCATCGGAGCAGCGTGGTGGATCTACGCTCCGTATGCCCTCTCCTATAAGGAGGGAGGCCTGGCCCTGTAATGGGCATTAATATACTGACAGTGATGAATCATGTTATAATTAATCGCTATTAAACAGAGAGACAGACAGAGACGTATTCTGTAATACAGACTCACACACAGTGTAATACAGATTCTGTATTATGTAATACAGACACATAATTTCAACTTTCTTACTGTAGTATAAATTGTTAAAAAATGATTATTAAACAAATGGCAGATAGGAAGAGAATTAAAAAATACATACGTTCGGTACAATTGTTTTTGAACAGCTATTCCAATTTCCACAGTCTAAAATGCAAACGTATTCCAATTCCGTTGCTCCTACGAAATGATTAGTGAGGCTGAATATCACTGAAATAATACGAGAGAAGCGTTCGCAGGTATAACTCGCACATTTTAGTTGTTGGCCGCCAACCAAAACGTTTTCAAAACGTGCCAAAATCTAGTTTACTGTGCTGCGAAAAACGGTCTGACCGCAGGTGTGAAAAATGCACCTTAATGCAATCAAACAAGAATATGAAATATTAAAGTATTCTGAAATATTAATTTGTTAAATTACATTGATAACTAAGCCAGTTACTTAACGGTCCGTGACTTCCACGTTGATTGTTACACTAACTTTACTTGAAAAGTACGTACTTTGGGAGATAATGAAAAGTTAATATAAATAATCACCTTCACAGGCTATGCTATATGACGCGAACGAGTCAACATAGCTTTATATGAAAAGCTCTCCTTAAAATTAGTAAGGTAAGTCTCATGCGGACGAAGTCGTGGGCGACTGCTAGTAATAATTATTATAAATACGTAACTCAGTCTGTTTGGTAGTCAAACCCACATATAGGTGCATCCTAATACAAATTAGCCGTAACGGCGTGTCTTAACCATGCTGTTACGGCTAGTTTGTGTTACGTATGGTGGCGTATGACGTCATAAAGCACACGCGTCGTTGGCGGCTCGCCAGCACCGTGTCCAGCAGACACGACACAATGTCCGACATGTCACGCGCTTGTGTTATCCGGCCGCCGCTTCATCCAATTGATTGCTACACCATACTGACCTACAATGATTTATATTCTACTAGTAACGGACACCCGCGGTTGCACCCGCGAAGTTTCTCCTACGGGAAAGGAAACTACGCGGGTCTATTCCCACGAATATCAGGAGGAAAATTAGCGTATATATGTATATTATTATCCATACTAATCTACTAATTAATCCATAATAAGGTAAGTTAAAACATATATTTTGATGACCTCCAAGGCGCAGTGGCATGCGCGGCGAATTTATAAGACGAAGGTTCTGCGTTTGATTCCCGGCTGGACTTGAGATTTTCTTAGTCCAGGTCTGGCTAGTGGGAGGTTTCGGTCGCGGCTAGTTACCACCCGGTGGAGAAAGACGTACCGCCAAGCAATTTAGCGTTTTGGTGTGATGTCGTGTAGAAACCGAAACGGTTAACCTAAAAAGTTAGCCCACTTCCATCATAGATTGCATCATGCCTTACTAGCACATATAATTGCAAGAGTTAACTTGAAGCGAACAAAAAATATTTAATAGATCCTGCTTTACGTGCTCTCCCAAGCAAAAAGACTAAACTGAAGTCAAAGTCAGTTAAAAACTTAATCAGGGCAAAGTGGCAGAGTTGATAAGGTAGTGGTTTAATCAGACAGTTGCTAGCACACTGTTGGTAGAAGGGTTAATTTGTTTTAAAAAACTTAATCATGGCAAAGTGGCAAAGTAGATGGCAGTCGGGGTTGAGCCTGACCGTGGCACGGTTGGCGCCTCGCCAGCGGTGCGGCGCCGTCCGTCACTGCTATCTGACGCTGCACTGCGGGTTTTGTGTGTTCGCGTTACATTATAATGCAATAAAGGTTGATTTTGGAAGTGTACCCTTTACAATAAATAATTATCAAAATCGAACTACTCAACGTAAAAAGTTATTCGTGGTCATACATAAAAAAACAAAAACTATCAGTGTTTTTATCCCTAAATGACATACCTAAATTAATAATCATATGGAGAATACTACTAAGCAAATGTGTATATGCACGCGGTTGTAATTATTTGTCCATCCATGCATTCGACGGCACGATATCGTGTAGGATAATTTGCAAACTGCGCGAGAGCAATCGCTCGCAAATTAGCATGTAGTAATTGCTTTTGTTGGCAAAATGTTCCGTCTAAATTGTTCTTCGAGCGAGATTTTCAGCGAAACCGCGAGTTTTACGATTTTCCCCTATTTTCCCGACTCTAATTGCATCTAATGATAGGGATTTGTATGCTAAGAGAACCTTTCTACCTGATGTCGTCAACTGTAAGTAGGCTTTCAACTCCGCCATGTAAGTCGAGATAAATGAGACAGATACTGGTTAAACTATACTACATTGTATGGCAAAATACTTAACATACGGAACAAAAAAAATTAACTTACTTTTAATTTTCTATTACTATATATTTATCTCTTTATATTTATCGTAATTTTTTTACCGCATTTATTTTGTAATATATAATTTTTGAGTTAATATTAATAGAGGCGTCCGTACATCAAAAAAGTAATATAATAAGGGAGTATTGTATTTGTTACTTGTCTACCAAGAACAAGATTTTCTGTAATACATGAAGGTTACATATTGAATTACCGCAGGAGTTTTTTTGAATCATAATCATCATCATTATCAGCCTATTAACGGCCCACTGCAGGGCCAGGCCTTCTTATAAGAGAGGGGATATGGAGCGTAGACCCACCAAGCTGCTCCAATACGGGTTGGCGGGCTTAGGGTGATAATGTTTCATTTATTAACGATCACTGTCAGATCTTGATGACAGTGACCGGGATCGACGGCTTAACGGGTTCTCCGAGGCACGGGGGTGTAACACCACCAACTTCCCGACTCCGGGCTTGGAATGTACTGAGAATTTCATAGAAGAATGAAAAACTCAGAATCATTTCGTGACTTGACCCAGGATTCAAACCCAGGACCTCGTGATCGAAGCCGGATATGTTAACCACTAGACCAACGAGGCAGTCTTAGTTTTTTGAATACCTGCCTTCAAAATGATGGGATTAGAATTTCGAATTTACGAGAAGTGACGACAACTGCCTCAGTGTTGCTGTGACACATCGTCTGTGGAGGCCTCTGCAGTCGGCGAACCTGCACTCTTAGGTTATTGCTGATATTTTAGTTACAGAGTGGTATTGTAAAGCTGAAAGCGCTTACACAAGTTACTAGATAGTGTAAGGCGCTTTCGTTAGCACTCTACAAACTAAACACTGCACCTGCAAGTGAGTTTTGTTTTAATTAAACTTACCCGACTTAGTCGGATGTCGAAACATCGCTCTACCTGTAACAAGACATATATAACTTAATTTTATTTCAACAGCTCTGATGTACTTATTACAATACTTATCAAAGAATCATATCAGGGTTTTATGTATTTCGATGATAGTTAAAAATAGGAATTAAATATAGCAGAGCCATTTGTGATACGTAAAGGTCAACTAAGAACAGTTATGTTTACGGAATTAACAGATTGTATTAATAAATGTTTCTACTAGTAATATATTGTGATCTCTTAAACGATAACGGATTCAGGTCATTGGCTCTCTCTTTTGAGACGATATTTTGAAGACAGACATAACACACGTCCTAAACGTCCGTCGTCATTATATAAAAATCTACGCAGATATAGTCTCGGACTAATAGTTTTAAATAAATTTCAACGGCCTCCGTGGCGCAGTGGTATACGCCATAAATTTATATGATGGAGGTCCTGGGTTCCCGGCGGGGCAGATTGAGATTTTTCTTAATTTGTCTTGATCTGGCTGATGGGAGGCTTTCGCCGTGGCTAGTTACCACCCTACCGACAAAGACGTACCGCCAAGCGATTAAGCGTTCCGGTACGATGTCGTGTAGAAACCGAAAGAGGTGTGGATTTTCATCCTACTCCTAACAAGTTAGCCCGCTTCCATCTTAGACTGCATCTTTACTTAGCATCAGGTGTGATAGCAGTCAAGGGCCAACTTGTAGTAATTAAAAAAAAATATTTAACTGAAAACCATGAACTTCCGCAAAGTAACACCTACTATAATACAATAAATAACTTTAGCCCATATAAGTGTTTGCAGCTTAAAGTCTTAGTCTCTCGCTACGAGTATCACCAAAACTGCGTAAGTTTTCCCGTCGCCATACTGCCGCGATAAAAACGCTCGCCTTTGAAAAATCTCCATAAATTATAAACATTCTCATTACAGTGTCAGCGCCGAGAGGTTCGTTAGGCTGTACCCTCTCATACATTTATAAAGACGTCATTTTATAACAAAGGAGTGGACAATAGCGCCTTGTTTACTTTTATTTTTAACCACCTTTTCTTAATAAATTATTTTTACGGGGGTATTTTATGCGCTTTTTGCCTGATTATTATTATAAGGTATAAATTACTAAAAGGAACTCCATCGCTTCTTTTTAATTTGAATTAACTTTTGGTGGCACTTGGTTAGCGATCTAACTAGACATAAATTAACAATTCCGTCAAAAAAAGCAAGTTTACTTGGGACAGATGTAATATTTTTGGAACTGGCAGCCTTTGTTGGCTTCTGATCAGCATCTTAACTATTCCTTTAGCAGTAAAGTTTTGTACCTAGTCTCGTCTCTTAAATCTGATCCGATTTACAAAAAAAAATCTAAGTTAATCCAAACATTGAATCTTTGCTGACTTGAGCAATATACCTTTCGGGTTTACAAAATGTAAAATTCACCAGAAAGAGTAACCGTAAAATATAGAATAGTAAAATGTACCAAATAGAAATCACTGTTAATGAAGAAACATAGTCCACCCTTTCGCAAATCTCTCAAAAGAGCGTAATCTCTTTGAAGTCAAATCGTATGACACATCGCAATCTCACGTGACTTTGACAAAAATCGAGGCGTCACCGTGTGTGAACGTGCACTATTCCCTAATGATATTAGTTCACAGGACAAGGGTTCACATACTTTAAGTTTTTCGCGGAATCTACATCATCATCATTATCAGCCTATTAACTGCCCACTACAGGACCTTCTTATATAAAAGGAGAAATGGTGTGTAGACCCACTATGCTGCTCCAATGCGGGTTGGCATGAATAAATGTATTTGTTTGTTATTTGTTTAGTGCAAAAATTAAGTAGAAGCAGGCTATAGTTTGTGGAAGTTGCTTATAAATATTTTATTTTCTATTTTAGGCACGGCTTCGAAGCACGGCATGAAGCAAGGATCTTGCATCGACAATTTCCTAACTGCAAGCTAAGAAATTTACCTAGTGAAATTTTCTTAGAGGAAAGAAAAACTCGTGGTAAATACGTATTTAGAACACAAAACTACATCCCCAATTTTGTATCATTTCTTTTTTGAATTACCACAACGAATTTAATTGTAAAGACGTATTCACACTAATAAAGTGAACTTTTCCCGCAAAAACAACCTGTCCGAAATCTTAAAGTTATGTGGTGATCCTACAGAGCTAGGTCGCAGCGGTGCGCTGACTAAGTAAAAGCAGAATATGACACATTGCGGATTTTAAAATACTTTAAACAGAAACGCCGCTGTCTTCAATTTACGAGAAAGAGTGTACGAAGTAACAAGATTACTTAGACTTTGAGAAAATGTACACGCAGATGAAGAAAATGTATATGTTTTGTACTCTCAACGAATAACTGTACTTCAATATTTTGCATCGCACACATTGCAAATTTCAAAAATAACACAGATCTTATTGCAGAGGTTTTTCTTTATAGCTCATGAGCGCACTTAAGCACTCAAAAGCTAAAGGAGCAAATAGTTTTACTAATTTTAAAGTGTAACCTATAATTAACCTATAATTATATTTTTGTTTACATTGTTAGAAATTTAGAAACAGCGAATGTAAAAAGAGACAGTAACAATTATTAAATTGAACTGCCTCGCGGATTCAGTGATTAGCCTTTGTGATGACGGTCCACGAGCTCCAAGGTTTGAGCCCTTAGCCGGGCTTTCAATAATTGAGGATTACTCCCAAAAAGTAATAATAATTTTCAGCACTTATAGTTAGGTCTTATTATGTTAGGGTCTGATGATGGGATCCTGAAGAAATTGAGCGGAACTTTCAAAGCTCTATATTTTAATGAAGGTCGGGAAGTAATTCGATGGAGCTGAAATATTGACGAGGGAACTCCTCAACGATTTACTGTAGTGACCTTGTGTTTGGGCTTGATTAATTTGTCTCGATGAGAACTTTACACATAGAAGTTTCAGCTTACAGTTGTGAAACTGATGGGTTAACCCGTCTGCCCCAGCCATAATTATTTATGTCAGATAGTGAACATAGTAAAATCAAACAGTATCACCCTAAGCCCTTTAATGTAACATACATATCATCACGCCTCATGCCCATAGAGATAGACAGATACCATGTCGTTCCACTTGACTTGTCGCTCCTTGCATATCTGTTTCGCTTCTTCCAATTTCATTAAACCTTTCATACAAGTACGTCGGTTTAGGGTATTTTAGATTTGGCTTAGAGTACCAAAACGATTGTTCCTGTACCAAACCTAGAACGGTTACAGGATCAATTGTTTTGGTCTAATATTATACTTAGATAATTAAGTTTTACGGAAATAAAAACCTAATCTAAATCGAGGCAATCTAAAATGTAGCGCTTACAATTCGGCAATTGATTTCTATTTACATACAAGCTTGTTCCCGCCACGATAACTAACTATTGTGTTTGATTTTCATTAAAAACAACAATCAGAGCAAATCGCTCGCTGTACACACAGTCGCAGAGCAAACAGCTCGATACTCATAAACGAACGACGCCCACTGAAAACTGCTTACGCGACGATTATTGTATAAAAAAATTGTGTCTATTTGTAAACTTAAATTGATATTGTTTTTTTTTTGTATCAAAATTATTTTTAAAAAATTTTTTTCGAAATTCAAAGTTCGTTTATTTATAGCTTAATTGAATATCACATTTCAAAATTTTATTATTGGTCTCTTTGTAGTGACTTACTTAATTCATTTTACCTGTCATTTAAAAACTATTATTTAGTTTTATGAATAACATTGACGGCGTTCGTAGCGCTGTGGTATGCACAGTGAATTTATAAAACGAAAGTCCTGGGTTCACTTCTTGGCTGGCCCGATTATAAGATTATTTAAAATGGTCCAAGTTTGGCCGGTGAGAGGCTAAAGCCGTGGCTAGTTACCACCCTACCGACAAAGACGTACCGCCAAGTGATATAGCATTCCGGTATGATGTCATGGAGAAACCGAACCGAGAACAAGATAGCTCGCTTCCATCTTGGATCATCACTTATCATCAGGTGTGATTATTGCAGTCAAGTGCTAACTTGTCATTAATAAAAAAACATTTATGTTACTAAACAAACGTAACATTTCGCTAATAAAAATTAAAAACATAATTTGTATTTGATCCAGCATTTTATCAATGTTTTTCTGATTTTTATTTATTTATTAAATGAAATATAAAAATCTTACAAACTTACTCTCAATTAAAATACACAACAGCCTTTAACACCCTAATTTAAAACAGGGAAAACGAGTTAAAGGCTTTTAATTGGAAAATCAAATCCGTGGCACCGTTTCGCGCGTTTTCGTTTCGCAGTTGGTATTGAGTACGCTTCCCTTAGCAAGCGTGTACCGCGCTAGTTTTACCTACAGTACAATAGAGTTGCCAACTGTCCAGTTTTCCCTGGACATGTCCTAATTTATGTAATATTCTGGGTTATCCTGCATAGTTTATAAGCTACGTCCTGGGTTTTAAACACTATTATGAAGTTATTTAAAATCGCACAGAACTTTTACTTTATGGGCGGCTTCGCTATTCTCTCTACTGCACATTTATTCTTCTTTTACTACATAATAATTTCACTAATAATATTTTGCCTTTATCACTGCGTCCTGTTTTTATACTAAATTTTCCTGGATTGGATGGACTCAACTTCAAATGCGTGTTTCTTAAATCTAAGGTTGGCAACCCTAACCTATAATTTACAACTCCGGTTTATAATGATTTAATTAGTGTTATGTGTGTATGTTTTTAATACTTCGCGTTGCAACTGATGATACGATTTGGTTAAACTTTGAAATTTTAATACAACATTGTTGATGATAGATAGGTTATCACCATCATTATGAACCCATTAACGGCCGCCTACAGGGCCTCCATCCTTGTAGGAGAGGGAATGTGGAGCATAGACCCACCACGCTGCTCCAATACGGGTTCGCTGGTTTAGGGTGGTAATGTTTAATTTATTAATTATCACTATCGGATGTTGGTGACAGTGACCGAGACCGATGATTAAACGTGCTCTCCGAAGCAGGGTGTACCTAACACCACTAACTTCCCGACTCCGAGCTTGAAATTATTATGTGACCCAACCCAGGATTCGACCCAGGACCTCGTGATTGAAGCCACATAAACTAACCAGTAGACCTAGACGTTTATAAGATTATAATAAGTTTATTGTTTTGTTTCTACAGACATTATCTAATTTAACAACCATCCATTTTCACAGTACAAACAAAGGTCAATCCATTGAGAGCATCTTCTATTGGGGTCAATCGAACATGGTTCAAAGACTGGATATAGGACAGGCGAGGGCTTTCTAAACAATTTTAATATGAAACTCGATTCCAACGGCCGTCTGCTTCTCAAAGTGATTGCGCGACAAACTCACTTATACAAACATTCTCATTGTCAATAGTTCCCTTCCTTGATATATAGGGCAGCATACTGTCAGCAAATATAACCACACTCTATCTAATGAAAACTACATAAGATCAACATTCAATCGGAGTCGGATAATAAATTTCCCATATTTCTGATCAATGAAATAGAGTACGTAAAATATATTGATAGAAAAATAAAATATTACTTTAAAGTAACTTGAATCGGTTCCGTTAATACCGAATCAAATAAATTATTTTAGTGCTCATTCATCTGCGGAATGGCCTGGATAAAAATTATCTCTGCTAGACATAGGCCATTTTCGGAATTTCCGAACACAACAAACCTGACAGCGTTTCCGTGCGACACATTTGATGTCGTCAACCCATCTAGTTGGTTTCGACCAAAAGTACGCTATTCGTTACGCGGTTACCTTGGGCCCCCAATATCCATTAACACTTCAAACCACTTACCCCAGCCATTTTAATTCTGCGACTCGCTGAGTTATGTTGGCTTATTTTGGTCCTTCTACGGATCTCCGCATTTCTGATTCGGATTTTTAATCTTTGGATATTTTATTCAACAGTCGATTTTTACTCTACTATTATGGAAAAAAGAATAGATTAAAAAAAAAACACAATATTTTTTTCACGTGGAAAAAAATCAATAACAGGAAATGTTTCCTGTAAAATAAGTTTAGGCGTCGTTATAAAAATTAAACGCGAGCAATTTTTCCAAGAAACATTAACCGCGCTGCAAACTTTCTGAGCGCCCCACAAAATAATACTACAAGTGAAATGCATTAAAATAAGCATTCATTCTCACTCCGGGTGAGACGGTTCGCCGAAATGTAACCTAAAGGAATGTCGCAAAAACATTCTAATCTTCACTTTTAATTTAAAAATTCTTTTTAAAACGGAAGGAGTTTTCGTTTCGCGAATAAAACCGGCTAAAAAGTAAATCTAGTTTTGAAAGACGGATAAAAAGTTTTTTGCAGTCGCTACAAGAGCTCGTATAGTAGCCCCGTTGTGGCTTACGCTTACATAAAGCTGAGTGCACATCATACACTCTCTTTTTTTAATATAAAAAGTTAGCCTTGACAGCAATCACACCTGATGGTAATTGATGATACAATCTAAGATGGAAGCGTGCTCCTTGTTATGAGTAGGATGAAAAGTTTTGGTATCTAGACAACATTGGACCGTAA
Organism: Mycalesis mineus; assembly: GCA_034621355.1. Lineage (NCBI taxonomy): Eukaryota > Metazoa > Arthropoda > Insecta > Lepidoptera > Nymphalidae > Mycalesis > Mycalesis mineus. The sequence continues at coordinate 16,259,434 of CM067893.1, forward strand.
TATCAGCGTATGGAGGTCCAGGGTTCGATTCTCGACTAGGCCCATTGAGATTTTCTAAATCGGTTCAGGTCTGGCTGGTGGGAGGCTTCGGCTGTAGTTAGTTGCCACTCGGTTGTCAAAGTCTTATCGCCAAGCAATTTAACGTTGACCTTTAAACGTATACTAGCCGACTAATTAAACAATATTTATATCCTCAATCCTCATCTTATATACTCCATTCTTTCAACTTCAAATACGAACTTTTTAATATACTCTTCATGATCCTTCTTTACAAAAACCCGTTGTTAGTGAGAAATCTATAGTTCACAACTTGCAACAGTCATGACTGAGTTTTGATAAATATAACAGTCAGTCAGTTGTCCTTTTATCTATTAAAAATACGCCTCGACCCAATTCCCCAAATGAGACCCAGAATTAAAAACGTAATTACATGAAACATACAACCGGAATAAAACTCAATATAGCTACCGCTCTTCATCTGAATAGAAACTATCCAAGTTTTAACTGAGTCTAATTATTCTATTGCCGAGTATTCAAGGAGGTATCATTAACGAGTATTCACTGGAAACTACCTTCGTAACGTTCATTTTGAAGCGAGAGATGATTATACGTTTTTAATTGAGTTTGCACAATTGTGAAAAAGTATGAAGTATATATAATGTATTTCGTACTTTATATTACAAACTGCCTCAGGCACAAAAGTTCAATATTATATTACATGCTAACTTTTCTTAGTTCCTAGATTTTTTTTGTGAAAATTCTCCATTGGTAGAGTTGCATTCACTCGCCTTGTCGAAGGTGTCAAGTCGTAGGTCCTGTGACTGTCATTAACATTTGATAGTTTAGATTATTATACAACGTGTTAGGTATCCTATCAAACCGTTAACCAGAAGTTAGGGAGAGAGAAAACATGCCTAGAAAAAAAACAATAAACTTCCTACTGAGAACCCTGAGCGAGATATGTGGACAAGAATTTACTTAAATGTTCTAGGTGTCAACCCTTTTTGTGTTAGTATGGATTCTTTTTATTTAAAATAATTATTTTATACACAAAATTGTGTTAACAAGAACGAAATGTATCGGGATGTTATACCATATATACCATTTACCTAACACGATGTAGATTCAAATTTATCAAACCGCATTGGCACACCCTATACTCGTATATGCTTCATATCCTCTCTTTTGCACGAAAAGACCATTGACCCTACAGTAAGCTGTTAAAATGAGCCTTATAACGATAATGAAAATAAGTACATATAAAGTATTTTCTTCCATCTGTTTGGAAGCTATGCTACCATAGAAAATAAATAGATCCAAGAGGTCGACTTAAAATAGCCCCTCTTTGCGTCGTCGTCGTAGACGTCATGTTTAAAAATAGATTCACTATCATTATATTTCCCCTTCCATTATAGAGTAGACCATCAGGAGTAGCGCGACCCCCATCGCCGGGTAGTGATCAAACACTTGATTTTGCACAATTACCCCTCTCCTCCTGCCGTTCAGTATCATTGCGCTAATGAGGTGCCTTTGCTAGGGAAATTCCAATTTTTCAATTTTTCTTATATTATTTTAAAAAATTCTACGAAACGATACTATCAGGCTTATGACCCATTGTCATACTGAACGATTTTGTTTCCTTTTTTTACTATTAAACCGATCTTGAAGAAAGTTTCTGGCATAGATTGTACCCTGGAGACGAGAGATCTCTAATCTGATTTAAAAGACTCAAATTTATTTTGCTATTGCTCTTTTTTAGGGTTCCGTAGAAGGATAAAACGGAACCCCAATAGGATCACTTTGTTGTCTGTCCGTCTGTCTGTCAAGACTCTGATTCACAATTAACACGTAAGGATAACAAGCTTTTTATTAAAGCTTGTTATCCTTACATTACGCTTAGCAAGAAATTTATATCAAATACTCAGGTCTACTCTGACCCTTACAGCCATGAAAAAATCAAACTTCTATATCAAGGCAGTGAAAAAACAGTAATATAAGCCGCACATTTAACTCACAACTAAATCAAAACCTACAGGGTACTTCCCGTAAACTTAGAATCTTGTTATATGAAGCAACGTCTTATAGTACAAATTAATGGAAAATGACGAAAACTGTTTTTATAGGTGTTTTTTTTTTTGGTATAAAATAATTATAAATTTATTACCCTTTTCCTTATGAACGCGTAGATATAACAAGTTAAAACTCATATACCTACAGGTTTATACGGAACCCTCCCGGTTTTTTTATATTTAATGCTCAAACAGATTACATATTTACTTATAAAGCAATGTTTTCCATCCTCTCTAACTTTTCAAAAACTTAAGCTCTACATTCGAGACCCGGGCCAGATCAAAAACAATAACAGTTTTTCTTATGGCCTAAAATATTTAGAATAATATTTTGGTACATCCTCGTGTATCGGAGAGTAAATAAAGCCGTCGGCATAAAGTCGTCTTATATTATGTCGCTATATAACAAAGCCCCTTATAACATTTAAGTAACAGTTCAATTAAGCACACTTTTTCGGATATAAAATGAGTTCACCCCTTTTCATTATAATATAACACCATTTTGGAAAGCTGTAACGTTATCACTCAAATATTTGAGTGATGTATTTGCTGACGCCTCACCTCGCTCCACCTCGCCTCGCACGAGGCCTACCTCAGGCGCGATATTGCGAACGTGTCTGCGGCTTCTGATCTCATATTTGATATTAAACTCGACATCCTAAAGTATATTAAGGCGAATTGTTTACATTGCCGTCTCTATTTCTATAACGATATCCTATTCTCGTAGGAGAAATAAATCCCAATGCATTTTCGTTCCGATTGGTCAAAAAAACTTGGAAAGTTTTGATAGGTACTTTGAATTTAGTAACACGAAACGCTTGGGTATTCTTTCATATATTGATTAACTTTGACCAAAATTTAAAATATAAATAATCCCCTATGCGAGACAGATGTTAATTTAGATAAAATACGGACTTTTACCTTATAAAGTTATGAACTAATTTAATCACGATAGCTTTAAATTGAATTAATCACACAATAATCGGTTTATTACTTTAATATCTTCAATGCCACAGTCAGACACGGAAACAAAGACAGAGACAACAATTTTTTTATCTTACGTTGTTACTAGAGGATGCTTGCAGTTACACAGGATGAAATATGGCTTGTATTATTCTGATATGTAACCTATATTATTGTGAAGTTTAATCAAAATCCATTTAGTAGTTTCTGCGTAAAAGAGTAACAAAATTTCATCTACCCACACATACAAACTTTCGCTTTATCATACTAAATATAATAAAGTAGATAGTAGGAACAAATAAAAACAAAAAAGCATTACAAAATGCTAATTGAAGGACCATCAACTCATTTATATCAGGTGACACCGATATCCAGCTTAAAATATATGAAACGTAACACAGAAAAATAAAAAACGAATGAAATATAGGCACGAAATAAACTCGGCCGGGTTCGATTGTGGATAACAATAGATAAATAATACACCTTTATTCAAAAGCAATTTCTGAGCCCCCTCAATTCGGCGCCGATCGTATTTCCAGTACATTTGCAAATATATTGGCCATCCGATAATAATATTTCACCCTTTGCCGACTCTACAAACGAAGCGACGTTTTATGTTTTATTGTATCCGTATATTCACAATCAACTCCTTTCAGAAAAGTATCATTTTAATAAGTATAACCTGGCCAAAAAAATAAAAATCCTCGCCATATTATGGATGAAAAGGAACTATTTTTTTTTCTAATAAATGACTATGCACAAACTGCTAAAAATGCGCCCTCAATGCAAGTTTTGTTTTCCTGGCCAGGCTATAAAAAAACTAATAGAAATAAATTTATTTATATCTATAGCCAATATCCAAACTAATAGTCACTGGCAAAGTGGAAGGAAAAAGGCCGCGTTGCCGCAGCCCCATGCGTTGGTCTGATCAGGTCCGCACCACATTCGACACCACGGTCTACGATGCTCTTCGGACAGCAGAGGACAGAGCAAAGTGGCGTCACATCTCTAATAGAATCAAAGATGGAGGTGGTCACGACCCTCATCAATGGGGAAACCACTAGAGGAGGAGATATCTATAGCATTACAGTTAAGAGGACTGAACTAACATAAGTCATGGGTCTTCGCCCTTCTAACACAGCTGTAAGACGACGACTTCCCAATTAATTGAAGGGAATATTGACTATATCATTTTAATATACACAAATTAGATTAATAATAAAGGGCACATGTGCCCTTTACTTATTTCAAAGATCAAATATCTTTCAACCTAAATTTTAAATATAATTGGTTTCCTAGCATAAAAGAGAGATATCTCATTTACTATATTAGTTCGATAAATATATCACATAAAGAATTCAAAGGTTTATTCACTAGTAATACCAAAATGTCCTGAATAAATTCAATAGAAATCCTTACTTTTCAACGGAAATCCACCTTTGATTTCTAATATTCGGAAATGAAGGCGCATATTTCAGTGGTGAAATATACTTCCTTCGATGAAGGCGCGCGTTTCACTGGTGAAATATACATCCCTCATTGTGACCTCGTTTCATTTAAACGATAGGTGCGGTTTGAAGGACGCGAAACCTTTGTGATGCGATTGAATTAACTTTCTTTGTTATTTCAAAGTCGTATTATCTGTTTCGGCAAAATAAATGAATGCTAAACTTTTAATTGGATTTTTATAATAACGTTTGTTATTCATGATTTACTAACTGAGTTTTATTTTTATTTATTTATTTTATATATTTTTATTCTTTGTTTTAGTTTTAGATATGAAATTCCCGCGATGGTGTAAGACAATTATATTGTATGAAGGCCCACATTCTGAGTTCTGCGTTACGTCTTAAAATTCATACCACTGGGTAGATAGTTGTAAAAAGACTATGAAATTACACACTCTTACATTAGCAAGAACGTGAAATGTAAAACTTAGAACGCATGAACGATTTCTATTTACGCAGGCTCTTCGACTATTCCAAAATAGAGAATTTAATAACCTTATATTGGTTTCTTTTCTTTGTGACAGATCTCGTCGAAAGAATATTAATGTAAAAAATTTTTAAGTCCTTCAACATTACTTCTGCTAAAATAACTAAAATAACGATATGGTATAAGAACTAAGAACGGGAAGACGGTCGTGTTACACCCCTTAAGAGCACGTAAAGGCCGTCGGTGCCGGTCAACATCAACAATCTGATAGTGATAAATTAAACATTATTACCCTAAGCTCCCCATTTGAAGTTGCGTGGTGGGTGCTACGCCTCATGTCCCCTGTCCTATAAGAAGATAGGCCTGGCCAAGTGGGTTGTTAATAGGCTGATAGTTATAAAGATGATAAGAACTAAGCTAAGAGTCATATTTAGCATGTCAACTATCAAACATAAAAAAAAATGTGTGCGTGTACTAGCGTACACTCGTAAAGAGTGAAACTATCTAACTAACTTATCAACATTCAAGCATTAGAAAAAATTGATACCATAATTACACCCACGTGTAAATGTATTGAAAAATACAATCAAAAACTGAGGTTAATTTCAAATAACGTGGAAAAATAAATATCATAATTACACCTAAGTTTTAGAAAAAGAGATGTAATTACTTACTTTTTTTAGAAATTCACTGGAATTAGAATTAAAATAAGCCCTTTGGTTTTGCTGATCACTTCAATATAACATATATATATATATTTATCACGTCACTTCCATAAGTCAAAGATGGCGCGTAACGGAAAAATGTGACGCGTAACGAAAAAATGTTACACTAATTTTTTTTCCAACCCCGATAAAGAAGTTCCACTTTAACATCACAATTGCCCCATTAGTCCTTGTACTTAGAACGTGCTCAGACAGACGTCTAACTTAACTCCTTTCTTTAAGTTAGGGGTTAAAAAGACCGACGTCAAGACACTTTTGTATACGCTGGACACAGACCATGACACAAACAAGTAGGCACAGACAAACAGCAAACACTATGCAAAACAGCGATCCGAAGGCCGAGCAATTAAAATATTCCACCAACGCGACCTTTTACAACTTTATTACATGTATACATTTAGCATACATTATACCTAGCCTCGTACACTTCTAATGGCCCGAGAGCTGATGGAGTATTTTGTGGAGCCACTTAACAAGATATGTAGACCCTAGAGGCAAATATTACATTTACGGCGTGAATTAAATCAGAATTTTAAATAGGCTCTTTTTTCTCTATAGATTTCGGCCAGGAACCGGTACCAGGATCTCCGCTTTATTAATCCACTGCGCCATACTACTGCGCCTCAGTATTATGCGCGTATTAACTTGCTGTGCCAAAAATGAAAAAATATAGGTTACCTTTATGTAATGTGCGTACACAATAAATCCCCACTAGCTCTCGGCCTATCATATAACATTGCAGTTTTCAACGCAAATCACGAACATCTGTGACATTCACTTTGCGAAGGTTTGAAATCGTTAGAAAGGTCCCTTCCTACTAATCACTTTTTGTTGAGGGATATCCCCAATCCCCACACATCTCTAACTACGAGCACGTGTAATAAATTGAACTCTACTCATCATCATCATCATCATCATTATCATCATCATCATCATCATCATCATCATCATCATGATTATTATTAGCCTTTTACAGCCTTCTACAGCCTCCTTGCTTGTAGGAGATGCAGTTATAGCACGTTGCTCCAATGCGCAATGGCGGGCTTATGGATGTAATGACCGAGACCGACGGCTTAACGTTTAAGTCCTATTCGAGACACGAGGATGTTACATCAATAACTGTCATTTATAAATAAGGATTTTGGGACGTAAGGGATTTTGGATTGTAACGGCCTCCGTGGCGTGCGCTTCTATATTTTCGCGGAATAACTTTTAAATTAAAGAATTTTATGAAAAACTGAAATCAATCTTTCTTTTTTCAATCTTTATATATTTTTTCATTTTTTTGTTAAATTATCGTTATTATCAGTCTATTAGAGGCGCACTACAGGGTTTTGCCTCCCACCATGTAGGAGAGGGACTTGGAGCGTAAACCCACCACGCTGCTCCAATATGGATTGCCTGCTTTGTGAAATTATAGTGCACAATAATGTGTTTTCAAACCATTATAACGTTAATTTCATCATAACAGGGCCAGGCCTCCCTCCTTATAGGAGAGGGGATATGGAGCGTAGACCCACCACGCATCTCCAATGCGGATTGGCGGGCTTAGGGTGATGTTTCTTTTATTAACGATCACTATGAAATGTTGATGACAGTGACCGAGACCGACGGCTCAACGTGCTCTTCGAGGCACGGGTGTGTATCACCACCAACTTCCCGACTCTGGGCTTGGAATGTACTGAGAATTTCATAGAAGAATGAAAAACTATACTACTAATTAAAAAAAAATTATTCCATGACCCGACCCAGGCTTTGAACCCAGGACCTCGTGATCGAAGCCAGATAGTCCAACCACTAGAACGAGGCAGTAAAATACTGAACGTTAGTTTAGTATTTTAGTATTATATGTAGTTTAATTTAATATCAGTGCCTGTCAGCTTTAATTTATTACTACCTTTTGACCCTAAGGGCTTTTTCTTCGCAGAACTCTTACTCTACTCTACTCTACTTAAGGTGTTTAGAGTGCTGATTCACCATATTGCTACAATGTGGGTTGGCGGGCTTAGGCTTTTTAACCCAACACATTAGAACACGATCCCAATACATAATCAATACTCAAAGATCAAACGAGGTATTTATATTTTATTTAATAAAAAAATTACATTAAATGCAATCTATTTATATAGGACAAACACATCTTTAACTCTTTAAATAATCACTGAAATTGGAAGTTATAAATTAAATTACATAAACTAAATTGTAAAAAACGTGTTTGTTTATTTACGAAGCAACCTTCATAATTCTTTTCATTGTTACCATGATTTTGGCGAAATAAAAATGTTATTTATCATCTGTCGTCGCGCGGCGGACAGATTTCCCGCGTAATTAAACGTCAAGCAGCCATTTTGGACGCGGCGGAGTTAGTCATGCAGCTGACACGTGGCGCCGCCGACACCAGTGGGTGAAATGTTTTAAAGCTTTTCAACACCTTACAAGGTCGACAATTTAAATGCACACTTTTTGTATAAAAAATTATTAACCCCCGCAAAAAAGAGGGTCATTTGACAACGATGTTTGCCTATGTGTGTGTGTCTGTCTATGGCATCGTAGCGCTCAAACGGAAAAACCGATTTCGATATGGGTTTTTTTAAATTTTAAAGCCCGCCCTTATAGCTAAATATATTATCTCATAAGATTCTAAAAATTCAGAATATTAAAAATTCTTATTTCATGCGGGCACGTCCATAGTGATTCTTTAATTTGATACAAAACTCTTCAAGTTGTTATGAAAAATATGTATTTTTAAAAGAACTGGACGGGAAACTACACAAGTAAAACCGCGACCGTCCCCTAGTGATAATCTTAAATACGCAAGCACATTGCAAAACATTATAAACACATTACGATAATTCACGTCAACGTTTTTCAAACACTGACCGACTTAAAGTTATAACAGCACAAAGACTTAATTAGTGACGGTGAAAAAAAGAAATTTCCACACGAACCATGAATATTAAGGAGGCTCGTTAGGCATTTTCGTAAGTTAGTCACCAATTTATTAGGAGCCGTGTCACGTACACGCCATGAACAATGACAGGTCCACCTAATCGGGTGCCATTACGCAACCGATCATCCTCGCTTAGGGGGCCAATGTCGCGGACAACTTGTCTAGAATATCGATAACGAAGACACATCCGGATAAGACGGAAACTTGGTAAAAAAATAACAGGACCATGGGATAAGTATAAAAGCGCCGGCAATTAACACCACAGCATCATTCAATACCAAGCAGTCAGAGAAACAACAATGATATTCGCTTGCGTACTCCTCTTGGCGGCTGTTGTGACAGCGGAGCCTCCTAGATACAGACAAGGGTTCAGGTCGCAGAGACAAGAAGTAGAAATCACAGCAGCCGAAGCACCTTACCCAGCAGCTGGTTTCCAACCTTCGAGAGCATTCAATTTGCCGTCACGACAAGAATTCGCTCCGCCGGCAACTAACTATGGAGTGCCATCGCGTCAAGAGAACATTCCACCTGCAACCAATTATGGAGTTCCAGACAACAGTTACGGGGCACCTTTCAACACCTACCAGACCCCTCAAACAGAGTACGGTCTACCAGATGACAAGGAAACCACAACAGTGAAGGCTGACGTCGAGGTGACGACAGAGGTCGCTAAAGAGAATCTTGAACTTGAACCGAAGAAAGATGCTGAGGTGATCAGCAACGAAGGCGCTTACTACGTACTGCTGCCAGGATCTCAGGTCCAAAGAGTGCAATTCCAAACAGAAAACGATCTCCGTAACATGGCGTACACAGCTCGCCTGCAATACAAGGATGCCGACAGGGCGCCTATATTCGTGTACACCGCTGTTCCACAGTACCAATCCGCCGCATACTTCCAGCTATTTAAGTAGTAGATGTAATGAACGGCTCTGGTAATGCAGTTTGAACTCAATATATAATTACTTTAGTAGGCATATTCATCGCAATATGATCCAGGTATTCACTTACATTTTATTTTGTATTTTTTAATTCGTATTTCACTTCTTCATTTAGTGGATTTTAACTAAGTTTTTTGTTATTTTCAGTTTTTCTTATTAATTTATTGATATTTCATTACTTTTAATATGTTTATTTGCCAAACTTTAAACGGTTCTTTTTGTAAATGTTTATTTGTCCTTTTTAATTTCTTTTATTTTTTACTTTATTTCAAATGTTGAAATGTGTTTTATGATTAACTAAAGAGTTTAGTGAACAAATTATATTTATTGTGTTTGAACTGCATGTAAAGGAAAACTGTAATATATTAAAAACTATTTATTACATACGCTTAATAAACGAATAATGACAAACCTATCCTTAACATTTCATTGCTCTCGTTCATTCATGTCATTGTATATTGACATTTTGTCATATTGGTCACGTCATCTTACCTGTGTGTATCCACAACGCAAGGGTTGAAGAGAACATTCGAAAAAGCTTAGGATGAAGTCGCGTGTTTACCAATACAAATTCACCCAAGTCTATTTCACCGTATCTGGATGGGTAATTGAAAAACCCGGTTAAAATACAATGTTTATTTTATTATTTCTACAAATTCATGCAACTCCATCGACCATTAGTAGCAAAGTAAATCAAAATAAGTAAACAACAGAATCAAAGAATACAATTTCAGTGCCACAGCGTAACAAATGATACAATTCAATTAGCAATAAGGCATCAGCAAGACAATGCAATGCCATAATATTTCAAACAGTAATATTTGTAACAATTTAGCATAACAATGAGACCCTGGATTTGGTAATTGCCAGCAGTTGTATTCTGTTCAGGCCCGTGCTACTTACAATTATAAACGAAACGCCTTCCAATATTTTACGTTTAACTGAAAAATGTTATGAAATATCCCGAATTATAAATGCGAAAAATATGAAAAAATACCGTTTTACGGAATACAAAACAGAGCTCTTAATACTAACTGGATAGAGATACACAGTGTTTAAGAGATTCGTTGTGTGACAATTTTTTTTTATTTATTACAAGTTGACCCTTGACTACAATCTCACCGGGTGGTAAGTGATGATACAATCTAAGAATAAAGATGGGAACGCTAAATCGCTTGGCGGTACGTCTTTGCCGGGAGGGTGGTAACTAGCCAGACCTGGACCATTTAAGAAAATTTGAATCAGCCCTGCCAGGAATCGAACTTGGGACCTACGTTTAATAAATTCACCACGCATACCACTGCACCACGGAGGCCTTATAACCCTTGATCGTGACTTGGGTAGATATACCTACTAACTAGCGAAAAATAGTATTAACGTATTTTATTATTAAAGTATTTTATTTTATGTATGACCACGCATACCTTTTTACAGAGTTGCCCGATATTGAAAATTCTTTTTTTATTAGAAAGGGCACACTTCCAAGACGGTCCCATTGTCATCACCATGATCATGTTAGGATATCCTGAGAAAGTTAAAGGAACTCTACAAATTTTATAGGCACACTTGCAGCGATTTCGGTTTTTGTGTAAGTATCGGTAGCTTTTTGTCTACAAGTGCCGTATAATATACTATAATAGTATAGTACGAGTACGTTATGTGGCGATAAATCACTAAAAAGTAAGAAATAAAAAATTTTTGACAAAAAATAGAACCGACTCAAAACGCACTAAAAAGTAAAAAATAACTGTGTCATTTAGTTGCTTTAATTTACTTAAGCATATCCATATATTTATGCCAGCCAAAGGTTCTACTTTAAGGACATTACCTAGAACCCACATACTGCTTTACTACGTTAAAAAAATCTTCCTTAAACTTGCTAAATTAAAGCAACTAAATGACACAATTATATTTTACTTTTTAGTGCGTTTTGAGCCGGTTCTATTTTTTGTTAAAAAAATTTTTCAAAAACAAATTCGATAGGTATAGTTTAGACCTCTGACCTTTCTGCAAATTAAGAACTTTTGGTATTTTCCAATTCTTCTAATTAACAAAGTATCTATCCGTCGTAAAAAATAAGAATCGAACAAGTATCAAAACTTTTCGAAGACCCAATTTGTGAAAGGATGAAGATATCCCATGTCCAAGAAACATTTTTAATTAATTTACTTAACGAACTTCCTAAAATTTGCCTATTAAAGCTTTTCATTATCTGGGATACATGTCTGTGTCGAACATCTTAGCGTTCTATCGATTCACTGTGCTGGTACCGAGCTGGCAGAAAGATAGTTTTCGAGCATATCCCTGGACATTTTTATTTTTAAGCTATTGTATAGCTTCTATCGCGGGCCTTGAGCGTGGAGACCGAATTCAGAAATTCCGTAACGAAAAAACCTAACACCCGTTGTATATCAAAAACATAATATAAAAAGCATAATTTCGGCACCGACGTCAGTGGGAGCGTGGCCTAGCGATAAGGCACTCTAAGTGCCCGAATTGTCAGAGAAACGCGGGATCGGATCCCGTCGGTTCCGCAATTTTTCAAGCGTGATATTTCAAAAGTTATTTTTTTTTTACAAGCGTGATATTTCAAGAAGTCATTAAAAGTTCTGGTACTTATAGATACACTTAGAGCGCTCGGCCACGGTCCCGATGACGTCGAAAGGTAAACATAAGTTGATAAAAAATGCAATGCAATAGCTTTACCGCGGCAGTCTCCGAGTGCCACACGTCTTTTTGTTTTAACAGATTCCTGGACATGTGAGACGGGTGTAGGTGTAGGTGTAAGGGGCCTCCTTCCGTCCTCACCTAGCCAGCCAAATTTGATAGGATCTTTCTAAAGCAGGCTTGTATATATGTTAATATTATTTGATCATCATCATTATCAGCCTTTTAACGGCCCACTACAGAACTAGGCCTCCCTCTTTATAGGAGAGGGGATTTAATATTATTTAATATATTATAATATTGAGATAAAACTGCTATAAACAATGATTTATATAAGGTTGGTATAAAAAGTATACGCTGGAATTTCTCATGAACCAAGTCATGGGCATTTATAACACAACAATTATTTATTTTGGAGGAATTATTTTAAGATACAAAGAAGTATTCATTTGTATTATGCCAATAAATGTGTCTATGATAATGTCACTGGATGACAATTTATAGAGATCAAAATAATCCCAATAGCGAAAAAATATTGGCTGAAACTAAACTTAATAAGCTGAATTAGAATATTCTAGATAATAATTTAGTATCAGAATAAGCTTGCTCAAGTTTTGTTACCAAGTTTGTGACTCATACAAGATTTTAGAAATGTACAGAAGTAATATAATGCTTCAGCCGGTGGAGTACGGGTCACTTGTCCCGAGCGGACAAGCGTCTTGCGTCTGGATCTCCAACTCTATTATGTTACAATGTGAGTTATGAAGAACTCTCATCGAATACCTATCAACGTATCATTGCTTTCAGAATAAAGGCTGCCTTTGTGTTCCATTTTTTTAGGGTTTCGTATCCAAATGGCAAAAAACGGAACGGTAATGTCTGTCTGTCTGTCTGTCTGGCCGTCCGTAAGTCACAGCCACACACTTTTTTAGAAACTATAAATACTACACTGTTACAAGAAAATAGGTAAGTAAATGTATTCTGTGAACTACAATAAGATTTTTTAACATTAAAATCTGATTTAACAAACAAGTAAAGAACTTCTCTCTCCTCCCTGTGATCAGGTGTGCTGGTGTTCATCGGTGCCGCAACGATCAGCTACTGCGTGTGGACGCCAAAGGGTATCACTCACGACTACGACAAACTCGCCAGGATCATGTACCTATACGACCCTCAAGCGTGCGGGTACAAGTTGCGGACGATAGCTTCCACCAAGACATTGCTGCTGAAGAACGACACGAAGAAACTGAGACTGCAACCAATAAAATGGCAGCCGCCGGTTGTTATGGTTTCTACGAGATTGGCAGCGAAGACTAGAAAGTATGTTATGATTATTTTTTTTAATAATTTCAACATATTCCCTTGCCAATAAATTTACGTTCTAGGTCATCTATTTCTTGTTTTCTCTTTTAGCATAGCCTTTATATAGTATAGTATATACAACATACGTGCGATGCTTTGGTATTAGAAACTGCTACATGTTGATATGTCGATTCTGAATCGAAATTTGACAATGCAAGTCTGAAAATTCGGCGTCTCTACCTCTCGCTGTTTATCACGATACCAAATATAGAGACAAAGTCGCGACTCGTGCTGTTGAATTGTAACATGGAATCGATATGCTGATCATTAGGACATTTCCATTGCACTTAAAGGCACGCACGTAAACCAAACTAAAATTATAGACTTGCCTTAGACTTACTTACATCGACGATTGACTTTATTAAAAATCCTTGAAGGCTCTTGTAGAGTTTTACGGTTGTTTCAGATACACGAAGCTAAGCGTAATCGTGCACGTATTTTGGTTTATAATAGCATTAGGCCTCCGCATCTTCAAAGCCTCCACAAAGTTGAGACTACTGAAGTTCGTTCTAGCGACATCCTTTTACGCCTGCGTTTTTGTCGTCACATTTGACTTGTCCATGGCGATCGTGTACATTGCTCATATACAACAGAGTTTGACCAAGGCAATGATTCTTAGATATAGCGGATGGGGCGTAGAATTAAAGTTGAAGAGGTATGTATGTATTATTTAACTTCACCATTGTACTCGTAGAGCGTGTTTGTTGTACTTTCATGCTATTAATATTGAACATATTGTCTATGTTCTGTAAAATTGAATATCCTTCAAAATCAGGATATTAAAAAATTTTCACACACACAAACATTCGCTTTTATAATATTTGTGTGATTAAGGAGAATTTCTGTTTTTTAGGTATGACGATTTCGGTGGATGGTTACCAATAGCAGCGTCAGCTTGCTGGATGAGAGGAGTCATAATTTTCGGTCTGAACATTTACGCTTGTAGAGTTCTCCAAGTCATACGACGGAGGATACAAAAGAGAGAAGTTAAGAGAAAGGTTGCTCTGCTAGAGAACTTGCCAATACCTGACCCTAATTATGGACAACCGAAAAATCCTGAAGGAGTTTTATACTTCAGATCCGGCGAGTATAAGCCGGTTGTTAGTAAACAACACAGACCTTCTTTCTTCTTTTTTTAAGAAACGTATAACTATTGAATATTTTTAAAACGCACTATGAAGTTCCTGAATACCTAAGTACCTGACCCTTCCCACTTTTTCCACTTACAAATTTAGAATTTTCAAGTCTTTTGGCAGGTGGGAGGCTTCTGCTGTGGCTAGTTACCACCCTACCGACAAAAACATCACCAAGTGATTCTTCGTTCAGGTACGATGTCGTATGGAAACCAAAGGGGTGTGGATTTCATCCTACTCGGATTGCAACTAACAAGTTAGCCCGCTTCCATCTCATCATCCCTTACCATCAAGTGGGATTTAGTCAAGGACTAGCTTGTAATGAATAAATAAGTATAGACGGAATCGAAGAAAATATGTTCCGCTAACAGTGTATCGTTTACTACCAAGCGAGACTGCAGCCAATCGCAAACCTATATTTAGCTAAAAAATGAATATTGACACGAGCAAGATTGTAGATAAAGTTGCGTCAGATGGATGTTGAGACGGTAAATGCATTGCGGTAGAACCTGAGGCGAAGTTTGGGCAGTGGAGTGTGCCTGAGGGTGCACTTTGCTTCAATTCCGCGGGAAATAGGTCAGGCGCTGTGTAAATAAACCTTCGCTCTTCTATTTTTAGACATAAGTGTTTTAGAAATAAAATAAATTAAGCATAATGCTTGAGGATCGTTTTAATTCATAATACTTTTCCCTAGTATTACAATCATCTATAGCGTTATATTAAATGATATATGTCAATGTAGAGTTAGACCAAAACATTGCACATGCATTTATTATTACGAAAATTTGCTCTGTTATTGACAATGGTTAGACACTTAACATCAGGTGGGATGTTTGCTTGATAAGCAATTATCATGTATTAATTATTACATCATAAAAACAAAGTGGCTACTTACGCGATTTACAAAACGATTGAACAGAGATTGAGATTGGCGCGACTCCTATACGGGTGAAACTGTAGACCTCCGCTAGTTAAGTAAAACATGGAGACATAGTAAAAGTATATAAAGTTCGATTAAAAAGCTTTCCTTTGTAAAAATTCCTCGGCGTGTAGCCCGAGAAGTATTCCGCTGAATGTAAGTAAATGGAATTTAATAGAAGTTTGTAAGAATATTTAATTTATTACATCCTTCGCAGAACTCGCGCCGGGACCGATGGCGAGCGATTTATCATAGATCTGTGAAGTAATGCAAATTGAAAATACTGAGTGTCGTTTCAAAACATTCCGCAGAAACTTTTGATAATTTAGAATAAGATTTTAAGTATTTAAGTGCAATTCTATATTTTCTTATATGATAGATATCTACAACTCAAAAGGTAAGAGTGAAAAACTACCATGAATTCCTATTACCGGGTCCCTAGCAAACGTTCCAAGATTTTTGCAAGGAACTGATTTTCCGAATAATGCCACAACACGTAATATTTTTCGTGTGAACTGGGAGCAAACTGTTAATTAACAACCTTTTTTGAAGGGTTAGGGATTTCGCAATCTAACTAAGTGTCCCAAAAAACGTCATAAAAGAATTCAATTTGCGCGGAGGCTGCCATTAAATTTTTCATTACAGCGTTTCCCGGGCCGATGGACGGCCATTAATTTTGGACTCGCGTAATCGAAACACGGGCTGGGACAGTTTCCAACTGGATTGGTTGTAACCGAAAGCAACACGGTGACCCGAGAGAAAGACTAGTTTTAAACAGAATTTTTCAAAGTGCACGACCACTAGGTTTATAATATTAATCCAAACACGATAAGGATCAATTTCCAAATGGATTGATTGTAACGGGAAAGGAACACGTTAACCCGAGAAAAACCTAGTTTTACACAGAGTTTTTCAAAGTACTGGACCACCAGGATTGTAATATTTATTACAATCCAGTACATGAGCTGGGACAATTTCTACATGATTTTATTGTAACTGAAAACACGGTGACACGGGTGGAAGACTGGTGTAAGTATTTACAAATAAGAAGATTACTAGGTTCGTAGTTAATCTTTAGTTAATTTTTGGCCAACGCTTAGCGCTTACTAGAACTAATAAAACTGAGCTAGATATAATATTGGTCCGAATCGTCTAACTTGTTTTCTAGATACAGATAATTTATTTTTAAACATGTTAATAAACTTTCCATGCCACTAATGTATAGACTAATTAAAAAAGACTTGCATTCATTGCATGTATGAGAATTCTGAACATAGCAACTACATAACTATACGTGTGCGAAAACTTCAAATAGGTATAATTTGAAATCTTAATGAACCAAAATAATGTAGCGCACATAGCAATTAACGGACGGATCTACCTCATTTTGTATCTAATCGAAACTTCAACCTCGCTCAGTCGTATATAGTGACATCCACATTACGCCACCTATTAATAATAGAAGCTGAAATCAGCCGCAAATTGCAATTTTCCCCAGGAGATAGATCAGAAATGACTCATTACGTTGAAAGCACAATGTCCACTCTTAACCGCGTCGCTCCGTCGTAACCAACTCGAAATTGTTTGTTACTAATTTCCCAGGATTCCGTTAACGAGGTTAAGATTTCCAAAATTGACTTTTGATTGGATTGAAACGTGAATTGTCAGAGATGAGCTCCCTCAGGGTCTGGACCATTGTAGTTATACTTTATCAAAGTGAGTTAGAGATTCGTTTTACACGATTTAATCAAGGAAAAGTTAAATTGCTATATTCCCCAGTTTCAAGATGATCTCGACTGTCAACTAACACGCAGTTAATTTATCTGATCGGCTTGCCAATCATTGTACTATTCAATTACCAAGAAAAACTGAGATTTTTTACTTTGATATTAAAGACGACAAATTAATTCTCAAAAAAAATGTTTATAACCTTAAAGTTAGTACAAAAGTTTGCATATCATATTATGTTGCCCAGTTTCTAGTTTTTGTATTTTGTATCGATTGAATTTTTGTATCGACTACGATTTAATACATGCAGCCCCTTCGGAATAATGCTGTTGGTCATAGCTGTGATCAGCAAAAACCTCTTATAATAACTTTTTATATAAATGCATATTTTTTGTAACTTTACGGTTTGCAACATGAATCCACTGGCCTCGAAGGTAGTTTAATCTAGTTTGGAGGTTAGGATAGTAATCAATTTATAGTTTGCAAAAGTATAACTTCGGTGTCAATAAACAATATTTTTGAAAATTCGAAATTTCTGGAACAGCGCATGAAATATCATTTACACATTGCGATGTCTCTAGGACTAAACTATCTCGGTTGACTTGAAAATCATAAGTTTTCGGATTTAGCACGGAAACTAGATCTACCAGATTAAACCTACGAGAAACCTTGACTAGTAGTTCAAAAAGTCCTACGTAAAGTACCATTGGTTATAGCTATGATCAGCCTCATCATCAGCTGGTACACCCTGGGCTGCCAGTTCGCTCCCACCAGCGATGAGCTGCACGAGGTCACGCTGCTCAAGCTGCTCTACCTCTACGACCCGGTGGCGTGTGGTAGAGTGCCCTTCTACAACATCACTATGAAGCATAACAACGAGTCGTACGCTACCGTCATGTGGCTCGTGAGAAACAATATGGCGTCTGCTTTCAGAAGGTAATGTTTGACTGACGTTCGCTCATTACTTTTATAAAGTGTTTAAGTAAAGTATGCATCAGATCGTAAAGAAATATTTTAGAAGATTGTTTTGAATTTAGTAGAATAGTCATCATTATTAGCCTACTATGAGACTATAGGGCCAGGCCTCTCTCCTTATAGGAGAGGGGATACGTAGTAGAATAGCCAAGCAACCTATTTCAGTTTAAAAGGCATGGTTGCGATTTTATAAAAAGCATTTAAAGTATGACACTTTGATGGACACATCATACAAACTAGTTCTTTGCAGCGCCTGTGAAGTGTGAGTTTCATTTGCAATCAGGTGGACTATCTGTATATTACAGCAATTATGACTATAAAAGTGTAATGTTATGTCTAAACGCGCTCTGGCCCTGGTTGTGTTTTGTGTCACAAATAATATCTTTTGTCAGCAAAATCCAGCTATGGCTGTGTCTCCACGCGCTATGGTTCGCGCTATCGGTGGCCAACATGTGGCACGGGCACCGTCACTGCGGCTTCTACGCGGTGGTGGTCCCCTTCACTGTGGCCGGCGTCACTCTGCTGGTCGTGGATCTGATCTACGTGGGGCTGTTCCTACAGAACGTTCCTTACACTGATTCTCAGAGTGAGTACATTACACTAGGGACGTGCGCGATTTACCCCACCTACTTTCAAATAACTTTTTTCTGAACGTCTGACATTAACCCTTAAATCGATGACGGGATTTCTATAATACGAACACTGCTCTTTAAAAGGTATTAGATTTCATTCAAAACCAAACGATCTTCCTGGAATGCCATAAAACCGCTGCTAATTTGTTATATATATTCAGGCTTTTTTGTGTTTTTATGGTATTTATTTGTCTTGGTCTGGCTGGTGGGAGGCTTTCGCCGTGGCTAGTTACCACCCTACGACGACAAAGACGTACCGCCAAGCGATTTAGCGTTCCGGTATGATGTCGTGTAGAAACCGAAGGGGTTTGGATTTCATCCTACTCCTCACAAGTTACCCCGCTTCCATCTTAGATTGCATCATCACTTAACATCAGGTGTGAATCAAGGGCCAACTTGTAGTAGATTAAAAAAATGGTATTTCTTTTAGCATTCGGGTATACATATAGTGAAACCCACTTGGCAGTAATCGCGGGCTTTTCTTATAGTAGAAAGCAGCTCCGATAGACATTTTATCACAAAGACAGAACCAATCGCTTGGAAGATCAATTAGCTTCCACTGTATTCATCACATGAAAGAATAAACACGCGCTTGTACAAATAGACGAGTAGGCTACATGATTATGACTTCTTTAACAAATGACAAGTTAGCCCTTAATTGCGATGTCATCTGATTTATAATGAAAATATGTATGATAATAGCGGCCTAACTAAGGAAGTGGTGCATGGGAATTTAACCCTACATCATTGATGTTCCCAGTACTCCTATAAAACGTTTTGCGTCATCTTTTATTATACGCATAGCTAAGGTCTCAAATGCCTTTTTGAGATCAGTTTTTTCTTATTCCTAGAACTTGGGTATCTTTAAAACAAGAGTGAATAGGCATTTTCTAAACAAGCGCGTCTCACTTTAGACCATAATTATCTATACTACCATCAGGTGAGGTCGTGGTCAAGAGCGAGCTCATTTCATTTAAAAAACATTGTTTTACCAAGAGATAATATCTATATTAGAACTTCGATTATCATTTCAAAGTCCTAATCATATTCATAAGAATATGTATACAGAAATCTTTACCAAAAGATACCAGTAGGTATCATTATTACAACCCTTCAGTCTAAATGTCAACTAAATGAGTTATTTTATAATAAAACCAATTTACATATTTTGGTCGTAACTCTGTTATAAGATTGGGTACTTAATAATTCTGGGAACTCAATTTAATAACGTCCCTTCTGACCTCTATTACCCGGGTTAAGGGGCTATGGGATGTTCAGAAATATAATAGAATCGTAAGTCGAATATATACAATAAATATTATCAGAAATTCCTCTTCTAGCACTTACTCCTGGAGCACCCAAATGTTTGGGGTGTTAATCTGCCTGTTGTTCCAGTAGTTAGCCTATTTAGTTTTGGATCACGTCCTGTGTCCGAGTCCTCGGGCTGGCTGTGAAATATTACACCTTGAACCTTGACTTGAATTTCTTGCGCTAACCTGCACAACATTGGTCCTAAAACAATGTTTACGTTTTAGCGAAAAAGGAATCTCAATATAAGACTTTGAACAGCTCAATACAATAAAGAGATAGACATTCCTCCATACAAGAAAAGAGATATGGAGCTAAAACCACGTTGCTGCGATGTGGCTTGGAAAACTACTCCGATCACAACGTCGTGTCTATTTTTCCTTTCAATATTACCGTAGTTTATATTCTAAGATAAATAAATAAATATTTTCTTCTTTATTCTAAAAATCAAATATTTTTCAGTTGCCACCCTTAGCTTCATGAATACCAGCTTCCCGGGGAGCCTCAGGTGGATACACCGGCCCTTCCCCTGGCCGCTGGAGTACGTCTCTGATAAGGACACCACCTGGATCTCCTTGTTATTCGCCTACATCAGCGGCAGGGGCATCGTGCAGTGGATCATAAATTATTGGATGATCCAAGACAATTATTACGAAGGTCTTGAAGCTTTCCGTAAGTTTTTAAGAATATACTTAAAATGGAGTAGGTACTTCAAAAAACAAAAATTATTATATTTTAACAGACCTCATTCTTTCTATCATCATACACGTTTTATGTAAGTACTTAGGATGATATTTGATATATTTTGACTCCATAACAATCAATATTAGTGATCGGAGCAAGAGCTTAAGTTGTGGCTTGTAGATGCGCGTAACCACCAACCAACAACTTCATGATTTCGGGCCATTGCTGGGTATTTAAGGGGCTCAGGACTTGAAGTATGACATACCTTATAATCCGAAGCCACATAAACCAGTGGACCAACGAGACAGTTTCTAAAAGAATATATAGAAATATTTATATTTACAATAGCAATTCGTAATAATTTACATTTTAATGTATTGGTACCGGAATATTACAGACCGTCTTCAAAAGGAGACATCACGGCAGAGATCAAAGGCGTGAACATCCACAATCAATCTCTTATTCCTTTTGTTTGTGCCGCTACAAAGAGCTGGATACAGAAGACGCTGTTTTATGTTAACGCGGATTATCTTCACAAGTATAATATTGTACCAAATAAAGATATACTTTGTGTGCGACATATTTTTAGGAATGAAACGGTATCAAAGAGCTCCTTCGTATTATTATATTGAGTTCATTTCTGTAACGCGTATATTATGAGCTTTTTGCTGAAACTTCTATTGTTTGTTTGTAGGTACAGTAATACTAGATGGAATAAACAAATGGCCCATCTTATGTTAAGCATCAAACTATCGCTTACATTAGAGCAACACGTCATACAATGCCGAATATGTCTGTCATTGCACCGGCAACCATATAATAGGTTAAAACCTTTAAATTGGCATTCAGTCGAGTATAACTTTGTAGCTAGAGGCTTGTTACCTACCCCCGTTGACCACCAACAACAGCTCTATGAAAGAATTATAAGGAAAATTTGATCTTGGACTTGGCTATTTACATAAATGCGTAAAGCAGACCTCATAATATAGTACCTAACGCTCACAGGTCTGTTCCGTGTGATGCGTCACAGACTTCGTTCAAGCAACAGGTCTCAATGTTGTGATCTTATTTTATGTAAGGAAACACATAATTGCGTTACAGAGACCGTCACAAGTAATGATCTTGATTGTTGGCTATTTTTAATTGGCAATGAACTAATATAACCTATAAGAAACAATGCCTTGGAGCATAGAACAAATTGGTTTATTCAAATATCGTTAGCTTACAAGCACTTTTAAAAAGGCCATTTCATATGTTTGTAGTGACTCTACAACCGGTTCGGCAGGCAGTCAAATGGTAAGAAGAGCCGGCAAGAATCATACTGCTCCAATATAAATAGCCAGACATACTATGCTTATTTGACTTTGTTTAGTTAACGATAATGCCCGGGACACATCGACGGAGACGCGAGAGTATAACAGGTCTGCTAGCAATCAATAGCCTTAACCTAGGGCCTCATTAGCCGTAGTCCCACAGACAGAAACACTTTACCACTGACATAGAGCGACTAACAAAGACACCATATTGAATTCGAATATTCCCAAAGAGGCAAATAATAATTTGACTCGGCTAACACGCTAACATCTACGTCACTAACGACACAAAGCGCTTTGCGTGCATTAATAATTCCGATCTACCCGCAACATAGTGTTTTCCAAAATTCCATTAATGGTGTGTAGGAGGTACTCACAGCATAATTTGCACAGAGAGCTATATATCTCAATTCGAAATGTAGTGTTTGGCTTAATCGATGTTTATAATCGGTTTTCAGAAAAGTATTTGTTACATTTAGGAGAAGATTTCGTTTTAGGTTTCCGACTTTAAGTTATTTACCGTTACTTTGAAAAATGTAGAAAGTAGGAAATATAAAGAACTTGACGCTTCGCTTTGCTTCTAATCTGAGTTAAGGCTTATAGTTGTCATCAAGCCATGTCCGTCTGTTTGTCTGTCTGCTATTTAGAGACTATTAATTCTAGTACCAATAGTTATAATTAAAACTATATATATAATAATAAGCTGTAAATTAAACAGAAGTTTGAAAAACAACCAACAAGTCTAATTTAACACTGCTTAAGCAATATATTTTCTAATTGTGCACATTAGTGACACAAAGGCGAGCTTATCGCTGTAAAAGATGTTCTGCAGCCATTGTCCGAGCCTTATCTAGCTTCGCAGCAAAAAGTTTACTTTACTAATGGACTCCGCTATTTATATTACAGTCATAAAGAGACCTCGAGCTAAATGGCGACAACGACTTTATAAAAGGAATTTGTAATTTCTGAATTAACTGAAATAATACAAGAAAAGTCGTGGTAGAGCTTTTCGTGTAGTACTGCCATCTTTTTTGTGGCTAATAGACAGGAATTTGTTACCGGTCTTAGGGAAGTCGTACTTGTTTGTGTTCACATAATCTTATAACGTAACACTTTAGTTTCAGAGCAAGTGGGCTTAACATCAGGTGGCCTATTAGCTTGTTCCATCAAATATTTGTATGGTAAAACTATTGGTATTTATGTATATTCGAAGAGCACATCATGACCTATCCCTTTTAAAATCATTCAGACGAGGATTTCACCCACGGATACGGAGGAGGAGGACTGGTACACTGGGGCTAAAACATTAAGATGTTCTCAACGTTTCTCTAAGAGGAGGTCGGTGATTCACAGAAGACGCTGTAGAGACCTATTCAACCCTTTTTTATTCATTTTGCCTTCGGACACGTTCTGACGATTCTTTTGCGCTCGTCAACACCCCGGAGACGCCGCTGAGGTTGCGCACGGTACCTACTGCAATTACTCGATTAGAAATAAGTACCAGAGGAGAATTCCCTATTTAGAGTGATGCGTTAAGTAGGTAACCTATTCACAAACAAAATACAAATCACTATAATATAAAGTGTAGATATTTTAAGCAAGAATTTAAAGTCTATAATTTCACATCTCCTAGCTGCGGGCGTGTGGAGATTCAAGGAATTATTCACGAGTAGTTTTCTGTTTCACGGAATTTTAAATTGCTCTTTTGATAAAATAATCCACTGGTTTTAATCAAGGATTTTTAGTTCAAAAGACTTTATTTATTTAATCTTTCCAGTCAAATATACTTTCTGCACTAATTAGTAGGTACAGTCACTAGATATAGGCAAACTTGACTTTTCAAAAGATCTTATACCTACCGTAGGCATACTATCTTCTATACACGTATTATAACCGAATTACCACAGACAAAGTGCGATTTAGTAAGCTAAGAACGGACTTCTACTCCCACGGCAATGAGCTCTATGCGAGTGAAACCGCTGAACTCAACTAGTTAGAAACATAAAAACATTGTCGTACAAGAGGTCGTACGCGGTTTCACTCGCGCAGTCCTCTTTCCTGTGGGAATTTTGTGATTAAATGTGTTATGTAAGGGATATTATTGTTAAGTTTCATTATAATCCATTTAGTAGTTTGTGTGAAAAAGTAACAAACATTCATCTATCCACACATACAAACATTCGTGTTTATAATATTAACAGGATAAATGAGACATTATTACACAACGATGTAACTAACACACTTGCAAATAATTAATGAAACTGTAACGGCACTTTTCCTGGAAGCTTTCCTCACAGCTTCAATGTATCTCATTATTGTAACTCAGTATAATGAACAACTTTGTGCGAACGATACCGTTGTAGTCGAGACTATAGTGTTAATACGTCGAGCGTTTATAATAAAAGATTGTCCTATTTATTATAAAGCACCGGATTGAGGCGAAGAATAGCTTTTGTATCCATTCAGTTTCGTTGTTTGTCGTTTTTATACCCGTGGTCCTAGTAGGTCGCTCTATTCAAAGACTGGGTTATTTTTCGTAGCAGCCATTAGTGCTTCAGACAAGAATATTTTGTAACATCCATAAGAATAATGTTCATTGAAAGTAATCTCAGCAGAAGCAATAACAAAAAGGCAGGCCGACAGACAGATATACAGACGTGGCGGAAGACTTGATTACAATCTATATATATATATATATATATATATATATATATATATATATATATATATATATATATATATATATATATATATATATATATATATATATATAGAGAATTAAGAAATTTTAATGGATATTTGTCCCTCAATCTCGGTTGAACAGGTGAATGGATGGATGGAAGGTTTTGCATAAATTGACACAAATATGTACGACGATTATTGTTGAAAAATTTTTAACAAAAAATAGAACCGACTCAAAACGCACTAAAAAGTAAAAAAAGAACTGTGTCATTTAGTTGCTTTAATTTACTTAAGCATATCTATGAAGTCGGTGCAAGCCAAAGCAGTTTGTGGGTTCTAGGTAACGTCCTTAAAGTAGAAACCCTGTTTGGCACCGACTCCTAGATATGCTTAAGTAAATGACACAGTTATTTTTAACTTTTTAGTGCGTTTTGAGTCGGTTCTATTTTTTGTTAAAATTTTTATTTCTTACTTTTTAGTGATTTATCGCCACGTAACGTACTCGTACTATATATACTGTCATAGTATATCATACGGCATTAGTAGCCAAAAAGCTACCGATACCGAGACAAAAACCGAAATCGCTGTAAGCGTGCCTCCAAAATTTGAAGAGTTCCTTCAAATTCCCCAGGATATCATCATCAGATCCTAACATGACAATGAGACCACCTTGGAAGTATGCCCTTTCTAATAAAAAAAGAATTATCAAAATCGGACAACTCTGTTATGCGTGGTCATACATAAAAAAAAATAATAAATATACGTGTCGAATTGAGAACTTCCCTCGTTTTTTTTCGTCGGTTAAAACTGTAGTGCCGTTTGGAAATCGTTGTGTTATACCTCTGAGGTATAACAAAACAAAATATAGCAGGCTTGTTCTTTTTATTAGGACTATATATCAGCCTATGCCTATTCTTTGTTTAAAAAAAAATAACTAAATACTTTTTTTCTAGTGTTCTTGGAGTTGATTCGGATGTGTGATGGATTGGATTTGAGATGGACTAGTTGATTTATAATTTGTTATGTAGTGATATTGTCTCTACAGCAATACCAGTTTATATGTCCACTACGAATATTATAAAATACAGAAGATTCGCTACTAAAATATTATCAATTATTTTGATGACAACAATGTTCCCCGACGGTATTTTAATACCGTATAATAATCTATTAATTCATAAATTTCCGAACTGATGTTTATATTAAATTCCAACTAAAAGCAATTTATTAACATAATGAATTCGAGCATCAACACTTTTAAGCTGTCTACCAAATTATTTACTAACTTATCATAACGCGGGAAACTGGAATATTCTTGCGGTGTTAAATTTTAATGTTTACCGTCTGCTACCAAGTCCCAACAATAGAAGAAGAGGCTGTGTGTTTACCTGAATTTCGAATTTTTATAAAGTCTGAAAACAATTCATGCTCCTACTGTTACTAATTACGGTAGGTACCTTTCTATACATTTTGGAATGCCGTTTTTTTGGAAGGTAACATACTTTAGAAGTCCCTCCACATAATAAAATGTAATACTTTTCTATTTCTTTTTCCTAATAATTTGAGTAATCATATCCCCAGTGATCAAACACTCACCTCGTCTTTTTTATTTCGGCCCGGAAGAAAATATGTTAAAAGCTAGACGAATTATGATTTGGATCTTTAAAACCGCTACCTTTCATAGTCCTACTTTACTTCTCTCGTAGATAGATAGATATTTGGGCTGACCAACCTTATTAGAATTTTAATGAATTAAAATATGTCGAATGTAAAATATAACGTTAAAAAAATCTGTTTATTTTTCCCTAGGAGAGCATTCAAGACAAATAAATTATGCATTGAATAAACGTACTCAATTTCAAGGACCTTTAAAAAATGAAAGTACCTTTTGTTCCAAAATCCTTCAATTAAAAAGTTCCCCATCAGCACGAAGTCAACAGATCTGCTAATGTACCGCCGAGGGTCCAATCCATTAGCGCGCCAATGTACACAGCACCGACAATGAAACCCTTGCGTTTAAAAAATAAACGGCACGGTTAAAGGATCGCCTGGGACTCCAATAATAATGCGCTTCTTTGTGAACGAACAGAAAATATTGGAAAAGCTACTATTCGTAGGTACATTGGGTTATTTATTATTATCCTAACTAATATTATAAATGCGAAAGTAACTCTGTCTGTCTGTCTGTCTTGCTTTCACTCAACTACTACTGAACCGATTTAAATGAAATTTGGTACACAATAAGTCTAGAGCCTGAAAAAGGACATAGGCTACTTTTAATTGCGAAAAAAGGGTTATAAGGGGTTAAAGGGGGGATGAAATGTTGTATGAATGTATCGTCATTTTGAAAGCTTAAGACCTATTTCTTAGGCAGTTGATTAGATATTAATAAATATGACATTCAAAGCTTAGAAAAATTAGGCTGCCGTAATAAATAATTCCACGCGGACGAATTCGCGGGCAAAAGCTAGTTTATTATAAAACGCGAAAGCGCTACTGTTTGCACACCCTTACTTAGTGCAATGATATTAATGTTTATAAGTCAAAGTAAGTTTGTTTGCTTGCTTGCTTGATCCGTTTAGATGCATAAATTGCCTACTAATTATCCTAAAACTAAACTTAAGAATTACAGAAAACAACATAGAACGGGAGACTATTCTCAATGAAATACACCAGAAAAATTAACTTTTTTCGAGGTAAAGAGCGAAGCGCAAGCAAAAAGGCAGTATCTAGGTATAAGCGAGAAGGTATCTGACCGACCGTTCACAAATTTTTAAAACTTTAGCAAAGTAGGTACTAGTCACAATAGACATTCCAAACATACGCTCATAGTCTCAAGCTCAATTATATTTATTTCCAGTAGGCTATTATACACTTTAAGAAACACTTTGTTAATGCGTAGTGACTGACGAATTATGGAGATAAAATCTTCAATTATGGCATTATTATGGCTATAAAATGTATTAACCCATACAACGTTCTTGTTTAAATCATATTTTAAAAATAATACGATTAATTAAATGTTAATTGTTTATTATTTAATATTAATATCTTTCTCTATAAAATTACACAGTAGTTTCAGTCCATTACACAACATCGACAAGCATCCATGACACACCCTCTAGGGGCCAAACACAAACAGAGGCGCGCGGTCACTCAACTGCAATCTCGCTAAGTACTTCATATTCTGAAGATCACTCTCTGTCACGTACTCCACCCTCTGCAACTGCCCATTTGGCAGCAGCAAGTAGTATGTTCCGACACTCTTCTGCACTTCCACCGGTTCTACTAAAGTCTCTACTTGTTTATTAGTACCATCTGGCTGTCCGTAAGTTTGATCTGGTGCTCGATAAGTCATTGTTTGCTCCTGGGGTAAAGAGAAGGGCTGTCCATCTGGTTTCCATCCAGAAGGTGGGTAAGGCCCAGTCACTTCAGGAGGTCCATAAGTGTCCGTCGGTGATGGAGTAGTATCGATGGGTAAAGTGAATTCTTGCCCATCTGGCTTCCACCCACTAGCTGGGTACCCGTTTGCTTCCGGTGGTCCATAAGTTTCCGTTGGTGTAGGAGTAGTGTCTATTGGAAGAGTGAAAGCAGCGCCAGATGGCTTCCAGCCTGATGGGGGATAAGGTCCACCAGCGGTTGTAGACTCTATTGATGAGTCTGTGGTGGTAGGGGCCAACTCTTGTCTCTGAGACCTGAACCTCGCAAGAAAGCGAGGCGGTTCAGCCGTTGTAGCCATAATTAAAGATAAGATAACCAAACACTTCATTGTTAAACTAAGAACTGATCACTTGTCTAAATGATAAACAACAATTAACTGATGACCAACTAATCTCTGGTGCCTAATTTATACCACTATTGATGTGTTAAATGACTCTTTGTATATCATATTTGGTGCAGAGCTAAGGTTACCATGAGGATAGGCTAATGAGTGAATAGTGACGCAGGACACGTGTGTAGTGACTGTTATTGAACTGAGTGACGTCAAGCATTGAGGATCCTTGAATGATTGAACAGTCATTTTGGAAAAACATATTGGTAAACATTATGCCAGGGGACTGACCTAAAACAATGGCTTCTGGCGTTATTGTGTGTGTCCTTATTTAGTTACATCACGGTGTAACGAGTCTCTCTCTAAGAAGGCTCTGTGAGATATTGACAGTAGTTGTCAATTCCATTTGAATCTTCACCGATCGCTTTCATATTTATTTATCGTGCTCTGACAGGCATAGCACCAGCAATTCACTAGACCCGCGCTGAGTATATTAATTACTCACAATTGAAAAGAAAAAATAACTCAAAATTTCATAAGGACCTCATATCCGATTTTTTTATATTATAACCTAGCGCTTGACTGCATTGCAGCCTACATTGGAACACACTTCCATAGAAGATGCCTATTCATGTCGACTTGATGATACACAAATTGTGGGTGGTAGGGAAAACGGAAGCTGGAAGGGCATTCCATATCTTCTGATCATTATATCATAAAGTAACCACTAAATAAGACTAAGAATATTATTACGTATAATTTAATAACTATAATATAATAACAGGTAACACTCACATTGTAATGTCTAAACTGATTATAATGAAACTCACGTCGCCCCACAATGGCGCGGCGTGACATGCAGAGCATACTGTCGATGGGCACGTGCGATATTAAGGTCAAATGCACTCATTAATGTACACTTGTTTACTGTGTTTTAATCACCTAACAATTTCAATTAAGCTTCGTAGGCTTAGTTCAAATTGTACTCGATTTATTCGATGTATGTTAATTTTGAACGGCTTGTGCTTTACTATAAGTCGTAAATCTAAAATTAAAGCTATTAGGATCCAAAACGCTCTAATCTTAGGAAAAAATAATTCTGTCATATTATATCCTTACTTTAAAAGCTTATACGTATGGACGGAAAAATCTTTGTTACTCTTTCACTCAAAAACTACTAAATGGATTTTGATGAAACTTCACAATAATATAAGGTACATATCAGAATAACATAAAGGCTACAATTTATCCCGAAATTCTCACGGGAACGAGAGTTACGCGAGTAACTCTCGTAAAAACTCTCGTTGTAAAATTGCGATCGAGGATCCCACTCGTAACTTGCCGTTAAATACTTACGATGCATTTTCCTTACCTAAAGTGCCGTTCTACGTCGACTCTCTCTCTACTGCTCTCTATTGCTCCCGTGGCAATACAGGCAATAATCGTAAGCGTAAAAACGTGTCCTGCCAACACAAAGAAAAACTCACCGCTCTGCAGCCTGGTTCAGTTTTATCTGCAAAAATAAATGGAATTTAATTGAAAAGGTCCGTCGCAAGGTTTTATATAAGAAGTGCCTTACGGCGGTTTGATTGTTTAATTTGGTTTTTGACAAAGTTATAATACATTTTCAAGCAACTTAAAAAAAGGTTCGCAAAACGAAAAAGGGTCGCAAATTGTTGTATATTACTGTTAAATGTTTGTTACCTCAGTACTCCGTCATTTTTAAACTGATTCTGAAGATTCTCTTTTATATGTAGACGCATGTCTTTTTTGCAAGTGAGCATGAGCAAAACCCAAAACCCCTCATTTAGTTCGGCCTCGTCATCGTTGAGGCTGTGTAGTTAACTTTTATTATTTAATTCTCTGCCATGTTCGCCTAGAAACCTCTAATACCGTAACGTCACTAACATCATGTGACATCACAGACGAGAGATAAATATAAAAGATAAATACACTAAACATAAGTTAGGTAGTTACCTACCTACGTCTGTTAACTTAATTTAAAAAGTGCTATCAACTTTAGTAACAACTTTTATGACATAATTTACGGTCCCATTTAAGAGGAAATAACTGAAAAGCGTGAATAAACATTTTATTCGTGCTCGGGCACTCGGGCAGCGCCCTGGACCTTTATCATGCCATTTTAAGTTTATCTTTGGACAATTACGCGAGGCCCGCGGTTAAACTAAAAGGTTCATTGTCTAACTAAATTTATTTATATTGTGCTGCTCGAATATTCCTGCGGTAATAAAAGTAGGGTAATATGAATGGAACAGGTCATTTGAGAGCTCCATTAAAATATTGTATTTAACTTCAGGCTGTATATTACCACCTTTCCCAATGCCTTTAATGTAGATTGTAGAGGCTATTTATTTTATAGCGCCTGCTCAAATTAAAAAGCAAATATGCTTAGTTAGAAATTAAAATGCAATTTGAACTTTGTAATGATCAACTCTTTTTAAAGTTTTATGTTTATGTACCTATACAAGTATGATAGTTAACTATGGAGTTAGGAATTAGTATTAGAATTAATAGTTGCTTTGAGGTGAAAGTATCAATGAGCTTAACTAAATAGATATTATAAGACGCATTTTTTATACATTCCTTGGAATAATTTTTCAGAAGTCATGTATCAAACAATACGTCAAGATTTACATGTTACGAACTACGTTTTTGTATTATTAACTACCTTATTTTTCATTCAGATTACAACTATGAGATTAAGCATAGTTTTAACTTAATAAGCCTTGTTTCAGTAAAATAAACAATACGTATAAGAAAAAATGTCAGAAAAACCATTCATAAACAACATGGAATAGAAAGATAATTGAATACCAAATATGACAGCAATTTGTAGAAACTGTTTTATATTAAAATGCGAATGATTGTCTTTCAATAGTGAACAGTAAGCCGGTCACTGAGAACCACTCGTACATAATGAACTAAATCCAGCGGCGGCGGCGGTTGAAGCGAAGACAAATCCTTTCACTAACAGTGCAAGAGCGGTTCGTTTTATGCAATTATTTTCCATCCGATATTAAAATCTTTCAACTGAATGCATACAGAATCCAATATGATTTTTTAAATAAAATTAATTGACTATAATCTGATTGACAAGTTTATCGTATTTATTTTGCGACTGATTAACTGACACATTGATAATTCTCAAAGACTTTGGACAATTTTCACCAAATAAATACAAGGATTGAACTGTAATTTAAAGTATATGTACATATATGGTTAGCCCGCCTGCTTGCATTGGAGTGGCATGGTGGATCTAAACTCCATATCTCTTTGAAGCCTAACCCCTCAGTGGGCTACTAAAATAAATACCGATGATATCCTCCGAAAAAATATTTGCCATGGGGACCTATCCGCCTGAAACTACCGTATAATCTAATATATAACTAAACTAATTTTATAATATCTAATTATAAAATATCTAAGTAACCTTACTTAACTTGAAAACATTAAACAATAAAAAGTGGGAAAACAAAATCATCATCATTATCAGCATTATCAGCCTATTAAAGGCAAGGCCTTCCTCCTTACAGGAGATGGGGTATGGAGCGTACACCCACCACGCTGCTCCAATGCGGGTTGGCGGGCTTTGGGTGATAATATTTCATTTATTAACGATCACTATCAGATGTTGATGATAGTGACCGGGACCGACGGCTTGACGTGCTCTCCGAGGCACGGGGGTGTAACACCACCAACTTCCAGACTCCGGGCTTGGAAGGTACTGAAGATTTCGTAGAAGAATGAAAAAGCTCAGAATTATTCCATGACCCGACCCAGCCATCGAACCCAGGACCTCGTGATCGAAGCCAATGAGGCAGTAATTTATAATATAATAATAAAAAACATTAGGTAGAAAAAGTAAACTAAAACTAACAATACTTTAAAACTGTAATATTTTACACATTACGAGTATAATAAGTATCAACTCCTAGATTAATCTACTAAACCAAATTAACTATTTACGTTATTTGCTTTCCAAAATTAAACTAAATCCAAAGTTAAACTAGGTACATACATGCTTGTAAACTATGTGATAATCATCGTCTAACAACATAATGGGAACACTTTCTAAGAATCCTCAAGAGAGTTAGCTATCAGAAACAACGAGCGGCTCGTTATAATTTGGCAGAATCGACGGAATCTCGTTACTGCGCCCACGTGCTGTTTGCCTGGGTATTCCTATTAGTATGCTAAAACGTTCGGCAGACGTCTGGGCGGCTTAAGATTGAAGTTGTTAGCGGACAACCGGTAAAATTTACACATTAAGAACTAACTATTATTATATAACTAAAATACAGCCTACGACTTCGTCAGTGCCAAAAATTCATGTATACCTAGTTGAACCATTTTATGAGTTTTGGAAAATCCTTTGTCAGCGCACGCCTGCATCATAATACCTATTTGTGTGCAAAACTTCAGCTCAATCCGTTCAGTGTTTTGAGTTGTGCGTTTATATATCAATCAGCTGAGCCCCGTGCGTATTTCATAAACTTTTGTTATTTACTCCTGTGCCAAATTTAACTCCGATCCGTTTAGTTGTAGAGTAGGAAACATTCATAATATAGCCATTAGATTTTCTAATATTGGTTTCCTTATTTGGTTTTTGCTTCAAAACCATCCTACAAACCATTAGAATTAACCTTTTTATAAATTTTTGTATTATATAACACTGTTAAAAATTAAAAAAAATATATGTAAATAAAAATAAATGAGAGTCTATGGAGAACCTTAAGCTAATTCCTTATTATGAATGTATGACAAAATATAGAGATCGACGTTTATGTACATATCTGATTTATTGCAATCACACTAACTACATGGTTGGAGACAGTGCTGTCAAATCTAAACTCATTATCATGGAATCACTATTATATTCATAATATGGAATATAATAGTGATTCTAATAAACATTTATTTCAAAAACACAAAATAAGTCAAATATTGTTCAATCTTGTGACTTGAACCCTATGCAAACTTCAAAGGATAAAACAGCACTTTAGCAATTAAATAGTTAATGGAACGTCGTAGGTATGGAAATCTTATAGAATTAATGCAAAGTTTGCAATCGCCTGGAATCACTAGAAATTCGCAATATGCACCCTAACGGTCGGGCCATGAAACTAGAACTTATCCTAACTGAAATACTGACATATTTTTGGAATAGTGTGACTTGAGTTTTATGCAATTTTATATTTATTTACTACTAAAGAACACCCGCGGTTATACCCATTACCGTTCCTGTAGATATTTCGGGATAATCCAGGGTATGGATCAATCTTCATTCTTAATTTCAGTCACATCGAGTTAGTAATAGACGTGAAGAAATAATAAACACACACACACAAACTCTTATAATATTAGTGTGATAATTTGTAATCAGACTATCCGTAAAAGACCAAAGTGCAACAAATAGTTTATTTTAAACTCAATACTATTGTTTTTCCGAAAGCATAAATGCTTATTTTCTACACATACTCTCCCTCTATCCGGTATAGTTGTTATCCAACCTTGACCCGAGGGTAGCTCCTATCAAACACTAACCAAATATTTACCGTAAAACAGTTAAAGTGAACCGCACTCCGCAAGCGGCGACAACCAATCCAATTTGTATACCGACCAAGTGTCAAGATCGAGTTATCCCGCGAGACTTCCGGGACTAGTAAGGGCGAGGTGGAGGTACACGGCCATGTTAAATAGTGAATAATGTATTTATTTTCGTAATCACCAACTAAGTCATCCAGATCCGACAAAAGACCATCGACGTACATTTCATTCTTCTAATAGATATCTTGCAATGCTTTTATTGTATGCAGAGGGTGAAGTGAATATTCGGATTATCGTAATATGTGAAGCCAAACATTCGCGAATCGGTTTCAGGAGCTTTGGCAACAAGCAATTCGTGAAGTGAGTCTGATATTTGTGTGGCCTTTAACAAGAATGCATAAATAATGCGTTTCGCTCCAAGCTGTAGAAATTACGAGTAGTTCTAGTTGTCGCTGTCGTAAATAAAAATGTTATCAACATAGTAGATACATTTACCGAAATATTGTAGCTTTTGAACCATGCATGTAAGGAAAATGGTTCTATCTGTAAGTAGGTACTTAAATCATCCTTTGAAGTAATTTGATACATCCTTGGAATTAATAATGGTACAGTGACACAAAGCGCAAAAATAATCTGATACATTCTGCCAGAGGCGAGCACGGTGAATTTTTGGAAACATCCCTGCACAAGCCAATATTGTTATTAAGCGAATTCCCAAAATAAATTGGAAATTGATTTGTAATGTTCTGCGATTTTCCTCTTGAACTAATTTTAATAATTCCTGATCATTATTTTAAATTAAATAAAGAGTTTTGACAATTCACTAACTAGCTGTGCACACGTTCACGTTTGAATATATATATAGACTAGCTGTTGCCCGCGACTTCGTCCGCGTGGACTTCGATTCAGTAACCAGTAGATAAAGTTAGTATTGACATAAATAAATAAAATTAGTATTGCTAAAAACTATTTACAAAGCTTTTATATACACTTAACACAGTTTGATGTAGTTCTTTCGGAAGCCAGAATGTAGAGTGAATCTGGACTGGTGACGCGAGGGCAAGCAACATAGAGCTTTCCATGTGAGAAGCTGCTTGTCCTAAGGTCGACTCCAGCCAGTGGCTGATCCAGCTTTCAATTTAGTTACAAAGTATTACGTGAATCCATTAAGAAATTTAAATTTTCAATTTACCCCCATTTTCTCCCCCTAGGGATTTATTTTCCCCCAATTTCGAAAAATCCGAGAGAGATTTCTCCGAGAATCCGAGAGAAAATTGTTAGCTGACCTCTACTCGGCGAAAGGCATATTCCTACCAAATTTCAAGTCGCTACGCCTTATGGTTCCAGAGAAATCGTCATGAGTCAATATATAGGTGGGGATCTCTTATATATATATATATATAGATCAAAGTAGCCCATAGTCTATTCTAAAGTATAACTATATATACTTATCTGTACATATATTTATCTGTACATTATTTAAATAAGTTTAGTTGTATGTATGGTATATTTATGATATATACCATACAAAGATAGATTAATCTGTGATTTTTATCCATCTATTCTTAAGTTAGATATGAAGTAATGGACTCGACTTCGACAGTACATTCAGGTGATAAACGAGGAAAACATCTGAAACCCTTACTAATATTATAAAGACGGAAGTTTGTATGTACGGATGGATGGATGTTTGTTACTTTTTCACGCAAAACTACTAAATGGATCTTGTTGATACTTCACAATAATATCGCTTACATATCAGAAAAACACAGACTACATTTATATATAAGAAGTTCCGTATCTTACAGAAAATACCATCCACATTGTGAAAATATAATCCTTACCCATACCTGCATAAAAATTCACAGAAAGGGTACAAAGGGCGGTTCAATGGAGATCACTCTTAACTTTGAAGAGCACTCTGCAGTTGCATGAACTCCATATTCAATATCAATATCGTACAATATGTATATGTACGCGTTAGGGCCAGTGCATATTTGGCGTAGCACAATGCTTTTCAAGCTGAATAACATGATATGGCCGAACAATAACAAACATAACATACCGGATATTGTCTACTAAAATAATTCATCATAATTAGTCTACTAAAAAAGTAGAACATGTGTTAAACCAGGGTGTCTAACTCCATACAAAACTTTATTAAAATAGCTCCAGCCCAGATTTGTTTTTAGCGTTCGGACAATCATTACAATTCCTGGACATAGATTATATCTATATTATGTAGTAGCTTAAATTATAATATGTAATACATTTTAGAAGGTTCCTAATACTCGAAGTTGACGCTCGCAGCGCGGAATATTTGTACCTATATTACAATTCGTGGCCCGTAAGTTACATTATCCATGTGTATTTTAATCACACTGTACCTTCAAGTGACAATGACAAGAACGAATAAATCGTACCTCATATATCAAGTGAATCGGCGACAGAATTTAATTTCAACTCCGAATATCTCTACCTTGAACATAGTTTGAGAGATAGACGGGTTTAATAAGTCAGACGTGAGTAAATAGCTAGGTACCTTACAAATTAACAGTTCACAACTAAATACTAATTTATGTAACAATAATAACACTATATATTGTTAAATGAATCATAAAGCAATGCAAAATTTAATATATTTTATTTAGCAATTTATGATGTTACGATGTGTATTTGTATATTTTGAGATCTCGGAAACATGCCAAATTAATAAGAAAATGTATATTTAACGCACAGACTTCTTTTCCGTAGAATTTTATTATTATATATTATGTACAATTGTACATAGATTTATATTTAACAAAACAGAGAATTTCTCTGTTAGGTATAATTGAGTTTTGAAGTGCCTGTTTCCTACAGAAAATGATAATGTGATACCGGTTTTTCCATAATTTGAATATAAATGTCAACGAGTTGATGCCAGATAGTTACAATGTATCGCGCGTTACTTATTTGTCTATTTATTTGCGTAAGTAATAAATAAGTGTACAAGTACAAATTAAAAAAGTATTAATACAAGTAGTTTGCTTTACGAGCTTTTTACATCTTGTGCTAATGGTTTTAAACTTGTGAATGTGACCGCCTGCAGTGTAGTAGTCTCTTAAGATTCCTCACTCTTTTTTAGGTTTTTGTTCACTTCTTTAATGTACATTTCAGCAAAATGCTCAGGCTATCCGTGTCTCCGTGGAGCAGGGAGTGTTGCAAGGAGAGCAACTAACGACAGTTACAAAAGATGCTACATACTACAGCTTTAAAGGAATACCATACGCCGCCCCACCAGTTGGCAAACTAAGATTTCAGGTAATATTTTTTGCTTTTTAACCGACGAAAAAAAACGGAGGAGGTTCTCAATTCGACACGTATATTTTTTTTTTTTTTTTTTTATGTATGACCACGCATAACTTTTTGCAGAGTTGTCCGATTTTGATAATTCTTTTTTTATTAGAAAGGGCATACTTCCAAGGTGGTCCCATTGTCATCATGTTAGGATCTGATGAGGATATCCTGGGGAAATTGAAAGAACTCTTCAAATTTTGGAGGCACGCTTACAGCGATTTCGGTTTTTGTCTCGGTATCGGTAGCTTTTTGGCTACTAGTGGCATATAATATACTATGACAGTATAGTACGAGTACGATACGTGGCGATAAATCACTAAAAAGTAAGAAATAAAAATTTTTAAATAAAAATAGAACCGACTCAAAACGCACTAAAAAGTAAAAAATAACTGTGTCATTTAGTTGCTTTAAATTACTTAAGCATATCTAGAAGTCGGTGCCAGCCAAGGTTTCTACTTTAAGGACGTTACTCAGAACCCACAAAATGCTTTACTACGTAAAATAAAGGTTCTTTAAACTTGGCTGGCACCGACTTCATAGATATGCTTAAGTAATTTAAAGCAACTAAATGACACAGTTATTTTTTACTTTTTAGTGCGTTTTGAGTCGGTTCTATTTTTATTTAAAAATTTTTATACATAAATAAAATATAAATAACTAAGATTATAATGAATTATAAGTGCATTTTCATAAAATTTATAAACATTAAATCACATTACAGTTTGACATTAGTTACAAATTGCGTCTATGACGTATAATTCTTATTTTATAACTAGCGGCATGTAAGTCTAGCGCTGAACGTAACGTAGAAGGGATGGCTGCGCATCGGTACCGTCGCGTACGCAATACAATATTTACTTTAATTACCTAATTAATAGCCAAATCATGTTACAACATCGTTTTAATCTGTGTGTGTGTGTACGTTGCGTGCGTGTTTGTGCTTATATATGTTATAGTTTATAGTTCTAATTTCCAAAGATTTCGTATTACTTAAGACATAATTATATAGTATAGATAGTTACTATGAATGAATAAATAAATTTTGAAAAGCTTACGGGGAGTAGAAAAATAAAACATTATTATATTGTCAATTTTTATTTTAGATATAAGACTAGTCTAATCTGAATCAGGCAATGGTAACACGCCTGACGTCGCAAAACGGTATTTCTCCTAGTTATATTATTCCCTTTAAATTCATAAACAAACTTAAAAAAACAACAAAATATATAATTATATTTAACAAACCAACTGAAAATTAACAATAATAACAATGCAACTCAGAGCGAGACTGTACACTGGAAGTCCGCGGTGCGTCGTTTCGGTGCGGGGGACGGAATGCGACTGGGGAGCCAATCGCCGCTACGCACGCCCGCCCTTCATTCCTCAAGCTCCCCCATGATACCTAAATTTTTACTTCTGCGCAATAACGGTCAGCGCTAGAGTTTCGTGCCGCTACTTGTACCTTCCTACCTACGGATAATGTATTTTCTTTATAGCCTCCCCAACCTCCAGCACGATGGAAGGGCATAAGAAACGCAACGCAACATGGAAGCATATGCATACAAGTCAATGCTGTGACTCAGGAATTTGTGGGTGGTAGCGAAGACTGTCTCTTCTTGAATGTTTACACTCCAAACACGAATCCGTCATCACCGTTGGCTGTCATGTTTTACATCCACGGTGGAAGCTTCATGAGCGGTTCGGGCAATGATGACTTTTTTGGGCCAGACTTCTTAATGATCCAAAACATAATTCTTGTAACAATCAACTATAGGCTAGACGCTCTCGGATTTTTAAATACGGGTTCCAAAGAGATTCCCGGAAATGCAGGAATGAAAGATCAAGTCGCTGCTTTGAAATGGGTACAACGTAATATCGCGCAATTCGGCGGCAACCCAAACAAAGTCACCATCTTTGGTAACGCAGTTGGTGGTATCAGCTGTCTTCTACACTGCATATCACCGATGTCTAAGGGATTATTTAATCGAGCAATAGCAATGAGTAGGGTACCTCTTCAAGATGTAGGGGTTGAATTCGAATCGGCACGAAGAGGATTTAATCTTGGAAAGATTATGGGATACGAAACAAAAAATGCTACTGCGTTATTTGAATTCTTACAAAATGCCCCAGCATATCAATTGCTTAACACGAAACCACACGTTATAATTGCAGAAGAATATATAAATAACCTAGCAAAAATGAATCAATTTGTACCTGTTGTTGAAGAAGATTACGGTCAGGAAAGATTCATGACAGAAACGTTTGTCATGGCACTTGTAAATGGAAATATTAATGATGTTGATATAATGATAGGCTACTCGAATAACGAAGGTTTGTTCGGCATTCCTTCTTTCGAAGAATCATTAATCGATATATATAACAGGTATCCCGAATTACTGAATCCAAGAAGATTTCTGTACTATCTCAGTGCAAATGACTATCTTCCATTGTCCGATGCTATTAAGCATTATTACTTCGGACGAAAACCTATAAGCCTGGAAACAATGGCAGAATTTGTTCATTATCATACTGATACAGTTAAATATCAAGCATTGCGGTATATCAGAGACGTATACTTATCGTATTCGAAAAGGAAATTCTTCTACCAGTTTTCTGGAGATACAGAAAGGAATGTTTTCAGTAGAGATAAGGTTAGATATGGATTAACTGGAGCAGGCCAAAGAGACATTGAGATGTACATATTCCACGCTAAACTGTATGAGTTGCCAATCAATACGAATAGTGAATCATTTAAAATTATTAAACATGTAACCACTTTATTTGCCAATTATGCCAAATTCGGGTACGTATATTGATAAGCCTAATTGTATGTTAGCGATGAGTGTTAATGGTCACGTCAATATAATAATATATTTTGTTTATATATTAGTTTCCTCTCCAAAAACTTCCAAAAATTCAATTTATAGAGACGTGATAGTCGCAACTACAATTAGTCAAACATGGTCAACACCGAACAACCAACAAACATTATCCCGAGAATGCTGTTTGGATATTTTAAGTTTTTATTTTCAATTTTCTTTTTATAAAAGTACTCACTTAATAGACCATTGGAAAAGGAGGAGAATATTATAAAAATGAAAGGACAAATAATTTACATGCAATCTGAGAGGAAGAGGTAGGGTTTTGTGAGGTTGGTTTTAAGGGTAAAATACGGTCTTTCTCGATTTCCGGCAAAATTAAGAGTTTCATCCTACTGGGATTTTTTGTGGTCTCATAAGTTATCTACCCTGGTCTATAAATCAAGCTATTGGCTCATAAAACAAATAATTTTAATTACAGTATATTGTTTCAGGAATCCAACCCCTGATGCATCATACGGAGTTACTTGGAACGAATATGACGCGGAAAGAGAGAGCTACATGGACATAGGAACAAAACTGACACCAAGAACTCATCCCGAGACGGCCTTGATGAAGTTCTGGAGAAAAATATATAAGCGAGCAAACACTCCGTTCTACCATGTTGGCGTTATACAACCAACACAATGATAATAATCATCATCGTCATCATTAACAGCCGATGGACGTCCACTGCTGGACATAGGCCGACTTAGGGACTTCCAAACATAACGATACCGAACACCCTTTGCGACCAGTTTGATGTCGTCAACCCACCTATACTAAAGCCAAACTCGATTGAGAATGCTTGTCAACAAACAAATTTAAAATGAAGGTAGAAAATACAACACATTTTATGCCTAATAAATTTAAAATTATGTTTTGTTTTTTTATAAAATCTTATTTAAAAGATATTGAATATATTAATCAGTTTTAAGCTTACTAATCTAATTTATTGTCATGAATTTCGTCATTAACAAGTTAATTAAAAAAATTAGGGGTAAAATGACTAGTGATTTTTACCTTCATTTTTAATTTGTTTGTTGACTAGCATTTTCAATCGAGTTTGGCTTTAGTATAGTAAACGGATTGCGAGATAAAAATTTATATTTTTTTTTATATTCGCACACTACCAAACGTCTATTTCAAGACTTAATTTAGATACGTTTCAGATCAAAGTTAAATTCATCGTTTATTAATATTTTTTTAACTAAAGAAAAAGCTCTTTTTAGCTCTTACAATAATAAATCAACGATACTTTTTTATTTTGTTTTAAATGTTGACTATTTCAAACCTTTCGATTTCTATGTTCCGTTGGAAATATTATGAGTGGTTTGGAAGATACGAGTAATGTGCCTCTATAACTTACCCACTTTGTGTATTTCGTAGTACAAAAGTAAAATATATTTCAAATTAAAGCTTCCTCAAAAAGTTTTATAAAAAATCCGCAATAGCATATATCAATCTTTTATATTTTGTTAGATATATAACTTTTTGTGATTTAAAAAATCATTTATTTCATATGCTTACGTATACTTTTTAGGTTAGGGTTTATCGATAACGAACGTAAAACCTACTCGTTCTAAACTATGAGTACCAATACTTGCCAGCCACTTATAAATATAAACTACCGTCACCGCTTAAATGTGCCTATAAAGTTTGAAGAGTTCCTTTGATTTAACCAAGATCTCACTATCAGATCCTAACATGATAACTATGGGACCATTTTGG
The DNA here is from genome assembly GCA_034621355.1 of Mycalesis mineus. NCBI lineage: Eukaryota > Metazoa > Arthropoda > Insecta > Lepidoptera > Nymphalidae > Mycalesis > Mycalesis mineus. Next base: position 16,301,685 of record CM067893.1, read on the forward strand.
AAGTGTATCCTTTCTATTAAAAAGAGTTATCAAAATCGGACTTTTCTGTGAAAAGTTATGCATAGACACGTAAAAAAATCCCTATCGCAAAAACTACTGAACCAATTCTGATAAAAGTTGCAGTATTCCCTAAGTTGAACAATACCTAGTACAACAAAAAAAGAATTACTTAAATCGGGCTTGAAATTTCGTAGAAATGCGAACACAAACATAAAAATATAAAAATTCCCTATCTCAAAACCACTAAGCCGATTTTGATAAAACTTGCAGTGTACCCTAAGTTGAACAATACCTAGTACAACAAAAAAAGAATTACTTAAATTAAATTTGTAGTTCCGGAGATATGCCTCCACAAACATAAATACATGCATATATACATACGTACATACATACATACATATATAAATAAATTTGGCACATTTTTTCAGACGCTGATATAGACTAACATATGCGAAAACTGGGCTATTCTGGAAATATTACATACATACGGGTCGAATTAATAACCTTCTTTTTTTTAAATCGGTTAAAAACACATTAAGACAATCATTTAGTTTTAAAAAAGCGGTTCCAAAATACAAATCAGGTGATAAAATACAGGTTTTTGCGGCAATTGGATATAAAAGTCATCTTGAGCATGACTTATAATTAAAATGTATCGTGGATTGTTCATTTTTGTATTCATTTGGGTAAGTATTGATATTAAGGGTAGAAGTGTATCATTAAAATGTTTGTAATTTAATATTGCAAGTTGAATTTGAGCCACGTCCTGATCGCCGATTCAGCTGATATTTTGCATAATATGTATATGATATGGAGTTGCTATGGATCCTGCGTCACCTGCATTGGAACTCCGCAATGAAACGACACAATCCCATCGAGCTTGGACTCGTTTGATCCGTCATTCTTCTTCTTCGTCGTTTTCTTCAATACTGAAGGTCGTGTCCACACTGCAGTGTCCTCGTTATGGTGTTCACAATCTCCTTCCACTCAGTCCGGTCCTCTGCTCTTCTGACGGCTGTCGTAAGGGGGAGGCCCGTGAGCGACTTCACTTGGTCTGACCAGCGGCTAGGTGATCTCCCTCGTGGTCGTTTCCCCTCCACCTTGCCCACCACTATCAGCTTGTCTAGGTTATCAGGGGAGCGGCGGGCAATGTGACCAAAATAACCGAGAATTCTCTCGTAGCATATAGTTGAGAGCCTAGTTCCGTTCATTATGAGTACTTATATAGAAAGCTCGATTTCAAGTGTAATAAATTATAAGTTAAAGGTTTTGTTTATGTGTATTTAAGCAAAATGCCCTCGCTATCCGTGTCTTCTTGGAGCAGGGAGTGTTGCAGGGAGAGTATCTAACAACTGTTACAAAGGACGCCACATACTACAGCTTTAAAGGAATACCATACGCAGCCCCACCGGTTGGCAAACTAAGATTTCAGGTACAACAACAATGCATCATTTTTACTTTACAAAAATCTTTATTTTTTTTAAAAGTATACATTATGCGATGGAATGTATGCTCGCTTTGACAAATTGCGTTTCTTTTATACTGTACTTTTTACATTATTGTGTTATGTATGCACTTACACCATCAACTTGTCAATAAACTTCCTACCTTACTTTAAACTTAGGCTTGTACGGAAACAACACTCTAATATTGCCGCGGTACGATTTACATCATGGCACAACGTTAAGCAAACTTCTAAACAATATATTTTTATTAAATTTTTTGCAGCCTCCTCAACCTCCCCTACGATGGAAAGGTATAAGAAATGCAACGGAACATGGAAGCATATGCAAACAAGTAAACTCAATCATTGGGGAACTTGAACCCAGTAGCGAAGACTGTCTCTTCTTGAATGTCTACACTCCAAATATCAAACCGGAAACACCATTAGCTGTCATGTTTTACATCCACAGCAGAGCACTCAGGAGCGGTTCAGGCAACGATGACTTACACGGACCAGATTTCTTCATGAGCCAAAACATAATTCTTGTAACGATTAACTTCAGGTTAGACGCTCTTGGATTTGTGAGCTTAGGATCCAGAGAGGTTCCCGGAAATGCAGGAATGAAAGATCAAGTCGCTGCTTTGAAATGGGTGCAACGTAATATTGCACAATTCGGCGGCAACCCGAACAAAGTCACCATCTTTGGCAACGCTGTTGGTGGTATCTGCTGTCTTTTACATTGCATATCACCGCTGTCTAAAGAATTATTTAATAGAGCAATAGCAATGAGTAGAGTACCCCTCCATGATATAGGTTTGTTTGACTTTGAATCTACACGAAGAGGATTTAATCTTGGAAAGATTATGGGATACGAAACAGAAAATGCCACTGCGCTATTTGAATTCTTACAAAATGCCCCAGCATATCAATTGCTTAACACCAAACCAAATGTTATAATTGCAGAGGAATATATAAATCAACTAACTAAAATGTATCAATTTGGGCCTGTGGTAGAGAAAGATTTCGGCCAGGAGAGATTCTTGACAGAATCATTTGTTATGGCACTTGTTAACGGAAATATTAATAAAGACGTTGATATAATGATAGGCTACTCGAATAATGAAGGTTTGTTCGGCATTCCTTACTACGAAGAATCTATAATCGATAACTATAACAGATATCCCGAACTGCTCAATCCAAGAAGATTTCTCTACTATCTCAGTGCAAACGATTACCTTCCGTTGTCTGATGCCATTAAGTATTATTACTTCGGAACAAAACCTATAAGCCTGGACACAATGGCAGAATATGTTAACTATCATACTGACGTAGCCAAATATCAAGCATTACGGTATATGCGAGACGTTTACTTTGCATATTCGAAAAGGAAATTCTTCTACCAGTTTTCTGGAGATACAGAAAGGAATATTTACAGCAGAGATAAGGTGAGATATGGACTAACTGGAGCAGGCCAAAGAGACATTGAGATGTATCTGTTCCACGCCAATATGTATAATTTGCCAGTCAATAGGAATAGTGAATCATTTAGAATAATTAAATATGTAACCACTCTGTTTGCCAATTTCGCCAAATTCGGGTACGTATATAAGCGCAAATTAACGCTTGTTTTGTGTATAGACATATGAAAAAATGTAACAACTTACTTATACTTTACTATATACCACTGAGGGATTGACTTATCCAGAGAACCCTAAAACTCATCACTCGATTGACTTGAAATTTAGCATAGTTACACATTTGACGATGACTCCCACTAAGAACAAATTTTTTGATATTGCTATGGAAACGGGATTTACGAGTACATAGGTAAAATCGCGGTACAAACTACGAATAGCTTTGTGCTGATTTATATCCTGAATGATATTATAAAGACGAAAGTTTATATGTATAAGATGGATGTTTATAATTTTTTTACGCAAAAACTACTGATGAAGTTTCACAATAATATAGCTTACATATCAGAATAACATATAGGTCACATTTTATCCTGAAATTCCCACAGGAATCAGAAATATGCTGATGAAGCCACGGGCGCCCCCTTGTAGCGAATAATTTCAATTTAATGCAATAATTTCAGGAACCCAACCCCTGACGCAACATACGGTGTAACTTGGAACGAATATGACGCCGAGAGAGAGAGTTATTTGGATATAGGAGCAAAACTGACGCCAGGAACACACCCTGAGGCGGCCATGATGAAGTTCTGGAGAAAATTATACAACCGAGCAAACACTCCGTTCTACCATGTTGGCGTTATACCACCAACACAGTGATAATTTTCAAAATAAAAGATATTTAATTTTAATTTGTATTTATTTAGTTGAAAAATATGAATTTCATGATATTTAGCATGGTGAGGGTTTCGGGGGCAATAAATCGATTTAGCTAGGTTTCAATTTTAGAAAAAGTATAATTTCCAAAAATAGAAGCTTGGTCAAACGGTTATAATAATATAAAATCCCCTCGCCGTGTCTGTTCATCTGTCTGTCAATTCGCGATAAACTTAAAGATTAAACGGATTCTGTAGGAGTTTTTTAACAATAGATAGAGTAATTTTTGAGGAAGGTGTTAGTATAATATTTTTTATAGTTTCGTATAGCCAATATGCTCAAATATGACAATAATTCTTAAACATTTTTAATTTAGATGCGTCGTCTGCAAACACTGATATACAATAAAACAATGTATAGAAGGATTGTTTATCTTTATCAGGACTACAAAAAGTCTAATTAACGCAATATTACTGATTTTTAGTATACTACCCTTGCTAAAGAAATATAATGTTTTTTTTTTCAACCTTACTATAACATTGACGATATTATTGAGTGTTGGTACGCACTCAATATCACCAATGTTATGCAACTTATAGATTTATACTTATCAAACCACATTACCATAATAATTATAATTTCGTTTAGAATTACCTGTTTCATAATATAATGATAAAATACAACATGTTTTAGACAAAGGTTATAAAAGTCAACTAGCTCACGACAGTTAACTTAAAATGTATCACACATTACTAATTTGTGTATTCTTTTGCGTAAGTACTGAAAGAAAGTGTATTTTATATGTATTTTTTTCGTTTAAAAGCTACCAATCACGCGATGATGGTAAGCGAAGATGCAGCCTACGGTGAAAAGCGCTTGTCTAGGTGCCAATTCACTCTCGACTTGAAGATGCGTACAAATTGTAGGTAGTAGCGAAAGTGGAAGCTGGAAGGGCATTCCATATCTAAGCATAGCGTATAATGAATAATAATTTAACTCTGAAAAGATTCAGATAAATTTTCATTTACGTGAAAATTCAATGTTTTTGATTCTCATCAATGTAACGCCCGTCAACAATCTCACAGATAAGGGACACCCGTAGTCCAGAAACAAACTTTATTCTCATATATTTGTATTTCAGCAAAATGCCTTGGCTGTCTTGGTTACTGTAGAGCAAGGGGTGTTGCGAGGAGAACAACTAACAACAGTTACAAACGATACATACTACAGCTTTAAAGGAATACCATATGCCGCTCCTCCAGTAGGCAGACTGAGATTTCAGGTAAAAAAACAACTTTAAATGTTTTTATAAAAAAAAAAATTAAACCGATTTCAAAAAATGTGTTCACTGAACTGTCCGTTACGGAAACTATATTTATTTTTTCTTACAGCCACCTCAACCTCCAGCACGATGGAAAGGCATAAGAAATGCAACACAGCATGGAAGCATTTGCATACAAGTAGTTTCTCGCAGTCAGGAACTTATACCCTGCAGCGAAGACTGTCTCTTCTTGAATGTCTACACTCCAAACATGAAGCCATCATCACCACTAGATGTCATGGTTTTTATCCACGGTGCAGGTTACATGAGCGGTTCAGGCAACGATGACTTTTACGGACCAGATTTCTTCCTTCTCCAAAACATACTTCTTATAACATTTAACTACAGATTAGATGCTCTTGGGTTCTTGAATTTGGGATCTAAAGAGGTTCCCGGAAATGCAGGAATGAAAGATCAAGTCGCTGCTTTGAAATGGGTGCAACGTAATATCGCGCAATTCGGCGGCAACCCAAACAAAGTCACCATCTTCGGTAACTCGGCTGGCGGTGTCAGTTGTCTTCTACACTGCATATCGCCGATGTCTAGGGGATTGTTCAATAGAGCGATAGCTATGAGTGGTGTACCCATCCTGGATTTTAATCTTGAGTTTGAATCTGCAAGAAGAGGGTTTAATCTTGGAAAAATTATGGGATATGAAACAAAAAATGTCACTGCGCTGTTTGAATTCTTACAAAATGCCCCAGCATATCAATTGCTCAACACCAAGCCAAACGTTATAATTTCGGAGGAATATATAAATAACATAGCGAAAATGTATCCATTTGTACCTGTTGCAGAAAAAGATTTTGGGCAGGAGAGATTCTTGACAGAACCATTTGTTATGGCACTTGTAAACGGAAATATTAATGACGTTGATATAATGATAGGTTACTCCAATAATGAAGGTTTGACCGGTATTTTCTTCTTTGAAGATTATTTAATCGATGTATATAATAAGTATCCTGAGCTCTTGATTCCTAGAAGATTTCAGTACTATGTCAGTCCAAACGACTACTTACCGTTGTCTGATGCTATTAAAGATTATTATTTTGGTAATAAATATATAAGCCTGGATACGATGGAGGAATTTGTTGAGTACCGAAGTGACACAGTAAAATATCAGACAATGAGGTACATGAGAGACGTTTATTTAGCGTATTCGAAGAAATTATTCTTGTACCGGTTTTCAGCAGAAACAGAAAGAAATGTTTACAGTAGAGACAAGGCCAGGTATGGATTAACTGGAGCAGGCCAAAGGGACATCGAGATGTATTAATTCCATGCTAACATTCTCAAATTGCCGATCAATACGAACAGTGAATCATTTAGAATAATTAAACGGATAACCACTTTGTTTGCCAACTACGCCAAGTTCGGGTACGTATATTGATGGGCCTAATTATTTATGACTTATGTTAGGTGTATATGTACAGAAGTTCGCATACAAGAGATAGTCTTGGGAATCAATACGTTACAAGCACTTCTGAATAAACTACCATCTGCATCTGTTGAAAGCATATTATCGAGAGAAGTCGACAAAAAATAGAGTAGTGACTCTGTTAAGTAAACTTCTCTTCAATAGTAGGGCGAAAAAATTTTAACCATTCGTTGTGTTAGCAGTTCTCATAGATAAACAGAACAAGATTTCTTAAACCTAAAATGTCTACCTCTGGTATGGAAGAGAACTTCTACATAGAACAACCATTAAAATCCTGGCAGTAGCTATTTGCTAGAAATCCAATAATCTGCAATACAACCCATGCTCTCGAGATCCACCAACCAATTAACTATCTAATTAAACAACGAGATATAATAATATACCTTTTTAAAGAATTTTTTTTAGGGAGTCTGGTTTTATGGAGGTCACGTTTAAGATTTTAAATTTAACTATTCCAGTTTGCGTATCAAACATATTTAATACTTGTAACATTCATGGCAAAGTCTGAGTGTCAATTCTATTGTGAACAAGAGTAATAAAATATTGGAGAAAGAAAACAATACCTAATATTTACATACCTATGTTGTTATTAGTTATATCTTATTTATTTCAGGAATCCAACACCTAACTCCACATTTGGAGTGACTTGGAATGAATATGACCCGAAAACGGAGAGCTACTTGGATATTGGATCAAAACTGACGCCTGGAAATCATCCAGAGGCAAGCGTGATTAAGTTCTGGAAAAAAATATACAAACGAGCGAACGCTCCCTTCTACCATGTTGGCGTCATACCACCAACACAATGATGATGATTTCTACAAAACAAAATGTTCTGTACATTGCAAAGAGCACTGTAAAGCGGAAGAGTTTGTAAATTTTTGCAGGTTAATCTCTGATACTACCAAAATGATGTTAGATTGTAGAAATTCCTTTTTATGTATAGATATTATATTTGTAAGGACTGACACAGGAATATTTATATTCCGATATTCCCGCAGTAAAGAGATTTAAAAATAAAAAACGAATTAATATAATGTTCGTCATTTATTGTTAATAATAAAAGCTACTAATACAAATGAGCTGGCGAATATTTTTTATTTAATATTATTATTAAATTGTTTCTCTTTAATATAAAAGAAGCTAAAAAATTTTCTGGAGCAAATGATTTTTTTAATAGTTGTTTGTATCCAACAGTTTTAACCGCCGATACAAAATAAAGATTTTAAATATTATATTATAATATTTAAATTCTTTTCATTTCAACGAACCATTTGAAATTATACGGCCGGTCCGAAAGTATGAATGCCTCAAAGAAACTTATGAGGTAAAACAAAAAAGGGATTATATATACTAGAATGTGTCGGATCCGACTCGTACCGAGGACGTGCGCCGGCGAGTTAGTTAAGTAGTTAAATAATAAGTACGTTACATATAATTTGGATGTTGCTACAACAAGCAAGAGCCGTGCCGCGCTCGAGTTCGTACGACGTGAAAATCGGAAACTGTACATTTCTAAGTAAATCAATAAAATTTGAACCCAAATAAATAAGTTTTCATCCAAAAAACTTTACGCCCCGTTTTTCCCACTTTGGAATGAAATTTCCAAATCTCCATTCTTTTCGAAAGCTTAAGTCGTATAAGGAATCGGTTAATTAAACTCTACCACCAATACTTTCTGTGTGTTGATAGATTAATCAGGACCAAGCTTTTTATATGTGTATTATACGAATTAGGCACCTAAATAGTTTTATAGATATAATACATATACCAGTTCCAAAATATGAATAAAACGATAAAATACAAGTTTTCACAAAGTTTGGCTATAAAAGACAACGTGCACATGGCAGATTAACTAAAATGTATCGTGTCATACTTATTTCTATTTTCATTTGCGTAAGTATTGATATTAAGGTTTATTATTAATTTAAAATTATATTTGTGTTGGCTATAACATAATATAAATGTTTTGGTTATATTACATCATGCTGCAACCAATAGGAGCAAAGAATCAGTGGAAAATGGGAAAATTATTCACGGTGGCTACTATAAAATAACAATATGTCATAAGGAGTAACATACGCATTTTTTATTTTCGTAATAATTTATTTTAATTCCACGCGGGAAGTCGCTGGCATCTGCTAGTTAAGAATATGACAGTTAGTTTGTTTTATTTTTACTTTATTGTATCTAAAGAGAAGACTAGTTTCAAAGGAAGCTTATTCTGTGTGATCCAAAAACAAGGTGGTTACACAACATAAGCTAACTTATCCTAATAATTATACAAATCATGCTCAAGTGAAATGGTGACAAGAAACGAAACAGCCCTTGTGTCTTCACTTACATAGTTTTACAAATCCGCATATAGTAATAATGTTACACCGTCTACGTTGTTACTATACATGGATTCGATCTAAAGAGATCAAATCTATCTTTTTTATACATAGATACATACATAACATCACGCCTTATTCCCGTAGGGGTAGGCAGAGACCACATCCCTCCACTTGCCACGGTCCTTGCAGGTGAATATCATCTATTTCATGAGAATAAAATACAATAAAATACATTTACTTGCGAAAATGTTACAAGTATTACCACAATTCACTAAACTAACAGTGTGCAAATACATCAAAATACAATTAAAATATAATTCATGAAAATACAGAATTTAATTACAAAATATAAGTCAACCAAGAAGTGGAAAAAAGTTGAAGATGTCAGAAATAAATAAATGATATCAAATATTCTTTCAAGTCATAGTAAAATTCATCTTCATATAATAGAAGCCATTTGTTTAGTTTAATCGTAAAGCCAGGTAAGTTTAATGAATTAATATCTACTAATTTAATTGACCATATAATTTTAAACTCCAGGATATTTTGCTGTTTTTATCCATTCACCTTTACCCTTGTATTTCGTAACGTGCAAGTAGTTAATGGATTTCGTAGGAGGTAGGTAGTTTATTCAGCTCTTTAGAAATCCTGTTTTATTATATTGCCACTTCCAATTTGTCGAACTTATTAGTAACCGAAGCTCTATCGTTAATACCCATATATGTGCTTTCAGCAAAATGCCCAGCATTTTCACAGAAAACCTGGTGCCGTAAACTGCACCAGTACTTTCTAATAAATTCGCGGGTCCAATGTGAGCTCATAATTACTTACTAATTAACCTTACTTGTGGAATAATCAGATAACTTTATACAGGGACTGTGACCCTGTTCATTCTTATTTATTTGAATTTCAGCAAAATGCTCAGGCTGTCCGTGTCTCAGTAGAGCAGGGGGTGTTGCAGGGAGAGTATCTAACAACTGTTACAAAGGACGCCACATACTACAGCTTTAAAGGAATACCATACGCCGCCCCACCGGTTGGCAAACTAAGATTTCAGGTAATATTTCAAAATTTTCCTATTGAAAATATTCATGTATTACATGTGTAAAGAAACAGATGTCATGCACACTATTTCGTCACAATTATTAGGATGTTGCGTTCATGATGATTATAAATTGCGTTTCAAAACAAGCTTTATACCTTTTACATGCGTTGCGTCTGCGCACAATATGTAATGTTGTCAATATATTTACGCTACTTTGAACGTTGCTTAAAATCGTCATGTAGACTAACGAAACAATACTGTAGTGTTGCCAAAGTACAATTTACGACGTGGTTCAATTTAAGGTAATCCTATCAGACTCTATTGAGAATATTGTATTAAATTGTGGAATGTCGCGCCACGGGAGATCAGGCATTCAAAATCTCTCTTTATATTTAAACGTCGTCTTAAAAACCACTACCTGTATGTAAGTATTATATTAAGTATATGTGTGTATGCTCTGTCTAAGTATGTTTATAATAATTTTTATATTTATTTTATTTAGTTATATATATGTATATTATATTCATATTTATCTATCTTAATGTGTAATATAATATGTAATCGTATGTATGTATATTATAAATATGCTTGTTTTTATTGAATTGTCATTTATGCACCAACCACCTCTGTGTTCGCTATTCTCTATTCGTATGACGGTTGCCTGGAAGAGATTGCTTTTAGTAAGTTTATACCTTTTTATGTTCTCATTTTTATATCCATATTTTTGGTGTAATAAAGAGTTTTATTATTAATAAAACTCTTTATTACACTAATTAATAATAATTTATTATAATAATATTATTGCGTATGTTTGTCTACCTGAACTACTTAATAATATATTTTTATTCAATTTCTTGCAGCCTCCTCAACCTCCAGCACGATGGAAGGGCGTAAGAAATGCAACGCAACATGGAAGCATTTGCATACAATTGGATTCTATCACTCAGGAGTATTTGCCCTGCAGCGAAGACTGCCTCTTCTTGAATGTCTACACTCCAAACATGAAACCATCGTCACCATTAGTTGTCATGGTTTTTATCCACGGCGGAGGCTACATGAGCGGTTCCGGCAACGATGACTTCTACGGACCAGATTTTTTCATGAGTCTAAATATAATTCTTGTAACAATCAACTACAGGTTAGATGCCCTAGGATTTTTGAATTTGGGTTCCAAAGAGGTTCCCGGAAATGCAGGAATGAAAGACCAAGTCGCTGCTTTGAGATGGATTCAACGTAATATCGCGCAATTCGGCGGCAACCCGGACAAAGTCACCATATTCGGTAACTCAGCTGGCGGTATCAGTTGCCTTCTACACTGCATATCACCGATGTCTAGAGGATTATTTAATAGAGCGTTAACTGTGAGTGCTGTGCCCATTGTGGATTTTAATCTTGAGTTTGAATCTGCCAGAAGAGGGTTTAATCTTGGAAAAATTATGGGATACGAAACAAAAAATGCCACTGCGCTGTTTGAATTCTTACAAAATGCCCCAGCATATCAATTGCTTAACACCCAGCCAAACGTTATAATTGCGGAGGAATATATAAATAACATAGCGAAAATGTATCCATTTGTACCTGTTGCAGAAAAAGATTTTGGCCAGGAGAGATTCTTGACAGAACCATTTGTTATGGCACTTGTAAACGGAAACGTTAATGACGTTGATATAATGATTGGCTATCCGAATAAAGAAAGTCTAACCGGTATTTTCTACTACGAAGACTATTTGATAAACGTATACAACAGGTATCCCGAGTTGCTGAATCCTAGAAGATTTCTGTACTACATCAGTCCAAACGACTACTTACCGTTGTCTGATGCCATTAAGGATTATTACTTTAGTAATAAATCTATAAGTCTGGATACGATGGAGGAATTTGTTGAATACCGAAGTGACACAGTCAAATATCAGACAATGAGGTACATGAGAGACGTTTATTTAGCGTATTCGAAGAAATTATTCTTGTACCGGTTTTCTGCAGAAACAGAAAGGAATGTTTACAGTAGAGACAAGGTCAGGTATGGATTAACTGGAGCAGGCCAAAGGGACATCGAGATGTATTTATTCCATGCTAACATTCTCAAATTGCCGATCAATACGAACAGTGAATCATTTAGAATAATTAAACAGATAACCACTTTGTTTGCCAACTACGCCAAGTTCGGGTACGTATATTGATGAGCTATGTCCTGACTTGTGTAAGGTTTGTATAAAGTTCTCATAGTCTGCTATGAGAACTGTATACAAACAGAGATGAAGTTCACTAACAGTTAGTTCAAAACTTTCGAAAAATTTACCATCGGCAAGGGTAAGGATAGGGTAAGGGAAGAAGCACGGGCAACACTGGACTCCGCTCTCATCTCGTATCCTACATTACTTGCACCGCTCCTAACATGAGCTAAAAAGTTCCTTAGCATTTTAAATTGCCAGTGACCGACCGACCTTTCTTCTAGAGAGAAAATGGTATGGAAAAATGAGCAGTAGCCCTTTTTAAACGACTTCAAAAAAAGGAGTTTCTCAATTCGACCGTATATATATATATATATATTTTTTGTGTGTTCGCGCATTACTTCGTCGATTATGAACCGATTTTGATAATTCTTTTTTTGTTGGAAAGGAGATACTCCGGTGGTAGTACCATGACTAGGAAACCAGGATCTGATGATGGTATCCTGGAGAAACCGAGGGAAACTTTCAAAAATTATAGGTACAATAAGTGCGTTTGTTAATTTTTCCGATAACTATTTAAAAGCACTATAATTTGATGAAGGTCGATGGGATGATGGAGCCGATCTCCATATAAGAGAACTCCTTGACGATTTACTACAGTTACCTTGTGTTTGGGCTCGATTAATTTGTCTTGATGAGAGCTTTACATTTGGATGGGCTGTGACTGTCATTAAGGGTCTGGTGATGAAGACGAAGGACAGCTGAGGAAGCTCTTTAACGGTTTACAGTAGCTACCTTGTGTTTGGGCTTGATTGATTTATCTTAATGAGAACTTTACATTTAGGTGGACCATGACTGTCATTGAGGGTCTGGTGAGGAAGACGAAGGACAGCTGAGGGAGCTCTTTAATGGTTTACAGTAGCTACCTTGTGTTTGGGCTCGATTAATTTGTCTCAATGATAACTTTACATTTAGGTAGGCTGTGACTGTCATTGAGGGTCTGGTGATGAATACGAAGGACAGCTGAGGGAGCTCTTTAATGGTTTACAGTAGATACCTTGTGATTGGGCTCGATTAATATGTCTCAATGAGAAGTTTGAAAGGTTATAGTTTCCAGTTGGTTTAATGTTTACTAAGTCATGATCCGATGATGAGATTTACGAAAACTTTCAAACTTTATTATAGGCACATTTTCAGGGATGTCGGAATTTTATAAGTGGCTAGTGAATATTGGTACTTATGGTTTAGTCCAAGTAGATTTTTTAGTATGTTCGTTGTCGATAAATGACTAAAAAGTATCCGAGTTTAGATAACGTCTTTAAAGTAGAAAGCTCGCGTGGCATCGACTTCATAGATATGATTAAGTAAATTAAAGTAAGTAAATGACGTAGTTATTTTTTACTTTTTAGTGTGTTTTGAAGGTGTTTTAATTTTTTTATCAGAAATTCAACAATCATTATACCAAGAAAATATTGACAAAATCATTAATCATTTGATACCTTTTTAGTACAACCATTGCTTTCTTAATCCGGTATCACCCGTAGCTATTTGACTTGCAAATGGTTTACAAATAATATAACTTTTAGAGAGACAGACTTAATTGAGGAAAAACATTGAATGCTGAATACCTCCTGAGGATACCCCGTTACCAGCATTGAGTATCGGAATGAAACGCACTTACGAGTACATACGAGTATTTATACTACTGCTTTTTGTTTCAGAAATCCAACACCTGATTCTTCTTTTGGAGTAACTTGGGACGAATATGACCCGAACACTGAGAGTTACTTGGACATCGGATCAAAACTAACGCCAGGAAATCATCCAGATGCAAGCGTGATTAAGTTCTGGAAAAAAATATACAAACGAGCGAACGCTCCCTTCTACCATGTTGGCGTCATACCACCAACACAATGATGATTAATTATTTCCAATACACAAAATATTTTTTTATTTTCCTTAAGTAGCATAGAACATTCAAAAGTAAATCTATACTACTATAATAAAGAGGAAGAGTATGTTTGTTTGTTTAAGCGGAGTAATTTCTTAAATTACCAATACAGAATAGGATTAATTACCTATACGCTGTACATATGTACAGCGTATAGGTATGATTTATTTTCGCTTTTTAGGAATAGAGTGAGAGTATAAATACATCTTTAGAGTTAGTTCGCATTATATTAAATGTTTAAATTATGTTTTTGGGCTCGTCGGCATTGCGGAAAAAATAGCCAAATAAATAAATAAACTTCTTTAAAGTATGGCTACATTTACAAACTTCACTCACATATTAGTATCAAAGTTTACAAACTTTGTTTCATATACCTGGTATAAGGTAGGAGTTGACTAAGAATTTTAATATGCAGTAAAGAACACTTAATACTGCTTTACAACCTTCTTAGGCGACATCGTAAACTCGAAGCATAAAGATTCTTACACCGGGATATTATATCTCGTACGGCTACATGATGCTGACATTGCTACTGTTGCTACTTTACTTGAAATGACACATTGATAATCCATTCTTATAATAATTTATTAATTAAGTAATTAATCATCAAGTCTTACAGGCTTACACCTGTTGTAAAAATTAAACTTGATATCATGTATAATGTTGGAACTGGCGGTACAGGATCTGTGTATCAATTGGTAGAACGCTCTGACCGCGACAGTCAAAAAGATTTGGGTTCGAATCCCGCCGGCTCCGCAATTTTTGATATCACGTTTATTTTCAAAAATTATAATAACCTAAAGTGTGGTTAACATTATCCAATAAAAATAAAAAAAATATTTTGTCTCTATTGCTTCATGTTACAAAAAGTCAATAAATAGGCTTTCACTCTCCAGCACTTAGACATGAATATGTAGAAAGAAAAAACTTTTTTTCATTGCTCAACTCAGGACTCGATGCCTGGATCTCGTAATTAATAACCAAACATGCTAACCACTGGACCAGCGAGGCAGTTAGCATATATTCAATGCATTAACATTTAATAACATGTGTATACATTATACAATGTATTCCTTGGAAGTAAGCCCCTAGCGCCGAGCCCATCTTGAGCCGGGAACAATGTTGTAATCCTCCGAAACCTCCTGCCTCGTGACCCCACCTGTCATAACTACAATCCACCGGGCTTAATGAACCCTACACCCGCGATAAATATACTAAACTTTGACTCTAACTTAATAACTTAAACTTCAACTTTAGGCATACTGCATCAGCAATCTCGTTAAGATTATTTTAAGTAAGTACCAAGTACCAAGTTTACTTCTATTACCAAGCGGATAAAATAGTACTTCACACATTATATTCTGCGCAGGACCTCTTCTCAGCGGGACTTGCCTTCGGAGCCGGAGTCACTATAAATAATCTAACTTAATGATTGAAAAGTGTTTGCAAACTATCCCTACTAAAAAAAACCATTTGTAATTTTTAATCTTATATTGTAACAAGCATACTAATATATCATAGTTTTAATAGATTTTCAAAGCGTATGTTATGCAAGGAACGTTGTTCGTCCACTGCTGGACGTAGGCCTTTTTCAGGGACTTCCAAACACATCGATCCCAAATCGCCTGCGACACCTAGTGGGGGCTCGAGCAAAACGTCGAACTATGTGTCCCAACAATTACCATTTCGGTTTAGCAACTCATTGACCTATTCCGGCTACATCAATTCTTCTGCAGGTCTCCTGCTCCTGCTGCATTATATGATTCTCCGAGTATCATCATCATCAATGGAGAGAGCAATTTTCATTGTATCAGTAATGAGGAGATCTGCAGAACAACTGAAGTAGCCCATTATAACAAGTGAGTCCATAAGGTATAAAAAGTAGCTGTTATCCACTAAACTACTATTATCTCATTCTAGTATCCACTAAGTATAAGATAGGCTACCTAACCTACCTAGGTTTATTTCATCAACTATAACTAAATATTAAATAAAAAAAATATTTAAATAAACATTAATCAGGTATTTATTATTTTAACTAATAGAATTGCAATAAAACATTACGTACAAAGTTAACAAAGATTTGTAATTTATATCGTTCAAATTATCCAAGTTCGATAACAATAAAATCACATATCAGATATCAATAAAATACCGGCTATTTGTGAAATCTTAAGCGTGCACATGCTTGCTTTAGCTTTTAGTTTTTTTATAAGGGTATACAAAAAATATATAGAAAGGGTACAAAAAGTATGCTCAATGAAAACTACCCTTAACGCTGAAAAGCACTTTGCAGACGTATGGCTTTTTAGCCGTGAGCCGTAACCCATACTTCATACCATAAAATAAACATGGCGAGGTGCTCAAAAATTTATACCCTACGTGAGTAAGTAATAGGAGTTTTCACAAAAATGGAGTTGATAAGAGTGAAATGACAAAATAAACCAATCAACCAAAAGACTAGCTTCTTGTCCGATGTTCCGTATAGCTATATTATGTAAATCTTTTTTTTTTACTGACTACAAGTTAGCCCTTCTAGCTAGAAATCTAAGATGGAAGCGGGCTGACTTGTTAGGAGTAGGATGAAATCCACACCCCTTTTGGTTTCTACACGAAATCGTACCGGAACGCTAAATCGCTTGGTGGTACGTCCTTATCAGTACGGTGGTAACTAGCCACGGTGAAAACCTTCCACCAGCCAGACCAAGACAAATTAAGAAAAATCTCATTTTGCCCCACCGGGAATGGAACCCAGGACCTCCGTCATATAAATCCACCGCGCATACCACTGCGCCACAGAGATCGTCAAACAAAAAAAGGTAAATAAATGTGCGACTCGGGACGCCCGACAAGAATGACAACTTAAATATGCTGTGGCTTAAAGTGAGAGAGCCTGCAGTTGTCGTATGCGTGAGAGAAAGAGAAGCCGGATAGAATGACGCGTGACAATGTTATGTAACGTTTAGTCGTTTACCCACCCATGGGAAGTTAGGAAGTTATCACTTCAATAAAATTAGAATTATCATCATTATCAGCCCATTTACGGCCCACTACAGGCCTCCCTCCTTATTAGAAAGGGGACATGGAGCGTAGACCCACAACGCTGCTCCAATGCGGGTTGGCGGGCTTAGGGTGATAATGTTTCATGTTTATGTACTCTCCACGGCACGGCGGTGTAACAACATCAACTTACCAACTGTAGGATAAAAGTTTCTTGGATCAAAGAAAAACTCAATACTTTATTAGTCCAACTGAGGATTCAAACCCAGGACCTCGTCATCTGAAGACTAATGTATAATAATATGACGTATCCATACTGGAGCAGTGTAGTGGCAGGACTAACTTTGTAGCTAGCCATCAAAAAGGCTGATTACGATGATGACGTAACGTAACGTAAAATATATGGAAAATGCATCAGCAAGAGACGCGGGGGGCGAGGAGACAAACACGGACGTGACCGTGAACTGCGTCGGACAAACAAACCTCGCACCACAGAGTATGTGATAGTACAAGTGCTCGCACGACAACTGCCGGCAGCACTAAGCTAATTGTTGAGAAATCTTTCGTAATATTTATTAAAACCTTCGATTTCTATCGATATATTCAACGTCAATAGTTGTCCATCGCAGTGCATTTGGAAAATAAGTCTATGTTGATACAAAATTAATGCAGATTGAAGATAAAACGTGCAACGGATTTTGCCTTCAGCGTGTCGAGTTATCGATCTCGAAACTATAAAGGATTTAATGTTTCGGTAGAGTGAGTTCGTTCCATTATTATACTTTTCCACGCATCTTCCTTTGATACTATTTTAAGTTTCCTTAAAACCTTGTCAATTTTTTGCAAGTGCACTGTAGGTAATATTTTAGTTTGGTAACAAATAAAAAATTTTAACAAAAAATAGAACCGACTCAAAACGCACTAAAAAGTAAAAAAATAACTGTGTCATTTAGTTCCTTTAATTTACTTAAGCATATCTATGAAGTCGGTGCCAGCAAGTTCAAGGAACATTTATTTAACGTAGTAAAGCAGTTTGTGGGTTATAAGTAGTGTCCTTAGTACAAAGTAGAAACCTTGCCAGGCACCGACTCCTAGATATGCTTAAGTAAATTAAAGCAACTAAATGACAAATTTATTTTTTACTTTTTAGTGCGTTTTTAGTCAGTTATATTTTTAACCGACGAAAAAAAACGGAGGAGGTTCTAAATTCAACACGTATATTTTTTTTTATGTATGACCACGCTTTACTTTTTACAGAGTTGTCCGATTTCGATAATTCTTTTTTTATTAGAAAGGGCACACTTCCAAGGTGGTCCTATTGTCATTATGTTAGGATCTGATGATGATATACTGGGAAAATTGAGGGAACGGGATATATACGGGTAGAATTGAGAACCTCCTCCGTTTTTTTTCGTCGGTGAAAAAGTTTTATGAACTTAATTAATGCTACAAACATAACATAATACAAAAAATATCTATGCTAATATTATAAATCTGTTGAGTCTGTTTGAACACGCTAATCTCAGGAACTACTGATTCTAATTCAAAAATTATTCGTATGTTGAATATTATATTTATCGAGGAAGGTTTAGGCTATATAATATCACGCGGCAACCAATAGAAGCGAAGAATCAGACAAAAATGTGGAAAAACGGGAAAAATTATTCATCTTGAGGGCTAATAAGGAGTAACTTAGGCTATTTTTGTTTTTGTTATTTTATTTATTTTATTTCCACGCGGACGAAGTTCCTGGCATCCACTAGTCAATGATATTTTGAATGCTGGAACCGCGGAATATATTTCATTTATAAACACCGACACATTGTTGTCCATTATTTACCTTGTATAAACAATATTTGAATTACAGTTGATGATTTGCGCTTGTAATTCCTTCGTTTAAACATTATACTATCAAGTATCATCATTTCCACTCCATCTGTATCTTATCTAGAAGCAATTGCAAACAGATTGACAATTAAATAATCTCTATTGATAAACTAGTTGCATTGTTGAGTTACATAATGTTAAATAACATTCAAGTTAAATGTTGTCAGCATTTAGTATTTAAATAATTATTATCTTGTGGACCGTTACAGTATATCAAAAGAAAATTCATGAAAAAACAAGTTAGTGATTGTGTGAGGTGTAACAAAATTACTTTTCAGTAAAAAACATATTTAAGCAATTGAAACTATGGCGAAAGTTAAGGTGGCAGAAGGTGTTCTCGAAGGCACCGAGAAATTAAATCCATATGGTGGCAGTTATTTTAGTTTTAAAGGCATTCCCTACGCAGAACCACCGCTCGGTGATCTTAGATTCAAGGTAAACTTAACAACTATATTTTCAACTGAATATATTATGAAAATGTGTACAATATGAAATTTAATTTAAATTTCAGGCTCCACAGAAACTGAAACCTTGGAAAGGAGTACGCCCTGCAAAAGAGTTTGGCCCAATTTGCTACCAATATGACGTATATAATAAAATAATTGATGGCAGCGAAGACTGTCTGTACCTCAACGTGTACACGCCTGAACTAAAACCGACCAATCCTTTGCCAGTTATGTTCTGGATTCACGGTGGAGGGTTAGTCAATGGAAGCGGAAACGATGATTTATATGGACCAGAGTTTCTTGTCAGAAAAAACGTTATACTTGTTACAATTAACTATAGACTCGAAGTTCTTGGGTTTCTTTGTCTTCACACCAAAGATGTGCCGGGCAACGCAGGGATCAAGGACCAAGTAGCTGCATTACGATGGGTAAACGAAAACATTGCAAGTTTCGGTGGAGACCCAAAGAATATAACAATATTTGGGGAAAGCGCTGGTGGAGCGTGCGTTTCCTTTCATTGTATGTCACCCATGAGCAAAGGGCTGTTCAAAAGGGCAATAATACAAAGTGGCATAGCGACATGCTGGTTGCCAAATGTATTCCTACCACGCGAGCGTGCTCTCGTATTAGCGAGAGATCTAGGTTGTGAGTCGGACAATGAAACTGATGTAATAGATTTTTTCAAATCACAGCCGGTCGAGAATCTTATTAACAAACAAATAAAACTTACTTTAATTGAAAATATAAAAGCATATCCTTGCATCACTTTTGGGATTGTGAGTGAAAAAGTATTTCCTGGTGTGGAGAGATTTTTCCACGGTGACATTTATGACGTTCTGAGGAACGGGATTCATGAAGACGTAGAAATAATAAATGGATACACAGCGGACGAAGGAGTTATATTTCTAGCCTATATGAAAGATTGTACAAAAATTTATGAACAATCGAATAAATATTTGGAATATTTCGTTCCAAAACCTGTAGAAATAAACTGTCCTCTAACAATACAAATGGAAGTTGGCAAAAGACTAAAAAAATTCTATTTTGGAGAGCAAAAAGTATCTCGCGAAACTTTTGACCGATTTATTGAATACGTTGCCGCAGACAATTTTATATATCCATCTATTTTATGGCAAAAGATTGTAGCGAAAAGGAATAAAAACAAGCTATTCTTTTACAAGTTTAACTGCAAATCTGATAGAAATATTCTCGCTCAACTATTGGGTATTGCAGATTTGTTTCAGGGCCAAATTAAAGTGTGTCATGGCGATGATATTCCCTACATCTTTCCAGTTAAAATTGTTGAACAAAACATTAAAACTGATTCAGAAGCCTTTAAAATGATTGAGACAGTGACAAGATTGTGGACAAACTTCGCAAAGTATGGGTAAGTTCGTTACAAGCCAAAGTAGAAAAACGTAATACTCTGGATAATCATAACCATAGTTCCTTAAAAACATAAATTTGGTAATCATTTCGTTTATCATCAAAAATAATAATTATTTCAAGTAAGAAAAATTCAAACGGTAGATTTTCTTTCAAATAAAAAATTTATAATATAATCCAACTATAACAATATTCTTACTTACTAGATTCCAAAGAAAGTTTTAAAGTACTTTAAAACTAATTTTATTTTTGTAGAGATCCAACACCAGACAGCACATTGGGCGTTAAATGGTCACCATATACAACTAACGAGCAAAACTACATCATTATAGAGCAAAATTCGACAATGGACAAGGCACCGGATTCTAACACATTTGATTATTGGGAATCAATTTTCAAAGAGTTCTACCCTCACGTCGCAGTATGAAAATCTCTCAACAAAATTTAAAAAAAAAGCAATCATCATTAATATTTTACCTTGATTATCCAACCACCGTCAGCCAATATTTCAAGTGTACCTGAAGAATAAAAGAGATGTTAATAATCATTATTTTTATTTTATCATTATAATTTTAACATTCCTACTTATTGTCGGTTTTAGTATTTAAACTATGGCTGCCTGGTTATAATTTTTGCTTTTGTGACTATCACTATTATATATGAAGAGTTACCCAAGCGTTCCGCGATACTATTTTCAAAGTATCAGAAACCATTTAGGTATTTTGACCAAACGGAACGAAAATGTATTGGGATTTATCTAATTTAATTAAATATCAAAACACTCATAGAAGTGACATTTTTTTTATTTTTGATTTGGCGACGTTTCGACACTCTCTGCGAGGTCATTTTCAAGCCTTAAACAAAGAAAAGAAATCACAATTATCACCTGTTAATGATAGTAACCAGGCTGGCTCAACATGCTCTCTAAATAACGGTGACAAAACAAAACTAGCTTTTTAAATCCAGGCTAAGAATTTTCACTGAAAATTTCTCGAAAAAAAAAAGCTCAATATCTCTTCATAGCATCCAGAAATCGAAGCATGGATTTCGTCATCCGACGTCACATAAGGTAATCACAGGATTAGCAAGACAACTAAAACCTCCGTAAATTAACAACTATTTGAAGCTATACCACGTAATTTGGTTAATCGATAGACAGATAGTTAATCGATAGAATCGAATCACTCGCTAACAGTCGATTCGTTAATTAATTTACGGCGGCTGGGAGTACCCTCACTAATGCGGGCATAAATCTTGTTTATGTGTGTACAGCTTTTAGTGGCGGCTGCATTTCCGATTTCTGGGGAAACTAGGCCTGGTAGCATATTAAAAGTATCCAAACTGGTTGTAGAGTCAATGTAGTAGTATCTATACGAAAACTATACCGAAAGTAGATTTTTTGTAAACAATAAATGACGTTTCAAAACTCTTAAATAAGCCTACTTAAAATAATTGAATTTTTATTTTTAATTTTATAACGAAAGTAGTTGTCTGTTTGTTATGTTTTAATGTCTGAACTTTTAGTTTGGTTTAAAATGAACATTCACATTGATAAGGTTTATTTTCGCTTTTAAATAGTATTTCAAAAACGTATAAAAAGTGCGAATAATAGAAAAACTCATTATTTGTTAGAACGATATGTAATCATTTACAAATAGACAGGGAGACTTAACTAATCTACTACAAGTTGGTCCTTGAATGCTATCACACCTGATGTTAAGTGATGATGCAATCTAAGATGGAAGTGGGCTAACTTGTTAGGAGGACAATGAAATCCACTCCCATTTCGGTGTCTATACGACATCGTACCGAAACGCTAAATCACCTAGCGGTAAGTCTTTGTCATAAACTGCAACTGCAACAACTACTATACCAACGAGATCGTTCAACACAGAGAAAGTAAGTGTAGTGTGAAGAAAGCAGCGAAAGAAAAACCGGTCGGGAAGAATAGGAAAACAAAATATCGGTTTCATCATAACAATGTTCGGCTCTCGACCAATCTTCATAAAACTTCCGCTGCACAAAAGAGTGTCCGACTGTTAGAGACCCTTCACACTGTGTCTATAGTATTTTGAGAAAGCTTCTGGTATTACATCAAATTAAAAATTATTCTCGAAAAAGGCTAAGTTTCACCTTGTTAGGCGTACCGTTGTTACAAATAAGAAAATTCGCAATAAAACAACAGTTACTGACATAATTCAACGAATTATAGAGCTAATGTGTGAATACGGGCACAAAGATTAAAGAGCTGAAGCTGAAGAGCTGGATTGAAGCAGAAGAGTGACCCCCATTGAAAAACACTATAAAGATTAACACTATACAGTGAGTTACAGAAACTCTGTGTGGATACCGGCGGTTGAATCATCTGACAATGAAGATGGCGATGATGATAATGATGTTTTTTAAGGCAAAACTCACAGAGTTTTACTATCAATCCAAAAAGCAGAGTCAAGAAAATCACCTAATATAAAAATGTCAAAAAATCATCTCTTCGTCTATTCACAAGAAGGCACACACGCTTGTTTATATTATAATTAAGGATACAAATGTTAACATTCTAGTCATCTCTGCATTTCTGCTGAAGATACCCGCGCTTTATTATTAAAGAAAACAGACATTACTATATGTGAGGCTGGAGCGCTCAAAGATACGATGGGCACGGCTCAGATGCAGTTTTGTAGCCTCCTATCGTATTTTGTGTGCTAAACCCCCACGCAAACTGGAGTTAGGGCTTAAGCAACTCAGACGCAGGTTGGACGCAATTATGTGTCCAACCGTATCTGGTATGCTAAGCCCCCAACTGCATCTCCATTCGAAGTCGATTGTGGACGGACGTACGTCGAACGCATGTCTGTATCCTGTTCTATCGAGTGTGCTTGAGTGAGTTATGTTGAGTGTACTATGTTGAAAGGTGGATGTAGACGGACGCAGCTTGAACGTAGCTTGGACACAATTCTGCATGAATTTAGCTAAGTTACAAAAGTCGTATCTCGTGTGCTAGGTCCCTTAGTTCCTGTGTCCCCACGCGAGGGGGAGTGTGATGTATGGCGGGTCACTCGCGGCGCCCAAAGTTTGCCCCATTTGTCCGCGGAAACGCTCATAAATCACAATACAAACTTCGATAGCTCAACGCCTATCCAAAACGAAGATTACTCTTTTTCATGACAACGTCTGTTCACTAGCTACAAGAATTAATTAATAAGAAAATTATATAAACCTACATTTGTCCAAAACATTAATAATTTCATTCTTAATATTTTGGATAATTTTATTACTAAATCCTAATGAGATTTGAATGTTTAGACTATTAATGCATTTGTACAGGTAAATGGTTAATCAAAAGAGAGATTCAAATATAGCCTAATCAATAATTAATTACTCCTGGTACAAGTTACAAAGTCTTTAGCAAATAATTTAAACTGCTTAAAATATTTCAACAATTTTAAATAATCTGTTGCGATAAAAGTGATATAAATTAAGATACGTGGGTTAATTTTGCCTAATTATAATTCAGATGAAGATGAAAACGATCATTGGTATTGCTTGATGTTTTCTTTTTGAATGCAATACTACAAGGAACTCTAACTGTCTACAATTTAAGCGTTATAAAGTTTCCTGCGACATGCTTATTTCTGTGTTCCAGTCTATAGCATTGGTGTAGGGTGATTTAAGGCATTGATATAAATAAAGTTTTACATTCACGATGATATCTATCTATATATAAGGGAAATACTACTGACTCATAACAAGATCACACTATAATATAACACTCGATTGACTTGAAACTAGCTCTGAACGGATTTCTCGATATTTCCTCGGGATCTAGGCAGGTGAAACCGCGGGGCTCCACTAATTACCAATAAGATCGGCGTCAAGCGCTACCTAACTTGTCAAAAAAACAACAATTCAAACCCGTCACTCGCAGGGACTTGTAATTAAATTTCAATCGTTTCAAAACAAGCAGGTTCCGAGAACAAGTAATCCAAGAGCGCTCAAACTTTGCTAGTTTGTCAGCGTGCGGCGGTAGTTAAAAACTGGGACGTTTCAAAAGAGTTTTACCAGTCAAGATAAAAGACAATTTCGTTGAAAAACTAATGTCGTTAGCGATGCAGGAGATCGCTGCGGTATACTTTGTATGAGTTTAAAAAATTACGTCGAACCATCTGTATATTTTTGTATACGCTAATTTCTCAAGAAAATATTGATCTGATTGCGATGCGATTAAAGCCCAAAAAAAGTTTTCAAATAAAGTTTAAGAATATAATTGGATTGGGGTTCATTTATACATTGCCTGACGCAGCGCTAGAAGCGATGAAATTATTGTAGAACTATAAATCAACCGTATATATTTGTCACCCACTGCTTCGTATACGAATTTTGCAGGTTTCTCAATGCCTTGATCTGGTAATATCTTACTTTCGCTATACGTACGTAAGTTAGGTTTCAAGTATTTAACAAATTATTGGTTTTAAGTAAAAAAACGTAGCATTTAATTAGTATACATAATTTCTTCTAGGTGGTTAAGGTATACAAACAAAAAAAAACATTATTTTTATGTCAACTTTGTTTAACATTTTATTTCTATTTCCAGTGCTCAGGAATAATATGATTTATGGACTTTGGAAACCCCTGACCATTCCAATGCGTTAGCCGCGAGCGCGACCATTCTGCAATACATTGTTTGTTCAATTTGTACCCCTCGGCCTCAAGAGACATTCAACCACTTTATTATGACGCCTGAAAAAATGTTTGAGGAAGGTTACCGCTCGGGAATAAGGGTGGATTTAGAATAAAAAAAGGTTTTCGTAACTTCGTTTTTTTAAGCTTTTTCAAGGTGAGTTACATTTAGTGCCAATATGGGGTCACTGAACCCCAAATTTCCGCCGGATCGTAAAAAAATGATTGTTACGGAACGTAAGTATATTTCTTATAGGATTGAGTTACACCATAATATCAAAATAAATAATAGAAAATAGTATGTACAATAACTAAAACCCGATTATAGTAAAACCGCACTTTAAAAAGTATGAATCCAGAAAAAAATATTCTCGCCTCAAATGAATATATATTCGGTAATGGCTTAACGTGCTTTCTGGTTTATTCTCAGGCAATCTGGTATATGTAAATGAAAAAACGAAATGCAACTGCTCAGTTTCTCTTCCAAGTCAACGCGCTAACATCTAAGATTCATGAGAGCACAGTAAGCGCTAACTTGTCTTTGTATAAAAAATATTTTGCAGCAAAAGGAAATACTGAGCAAGGAATTAATATTTCCTTTCATGAGAAGCAATTATTTTTTTCCTTTGATTAAAATCTGAGTGGAGTCGGTTTTTCCAAATAAAACTTTTCATTCGTACCTAATACAAATTAAACCGAATTATAAACTAATCCCTGAATTAAATTTTAAAAACACAGCAAAAGCCTTTGAATTGGAATTACCTTTTGGCTACATTTTAAAATTAAAATTATTATTTGAAAGTGGACGCCCGCGTAGTTCTCTTTCTCTTGAGAATTTTAGGGTAAAATGTAGCCTATATGTTATTGTGATATGTAAGCTGTATTATTGTAAAGTATCATCAAAATCCATTCAGTAGTTCGACGACCTCCGTGGCGCAGTGGTATGCGCGGTGGATTTATAAGACGGAGGTCCTGGGTTCGATTCCCGGCGGGGCAGATTGAGAATTTTCTTAATTTGTCTTGGTCTGGCTGGTGGGAGGCTTTCGCCGTGGTAGTTACCACCCTACCGACAAAGAAGTCGAAAGGGGTGTGGATTTCATCCTACTCCTAACAAGTTAGCCCGCTTCCATCTTAGACTGCATCATCACTTAACATCAGCTGTGATAGCAGTCAAAGGCAAAAAAAAAAGTAGTTTTTGCATGAAAGAGTAACAAACATCCATCGGAATTACGGTACAGTACGGAAAAACTACGCGGATGAAACCGCGGGCGTGCACTAGTAACTCTATGAATTAACGTTTGAACTAATAAAATTTAGTAATTGTAGAGACAAATAACAAACAAAATATTTCTTAGAAGTGGTCGTTTAACCAACAAAAAATGTATCTTTGTTAGCATTGCTATATAGCGAGCTTATGAAGACTTATGATCGGAGGGTGAATTATAACATCCATGAGTTCCCACAGGATATAGCAGCGAGTATTTAGCCGGTGTTGCATCGACTCCGAAACCTTTGCCATTTCACATGCTAATATTCAACGTCCCCTCGAGAGCTTTTAGGAAAACATACGACGGACTGTTTTGATTGAAAATACTGCATTCACGATAACTATTGTAATTAATAATAACTAGAATAAGTTTTGTATTGTAGTTAAAATTCCAAACTATATCCAATGATTGTGTTACTTATATGATCATTTTTTTACATTCGCAACCCAGGTGTTTTGATGTCCGCCGTGGGCATCATCTAATAATGATGATTGATAAAAGCAAATCTAAGTGGGAATTTACTTCAATATTAAATTGAGCTTGAATCAGAGCAGTTTGAAGACTTAATCATTTTAATGCCTAGTAGTTTTCACCCAAGTATATGTTGAACTTATAACCCGTCTTTTTATGTCAGAGATATAAACCAATACTTTTGACGGCCTAAGGTGGCACAGCAGTATGCGCGGTGGATTTATAAAACTGAGCTCCCGGGTTCCATTTCCAGCCATGACTAGCCTACTGATAAAGACGTACCGCCAAGCGCTTTAGCGTTCTGGTACGATGTCGTGCGTCGCGTAATCGGAGGGATATTAACCAATTCCTATTAAATTAGCCCGCTTCCATCTTACATTACATCATCACTTACCATCAGATGTAATTGCAGTTAAGAGCTAACTTGTAAAAAATAAAAAAAATACTTTTTAGCACAGAATACATAATGGTACAAATACATTATTTGTCCAAATCGCAAAATCTAAAAGGTCATTACACCGTATATTAGCATAAAAGCGTTATGACAATAAACATTGGTCATAAACGAACTGTAACACAAATGTAAATACTAGTCAGCGTGTTCAGCTCGTCACAAAGGACATTATCTCGTCAGAATTACACGTAATCGTGTCACGTCAGAACGTGTTTTATCGCCTCGTGACCCGTTCGAAGTGTCAGAGTAAAAAATTCGCGCGTGTGTCGTCATAATAATTTAGAAGGGGGTTGCGGAAAACAGCATGACGTGTTTTTCGCTCATAAACTGCTTTTATTATTTCTTTTTTGTTTTGTTATAGCCGTGCTTATTATTGCACAAATGAAATAGGTTGAAAGATATTTATCACACTAATATTATAAAGGTGAAAGTTTGTGTATATTAATTAGGTAGTCCTTCAAGCCGCTAATATTATTGGCTGAAATTTGACGAAGTGATATATGGCAAATTATGAATGTAATAGATTTAATATTCGCATGTATATAACAAATGACGTATTTTTATTTATTTGTTTTTATAACTTTATTGCTAATCATAAAATAAACACAATAAAAACAATAATTTTAACAGACAAAAGGCGGCATTATCACTAAAAGTGATCTCTTCCAGGCTACTGTAAATAATCTAAATAGAACAGAAAATAAAACTACTTTTATTTATATTATTATACTTTTTATGTAATCCAAACATATCAGAATAAATAAAAATCATATGAAAAAGCGGAATCTATACACATACGTTCTATAAAGCTACGTACATACATACGTGGGCTAAGAGGAATGTATACTTCTTTTTTTCATTATGTACAAAAAGTGGCTGTTTCCATCCATAAAAATAAAAAGCCATATAATTAACCATGACTTCACTTTGTCCTGCATTCGCAATTTCGGAAATGGCAACCTCACTAAAACGAAACACTTACCTGCACGAAAGCTACACAAAATAAACACACAATACACGATCTTAATAACAACGTCGTAAAGATCATATTGCGATGAAACTAGTTTTGTATACGTTATGTACAGTCGCAAACAAAGCGCCATGTTTATTTTCTAATTAGGAACAAACACCGCTTTTAAATTCAGACACCCCCCCCCTCCTGACGCTGGCGGCAGTTCACAAGTTTGTTACGTTACTGAGAACCCCCTCTTATCGTCCCGTCTATGAAAACAAAGAATTTTGAGTGCAGTGTTTTATTATAGGAAGGTATTAATCTGTTTCAGCAAATGCAATTTCATTTGTGTGAAATTATATCTTTCGGATTACTTTGACCACGCTGAAGCGCGTTTAATTATTTCAGAATAATAGAAAACAGTAAAGAAAGTTAGACAAAGGTTTTGAATATTGTTTTTGTGTTTAATTACCTTTCTATTCCTTGAACTATTACTATGTAGAGGACGCCTGCGGTTTTGCCCGCGTAGCTCTCGTAAAAAATCGGCATAAAAAGAAGCCTTGGTTTTAATCCACAGTATCAGCTAACTCCCTACCAAATTTTACTAGAACCGCTCCAGCCGTTTTGTCGTGAAGAAGTAACAAACATACACACTCACAAAATTTCTCAATATTACCATGTCTTTAGTATGATAGACATGGAAATTTTTAACATCAGACAGGTTTATACCGCGATATGGTCAAAATTAAAATCCACTCATTGCACCCGATTTACGTAGAAGACAAAATCAAATATTTTAAATGCATCATAATCATCATCAACCAGCTAGTCTCCTGCTGTCTTTTCCCAGCAGAACCTGCCACCAAGTGGTAGAGACACTACAAATAGTGCAACATGGCGTTTCAAACGTGCTTTTAAATTAAGCCAGCTTAAAATAAACGCTGATGACGCTTGATGGATCCTAACCTATCTATATTATATTATAGGTCTCTTACCTGGCAAGGCTCTAAATACGGGCTTTAAATACGTCTTGATCTTAAGGTTTTACAAAACAAATGTCACTATAAACTTCTAATTACTTTTCGTTCGTGTTAATAATAATGATTTGTTTATATGAAGTGCGCAAGTGTACCAATTTCCTCGATTCACCCCTAACTTCTCACCGAGTCCAGACACAGCTAGCAATTATTTAAACCCAATCAACCCCTATCTCCCCTTTGTGCGCTGTTATCTGTACATGCTGCTAACCATACCTCGGAAAATCTAACACGACGCAGCCATTTTAATGGTTGGCATGTTAATTATGGTGCTCGCTGTCTGTTTCACATTATTATACCGCTAGGAATGTGCCCAATATAAACAGAGCTCATACTTATGTGCTCCAAATACGAATAGGGAAGATGATTGATACCAAAATATCAGTTTCAATTATTTTTTTAAACTGAATTAAAGCCTTTTAAATTTTTTTTATTTAAATTAAGAAATCCGTACTTATATTTTTAATACGAAAGTATATGTGTTATAGCTTTCATATCAGAATATCCACCCACACATAGGCTACATTACTAGTAGAGAACTACGCGGGTGAAAACGCGGGCGTCCTCTAGTACAAATAAAATTGTGAAAATACTAATTAAACTAGTGTCATAGAGACAGGCGTAACTAAGACGTTATAATTGGTAAAGCCATGGTAGCTAATTACGAATTTCTATTTTGAAATAAAGGGACAGAAGATAGGGCTATCCTAGGGCTCCAAGATTTAGTTTATAACTTTGGATATCTTTGTCGAATTTTAATTTTATTTTAAACATACTTACGTCATAATTTTTGTATAAGTATAAAAAATAGACTTCTCTATGATTGCCTATTACGCAATTATTATCACAACAATAAATATAACATCTTTTAAAAACATCTTTGTATTTAAGACACAGCTAATATTCCTCTTTTCTATTCACTAAATTAAGCCTGGATGCTTCAATCTTCGAGTCTAGATTAATCATATTTAAGCCCGGTCTCTGAACTATGGCCTAAAATATTTATCATGCGCTAACTGCCTCAAAATTTGAGTTTCAAATTAAATTCATTATCATTATTTAACATTTCCTTCGTCCACATTTATTCAGCCAATACTTTAGCCCAGCCGTAATTAAAAAAACGCTATTATTGCGTGACTGTTAATTAAAAGGGAGGCTTCGAATGGGCTCAACCACAGCGTCGGCTCGAACTGGTGCCCTTCAAACAAATATTTGTTGAAATGTCCGTCGGGAAGACAAACAAAAGTTTCTTTTTCGCTTTAACACCACGTTTTAATCGGCTTAGGCGAAGGCCATACCGATCCTCGTAGTATTTACCCAAAATTGAATGATAAACATACACCCGATCCAATCTTTATTTTTCCAGATTTAAAAAAAAAGTTCTGATTTTGGCGTTTATTTTTTTATGGCATACTATATAATAATAATAATAATAATAATAATATCTTTATTTGCTAGAATGTAGTACAATATGGATCTTAGAAATTAAATTACAACTTACATTCTACCATAATACATGGTGTGCAATATTAATTGAATTTACACATCAATAAAAGTAAATTATAATAGTTAAATTTAAGTCTGTTATAAAATATATAGTGTCCATTACATTACAAAAATTAATTAAAATGAGTGTTAATTGAATTAATTATTAAGATATCAGTTAAACAATGTTTGTCATTATAAGTAATTAATTATTTTAAAAGTTCATTAGTACTATAAAAGCGTTTACTTACTAGCCAGTCAAATAATTTTTTTCTAAATTGTCTCAGTGGAAGAGCTTTGATTGAGTTTGGTATACTGTTAAAAATTTTAATACACATCCCAGGGCAACTTTTGAGAAATAATTTTGTTCTAGGAAAATGATTTAACACTATATCATTGGGATGTCTTGTATTCTCCGAGTGCATATTAAATCTTTTACTAAAAAGTTGCTCGTATTTTTTAACAAAAACACAGATATCAAACACATACAGGCTTGGCAGGGTTAATAGGTTGAGTCTTAGAAATAATGGCTTGCAAGAATCAAGGGGCACCGCCCCACACATAGCTCGGACGCACTTCTTTTGAGCAATAAATGCTCTATTAATATCAGCGCCATTTCCCCAAAATATTAAGCCATAACGTAGGACGGAAGCCACGTATGCATGATATACCTCTAAGCTGACTTTCTTGTCTACTAGATTTTTTAGTCGTCTAAGAACGAAGCAAAAGCTATTTATTTTTCCTGCTACCTTTGCAGTATGTTCCTTCCAATTTAATTGGCTATCAAGATGAACACCAAGAAATTTTATGCTGTTTATGGAATCTATTTTTGCGCCATTATATTGTATATTTAACGGAGTGTTTAAGTTATTAATACGGAAGTGAATACATTTAGATTTAGTTAAATTTATTTGAAGATTGTTAATGTCAAGCCAGCTTATAATAGATTTAATAGTCAAATTAATTTCACTTTCATGTACATTCATCTGCTTGTTCTTTTCAGTAGATACAATAATTGCAATGTCATCTGCATATAACACAGTTTTATAGTTAGTAACCTCAATAAGGTCATTGATATAGATGAGGAATAAGAAAGGCCCTAATATGCTCCCTTGCGGTACACCAAATCGGTTGTATCTGTATTCAGAACTGAATTCTTGGAGCTCTCTTTTTATAATTTTTTTTATGATTACTGACTGACTACGATTGCTTAGAAAAGATTTAATCCATTGAAGTACAAATCCTCTTATCCCTACTTTTTCCAACTTCCCCAACAAAATTTCATGACTGACAAAATCGAAAGCCTTGGAAAGGTCAAAAAATACTAATATTTAGTACTTAGTCGTAGATATCAACTTGTAAATCAGTGCGTAGGTTCAAGCATTTATCAGCGGAAGCAACGGTTTTCAGCAGCGTTAGTCAGCGCAGTCATCACGTGTTGACGACGACCTCCGTGGCGCAGTGGTATGC
This sequence comes from Mycalesis mineus, assembly GCA_034621355.1. Lineage (NCBI taxonomy): Eukaryota > Metazoa > Arthropoda > Insecta > Lepidoptera > Nymphalidae > Mycalesis > Mycalesis mineus. The sequence continues at coordinate 16,334,215 of CM067893.1, forward strand.
GTGGTGGATTTATAATACGGAGATCCTGGGTTCAATTCCCGGCAGGGCAGATTGAGATTTTTCTTAATTTGTCTTGGTCTGGCTGGTGGGAGGCTTTCGCCGTGGCTAGTTACCACCCTACCGACAAAGACGTACCGCCAAGCGATTTAGTGTTCCGGTACGATGTCGTGTAGAAACCGAAAGGTGTGTGGATTTCATCCTACTCCTAACAAATTAGCCCGCTTCCGTCTTAGATTGCATCATCACTTAACATCAGGTGTGACAGCTGTCAAGGGCTAACTTGTAATCGATAAAAATTCGGTATGATAGGCAAACTGTTGCCTATAAGAAAACCTTCATTTTCATGGAGAAATCCTCATCTCTCTCAATTCCTCGCCACGAGGAGGCGAGGAAGTTATGTCGGACTCTTACGGATGACAAATTCCATGTCTAATTTATCACCCGGAGTTCCGAGACACCGTTGAAATCATCTTTCAGATTTCGTCTAGTAAGGTTTACTTGCTACTGCTATGAAAGCACATTGGCCCAAATAAAAACTCGAAAGGCTGCTCTTTAAACAATACTGCCCTGATATTTATTAAAAACTTTTATTTAAGCTTGTATACATTTGATTTGTACAGTCACTAGGCACAAAAGCCAAAACAAATTCCGAATACAATTTCCAGAACGTCACTGGGGAGTCGGAAAGTGATTTTTCACTGGAAAGGCGTCTAAAACATAAATGTAAATACGAAAAGCGCAAAGATGATAAATAGCGGACCGGACCGATGATTAATGGTCAACGTCATTTGACTCTCGAATTATGTGTTAAATACATCTGCCTCCTACACACTAGAGGGAGCTTTTGATTCTATAAGTGTAATTTTTGACGACTTCCGTAGTTCAGTCGATTTTTAATACGGAGGTTCTGAGTTCGATTCCCTGCTGGACTATTTGAGATTTTATTAATTGTCCCAGGTCTGTTTAACGTTCTATTACGAGATTTTGCAGAGAGTTGGAACCTAAAAGGGAGTGGATTTTATCCTGCTACAAGTTAGCCCTCTTTCAACAGATTGCGTCATCACATAAGATCAGGTGTGATTTAAGGCAAAGGCTAATTTGAAGTAAAATAAAATTAAAAATAAAAAGTTGTATTCTTTAGTTGTTGTTCATCAACACTGCTCCTTTAGAGGGGAGGTGAAACCAACCAGGCTACTCCTGGCGGGCTTAAGATGATAGTTTTGTATTCTTTAATGATCGATAAAGAACGATGATAATGATCGAGATCATCGGCTTAACGTGTTTTTTGTGGTACGGTGGTGTAACATTTCCAACCTTACTTTTACAGAAATTTCTTTTAAAAAAGAAACAATATGTAGGTGTTATTTATATCCGTGAATCCTAAACCTTTTGTGATTTATAGCCATATGAAGTAATCACTGGCCCGATGAAACAGTTCTAGACATAACCTTTCGATGTTTAGTCCTACATCAAAACCTTCGAGCAAACAGGGGCTTCAAATAAGTATTCCTGTAAAATATCACTGGTATCCATGTCCTTCACACTGAAACATATTAATGTAACTTAACAAGAATGACAATGGTAATACTTCCCGGACAATCTCAGCACAAAGAGTCCCTTTTACTGTATTCGAATACTCAATCTCAATCTCTCAACTCAATAACGTTACATACAATTGATAATAATAACAGCAAAAACATCGAAATCGCAAGTCATACACAGAAAAAAGGTCGTAAAAATCAATCAAACCTTCTTCAGCAAATGTGAAAGAGATGATACAAAATCCGCGCGCTCAGCAAATCGTGTTGATAATAAATAGCACACACAGATGTAATGACGCGGCGCAATGGCTGGCGTCGGAAACGCAAGTCAGGTAAGCGACGAACGAGTTTATTTTCAACCCTTATCCCAAGTGTAGGCAAGATAACACTTATCTATTTTACAAGATATTTTCTGATGTGAATATAAAAATGTATAGTAGTTATGAGAAATATATTTTTTCCATTCATTTTTGTTATGAAAACGCCGCTAAAAAACCAAATCAATCTTTTTTAACCTAGGAAAAAAAAAACGGAGGAGGTTCTCAATTCGACACGTATATTTTTATTTTTTTTTTATGTATACAGACTACGCATAACTTTTTACAGAGTTGTCCGATTTTGATAATTCTTTCTTTATTAGAAAGGGCATACTTCCAAGGTGGTCCCATTGTCATCGCGTCAGGATCGGTTGATGATATCCTGGGGAAATTGAAGGAACTCTTAAAATTTTGGAGGCACGCTTACAGCGATTTCGGTTTTTGTCTCGGTATCGGTAGCTTTTTGACTACTAGTGCCGTATAATATACTATAACAGTATATATAGTACGAGTACGTTACGTGGCGATAAATCACTAAAAAGTAAGAAATAAAAATTTTTAACAAAAAATAGAACCGACTCAAAACGCACTAAAAAGTAAAAAATAACTGTGTCATTTAGTTGCTTTAATTTACTTAAGCATATCTAGGAGTCGGTGCCAGCCAAGGTTTCTTCTTTAAGAACATTACCTAGAACCCACAAACTGCTTTACTATGTAAAATAAATGTTCCTTAAACTTGCTGGCACCGACTTCATAGATATGCTTAAGTAAAATAATGCAACTAAATGACACAGTTATTTTTTACTTTTTACTGCGTTTTGAGTCGGTTCTAATTTTTTTTAATAATCATAAAGGGCATATTTTATTTTCTCTACGTACGGTTCTTTTTCTGAGTGCCTCTCCGACTAGCGAACTGGGACTCAGCTTCGTAAACTCCATTCTATCTTTCGTGAGACGAAACAATTGCGTGGCATTTGCGATCCTGGTCTGCTCTCTGATGTCCCTCAACCGAGGCTTATTTCTGCGACCAACGCCTTTTCCACCGGCAACTACCATACGCTTAAGAGGATTGATATTTAAGCTTGTGAAACATTGGCTTAAGTATGACGCAGGAGTTAATTTTACTCATAATTCAGCATTATCAGCCGTTTAAAAGCCCACTTCAGGGCCAGGTCTTTTTTACAGGCGAGAGAATTTGGAACTAAGACCCGCCACGCTACTCCAATACGAATTGGCGCGCTCTAAGTGATAAATGTTTTAATTTATTAATCACTTAAGGAATGGTACATTCCCAGACGATCTATTAAATATGCATACTAGCGGACTCTACCGACGTTCTTAAGTCAAGCAAATCCTTTTTTTTAACGATAATGCAATCACATCGCCATTTATATTATTTGGACCACATCATCTATATAGGTGTTGTGATAGATATTCTTGCAAAAATAAAATTATTATGATTATAATAATTATGATCTACATTAACCATCAAACAAACAGTAATATGGTCAAGCGCGAGCTTGTTCCATTTAATGAAAACAGATATAAAGTACGTTACTTTCTATCCCCTTCGTTCGCTAATTGGTTTGCAGCTAAACCTCGAGCAGTCGTCGACCCGGAGACTGAAGACGCGCTCGTAAGCTGAGCCCGTACAACTGCAGACACTTCCTAAACGTCCGATCAGCGCATAATACACTCCGCGTATTAGACGATAAGCCGGGAATTATTCCACGGATTAACTAATCGTACTTCCTATTTACTTATCAAATGGTATAGTGATGGCTAAATTTTGGTATTTTATTAAAGCTGAAACTTTGCTTTAGCTGTTCCAATTCAAATCGGCAGGGTTAGGTTGGTAATCTGAATAATTCTATAAATGTCTAAATGCTCTTTAAAAAAATTGGTTGTCTGTAAAGTCGGTTTACTGACGATAGTTGAACGTGACAATGTCTTAAGAAAATACTGATGGAATGGTAGCATTGAATTGGTTATTAAAATTTTTAATTTAAGTATATTTTTATAAATATTAATTTAAATTAATAAAATAATTGATTTTGATTTTATAAATTTTTATTTTAAATTTATAATAAATATATTAATTTTTAATTTAAAATTAATATATTTAATAATTATATTTAATAGACGGATGTCGAACGCTGCCGAACGCAAAGGCCGATTGTGCTTCTTTGTCGCTCGTTCCGCGCTCTCGCTTGCACTTCAAGCCTTACATGGAACACCTCAAAGCGAGGTAACGACGCATAACGTCATGTTTTTTCGTACATACAGCCGGCTCTATCGAATTAGAAGACGTTGTCACGTCAAAATTCGAAAATTCAAAATCATTTATTTCTAGTAGGCTTCTGTGTTCCGATCCAGGATTCAAACCTAGGACTTGGTGATCGAAGTCATATAGGCTACATACTAGATCAACCAGACAGTCGAAAAATTAAATAAAGTCTGATAATATTTGTACTGTTTTGTCTAAACCACTATGCTTGGTCACATGAGACCAGTACAATGTTACAAACACCGAAAATATCAAATACACTTACAGCAACCTACAAAAAATTTTAATTAGTAATACATCACATTGCGTGTTCGGCGGTTTTACACATAAAAAGGTCAAGTACGGTCAGTGTAGGATACAATATGCGGCGGTGTGCGGTGACTCGTTTGGTAACGCAGTGGTGTCTCGTTGAACGGTAACGTTGCGATATCACGTTCGGTAACGCAGCGGTGTCACGTTATTGCGGTCTTACTACTGTGTTGACTTATTTTGCGGCGAAGTAAGATGAGATCATCGCACGTCAATTTTTTTGCAGACTCGCTGAGCCCCAAAATCGAAGAAGGCCTGGACACTGTTTTAGGGAAAATTTTGAACACCCTCGCACGACTTTGCGACTCGCCGCCGAATAGTCCTGCAATATATGTAACTACTATACTACTACTACCGCTTTTTTATTGCCAAGAACTTATATAAGTACATAGAGATGTGGCTGTGCATGAATGTGAAGCTATGTAAGCAGCATTTTAGGTAATAGAGCTATTTGTGACGAAGGTTGTCCGCCTTTGCTGTTTTCTGGTCTGATGGCCACAATTTCCGGTTTTATTACAGTCATTAGACTTAACAACTACGCCTCAGATTAAAAGATAAGCGGTTGCATATTTTTGGATGTTCCTTACATACATAAATTTGTTATCACTTGCTTAGTCCATTAATAGCTTTTTAACTGACTTTAAAGAAAAGGATGAGGAGGTCTCATTTAGATCTGTATGTTTGTGTATATATTTGTTCGCCAGCATCTCACATTCGGCTAAATATATATTGATGCGGTTTACAGAAAAGTATTTCATAAATTTTGGAGGCTTTTTGACCGACTTTAATAAAAAAAAAGTTCTCAGTTTGAAAAAATATTAAATAGTAATAAAAGTAGCGTTTCCTACTAGTAGTAGTTAGACTAGTTAAAGCTTCGTATCCACTCTTCTATAAGGAGTTAGACCCGGCCCTATTGTAAGCCATTAATAAGGTTTTCATAGAAGGCATACAAGATAAAAAGCGTCTATTTTACTTCAAAGAATTGTGTTATCTTTCATCGCATTTGCTACAAAATTTATATCCTTCAGGGTTGCGTGCCAAGCTAAATAATTCGAGGTTTAGTGAACTTTAACTCAGCTGAAGGTTAAAGGTATACAAACACAAACATTTACCTACTGGCCGGAAGCGTGCCGTGACTGTGACCATACCTTCTATGTTATACAACTAGTAGGGACTGTGACATGGAACAGGTGAAAGAACACGAAAAACTTTAGTGTTTGTGTTTTTCTTTACATACATCAAGCAATTTATTAGTCCAGTTCGAAAAACTGTATTTTTGAAAAAAAAGGTGTTATTAGTTGACATGTCTGTCTGTGTGTTTTGGTGAGACATCGTAATTAAACGAATAGACTGATTATGGTCCATTATTTATGCGTCCTTTGCATAAATAATGGACCAATTTATTTATTTTTGTTTACGTACAAATATATACGAATACAAGATAAATTGAAAATTAAATAAAAAAAAATTAACCGACTTCAAAACGCACTAAAAAGTAAAAAATAATTACGTCTTTTAGTTGCTTTAATTTATTTAAGCATATCTATGAAGTCGGTTCCATCCATGTTTAAATTTATTTAACGATGTAGCAAAGCACTTTGTGGGTAGTGTGTTCTACTCGTCAATTTGATACCCATATTGAGGGACTTGTGAAAAAATATGCCAGGAAACAGGCTTTCGAATTTTAGTTACGTCGCGGTTTAGTATCTCAATTTACATGATAACCAGTTTGGTTTTAGACCCGGTCTATCCACGGAATCTGCCATTTTGTGTTTGAAGCAGACTGTAAGGTATTATTCAGAGCGACGAACACCGGTGTATGCTTGCTTTCTAGATCTATCCAAGGCATTTGATCTGGTTAATTACGACATCATGTGGCAAAAGCTAAGAGACACCGGTATGCCCGAGGAACTGATAAGAATCTTTACATTTTGGTATCAGAACCAGGTCAATGTCGTGCGATGGTCAGAAAGCTATTCCAGGCCGTATAAGGTGGAGTATGGAGTGAGATTAATCTCTACGTAAATGGCCTGATAGACGAGCTCAGCAGCACACGCTTTGGATGCCATAATAACGGAACCTGTATAAATAATATCAGTTATGCAGATGACACGGTGCTGTTGAGTGCATCTATCTGTGGTGTGGGAAAATTGCTAGGCCTGTGTGAGAAGTATGCCCACAGCCATGGTCTGACCTATAATGTCAAGAAGAGCGAGTGCATGGTCATTCAGGCCAAAGGAGAGCCACTTCCCACTCTACAATAAAATTGTATGGAATACCTCTTAACACAGTTAATCAGTTTAAATACCTAGGGCATGTGGTTACCTGTGACCTGAAAGATGACGCAGACATCGAGAGAGAGCGTAGGGCGTTGTCTGTAAGGGCGAATATGATCGTCCGCAGATTTGCTCGCTGTACAGTGCTAGTAAAAATATGACTTTTTAAAGCCTACTGCACCTCATTTTATACGAGCAGTCTGTGGGTCGACTATACGCAAAAGCAGTACAATGCCCTGCGTGTACAATATAATAATGCGTTCAGGATGTTGTTGGGGCTGCCTCGATCATGCAGCGCATCAGGGATGTTCGCCGACGCTCGCGTAGATTGTTTTTACACGACTATGCGGAAGCGGTGTACGTCCCTGTTGAGTAGGGTCCGGGCTAGCTCTAACGGTATTCTGAAGGCGTTATCTGACAGGTTAGATTGCCAGTATTTGAACCACTGTTCTATGACTCATATGCTGGCAAATCGGTCCTGTCGTAGGTTAGGTAAGCTTAGATTATTTATTAAGATATTTAAGTTTTTTAAGTTATTCGTTACTAACACATAATATGATCCATTGATGGTCGAAATAAAGAATTTATTATTATTAAAAACACATTAACTACCATTATAATAACAGCACTCTAACAATAACACACAATTTATATTAGTATTTATTTAATTCCCTCCCTATCGCTACATTCAACAAACACAAAAACTAACTTTAACTTACAACAAACTGTTATTTATTCTGTGGTAAAGCTATATTTGTTCTGTGGCCGGGCTTAGCGAGTTATATTGACTTTTCGCTCCGTAGGTCTTTCATATCCGTACGTATCTTGTAAACTAATAAAAAGCAGCTCGGCTACGTCACCGACAGACAGGCTTTGCAGCTTGGGAAGCGGTCTTTGAACACGGCTTGTGTTTGACGTTTCTCTATTTTTCACATCCACAGCAAAGGATTTATCAGATGGCAGGTGGCAGTGAATAGCTTTGTAAATACACGTACGACTTTGTACCGTTCTGGTAGGGTTGCCAACCGCAAATATTACAATGTCTATTTAACGGCACTCTGCAGGGAGTCTACCTTACCTCATTTCTGGGCGAGATATGTAGCTTAGAATTACGAAACTGCTCCAATTCAGGTTTCTTTTAAAAATTTCTCATCATCATCATTATCAGCCTTTTCCTGACAGGAGAGGGGAGGGGAGCATCGATCGAACCGAAGTCTCCGAGGCACAGAGCACGCAACACTACCAACACCTCAACTCCAACTTTGTTAACCCTGATCGCAGGCAGGCAAAACTTCTGAACTCCGTACCTGAATCCTTGACAAATTTCTATGGAAAAATAATGTGTATTAAGTTAAAAAATAAATGTCCTTTATTGTCCTAAAATAAATTGGTGAATTACTGTTGAGTGATTAAGACCACAAGACAGAAGCGAAAGCTTCATCATAACGAGGTTAACAATACGAAAGTAATGTCGACGAGAGCAGACTTTACTCGAATGAGCGTTTTATAGCAGAGTGCGACGACGTCTCATTCGATGCAACCAACCATTAAACTCGTTAGTCTAGTGGTTAGTCTATGTGGCGTCGATCACATCATGTCCTCGGTTCGAATTCTAGGACACGGAATAACTCCGAGTTTTTCATTCTTCTCTATGAAATTTTCAGCACATTCCAAGCTCGTAGTTTGGAAACTGGTGGTGTTACATCCCCGTGCATCGAAGAACACGATCCCGGTCACTATCATCAACATAGTGACCGTTAATAAATGAAACATTACCACCCTAAACCCGCAAACCCGCATTGGAGTAGTATGGTGGGTCTACACTCCATATCCCCTCTCCGACAAAGGAAGGAGGCCTGGTCCTCTAGTGGGGCGTTAATATAAAATAGGGTGAAAACCCTACTCCCTTCGTCTCTGAAATTCATGGTTAGTACATTTCAAATTTTATACAGATTTCTAGAAAATGAACAGTAAAATTTGTCTCGTACATCCTTTGTTGTTGAGAATATTAATCTTTTTTTGGTGATATTAATAAAAAAAATGCGTAAGGAATGGGGTGTCAACAATAGAATGCCGACAACGAGCTACAGGGAATACTAATTTGAAACGAAGCCGGGAATCTCAACCCATGCCTCGAAAGCGTCACATTCATTTTATCCTCACATCATGTTAAACTAGAATTAAAGAAATTCATAGTTAAATATACCTACATATTTATCTCAATGATCAAAGAGAAAACAGATTGTTATCAAAACATTCTCGCTCCAGCATCAAATTATGACCGAAATCATCATTTCGAAAAAGAGGTGTTTTTTTCATACAAGTTACTCTTTGACTGCAATCATGCCTGATTGTAAGTGATGATGCAATCTAAGATGTTGGGCCTTTGATGCCTGCTATCTTTCAAGGCAACCATAACACAAACCCAGACACCAACTCGTAAGTTTCCTCGCTGATTACCTATAGCAGAACTAAAGGCTGACAAACGATCACTTTATATAACTACAGAACTACGAAGGTTTAAGAAGGACAACTTCAAAACCACACCAAAAATAGAGGCTCAAATTAAAAATTATTGTTCACATAAATAAATAAAAAATTATGTTAATTGCGACACCGAAACATTCTTAGGGAGTTTGACTCGACAATATTTTTAAAAACATCATGAATGTTCATAACTGCATTTATTCAATAAATATTTGGTGACTACTTAAAAACACCTATTATACTTCAGTGCAATTAGCCTTAAAGTTAACAAAAAGTACAAGAAAATCACAGTAGAATGAAACCCATCAGAAAATGAGGAAAATATCATAAAAGTGAAAGGAAAAGTAAATTACGGGCGATCTGAGGTCGGGAAGGAGTAGGGGTTGAGGGTTTAGGGGTAAAAAACGGATTTTCTCGATTTCCGGCAAAACTAAAAGTCCTGTGGAAAAGAGTTGAATGACAAAGTTGTAGGTAATAAAAAGATTTAAAACTTTTGTTTTTACACTTTTTTCACATAACCTCAAAATTTGTGTAAAAAATTCAAAAACCAAGTTTTTCGTGTTTTATTTTTATCTTTTACAAATAAAATTTTATTTTCATAAAATTTGATGAAAACTTGCCTTCTTATGTCCCAAACACGCTATAATTTATTTGATTTGAAAAATTTATTTTTTCACCTTATTTTGAATGAATATCGAAAAAATAACCTAATTTTCAACCGAAAAATTGGCCGTCAAAATATCATTTTTTTTCAAAAAACTGGTGTGTTTTCTGTTTGTTGAAATCTCTACTTTCCGATGGTAAATATATATATATATCATAGTAAACCTTCTCAGAAAAGTTTTACCCGCGTAGGGTTCCCGTTCCCGTGGGAATTTCGGTATAACATGTAGCCTATGTGTTATTCTGATGTATAAGATATATTGTGATAAATTTAATTAAAATCAATACAGTAGTTTTGACGTGAAATTGTAAAAATATTCATATTTTCATACATAATTAAATCCATACATCCATACAAACTTTCGCCTTTATAATAGTAATAGGATATGTTATCATAGTAAACCTTCTCAGAAAAGGCAAAAACTAGGCTAACGTTTTTTACTGCTACTACTACGAACCAATACGTAGCACCAATACGCCTGACAAAAATAAATAGCTACATGACAAATTGCTACGCAATTATTATTTACATGATTTTACCATTACGGAAAATTATCATGCAGTTCCATTACACGTTCGTAAATTACCTATTTTTACGTTTTACGAGGTATCACGCCGAGCAGATGTGAGTAGAAAAAGCGGGAAAATCATTAATACGTGGGCAATAGAGACTCGCATTATTTCCCGGCCGCCACATTTGTAGAAGAGTAATAAATTCGTAATAAAGAAAGACGTTTCGACGACAATACACTCGAAATAAAATGCTGTAGACGTAATATTTTATGACAATAGCTTTGCGAACGAACTTTTTGCCCATTGTATTATTGAGATCTTAGTCTGGGTTATTGTGCTTAAACGCGCAACATGATTTTCAAGGTCTGATTTATTTAGTAGAGTCTCTTATAGAGTGGAAGGTTAGTAAATAAATCACATCCGACGCAATTCCAATATACCTACTCTCTGTATTGGAATTGTATCAAAGGAATGTTCTCTGAAATATATTTCTGCTGAAAGGGACATGAGTGTTTCCCTTTTATTCCGAATACTTCCCATCACAATACGGCCATGGATGTGAATGTTTAATGGTATTAATGTCAGGTGAACAGCACTCGATTTTATATTTATTTTTCTTTACAGAAAGCGGTTAATCCTAGAAAAGTATTCTATCTGCGATATAAATGTGATTATTATGTTTTTATAATAAGTACTCACACACCCGATTGATCAAAATCTTACCTCATTGCAAATATAATACGTACCCAGAAGATTCAATTTACTTTTTTTAATAAATCCCCTAACCAGAAAGAATAAGGAAACACATCTCCAAAAAAGTATTCTAAACCTTAGTCATGCATATAAGAAAAGATCTTTCAAGATGACGCAAAACAGTTCTTAACGAATCCTAGCGACAGCAAAGACTTTTTTATTCGTTACAAGTTAGCTCTTGACTGCGGGCTGTTAGGAGGAGAATGAAATCCACAAATCTTTCGGTTTAGACACGACATCATACCGGAATGTTGAAGGGCTTAGCGTTACGTATTTATCGGTAGGGTGGTAACAAGCCACGACCGACGCCACCAGCCAGACCTGGACCAATTAAAAAAAATTGGTTGTCTGTAAAGTCGGTTTACTGACGATAGTTGAACGTGACAACGTCTCAAAAAAATACTGATGGAATGGTAGCATTTAATTGGTTATTAAAATTTTTAATTTAAGTATATTTTTATAAATATTAATTTAAATTAATAAAATAATTGATTTTGATTTTATAAATTTATAATAAATATATTAATTTATAATTATATTAATTTTTAATTTAAAATTAATATATTTAATACTTATATTTAATAGACGGATGTCGAACACTGCCGAACGCAAAGGCCGATTGTACTTGTTTGTCGCTCGTTTCGCGCTCTCGCTTGTTTTCAAGCCTTACATGGAACGCCTCAAAGCGAGGTAACGCGGCATGAGTCATGTTTTTTCGTGCGTGCAGCCGGCTCTATCGAATTATTAGACGTTTTCACGTCAAAAAATCATAATTGGCCTAGCCGTGAAACGAACACAGAATCTCCATCTAGTAAGTCTACTGCGCATACCACTGCGCCACGGAGGTCGTCAAAAACATAGATATAGCGACAACATTAAAAAACAACCCGGTGATTTACAGTTCGGAGGTACATACAATAAAAACCAAGTGTCGTGCAGTACCGTGGTAAAACGGAAAAAACTTTGACTTTTGACTTTGATTTGTTAGTGGAAACGTGCGATAGCGTGCCGTTTCACGCCTCAATGTAGTGTGGCAAACACTCCCCAGTCGCACATACATTACCATAACAACCGCGAGGGGGCGCGCTTTTATAATGAAGCAGGAATCAGCCCTTACCGAAGTCAAAAGGTGCTAAGAGTAGGGCGGAGCTACAACAACTAGTAAGTTCATTAGTTCTCTTATAACTCCTGATGTATTCATAACATTTTGAAGAAGGTTGTAATTTATATATGTGTTGCCTATTGAACCAAGGCGGTAATTGGATGGGTATCTAATCACGTTACCTTTGTAATCACCCATATTTACTCAGGGCAGTTGCGTGAAAGTTTAGATAGAGAGGTCTGGAATTCCTTCTTCTTCTTCTTTTTTAAATTCTCTTTATACATGGCTAGGCGGAATAGTTCTTCAATGGTCTTTTGGGGTTTCTTCAACGGATTTCGCAGTCAGGACATCTTTCTTCTGGAATTCCTTACTCTAGTAAATTAAAATTAAGTAGTCTTTGTAAATTAACTGCCTCGCTGGTCCAGTGGTTAGGGTATGTGATTTCGGATTACGAGGTTCCGGGTTCGAGTCCTGAGCTATGAAAACCAAGCTTCATATTTGAAAAAAATCCCAGTTAAAATTCTAAGTAGTTGGCACCATTACATCCACGTGCCTCGAAATACGTGTACTGTTGATAGTTTCAAGTTTTATAACCCTACACCCACCAACTCGCATTAAAGCAACGTGGTGGGTGAAACTCCACAAACCCTCTCCTAAAAAGAGAGAGCTTTAACCCTGTAGTAAGTTGTTCAAATATGTTTATAAAGATTATGTTTATCTCCAGGTTTTGATTTTGTAAAGCAAACAAAAATAAGATAACGACCGCTAGGGGGCACCTCCCTTATTACGAATTTGAAATCACCCGTCAACCCTTAACGAAGGGCGGGTCCATGATTACTCGCAATCGCCACTTTCTTTACAATACCGAGTAGTCTTCAACTGAGGGCCTACGTAATTAAAGAACGAAAAGCTTTAGAGCATTCATTTTGAGCTTAGTTTATTTAAAACTAGCAGTCCATTGCAAACATTGTCCTCATTGAACGTTGGTTTACAATTATTTATGAAGTTATTACTGGTATTTTTAAATTATTGGGGGTTTGATAGAAAAATGATATCTTAGAAGGTTTATAATATATTCTAAACTACAATAAATTTAACAAATTAAAGAAATATTAAAAATATACTTGAACCTCCCTCACAATCCACTCTATCTATTTGTGAAAACTGTACGAAAATCCTATGCAGCAGTTTATTTTGTTTAAACCGACTGTAAGACGCGATATCAGACTTTGTTTGTTGGAGCTTAGATCCGATCACTGTCAGAATTTGATAATAATTAATCAACCAATGACTTATCAAACGAAGAAAAAACTCAAACTTTACCAGATTTGAACCTAAGACCTTGTAATCCGAGTCCACAGTGTAGACTGCTGGGACCAAAGAGTCAAAATAATATCATTAAACAAAACAGACAACTTTGGGATTCCCTAGAAAAAAAAACACTTGTTTGAATGCTTCAAATACTTAGCCTTCAACAAACAAGCAAGTTACCTCAAAGAAACCCATAAAATAAATACAATATGTAGATTGTCTAAATTCGACCTCGGAACTCGATCAAAACGAGATTTCAACAAGTCTTGTTACGCGAAAGTACTCTGCAAATCCCAAATTCAAGTCGACAAATAAATAAAGTATCGCTCCCGTTTCCAAATTCCTTTCACATTTAACTGATCCGCCCCCGAGGTCTCTGTCGTGTCTAATTTATAATGAACAGGAAGACATGTACAATAGAAACCTTTCTCAATGAGATAAACAAACAAATATCCACGCTTCTTATTCTAAAAAAGTTTTATTTTTCGCATATACTGTTATATTCATGCCCTGATGGCAAGTGGAAATCCATCGCCAATAAACAACACTTTGCAGAGTATCCGTGGAACCTGTAATTACATCAACATAGGCATAGGTAATATGTCATTAAATAGTAATATAAAGATCTTCTATTTAAATAGTAACAAAGTTACTTGTAGCTAAGCAGTCGCTGATAAAAGTTATAAACGTTGATAAAAGTTGACTTTTCGTACAACGACAACGGTCACGTGATTCAGAACACAAAAAATCGATTTAAATTCTTACATTTTTTATATATTTTTAAGTGATTGCTATGAAACATGGGTAGTTGTTTAAAATTCATTGTGTATTTAAATAAAACAGTTAAATATGAGCATACGTTTGGACAGCCTGGGGCAAATTATGGCAATGTCTTTTGCTACAGGTAGTAAACATAAAGGTAGTACTTCCATCATCCCACACTAATATCTCTTCCATTTAATGCAGTCCTCACCAATACTTTCCGGTAGGTCAAGGATAAGTCAACTTAAAATAATAATGTATAATCTATTATAATTAAGGGCAAAAATTCTTCATTTTATAGCGGAAAGTAAGTTCTCTTTAAAAAAAATAGTAAAATACAGTGCAGTAATGTGGCTAGCAAAATAAAACTTAATTTTGCAAACAAATCTTTACATCCAAACATGGTTTTTAAAGACCTATAATATTGATCCAACGACCCCACACAATGAGATAGATATTTTAAGCTAAGACAAAAATTCTCACTTTACGTGTAGTGAATATTCATGTAATTAGTCAATATTTTATCTGTGAATATATTGTATAAATATAAGACAAATAAAAAAATTAGAAAACTGTAATTTGGCATACAAATCAAATTACAGTTAAGAGTTTCTGAGCTAAGTCATGGATAAACAAACAGTTTCTGATTGTCTACGGAACCTTAGTAAATAGGTACGGCATGTAACAGCCTCGAGATTGGATCTAAATTCCTTTGATATTTATTCCACTTCAGTTGGCAGAGCATTAATTCATAATGAAGCTGAAAACGCTCACAATAAAATCTTTACAAAGGAAACAGATAATTAAGTGCACTTCACCAACTACAGAACTCTGTTTAAATATTTTTATACACAAAGTAAGTACTCATGAAAAGTTAATGCAGTTATACAAAGAATAGGTAGCTTACCTTTTAATGCTAAATTATATTGATCAAGTTAAGATCTAGTTAACTACAATTATGAATAACTAGAGGACGCCCGCAATTTCACCCGCGTAGTGCTCGTTCCCGTGGGAATTTTGGGATAAACTGTAGCCTGTGTTATCCTGGTATGTAAGCTATATTATTGTGAAGTTTCATCAAAATCTATTCAGTAATTTTTGCGCGTAATAGTAACAAAAAATCATCCTTCCATATATACAAAGGAGATGGTCCATTTCAGCCGCACTCATGTACCACATACCATTAAAATAGAAAAAATACAAGGATTTTATCAAAAATAAAGTAAGTGAACGAAACGAACTAAATAAAACGTTGGTTAAAAATGAAATTCCTAGTTTTTGAGGTATTAAAAGATGGCGTTTTTCTAATATTAGTCTGTAGGTGATAGATGCGGTGACATTGATTTGTCAAACTCAAAATATGTCATTTTTGACAAGTCTTCATCTTGTATCATCCGTGTTCCGGGCTTTGTTTTTAGCTATAATACGTTTTAGACATAGACATCTTAGCTATACCTAATAAGAACAAAACTCTATATTTTAATCTGATTATTCAGTAATCCGTTAGGTACCTGTACCTAACCAGTAACCATCAAATCAAATGGACCATACGTCAATAAACACTGACAGCAAAAGTCAAAACAACATCAATCCGCCACCAGGAGAATGTCTACCATAGATAATATAACTTATCTAAGATCCGCCATGATTAGGTATATGTAAAGTGTTGCATTGTTTTGGAGAGAATAAACAATATTTCGCCCAAATAAAAGTGAATTCAGAGATTTGGCTAATCAAAACCAGATTATTAATACCTACATGTAGTTTTTTTCAACTTATGTACAGAAAGTGAGTCTGTGCTCCATACAATTTTGGACCATCTCCTTTCGCCTGTATAATATTAGTAAGGATAAACAGGTATTCAAAATTCAAAATAGTTATTTCAAGTCTTAGTTCACAAAAAAAAAGTCATGCGAGACTATTTTGTACTAAGTCTACCACCGGGTCGGCAAGCAAACATAATATCTCTATCTAACATAATAAAAATGTAACAACGGGTAGTAGAGTCACTGACAACATTGACCCAATCAAAGACACTATAGACATTCAAATAATGTTTTTTTATTCATTACAAGACTTGACTGAAATCACACCTGACAAGTGATGATGCAATCGTGATGATGCAATCTAAGATGAAATCGAGCTAAATTGTTAGGAGGTTTCTACACGACATCGTACCGGAATGCTAAATTGGTACGACTTTGTCGATAGGAATCGAACCCAGGACCTCCATCTTATAAATCCACTGCCCATACCACTGCGTCACGGAGGTTGTCAAAAAAGCATTTTTGTAAAGAAAATTTTGATTTGATTATGCAAGAGGCTAACCTTGCATAATTCAATTAAATTTGCTTCAAGAATTATTTAATGGAGAAATATTTTATTTCTTGTATTCAACTGGCACTCAAACTAGAACTGATATTTTAGGATCCACAGAAGAGTAGGCTATAATCCTCGTGTGTACATTCCTATAATCCTCTGTAGGAGTGGAAAGGGAAACACACGGTAGAGTAGTACAAACATTTGGAGCGAGAATAAACACAAACAGGGTCTGATTGAGAATGTCTTGAGTCCTCACTTGAGATCGTATCGGGTCGGACGGGCCGGATATTCTCGTATTATAAACTGTTACAACCTACATTGGGAAAGTTTTATTTTGTTAAGTGTTGTGATACTTTTAGTTTATTACTAAAAATCAATGAATTAAAAAAACGGAAAAATGTATGTCATTCCAGGCCGAGTGCAGGGTTCTGCATAGAACTGTTACATAGAAAATTATACTACTTATCTGTATAAATAAATGTCTAACGTCAATAGTAGTCACTTGTCACTTGTCTTCGTCTTTGCGTCGCGCTAGAATGTTATGTCGTCCATTAATAAATAACAATAAATGTAAACGTCAAGCTTCTGCCGTTTCACTAAAACCCCAAAGCCTTACAGGAACAACTTAGAATATCCTATATCTTGACCGCCAAACCGCAATGGGGCAGCGAAGGGTCTAACTTCCATATCTCCTCTCGGATAAGGAGGATGTGGATATAAGTCCTAAACCTTATGGAATACAGCCAAATAAGAATACTGGACTAGAGCAAAGGTCCAAACAACTAGTATGGTCTAAAATTGCAACAACTAGAGCTGCGTAGCTATACTACGCTGAGAACTAGATTTTGAAATGAACAATCAATTTATATATATGCAGTCTTACGCCTTATCCTCAGAGCGAGCTACAAGTTTGGATATTTATACTCTTCCATTCAATAGAAACGGTTAACACGATTGACTTTCAAAAATACAAGCGCGCCTGTTTGATGTATGAAACACAATAAAAACTTAAGTAAATCACGACGCCGATAGGGGGCGCTTGTGTACAAGCCGAGGACTCGCAACCCTTGCCAAGGGTGGCCGGCGAGAGGCGTTTGTTTACGATTAATAAATAATCGTTTGTTTTACATGTAAAGCGCTGAAATGACTTTTAAACTGGCACTCTGTAAGGCTTTCATTATAATTTTAAATGTGTGGCAGCGAAATGAATATCGTTGTTTTATGTTCGATATGAAAAAGTTTAATTGCTTTTTTAATTTATCGTAAAATTAACATAAAATTTGCTGGTCATTGGTCTTTTGTTACCAAGTCTCAGTTAACTTTATATAAAGAGTCTTTCATGGAATACAATTTTCCATAGAAACGAATATCTCAACATTCCATGGATTCACAGAACGGACGCTGATTTCATTGTGTGGCAGGAGGTAAATTCCACACTAATTCCTTAAACCTATACCCGTGTCTGAAGATCCGGGTCTTGAGAGACGAGTATAGGTTTGAGGAACCCCCTTCGACACCTCGACATTCACTTTCACTACTCGTGTAGTTCTCATTGTCCAAACAAATTAAGTAGGATCCTACTAGAGCAGCGGAAAAAAACGTTCTAATATCTTTAAAATTTTCAACATCATGTCTACAATGAATAAAAATACGACATCAGAGCGCTGCTATAACCTTTATAGTAAACTTAAACCGAGCCTAAAAACACTTGTGTTCATCTTTAATCTACAAAGAGTTTCACGAAAACCTTCCAAGACTCCGAGTTTCTTTATACGATTGAATAATTCGTAAAATTTCCCCGTGTTTGTATCTACAAAGCCTACCTGCAGTACTGATGGATGGCGTAATAAACGTCTAGCAGAAGATTGAAGACGCGCTTATCCAGTCGCCAGGAAATGGAACGCTAACTTACGAGAGGTGTAACGTAATTGGCTTCCTATACTCGTTCCTATTATTTGGTTCATGATAAGCTTTGATTTCACTTCAAAGACATCGCAGTACATACAATAAAGAAGTTCGTAATTTATAATCTCAAGAACGCAGACAGATTACTATTGATAGGTGGTCTGGATCCTCAAATTATTTAAAGCGAAGACCGAGTTGTTATTGTTACAAGCTTTTATTTAGTTCTATTTGTCCCCAACGAGATCTATCTGTCCCGGTCTTTACATGTCATCAAATCTAACAAGTTTTTGACCCATTTCCTAGCTTCTGATTGAGCTAATTTTTTTTTTATCGACTACAAGTTGGCCCTTGACTGCTATCATACCTGATGTTAAGTAATGATGCAATTTAAGATGGAAGCGGGCTAACTTGTTAGGAGTAGGATGAAATCCACACCCCTATCGGTTTCTACACGACATCGTACCGGAACGCTAAATCGCTTGGCGGTACGTCTTTGTCGGTAGGGTGGTAACTAGCTACGGCGAAAGCCTCCCACCAGCCATAATTTCCATGCATGTATAAATATTATCTATATAAATAAAAATGAATTGTTGTTCGTTAGTCTGATTAAAACTCGAGAACGGCTGGGCCGATTGAGCTGATTTTAGTTTTAAAATGTTTGTCGTAGTCCAGGGTAGGTCTAAACGATGAGTAAATAAGGAAAAATTTCGAGTAAGATAGAGTAAGACGACAATTCCATTTTCCCATATAAAAGTTGACCACTTACTTTCTGTCAAACATTTGACGGTATTTGTACTCTCAGTTCCACTCGAATTGAAGAACGCATTAAAACAAGACTTTTGAATCGACAACATATCAACTTTGCTCATAATATCGTGTATTTAAATTTCAAAATATAAAAATAATTAATGTGTTGACATGTTTGATGGGTGCCGTATTACCAACTCACAAAAATATTTTTATTATAATAATAAGTGTATCCGAACGTTCCATTGTTTTGTCCATAGATTTAGAGACTTTTGCTGCGCTCCTACTTTAACATGCTTGGTTTTGTCATCTCATGTTAAAAAAAAAGAAACATTTAATTGGAGAAATACTGAAATTTTGCTAAAAGTCATGAGTATTAGTAACTCTTTATTTCCATCAACTTGGCTCCATCTACTTGGGAACCACTTGGCTCCATCTACTTGGGAACCACTTTGCTCGCCAGGATATGATAATATGGCGGAAGTACTAGGCGACTCGGACAAATCTGATTCGATCAGAACATTATCAATGTTGAGCTGCTGGCTGTCTTCAATAACATCAATATCTACCAGAACATTCTTGATGTTGGGCTTTTGGCTGTATTCAATAACTTGAATGTCCTGTATGTCTTCGACCGATAAATTTGATTCACAGAATGTCTTCTCAGATGATGAAGATGGCATTGTAGAAACGTGTTTTGGTTTAGATAGCAGCTTTTGCTTTAATATATTTTTCTGTAATTTAATACAACCTGGACAGTTATTATTTTTGTTCTGCCGTTCCATCCACTTTTTACAAAAGGGACAATGCATTTTAAGGAGTTGAGGGAGATATAGCTTCACTATAACTTCTGGGAAATAGTTTTAAAATATCAACAATTTAAATATAGTTGTTTAAATTCTTTATTTTTTCGATGACAGATGTAGTTCTTCTTCTTTTCCTAACCATGGCCACCGTCAAAAAAAAAACGACAGATGTAGTTTGATAGTTATAGTGTAAACATTTGTCAGTATTCACTAAAAAAAAAAATTTGTCTATGGTAAAATGTCACTTGAAATGTAAACGTCTCTTTGCTGTGCATCTATACTATAATTCTTTAATATTCCTAAAAATCTAAATCAACAAATTTCAATAAAATTAAAAAAGTATTGTGTCGTGTGTTTGTGACTTACTAAATATGCCTAAATTAGTTAGGCGGTACGAAGTTCGCCAGGTCAGCTAGTAAATAAATAAATATTATAGAACAATTACACACATCGCTATATAGCCCCAAAGTAAGCGTAGGTAGCTTGTGTTATGGGTACTATAACTGATGAATATTTTATATATATTATACGTAAATACTTATAATATACAGATAAACACCCAGACACTGGATAATATCCATGCATCACACAAACATTTTTCCAGATGTGGGAATCAAACCCACAGTCTAGGACGCAGAAGTAGGGTCACTACCCACTGCGCCACTCGGCCGTCATATATATATATATATATATATATATATATATATATATATATATATATATATATATATATATATATCGCGTGACAAAGCAATATTAGGATAACATGGAGCTTATCTATTATGGTGGCCACAGAAATTCCACAATAAAACGACATAACTCAATCGAGTTTGGGCTCATTTCATTCATCTTGATGAGTAGATAGCCCCGTCCAAAATTATAGCTGAGTAATATCTAATTTATACATTTAAAGGTTGCAGTAATATATTATATACTATGCTCTACCTACCTGCCATCCATGACATTAAATATGAATAATGGGTGGACTAGCTGTCATAGGTACCGCAGGCTACATCAAGGTCTTGTCGTATTAACCTGGATCTTAATCAGAGCTTGACCTTTTATGCCCGACATGACGTATAACCGCGCCATTTTTTAGTCCTATAGCGGCATATCAAATATGTATTTCATAAAATTATAGTCTCTTGGAAACGTCTGCGGATCGGCACAATTTATCGAAAACGCTTACAGATGGCGTTGGTACCATTTAGTGCGAAAATTAAAAAAAAATAACTACCTTCCCAAACCCTTCCTGAAAAGAGACACCTTATAGTTAAAATTTGGAAAGTATTCAAAAACAAGAGAGAAATCAAGGTCTAGTGAGGTTAAGGAGTAACGTCAATATTATGCATTAAAAACGATCAGTGCCCCTTGCGGCTCGTTCACAGAACTCACGCCGCCATACAAATTGACAAATTAACGCCAGCGCTAATGAGTTTTGTTTAGACGACACTCGGACCGACGACTAATGTTTCTTTGGCTTCTGTATAGAGCGAGAGACAGTGGTGGCCAGACGCTTCATTTTATAAAAGCTATTATCAGCCCCTCATTCTATTTTGTACAAAGTAGGCCTTCACTGCAATTACACCTGACGGTTAAGTTATAATGGAAGATGGAAGCGGGCTAACTTGTTAGTTGCAGGATTAAATTCAAACCCCTTTCTGTTCTACCCAGACCTGGATCAAGTAAGAAATGCTTAACCAACCCGGGAACTAAACCAGGACCTCCCTCTTATGATATAAATCCAGCGCGCGTACCACTGCGCCACGGAACCCATCAAAATCATAAGAATAAGATGTTCCATGACAGGCTTTCACTCTATTAATGGTCGTCGGATAAACCATGGTACAACTTTTGTAGATACTGAATATAGACAGATTACACCATAAAACTGTGAAGCAAACTTTATAACAATCAAGAGAAGCGACTAGCGGACGCTCACGACCTCATACGCGAAAAATTCGAGTTTGTGATAGTTCGAAAAAGTAACCTGTTCCCTTTCTTAAGATCTACTGTGTATGTACCAAATTTCATTTAAATCGGATCAATTGTTTAGATGTGATTAACAAACAAACCGAGTTACTTTCGCATTTATAATAACAAAATATAGAATACATTCCTCACAAAGTAAGTACAATATATAGCTTGATTATCTTAGTAAGTTGCGAGTCTATCCATAAGTAATGACTTTACAACCGGAACAATAAAACAGGATCCATCCTGATGCGTCATCACTAGCTGTCATTACGAGCTGAGAACTGTCATTAAACAGTAACGCATAGATTTGACTAAGCAATTTATCAGCCGTGACCAAACAACAATGAGTTTGCGGGACTATTGGATGCTGATGAAAATCGACCCCTCGGGCACGCCCCCGTGTGGATGTATTGTGAAATTAGCTCATTCCGACCGAGTTAGATGGAAATTAATTCGACACGCGATGCATTGGAATTATATTCGGTTGCAGTTGTTATGGCTGACTTACATAAAGAAAGATTTTTGTATAAGAGAATGAGATGAGATGGTTGCAATATCCACATCTCTAATACGCACTGCAAATGTGTGGAATACCCTTCCAGCGTCAGTGTTTCCTATCACCTACAATCTGAATATCTTCAAGGCAGGAGTGAATAGGCATCCTCTGTGGGTAAGCGCGTTCCAACTTAGATTTCAATTATCACTGCTTTACAGTATAAAAAAAAATTGGTTGTCTGTAAAGTCGGTTTACTGACGATAGTTGAACGTGACAATGTCTTAAGAAAATACTGATGGAATGGTAGCATTCAATTGGTTATTAAAATTTTTAATTTAAGTATATTTTTATATTTATGTTAATTTTTAATTTAAAATAATTATATTTAATAGACGGATGTTGAACGCTGCCGAACGCAAAGGCTGATTGTGCTTCTTTGTCGCTCGTTCCGCGCTCTTGCTTGCACTACAAGCCTTACATGGAACGCCTCAAAGCGAGGTAACGACGCATGACGTCATGTTTTTTCGTGCGTGCAGCCGGCTCTATCGAATTACAAGACGTTGTCACGTCAAAAACCAACGGCCGTGGCTCAAACTACTGACCTCAGAAACTTGGAGTCAGCCTATTAATCGTGTAGCTATCGGAGCTTTAAACTGATACTAAATAATTGAAATAAATATAAGAAAAACAGGTAAATAGACAAGATTAACTGTCGGTTAGATTGACACTTGACTGTGATCTCCCAGTAGGTAATTAATTGACGCGGCTGTATGTCAGATTGTGCTAACAGTAGGCAAGACTTGCGGTTACATTACACCTTGCTCATGTTGCCAGCTCCAAATGTCTTTCGAATCAAAGTTTATACTAAGATTTAGAAATTTAATAACTCAAAGTTGAGTAAAATTTATGGAATGTTCAGTATTTTATTGAATGGTATGTTACTATTTTAAGATAAAAACATAAAAGTTTCGTTTCAAAAAATAAAACGCGACAACAGCAATCTAAAAATATGAAACAAAAATATTCAAATATGAAATTCCTGAAGTTTTTCTGAATGATTCACACCTGAAATTGTTATTTACATCCTAAAAGTATTCAATTTTTTTTGTATTTAGCTTCTATATGTAATATGTCGTCCTACTGACTATGTATGTGACTTGTACGATTTATGATTATCGAACTTATATTATATCGAATAATAATATTATTATTAACGATTATCTTTATTATGTTACATTTTCGTGCTAAGCTAATCGAATTACCTAAAGAAGTCAACCAAAATCGGGACGTTCGTCACATAACACTCCGGGCTGATTCGGGACATGCCACCAAACCCTTGACAATCGAGACGTACCGCGCAATTCGGGACACCTGGCAACACTATACGCTCAGCTAATTGGCTTGTAACTAGCGCCGTACAAAGCCTTTGTAACGCGAGTTGAATCAAGTATATGGTTCAGGAAATTACAGAACTGGAAATTAATATACATTTATGGACGAAGCCAATTCAAAGATATCGGCTTTATTCTGTTATGATGAAAAGAAATCTTGACATAAACGTGTCTATTTCATTTATGTTGAGGGGATTTAATTTTATTTTTTACTATTAAAAAGATCCTCGGCTCAACACTTGAGTCAAGTTCTGTAAGATTGAGCTATTCTCGATTGCAACTACGTGCCGTCGACACCAGTCTTTATTATTAACATCTGATTGTGATGGTGGTTACGTTCCTAATTTCCTTATTACTTCTCTTCTCCTAAAAAACAGAGACATCCCATTCGTAGTCGATATCCCATGGACGCGTACAAAATGTTTTGATTACTCATTAATGATTCGAATCACAAAGTTATTGAATGCCCTTCCACCTCTCGCTTTCCCATCAATGTGGGTAACTTCAAGTCAAGACTGAAAATGCACCTTCTAGGCAAGTATAAAAAAGGCATAGCATTATACGTAACTACGTAATAATATCTAGTTCATAAGTTACCAACATCGTTGAACAGAAGTCACATAAATGCGTTTAGGCGTCTTAATAAAGCCCGCTTATATATAATCACCTCCAGTCCTCGGCTCATAGCTCCCTCAGCTGGCGTCTCAACGCCTTAATCCCCGATTATCTCAAGAAGGAACCCCGAATATTCATACGGGCTCATAGACGCTCATATATTTTTGATTAGTTTGTTGTTTACGAGGAGACAACAGCCCCGCGCCGCTTTATTGCGGTCCTTTATGGGCTAAAGTTGCCCGCCCTAAGTTTCACGAGCCAATCCGTGAGATATTGCGCCATTTGCTGTGTCTTGTGCTGTAAATATTGCGACGAGACGGCTTACATTTTTTTATGTGATTGCTTTAATGGATCTTGACTTTGAAGTACCTGATATTCTTTGTAATTTCATCATCATAGAATACTTTAATGGCCCATTACAGGAATAGGCGTCCCTACTTCTAGAAGAGGTATAAAGGGAAACAAAGTATGTATGTAAATAGGGGTATGAGGTATAGAGAGATGTAAGATTCAAACCACGCTACTTAAATTATATTAATAATGTAATTTTATAACATTAAGCGAACTTACCTCTAACTTATTTTCTTTCACGATTATATAAGTTCATTGAAATTTGATTTTATTTGAATATAGGGACCGAAACTGGCAAATTAATGTATTCTTCGAGGTACGGAAGTGTACTAAATCCCTATCTTCAAGCTGATCATTTTTTTCATTCAAGCAGAAATTCTTGAATAAAATAAAAGCCTATGAGTTTTTGATTCCCAGCCGCATTGATTGGACTAACATCTGGACAAAAGCGAGGCAGTTTTCGTAGACACAAGGACTTTGCCGATTAACCTGTCCCAAAATTTATTAATAATGCGGTTAAAGGGTATACTAACACGGAAACCCGAGCAAGAGCGAAGCCTAATTACAACACAAACGTGTAATTAGAGAGAGGTCACCGTTTTAATTATCCAAGGTGGTCGTAACTCAAGTCGCGCTTAGCTCCCGTTCCGCTCCTATTTCACGTAAGTTTCGCCCTTAATTTTAACCCTATCTGATCTTTAAGGCTTCAGAGATTAACTTATTGTATAGTATAGTAGCTGGAAAGGCATACCAGATGCTTCCAATGCAAATTCGAAGAACGGGAAACTTAACATAGTAAAGAAGACTGTGTCCAAGAGATTTCAACTATGTAGCGGTGTATTCTGAAGATCTAAGCAACGTTTTTCAAGTAGTTTTGTGAGAAATGGTGGCTGTTTGTAAGGATCTTTGAAATTTTAACCAGAACTATTCGTCCTCCAGAAATTCAATAAAACATAGGTATGCGCTGCACCTCACTAGTTCCGGGAAGATTCAACAGGTCTTGAAGATATTTCAGGTAAATCTTGTAAAATACTCAAACTAGAGACTTAAAATATTTTGTTATTTTCTTAGCCTAACTATATCTAGAGTTCTAGATACCATATTAGAAAATTTTTTAACCACAACTTTATAAATTATTTACAGTTTTGTATTCAAAATTACTCTTTTTCTTCAATTTAATTTGCAATAAAAATAAAGCAGGTGATCTATACATGGTGCACTTATTCTTTTGTCGCCTACTCATATATTCACAAATCAATATTTCCGACCTACGCCAAAAGACGGTCACAAAAAAACACAAACACACCCTCGACGACATGCACACACACACACACACTTATACACAAATTAAGCATTGCGTGTCTAACGGGAGCGTCGGAGGGGTGCAATGAGGGCAAAATATTGATTCGTGCCTATAGCGGAGGGCTGCCCGTATAGCGATCATCTTGTTTTAATTGTTGGACTTAATACATTCAAAGTCACTAACTTAAATAAAGGACATACCTAAAAATGTATGGAAGTCTGCCCCAGAGATGACCAGAGATGATATATGTATATGTCATTAAATAGTACATATATTCTTTTTAAATAGTAAGAAAGTTACTCGTAGCTAAGCAGTCGCTGATAAAAGTTATGAAGGTTGATAAAAGTTGACTTTTCATACTACGACGACGGTCTCGTGATTCAGAACACAAAAAATCGATTGAAATTCTTATATTTTTGATATATTTTCAAGAGATTGCTATGAAACATGGGTAGTTGTTTAAATTCATTGTGCATTTAATAAAATAGTTAAATATGAGCATACGTTTGGACAGCCTAGGGCAAATTATGGCAATGTCCTTTTATATTTGTTCTCTGTTCTGATTACATCAACATCAACCCAGTGCAGTGGAGTACGTGGCGGCGCTTTTGGTAGCATTATTTTTTTTTAAATTAATTTTTTAATATTTTAAATTTAATTTTTTAATATTTTAAATTAAATTTTTTAATATAATCATGGGTCGAGCTATGAACAATTAGGCTTTTCTTTATTTTCCATAACTTTTCATATAAACCTACTCAGATAATTCTGTACATACGTAGGTACGTAGTCGATATCTTTTGGTCTCTTATTACCTGCTAGAGATCGCTTTATAGAGATCATGCTACCTTTTGTGTTGTTTTTTACCCGACTGCGTCAGAAGGAGGGTAATGTTTTTCGAGCGTATGTATGTATGTATGTATGCCCATTTCTTCGGCACGCGCTAAGCAGCCTAAACGACTGAACGGATTTTGACATGTGAGGTGTCGTTGAATTCGGCTAAATTGTGGAAGTAAAATAGACTATATGATTTTAAAACGTAGTTTTGGTAGGTCTTTCTTTCCCAGGTAGTAAACTAATTTGTCCCCACCTGCAGCACCATAAAGTATTTATAATTTTATATAGATATAGTGATCCTTGTTTTTTCTTTTTAGTTCATAACTTCTAAGCAGTTGGGTTTTTTGTTTTTATAATAATAATTTTATTTATGATATGGCTTGCAATAGTGTCCTTTATTTTCATTTAATATATATGTATGCTTCGTTACCTCTTTCCTAACACACCTTGATCCGTAATGTGCACCAAGATGCAGCAGGCGTCGTGTCGCAACGACACACGAAATGATGCGTCCATGAGAGGTAATTCATAGAAATATCTACACACAAACCAGTAGTCGCACACGTCGCCTGCTGCTGTCGTGTGTAGTCGGCTACAAATTCGTACCCTTAGATAAATGCAGGCTACGTCATCGATTACTATCATCTTATATAATATACTAGGGTTATTAAGGGTTTGGTCCTGAGCCTATATATTGCCCGGCTATAAGTTGTCCAGCATTTACAACCCTACTTATTGCGTACCGAATATTGGGAACCTTGTACGGTGAATTTATTGGGAACAACACGACAGGCAGCGTTAATGGAGGGGACGGGAGCTGGCATTCTTGGTGACTACGATACTATAAACACTTACTCGTATAGGCTCTATATTCTCATGTTTTATACAGAGGTTTATTAACCTCAAAGTTATTTAATGGACATAGAGGCAACTTTTCATGATGTCTAGTCGTTAGTTTTGGCCGTGGCTAGTTACCACTACTATAGTGTCAGCAATCAATCATAGTATATCGTAATACCTAATAGTTGAGTGAACAATTAGGTGTACAAAGCAACGTACAATGCACTGTCTTGTGCAATTCAATGCATAGGTGTTAGACCACGTGACGTAAGGCTTGACAAGTGTGGTGTTTGCTTCTTCTTATAGGTTATGTTCTTGATTAGAGTAAAAGGTTAAGACATACTACATTGATGCATGTAATGGGTAATGTGATATGTACAATAATTTTAGAAATACATTATTTATCTTCTTTCTCTTTTTATCTCTCTACAACCTGCTTAAAGTCCTTGGCCTGACTAGAACTACAGTAAGCTCTATTCCGGAAAGTGTCCAAAGCTGCTCTAGCAGGATCATACCAGATTTGGTTGGGCAGGGAGAATAATTGGAGAGAAGACGAGCGTTGACCGGTCACAAAGGGTACCCTTAAGCCTTCATCCGTGCTGCAAGTCTTGGGCTCTATCCAGTGTTTTTCACTCTGTTACACGATGGACACGATACCCGCACGGTGAATCCATGGAATGCTAAGATATTCATCTCACAAGTACAGTTTAAGAATGTCATAGTATGTCAAGCTAAAATAATTGAGATGTACTGACACCTGTATTTGTGCAAATATTTACTCAAATATTTGAACAAATGTTTCTTGTCATATGTCTGTTGGCAGAACAGCTCGTACACAATATAATACGTGTCCTCAATCCATCATCCAACTCAAGTAACAACAATAAGAGTTGAAGCCTTACCAGACGTAATCAAATACGTCTTCGCGAACGCACGGTGACTCACACAGATCTTATTACGCAATCCTTCAAAGGGTTATTGGCTTTACGTATAATATTAATACAACGGCAAATGCCTGCGATATTATCCGCGTGGATTTAAAAATAAAATAAATAAAATTTCTAAAATAAAATTAGCCTCAGTTACTCGCTATAACATTAACTGTGTTAAGTTTCGTCAAAATCTGTCCAACCATTTCAGATATTAGCTGAAACAAAGACAGACGAACAGTGACAAAAATTTTAAAATTAGTTTTTTCATAATTAATGTGTACCTAATTCAAAACTTGAATTAAAGCTGTTAAGTTAATATTACAGACATTTAAATTTTTTTCATTTGTATATATTTCAATACGGTTGTTACACGATACATTATTATCAAGTTTTTAATTGGTAAGTAGGAAGTTTTATTAAGGCACGATAAAAAATTATGAAACCACAAATATTTCCCTTTTTGAAAACACACAAACACTGCGGAACACAAACGAGTGAGAATATAAATGTTATACAGTCCGCTTATTCGAACTATGGCCGCTACCACATTGTCATTAGCTGCTCTGCCGACCTTTGACTTTACTTCTATTCCGCAATTGACTGTTACTTACTACGACATACAAAAATGGCCAAAAAATTAAAGCGATGAAAAAAAAATTTAAAGGTCTTCGGTCTTCAATAACTGGCGTGCGTTTCTGTCAGTTGTATTTCGGAAATTCACGCGAAGTCGCGAGTTTCCGCCAACTGTACCTACGCATGTACTCGTATCTCGGTCGGACTTTTAAAAAAAAATGGCATCATAAATCAAGTTTTCCGATGGTACTCTGTGTGTATTTTTGAATAAAAACAGAACAAAGCGCCGTCCCGTAAATCCGGCTTCGCCACGGCTTGCGCTTCACGAACACTGAATGTATAAACCGGGATTTGGAAACGCTTTCCCGACCGGGATTATATCCAAAACGCACTTGCCCGGTTTTTTTATTATCGACGTGTAACTGCGAACTCGCTAGAAGTTAAGTGACGTTGTAGTTTAAAGGTGCCAGTTCGTAGCCGACTGCAGACGACCATTGTCGTAACTAGAGTAGTGTTAGCAGTGCCCAAGCACAAGGTGTAGGGCCGCGACAGGCGCAGATATGACCATACCACCAACAAACCACAAACAAATCGTGATTAATAGAATCAGTGACAAATAATAGGAGTTCTTCTACGGCCATCGTCGTATATATCTATATAGGGAGGTCCTAAATTCAAATCGTAGGTCGAGTTGTGAAAATACAATTGCAAGTTTTTCCTTCTCCTACAATTTTTCAGTAAATACTAAGTTAGCGTGTTACACCCCCGTGCCTCAAAATGCATGTTAAGCCGTCGGTCTGGGTTACCATCATCAACATCAGATGCTCGTAGTAATCGTTAATGAATAAAATATTATAACCCTAATTTTCCTAGGAGCAGCGTCGTAAGTCTATGCTCCATATATCCTTTCCTACAAGAAGAGAGGCCTGGCCCTATAATAGACTGTTAATAGCCTGATATGATAATAAATGATAATTGAAAATATTTATTTTAGGTACTAAAACCTACATATTTTTAACTAATTCAAGTCTAATTTTCTAAATAGAAAAAGATCCCCGTAATGTACATTAAATGTTGGGACTTGTAACATAAGAAAAGGACAGGTGACCGCGCGTCAGTGCGCGGAGCTGACAGTTCCATTAAAAGCAGAGATTACCTTTTATACAAAGCTTTCCGATTTCTCTTTGTTTAGTCCCGCGTGTTATATTTTTGGGTATTCCTGAGAGGATAAAATAAGTTTTATGTGCAAACAGGTCGTGGCTTATTTATTGATATTATTTATACACATATTAGATTCAATTAATCGCTATCAATGACGTAGCAAACTTAGCATAATCATCGTGTTTCGATTTTGGTTTATGGCATAGGAAATCTACAATAATATCCCTCTTTCGGCCCACTATCAAAACAGCAAGACGTCGTGAATGTGTCGTTGTTTATACATAAGTGCACCCATGTATCCGAAGGCTATCTACACTAGTAACTTTTTTTTATATGCAATAAACTCGCGTTTAACACGATCTCACCTGATTGTAAGTGTAGATTCGGTCTAAGGTGGGACGCGCTTACTTGGGAAATGCTTATTTCTCGTTATATACTCGTGTTTTAATGATACCCAAGTTGTAGGAATAAAGAAATGCTGATCTCGGAAAGGCATTCCATACCTTAGTTATTTATATAATAAATGATAACCCGAAGCGCTTTGTACGAGTTCAGGGCGTTCCCAGGACGTCATCGACGTAGGGATGAAATCCTACCCGGACTGCAGTTATTGGAACGATTTCTATTCCTGTGGTATTATTGCAGTATTGATGTATGTGTAATAAAGACTGCAGTAAGTAGTCTCAACCAGTGGAAGCCTCAGCAACAATAGTCCGTCGCCATTATTCGTGTGCCATCCGTCGCTGCGAGTGGACGGACGGCTCCAATTAAACTCTACCGTTCCGCCGCGCACCAGCGGGCCGGAGCGACGACTCTTGCCTACACGCAGGGTTGACAAACACAAAACAACGACATTAAGTTAAGAAGCCCTTGGGGCAAATAATTCTAGTCCCACGTGGGAGGAAAAATGGAAGCTAGTTTCCTCTCAAGTCAAACTGTACAGAAAACACTTAGGCAAGCGCATGCACATACACCACGTATTTGGTTAATAGTAAAGTTTTAATTCTATCATTTATTTATTTACAATCCTTTTTAAACTCTTAACAATGCAAACAAATTAAAAAAAAAACCAGTCCGCCTGCTGCGGGGCCCGGGTGCTCAAGCAACCTGTAGTTAGTGCTCCAAACTGAGAAACCTTCTCACAAAACGCGCCGTCTTAAGAATAACCGCCTTCTGTATCCGACCCTTGATCCAACAACTAAGCGAAAGCTTCTTAAGATGTTGATCAAAGCTTTTCGCTATAAGACCGTTGACTGAAACGAACATATAGGAACAATCATCGTTGACTCAACATTCCACATGGTGGTAATCTCATCTATGGGCTGAAAACCGTCACGCCAACGTATCAATGTGAGTACAGCTTAATAAAGCCACGCTCCAAAGATTTTCCCATCGCGTCTTTGAAAATGCATATATTTGAATTTTTCCACACTTTCCGATCTCTTGGCAGCCCTAGTTACAGCCGAGTGCAGCCTGGGGAAATATCTCGATCTATCTCTACACTTTAAAAATAGTGCGGCAACTACGAGTATATTGCCGTTCTGATTTGAAAACTTATACGCGTTGTGATTTTAGAAAACCTTTGTTCCTCTTGCCATCATATATCTGAGGTTTATTTATTTTACGTTAATGTTACTGTCTTGCTGGATTCTGGATGATATCTGAAAATCATTTGTTGTTTTTAAAAATAGGTAATGCTTGTATTCGGAGGACATTTGCTGTATCTATTAAAATAATGATTATAGGAATAGTTTATGGTTGGCATCGGCTCATCCATGAGCTTAGGAATATCGTTATTTTCCTCTTTTTCCCCTTTCTCTCATCTTTTGCACTTATTGATATAGGCTTATAAAAATTTCGAAAATATTAAATTAAAATAAGGTACTTAGTATAATACTATGCTAATTATTATATAATAAGACGCAACCTTTTGTAGTTCTAATAAAGACGAACAATTCTTCCATACATTGTTTCGTTATATATCAAATAGATAAAGTAGTGTTTTCGATTAAAACCCCCAAGCCAAATTTCCCAAATTTCTCCGACTTCAATTATCTTCACATTTTATCCAATTTTCATAAAATCTTTTAAAACATTTCGAATTGGTGGGAACTGCATGACAGTCTGTACATTAATCTTTCAGTTTATCTTGATCAGACAGACAAACTCGGCGTGGGATTTTTATAATATGTAAAGATGAGGATGGATTAGTAATAATAATAATAATAATAATAACCGGAATATTAATAATAATAATACATCGGAGAACCGTTTAACATCTTTTGGTTCTCCGAGAATGAGCTAGCTGGCTCCAAAGAGCAGCCTCCTCGGGGACATGAGTGGACCCCGAGTGACGTAACGACCACTCACCCCCCCCCCCCCCCCCCCAAACAATGATGATGGAACAAAATAAGAGAGCGCGTATAGGGCCGCTACCTGGGGGCCGCCAGGGCGCGTCTGGGGCTGGCGCTGGACGTGGCAGCATGCGACCCGCCAGTCAAACCAGTCGACTGCCATTACCACCGGGTCAGTCGGCTCATCCATCATCCCCACCAGTAGGCTTGGCTTCAAAAGGGTCCCCTGGGGCCCAATCTTCGGAGCCCGCCGCTGGTGGTGTACGTCGCATGAGATGGACTTACCAAATGAATGAAAATGTCATGCGATCGTACTACAGGGCTACAGGGGGAGAAACTGGACGGACTGGCTACCGAGCTGCAATGTATCGCGAGTTCTTGCTGCTTGAGCCGCATTTAACTGTCACAGAACAAAACCTGGCAGATCGGGCTCGGTTTATTCAGCGTTCGAACATCTTTAACGCTACCGAGCTCGAACGATTACGACGTGAGGCTGTTCCCGAAGTAGTAACCTCTCCCGCAGAGCAAATCGTCTCACCGGCGGCACCTGCCCGCGAAGAGACTGAACCTATGTCCCAAGATTTGCATGTGGAGGAGGACACCGAGGGAACAGTCGCCCTGGACTTAGAGCGGATGAGAAGGGTTTTAGAAGAGACGATTTCTGAAATCCGTACTGCTCCTCTTGAGGATCGTCCGCGGCTCTCCCGTATTACGCTGAATATAGCGACGCGGGATGTCATTGAGGCTGTCAACCAAATGCTTCCCCAGCATTTGGCGGTCAGCACTGGCCTGGATGATACGGCTTCTATTCTCTTCGGGGCAGCTATGGCCGTCCATAGGTTCATTGGTATTAAAATCAAGGAACCAGGGCGGCCAGGGCGTTCTGCTAATAACACCAGAGCAGAACCAGCCTGGAAGAGGAGGATAGAGTGCCGTATCACCCACGCCAGAAGACTCATTGGCAGACTGCTATGCTTCAGGTCGGGCAACACAAGGCCAAGGATTGTGCGCTCTGTTAGGATAGCCCTCAATGGGCTCGGGGTTAGGCTGGATCAAGCCGACATAACCCAAAAACTAACGGAGCGCATCGACGATCTGAAGCAGAAAATCGCTGCGTGGGGGAACCGCATACGACGATACTCGGAAAGAGTCGAGCGATTTCAGCAGAATCGTCTTTTCTCGAGTGATCAGAAAAGGTTCTACAAAAAACTGGAGTGCCCTGCAGTCTGTTCTGTCTCTCCACAGCCGAGTCCGGCCGACCTCATCGCCTTCTGGCGAAGTATCTGGTCAGGAGAGGTAGAGCACGATGAGGGCCCTTGGATTGCGGCGATAGAGGAGGCATGTGCCGCAATTAAGCCGATGAACCCGGTCGCCATCTCTTTGGAGGATGTAGTTGGTGCAGTAAGGCGGGCTGCGAACTGGAAAAGTCCGGGGCCCGACGGACTGCACCACTACTGGCTGAAGGCGTTCTCGGCTTGCCATGTCACCTTGGCTCGCCAATTTCAAGAGGCTCTCGAGCAAAGGACGCTCCCGAACCTTCTCACCACCGGGATCACTCACCTAGCTCCAAAGACCACCGATACCGCGGACCCATCTAAATACCGCCCCATTACGTGTCTTACTACCATCTACAAGACACTGACATCCGTTCTGAGCTCCAAGATAACCCGTCACGTTGACGAAAATAACATAATATCTGGAGCTCAGAACGGATGCCGGGGTGGTAGCCGCGGTACTAAGGAGCTCCTTCTCATCGATTCCGTTGCGGGCCAGCTGGTCAAACGCAACCGCCGGAACTTCGCCGCAGCCTGGATTGACTATAAAAAGGCATTCGACTCGGTGCCTCATTCATGGCTCTTGAGGGTCCTTGAGCTGTACAAAGTTGATAGTACAGTTCAAGACTTCCTCCGGTCGTGTATGGGGCAATGGAGCACGATCCTTTGTCTCCATGGCAAGCGGCTGGCGGCTGCCGATGACCGGATAAGGATACGGAGGGGTATCTTCCAGGGCGACTGTCTGAGTCCACTATGGTTCTGCTTGGCCTTGAATCCTCTTAGTACATTACTAGAGAATTCGGGGACAGGCTTTCAGTTTCGGAGAGGAAGGACAAAAGTGCCTCACCTTCTCTACATGGATGACCTCAAACTGCTGGCACCCAATGCTACTCGTCTGAGGGAATTACTGAACCTCACCACGGGGTTTAGTAGTTCCATCAGAATGGAGCTTGGGCTAGACAAGTGTGCGGTCTTGCATGTTGAGAAGGGAAAGGTTACTCATACGGCCGGGATCAACCCCGGGCCAACTAACATCAAGACCCTCTCTGAAGCTGAAACATACCGGTATCTGGGCATGTCACAATCCGTAGGGGTGAATGAGGCGGACATGAAACAGTCAGTTTGCGAGGACTTTTTTCGACGTCTGACAAAGATCTGTAAAAGTTACTTGTCAGGCGCCAATAAGATCCGAGCTTATAACGGCTGGGTCATGCCCGTTCTCATGTACTCCTTTGGCGTGCTCAGATGGACTCAGACCGAACTTGACGCCCTGGATACAAGAGTCCGCACGACTATGACTCTCCACCGTATGCATCACCCAAAATCGTCTGTCATGAGGTTGTATATCCCCCGAAAGTGCGGTGGCAGAGGCCTACTCAGCGCCAAAACCATGCACAATCGGGAGATATGCAGCCTCAGGACCTACTTCGAGACGAAAAGGGAGTCTCCGATGCATGTGGAGGTCATAGAATGTGATAAAGGACTCACCCCCCTATCCTTGGCCAAGAGCGATTGGCAGAAACCGGTGGTACTGAGCACCTCTGACCGAGAGACCGTATGGAAGGGGAAGGAGCTGCACGGACGCTTTTTTAAGGCTCTTCATGAGCCCCATATTGATAGAAAAGCGTCCGTGCAGTGGTTGCGCTTCGGAGACCTCTTTGGGGAAACCGAAGGGTTTGTCTGTGCGATACAAGATCAGGTGGTTAAGACGCGGAACTACCGAAAGTACATTCTGAAGGATGGCACTCACGACATTTGTCGAGCCTGTCGCCATCCCGGAGAGTCACTCAGACATGTGCTTTCGGGCTGTTCGGCTCTTGCCAACACTGAGTATTTGCACAGACACAACCAAGCAGCCAAAATCCTTCACCAAGAGCTTGCTCTGATGTACGGTCTCTTGGATCAGCGGCTGCCTTATTACCAGTATACACCGGTGCCAGTGCTAGAACGCGACGGAATCCGGCTCTATTGGGACCGGTCTATAATCACGGACAGGACTATTCTAGCGAATAAGCCTGATATCGTGGTGTTAGACCGGGCACAGTCGAGGGTGTTTTTGGTGGACATCACAATTCCATATGACGAGAACCTTGTGAGAGCTGAGACGGAGAAAAAACGTAAGTACCTTGATCTGGCTCACGAGGTTACCGCCATGTGGCATGTGGAGTCCACTGAAATCATCCCGATCGTTATATCTGCCAATGGGTTAGTCCCAGTCAGCCTCGTTCACCATCTGAGGCGGCTGGGGTTCCGTGGCGGTTCGCTCGCAGGCAAGATGCAAAAAGCGGTCTTGCTCGACTCGGCTAGGATAGTCCGCCGGTTTCTTCACCTGTCGCCCTGACCCCCGGCCGTTTGGTCTCCCTGCCGGGGTGAATCCTCCGCCCGGAGCATATATGTATTTATGTAGCCTATATTTAAGTTTATTTATATCAAGTATCTAAGTATGTATATCATAACAGTTTCGGTTTTTGTCTATATGTATTTATTGTGTGTCCGGGCGTGAGCGTATAATTTATATATAAATAATAATAATAATAAAGGTTTTTATTGCCATTCTTATTGCTAGGTACATATTTATTATACAAAAAAAAATTATAAATATATATCTCTATCTATTAGTTATTATATAAATCAGTTATGACTTCAACCTAAACTAACAATTTGGCAACTGGCCGCAAACTCAGCCTTGTGCTGTGCATTGGTAGGAATGCACAGCGCTGATTTTCAGTTTGCTCCGCATCTACAATTATTAACTACTGTACAAAAGTAAAATTTAAAGAAAACTAAGATATACTAAATAATAAAAAAAAGGAACTAATTACTGCTACTAATTTAAAATCTGAGCTAAAATTTATATAAACCAAAAAAAAAAAACCTATAAAATAAAATAATATTATAATGCCACTAACTGGTAATCTAAATCTAATCTATCCTATTACACAAAAAATATAAAAAAAAAGAAAAAAGAAGTAATTGATTTTCCTATAAATTATATCACTGTCGATCATATTATTGTCATTCAGTGTATATGTGTTTTGCTGCCTCAATTTGTGCGTTCAAGTAAAAATTCTTGGTTTTAAATTTAAAAGTCGCTTGGCTAATCGTTTCTTTCTGTGTTCGTATGGGCGGTGGAAGGTCGTTCCATATTTTAGCAGCTGCAAAACGAAAGCAGCCACGGAACCCTGCCGTTCTATGTGTTGGAATGGCTAGCTTCCCTTGGTTGGTCGCGCGCGTCAAACCCCTGCCATTTCGCCACTGCAGTCGGTCATACAAGTATGGAGGTCGCTTGCTATGCAGTATTCTCCATATTAGCATTGTCAGGTGCAAATTTCTGCGAGACTTCATGTTCATAATTTTGTGCTTGTTGATGATCGGTGTTATATGACTTCTTTTTGGAACATCATAACAGAACCTAATGCACGCATTTTGGAGGCGCTGGACAGCTTTCTCCGTCTTTTTAAGAAGTCGTGGTCCGTAAATGGTGTCGCAGTAGTTCAACGCTGACAACACGAGTGTCTCTACAAGGGTGCGGCGGACTCCCTCCGACAGAAAAGGCCTTAGCCCGTACAACACCTTCAACTTGTAAAAGGCATTACGGAGTTTTACTTGCAGGTGTTCTGAGTATCTCAACTCTTCGTCTATATATAACCCTAGGTTTTTTGCAACAAGTACACGTTCTATAGCTTCCCCGTTTATTCGTAAATCTGGATGTCGACCCAGTATACTTGCTCTCTGATGTTTAGTACCCATTATCATATATTTAGTTTTTTTCGCGTTTAGAACCAGAGAGTTGTTTTTGGACCATTCCGCTATTGCGTTTAGTTCTTGGTTTACTATCTCTATCGCTTGTGTGGTTTCTTTAGGATTAAAGTGATAGTAAACTTGGGTATCATCTGCGTAAAGGTGCACTTTGCAAAATTTAATGTTCAGAAGTATATCCGCGGTGTAAACTATGAACAGCAAGGGACTAAGACTCGAGCCCTGCGGTGTACCCCGCGGGACATTGTACATCTGCGATACCAAAGGTGTTTTGCTGTTACAATCAATGGACACGTATTGTTTCCTATCTCTTAAGAACGATTCAAACCAAGTACAAGTGTTTGCATCCACCCCATAATATTGCAGTTTCGCCAGCATGAGATCTACATCTATGCAATCAAAAGCTCTAGAAAAATCTAATAATATAAGGACAGTTCCCTCCCCTTTATCTGACGCTGCTAAGATGTCGTCTGTGACTGCTGCTAGAGCGGTTGCCGTCCCATGACCTTTCCTAAACCCTGATTGGACTATAGGGAGGAAGTTATTTATTTCGAAGTATAGCGACAACTGTTTGCAAACTAGCTTCTCAATGATCTTTGCCAAAATTGGGAGCAGGCTTACCGGTCGCAGGTCCGCATAGTCTACAACACTATTGCTTTTTGGAATTGGTATAATCTTGGCTAGTTTCCAAGCTTTAGGGACCACCCTCTCTGAAATAGATGAGTTTATGATGTATGTGATTATTGTTAGAGTTCGTGGCAAAGTTAACTTAATCATGTCTATCGAGATCTCATCATGTCCAACTGCATTTGTGTTAATGCTCTTAACTGCATTGAGAACATCCTCTTCTGAACAATGATGCAATGAGAATACCTCATTCGAGTGTCTTTCTCCTCTGAATTTATTTAAGATCTCCACTGGCACTGTAGAGATACCCGGTAAATTTAAAAAGTGATCATTTATTTTGTTTGGATCTTTTAAGTGTTCTGGTATACAAGTTTTATTTTTATTACCAAAAGGTGAAATTTTCTTGAAGTGGTACCACATTTTCGTTGGGTTCTTAACATTATTGTTTACGTAAAAAGTAAGGTAGGCCGTCTGTTCCCTTTTTATACTGGCATTTGTAAAGTTTTTCATCATTCTGTAATAATCCCATTTAGAGCTAGTGTTGCTTTTATGCGCTTTCCTTAAAGCTTCGTCTCGTAGATCCATCATAAGTCTTATATTATCTGTTATCCAAGGGTAAGGTTTTTCCCTAACTTTAACATATGTTGGCGGTGCATGCTTATCAAACAGCTCTATAATTTCCTGGTTGAATCGCTCGACCATCTCATCTACACTCTTCAACTGCTTAATACCTTCCCACTGCATATTATGAAGATCGTTATGAAATTCCTGCTCATTCATTTTATTATAACATCTTCTCTTTATATATTCCACTTGTCTCTTGGGCTTACTTATATTGAACTCTGCTATTATCAAGGCGTGGTCACTCAAGCAATTATTATGTACAACCTCTAGATTTTTACAGCGCGTAGCTGCATCCGTGATGACTAAGTCCAATAGTGTTGAGGTTGCTTCAGTAACTCTTGTCGGCTCTTTTACAAGTTGTGAGTAGTTTTGTTGTTCTAGGAATCCTAAAAAATCTTTTACATTTTTGCTGTTACTGTCCAACATATTAACATTGAAATCAGTTAATAAACACTGAAAGTTATACGTCGACAATGCACTTAGCGTTTCACTTAACTCTTCAATAGATTTATTTACAAATAAATGATCCGGACGGTAAGCGGTACCCACAGCTAAGTGCATTCCCTTCAGTGTAACATGCAACCACATCTGTTCAATTTCTGATTGTGGCTGTTCAATCACCTTTACCGTAAGGCCTTTCCTAATGTAGAAACCTACTCCCCCTCCTCTCTTGCCTGTAGTTCTAGGCTTGTGTTTAAGAATATACCCAGGTATTCGGTGTGTACTAATATCATCCGCATTTTGTAGCCAAGTTTCATTTAGTGCCAATATATCTGGTTCAAACTTCCGCATAGCCTCTACTAGTTCCACTTTTCCTGTCTTGAGAGATCTTACGTTTAGCAAACCAAGTTTTAAATTATTTTTATATTTATCGCCTGTGAAGAATTAATAATAACCAATTGTAAACCCAAAAAAAAAAAAAATTCCTCTATTAGAGCGCAGAACGACAACTAAATCGATTTTTACACTGAATGGCAACAATTCTAGATTTTCAAAATAGAGTATACATATATACATACATTTCTCAATACTAATGCATAAGGCATTATAAACTATCAAATAATACAAGCTCCAAACTATAATATAAAGATGTAGATTACGAGTTATATTAGAGAATACCAAATACTTAACGATTAGATTCAACCATTTCGATACCAAAAATACGACTGATGTCTTGGTCAGACCTAA
This sequence comes from Mycalesis mineus, assembly GCA_034621355.1. Classification (NCBI taxonomy): domain Eukaryota; kingdom Metazoa; phylum Arthropoda; class Insecta; order Lepidoptera; family Nymphalidae; genus Mycalesis; species Mycalesis mineus. The sequence continues at coordinate 16,374,618 of CM067893.1, forward strand.
TCCGAAGCCCCGATTGACCTTCGCTTTTTCTTGTATAGATCCGCCATCTCTAGTCCAAGTAAATTTCCATTTGCAATTTTTAGCCGCCGCTCTCGCTTGGTTGAACAATTGCCGGTTCATTTTTGTCAGGCGCTCATTCACATAGAAGCGTCGTGGAGGCCCCGTTAGGCCCATGTCTACAGTAGTGGCCTCTCTCCTCACGCGCGCCGTAACGTGCGAGTAACGCTCTGACATGTTATTCTCTGGGTCCATGTGAGACGAATATCTTAGCATTCCATGGATTCACCGTGGGGTGCCGGTTCTATCGCGTGGCTGAGAGAAAAACTTCGAACAGAGCCCGAGACTTGTGACACGGGTGTAGGTTTAAGGGTACCCTTAGTGACACGCGTCAAATTAGGACCCTACTAGAGCAGCTTTGGACACTCATTCCAATATGGAGCTTACTGCACTTCTAGTAACTGTTAAAACTAACCACATAGCCATTTTTGGTTAGTTCATTAGTAAGGTCATAATATTTATTCACTTTGAATACATGGTCTTTCGGGATGTGTTTCCCACTGCACTATAAGCTCAACAAGTACTATACGTTTGATTTGTTTGGAAAAAAGAAATATGTCCGGCCTAGATGTCGAAATAGCTAAGTCTTCCGTAATAATATTTAATTTAGTTGCTAGTACATTTAAGAATATTATAACGTATGACATGAATGCTAAATAAATAAATAAATAGGATCGTATCCGTTAGGCATCACGTGCATTAAACCTTCAAACTGACACACACACTTAGCCGTCTGTCAGCTATTTTACGCTGTAGACCTACAATATCTAAGTGTCCCAAACTGTCTGTCTCGATATTCGCTCCCATGAGTACAAATATCACTGTGGAAATGTGTATTCAATTTGGCCACTCACTAACATGTAGCTAACAAAGGCAAATTGTCAAAGCAACACTATACTCTGTACTTTGTACTCTATAGCGTGAATGCGAAAGTTCTCCCTTTTATTCTGTTCCCTGATGCGGGAAATTGACAAAACGGAAAAATCGGCAAAGGGCACTTATCAAATCAATTCAGTGTTTGTACCACTTGACCTAACTACTGTTGCCTATACATACTCGTATGACGGCCGACAGAAAATTAGTAAATATTAGATAAATAATCTATGTATTTACGTAGATTATTTATCTTGAGTGTTCCGTAACTATTGAATTAAATAAAAATGAGAAATAAGTCACATAATTATCTAAAACTAATTTGAAAAGTTTAAAAAACACTGTAGGGTGACCAAGTTATAGTAGTTTTTCGAATTCTTCAATTCTCTCTATCATTAATCATATATTTCAACGTTGGAATTACTCTAGTTAAGATGTTGAAGATTTGATTTGATGTTATTAATACAGATTATTCTATCAGTGTATTTTGATGTTGAATAGTCAAATTAGCTTGTAATATAGAATCTGAATTTTAGAAGAAGCTACACAATTCGTCGACGAAGACGGTCGAGTGGCGCAGTGGGTAGTGACCCTGCTTCTGCGTCCTAGGCCGTGGGTTCGATTCCCACATCTGGAAAGTATTCGTGTGATGAGCATGGATGTTTTCCAGTGTCTGGGTGTTTATCTATAAATTATAAGTATTTAAAATATATATAAAAATATTCATCAGTTATCATAGTACCCATAACACAAGCTACTTACGAGTACGCTTACTTTGGGGCTATATAGCGATGTGTGTAATTGTCCTATAATATTTATTTATTTAATTACCTCCGTAATGAATTTCTGAATTAATTTGAAAATCAATTCAAATTAAAAAAGAGTGATTACATTTCTATTCTTATTACTCTTGTTAAAAACCAACGAATTGAAGCGATAAATCGATCCAGATCCGTCCGTAAAGTAAGCTTTATTTTTATAAATAAATAATTTTTTTATTATAAATGCATAAATTATTTTCGCAACAACAATTTTTTATTTTGACCATTTGAGATTTTTTTATCACCCTTATTCTATGAGATTCTTTTTATATTAAAGCTGAGAGCATTTTTCGAAAGCTGACGAACAGACCGCCTTTTTAAACTCTTTATTACATTCCAGGGGAAGCATTCCAGCTTCCGAAAACGACATTATGGAGACGCGGTCGAGGTATTGTTTTGATATTGCTCTGAATATTCTCTGCAATACGACATTATTGTGTTAACGTCTTAGATGCGGTGTTATTTTGTAACTTTATAGATAGTGCGTGCGCGTCTCAACATAAACACAAACTCTCGACCGGCTCCTCAATCGTGGAGCTTTCAAACATTCTTTTTATTTTAAACATAATAATTATCAAACAAACACTGACCGAGAGGAGGAAAAATATGTCGATATTAATATGGACAGAGTATAAATCGAAATCCAATGTCTATCTGTCTTTACTTAACTTCTGATTATTTCGATCTGAATTAATTTCTCTTTTCCGGACTGGATGCAGTAAGTAAAAGCCTACAACTGAAACGGAAGTAAATTTAATACATTTTGAAGTAGAAATCACAATTTAAAATAAAATTCGACAATAGATTCTAAATAATAACTTTTGTATGAAAGATCGAATGTTTGCAACACACAAATTGGCCGTGTATACAAGTTCACAGTCAACCAGTAAATATTGCCTCGCTAGAGTCGGCGCCCGCCGACGTAAAGCGTGAACTTACAATACCGCTTTACACATGGCTTGTGCACGAGTTACATTGGAGAAATTTCGACTATCGACTACACTCGCACCGTAGTCGACACAAAAACGTTGTGAACTAAAACTCCGCTTTACGCATGGCTGATACACGAGTTACATTGGACAGTTTTCGACTATCGACTACAAATGAACTGTAGTCAACACAAAAATAAACATTACAACTAATAAACAGATTATTTTTTAAATGTTTCCAACTTCTAAATAGATGGAAATGAATTGACGGAGGGTCTGTCCCTCTAAGAAATTGTTACCTTAATCGTATATAATGTTCAATTTATTTACTACTAGCAGTCGCCCGCGATTTCTCCCGGGTGATACCTAAATAGGGTGCTGCAAATAGCAAACTACAGAAAGTCATTACAATAGAAATAATTTTGTGCACAAAATTTTACTGGAGAAACTATTCTGTACACAGAAGTTACCTAAAGCGTTCGATTTGAAGACTAAAATAGAGGCTAGAGAGAAGAGTTATATAATTGTTCAAATGGCGTATATACAACACTAAAGTTTTACTGGATAAGATTCGACTATAGAATACATATATAATTGTATTATCAGACCTCCGTTCCTATAGCAGATTAGACATAGAGCTTGCAACCATGCAAGCTGCTTCAATGCGGGTGTGATGACGATATTTTTTTAAATTCCAAATTAGCCCATGACTTCAATTACACCTGATGGTAAGTGATGTTGCAATCTAAGAAGGAAACTGAGACTGACAATGCCAACCGAATTAGGAAAAAATCCACTTAACTCCAGGTAGGTACAAACTATTATAGTCTCTAATTTTTGAAAATAAACGTGATATGAGAAATTGCGGAACCGGCGGGTTTTGAATCCCGGTAGCCATAGGGCTACCAATGTATGCGTTGTACTACTGAAACGCGAATCCTATACCGCCAGTGTCGAAATTATGCAAATATTAAATTTGATTTTAACAATAGATGTAAAGCCTGTAATGCCATCAAGTATGATCTTTTACAATTTACAATACCATAGAACGCTCACATTATAATGAGATCTTCAATTTAAAAATGACATGTTCCAGATGTTTTAATCCATAAAAATAAATCAATCATTGTAGAGAGAGACGCATATCTTAGCATTCCATGGATTCACCGTGCGGGTGCCGAATCCATCGCGTGACTGAGAGAAAAACTCCGAACAGAGCCCGAGACTTGTGACACAGGTGTAGGTTTAAGGGTACCTACCCTTAGTGACGCGCATCAACACTCACCTCCTCTGTTCAAGTTATTCTCCCTGCCCAGCCAAATTCGGAAGGACCCTACTAGAGCAGCTTTGAACACTCGTTCCAATATGGAGCTTACCTACTGCACGTCTAGTAAGGCCAAGGTCTTTTAGCAGGCTACTGCCCACTGCCTCACCACAGGTATAGCAAGATTTTTCCGAGGCTTTTCCCCATCTTACTAAGTTACTCTGATCTGGGAGAGTCAGTTGAAAGGCATTAAGATATAATTTCAATAAGGCAGTATAGTTGCAAGCTGGCTCCGTAATAAACAAGTATATTTAAGTACAAAACACAATAATAGATAGACAAAGATATTCGATCAAAAAGCCGCCCCTACCAAGTCGCACGCTACCAGAATCCATGCCAACCAAATCAAATAATGTCCGAAAACGTTGCTAAATCAAATATAGGCTCAGATAGTCCTTAAATTGAATCTCCACCTTCTCGTGAGGGGAGGCCGTGGCGCGGAAACTGCATCGACCCCTGCGAGTGTGCACGCAGATGGAAAATCTTAAAACGCAATTTCCTAATTTATACCTTCAACTCCCTATTTTCATTGACAGAAATGCGCTTCACAAAAGTATACACAACATATCTTCTTCAGGTACCTATATATAAAATAAGACTGCCTCGTTCGTCCTGGGTTCAAATCCTGGGTCGGGTCACAGAATAATTCTGAGTATAACATTCTTCTATGAAATTTTCAGTACAGTTCAAGCCCGGAGTCAGGTAGTTGGTGGTGTTACATCCTCGTGCCGCGGAGAGCTCGTTAAGCCGTCGGTTCTCGTCACTACCATCAACATTTGATAGTGATCGTTAATGAATGAAATATTACCACCCGCCAACCCGCATTGGAGCAGCGTGGTCGGTCTACGCTCCATATCCCCTCTCCTATAAGGAGGGAGGCCTGGCCCTGTAGTGGGCTGTTAACAGACTGATGATGATGATGATGATAATGATGATATAAAACAAAGTCGGGTATGATACATCATTTTTAACTCAAGAACTCTTTTTAATACAACTGTGCTTTACTGTACTCTACAAATGATAAAAATGTGCCTGACTAGTTTGGAACTCATACGGCGCCCTTAGTCATGACCATGAGCTTGCTTGTTCATACAACTATGGGTCCGTATGAACTCGAAACTAGTCGAACACAGAAAATACTAGCGATAGTGTAAATTCTACCATCTGGATCACGACAGCTTTCAGACAAGAAAGCACAAAATAATTCATTAATTTAGAGTTTGCTATACCACAAACAGACACATAGACATTCTAGTCCTTCTGTTATATTCGTAACTCTTTTTTACTTCGGGGATTTAAACCTTGCCAAGTTATACTTTATTTTACTTTATTCGATGTATAAGTTGAAACATATCATAGAGCTTTTTAAACCTTATGTCTTTATTATAGACACCATTAAAAAGGAAATATATCTAAAAAATATTAAAAAATATTACCTAGACTTTTAACCATTGCACAGAACAAATATCTAGCACAAAAATACAGTAAAAACAAATAACAAAAAGAATACTGTACATTTCTGTATACAAAAATATAGACGAAAAGCCGGCTCTCTCTCGAAAAAAAAATACAAACATTTTACTCAAAAAATATACATAGTTATTTAAAGAATAAACGCACAAAGCCTCTATCAAAGGCCAGTTCGTTTGCCTATTAAATAATAAAAAAATTAGAGTATCGCAATGCAGTATATAACACTTACGTAAGTTGGTTTACTGTCCAAAACACTTCCTTACACCAATCCAACAACAACCAACAGTTTCACTCTAAAAAGACAAAAACAAACACTAAATAACTGTGAAAATAGACGATAGTTAAAAAGAAAACAACAGTGTGAACACAATATGAGAAAATTCGAAATGTTATTGCACTTCGGGAAAAGATCGCGATGATTTTCCACAACGAGGGAAACGGACTCCCACCACGAGAGTTGGAGACAAACTGAGCTCTGTTGTAACGAGGGGTCGCAGGCATTGGGGTGAAATGGGGTGAGCGGGGGCGAAAATAGGGGTGTCAACAGTTGAGAAAATGATTTTAGTTTCTTGTTATACTACAAAATGATCAAATACAAAATTATGAGATGAATGAGATAATAATAACTCAGAAAGTGATAGACAATTATTTTTAGTCAAGATCATTATGTTAGAAATAGAGTTTGGGGAAGTACTACCACAATACTTGTGACCGCTGCAGCTATCGTTCCATTTAAATTAAACGCATAACAGGACTTTTTTCTAATAGTGATATATTATAGTAAATAATTCATTTATTTTGCTGTATTGCCATCGACAAGCGACAAATACATCAAAATTCACTCCAAAATCGGAGCATTCTTAGGCGATGAAAACTCTGCAAAGTTCAATTGCAAAGATTTGACTTTTATTAATATGATTATCGTAAAAAATAGCTAAATAATTAAATTATTCACTATTAAATAATAAAATTCTGCAAAGCAGTATTACGTTGGGGAAGTTTCTATTCAATTTTATATAACGTAAAGACATTCGAATTCTACTCTTTTATAATTTATGTAGTACAAGATACTCGTCGTGTGTAGATAAAATTAAAAATTCAATTAATAATGGTTTTTCCCAGTGGCAGCCCTAATGCGAACAGACTGGCCGGCCGGCTGAATGGGACGGACGCGTCGCCATTTTCATTCCACTATGGAGGTTGTAGGTTGTATAGTAATAAACGGCTCACTTTATTAAGTTTAAACAAAGTTAGTATTCTATCCGGTTAGAAAGGGCTTTCTTGAGATACGAGTACTTTATGATATCGGGTTCCCTTTGCCCTGGTTAGCAGAGCGACGCGCAGACTAAAGACAATTAGACATTTTCATTGCACAATTCGTAGATACGAGTAAATGGCACGAGGTCTGAGACCTGGGTCACCTATGTACTTTATTGTAACGATTTTTACGACAAAATTCAAGACTGTAGTTGCTAAGTTGGCTACTCCCCCGCTCCTCTTGTTTTCTTCTCTGATAGAGAAATGATCGTTGTAGGACCACAGTCAGAGGTATGGGCTAGCACAGAAGCATCACCAGAAGGTACCCGAAAGAGAGAATAGATAGAGAGAGCGGAACTACTCTCTAAGGACGTTTCCTGTGGGCTCGAACCTTGGCTTAAAGGAGCGTTAAAATGAGTGCTTAGTTCCGAGTGTATCCCGCCTGACGCCAGAGTTACCGTGAATGACGTTAGAAATCAGGTACCAGACCGTTCCTCTGAGAACATTTTAAGCCAATCAATCTTATTAACATCGGATAGTGAACTTTATCACGCTAAGACAGCCAACCCGATGCAGCATCCTCTTTTCTATAAAATTTTGCGCATGGTGGTGCTGAGATTTCTTTTATACATCAAAATCATACTGTCAAGTGCGCAGGGATACGCTCTGTTCAGCTGTTCAGAACAGATTCAAAGTTTGGCGAGACATACATAAATATAAAATTGATTGAAAATCAGTGACTCATGCATTGCGCAAAGCATAACAGAATTGTAGCCAATATCGTTGGCAACATTCCATCATGTAGCACGTGCCTTGGTCTAGTCAGCGCTTGCATGATTTTCTACTAAAGTTAAATCTACCATAGACAAATTTCCTCTCTTTTGACTGCAAATTAAAAATTACTAGCAGTCGCCTACCACTTCAGCCACTAAATCAACTTCTTTTCTTACTTTTCAAGGAAACTCACCAAAAATCTTTCCTGTCCTTACATTTTTTTAGAAAAGAGAAGATATACAAAAGAGTATACTGTCAAGATAGTCCCATAGTCATCATGTCAAGATAGCCCCATAGGATCTGATGATGGGATCCTGGGAAAATCGAAAGTATTCTTCAAATTTTCCAACCGACACGCAAGCCTTCTACTTTGAGGACTTTACCTACAACCAAAAAAGTGCTTTGCTATTTCGTTAAAAAAATTCTTAAACTTCGATGACACCGACTCTATAGATATGCTTACCGTAACTAAGTGATGGAATTATTTTTTTCTTTTTAGTGTGTTTGGAGTCATTTTATTTTTTTAGATATACTTTGGAATTTTTTTATAAAAACAATTTTAAGAAGATAAAACAGGTATAATGAGCTACTAAAAAGATGGATATACGCCACCGCGAACTTTCTTGTAGCCTCAATAAATATCCAGTAAAAACCCTTCTATACATTGTTCTGTTATATCTCACATGGATAAGGCAACGTTTTCAATAAAAGCTCCCAGGCCGTTCGACACTTTTATAACGGTCATATTAGAGTCAATTTACTGTGATAAATTATATTATTCTATGTATTGGTGAGGTCTGCTGAGTTTAACGATTGGTAGAGTCCCTACAAATAATCGAACTTGTTATTTCAATAGTGCTTCTAAACTAAACCAATTTAAAGTCAATTTAAAGCTTAAGTCTACAAAAACTACTAATTAACTCATAGTCTATTAGGAGACACGACAAACAGTTGCAACACATAATGTCCCAAGTGTAGACGTGCTCTAAAAACGGACCTACTCGCAGCTAAATGGAAAATGCCTTGAACCCTGGTCTGTTTTATCAACGTTTTCACGCGCCTGTAAACACTGTAAACGCTTAGGCCCATATAAATAATCGTCACTTAGAAACTTAAAGTGTAAGAACGGTCCACTTGAGCTTAAACATTTGCTTAACATCATTTAAGCAATTATTTTTACACACGACGGGACTTAAAAGGGTTTTAGAATTTGTATGTATTAGGGTTTATTCTCATGATTTTCGGGAATTCTCGAGCCGAGAGAATTCCCGGGAAATCATTGGACTTTGTTCCCGGGAAATCAAGCTCGAGAAATCATGTAGGTACCTGGTTCGATTCCCACGTCTGGAAAAATATTTGTGTGATGAGCATGAATATTTTCCAGTGTCTGGGTGTTTATCTATATATTATAAGTATTTATGTATAAAATATATAAAAATATTCATCAATTATCATAATACCCATAACACAAACTACCTAAGCTTATTTATAAGATTAATACTTTTGAATATAATCAATAATAGGTTTTATAATTAATTTGATACTTTCATTTGAGAGGAAAACCACTAAATTTGTTGACGTTATTGGAAGAAACTAATATGAGAAAACGAACGTAAAAAACTTTTCCACAACCCGAGAAATTAGCTTCGAGAATTCTTGAGGCCCGAGAAATTGAAAAGCTCGTAAAATCATGAACCCTAATGTGTATACCTCTAATTATTTATAATTATACTACTATTATAAAAACGAAAGTTTCTGAGTGTGTGTGTTTGTTACTTCTTCACGACTAAAACGACAGCTGGACCAATTTTAATAAAATTTTAAAAGTTAGCTGACCTAACTCCATATCAACCTTAGATTGACAAATAGACAACATTATATCCCAAAATTTCCACGGGAACGAGAGCTAAAGCTGCTGTTTCTATTTTTCAATAATTTTTTATCATAATTATTAATGCTTTAATGTTATTTTATTGTGTTTGTTTATTTTCTATTTATTCTTTTCATTACCAAAATTTTTTGTTTTGCTAGAAGACATGACAATAAACTGATAAACTGATAATGAACCCAAAAATAAGATTTAATAAAACATATTTTTCTACTCCTATTTCGTAATCTACAAAAGTTTATATGTATAGTCTATTGATGGATGTATGAACATGAAATCCTTAATGCCCCGATTTAATAAATCAAAACAATCGAGTACATAAGTATCGCGATCTCGTGATGATTCAGTCAATGGTATTTCGACGGACCGAGTCCTGATTTCATGTTACAACCAAAGCAGTTATATAACCTGTACACATTCCGAGGTCAAATTAGCTGCGGCCGAATTTCGCCGCCCATTTAATATAACAAATGGAAGCAATTTTCACGGTAGTTATTTATCGCGATAGAATCTAAATTATCTACATTGTATTTCATAATTATTATATTAAAAATGTATCTATTTTGTGCTCTTATAATATAAGATTATAACACAGATACTACTTATACATATTATCATTAGGCAGAGATGTGATTTATTTGAAATACTTCTATTTAAAATGCAAATACAAAATGCAAAATACCTATTTTGTATTTTGCATTTAAATGCTTTTTAACAAAAACATTTTGTATTTTAGTTGAAATACCTTTCGAGATGTATTTTGCATTTTTAAAATTCATTTCAAAATGCAAAATACTTTCTGATTAAGTTTAGCTAACAATACCAGTCAAACGAAATGAAATGAACAAATGACGCTTGTACCTATTGCCGAATTTGACCTATAGTGGATTTTTGTCGGCCGCGATTCAAGCTAAAACACTAAATGTATTAAAATGAAACTTCATAGTTCATATTTTGAGGTATTGTATAGGATACTTTTTGTTGCGAAATTAAAATAGAAGGGGTTGAAATTTTCTATGTAGTCTTTAATTTTTGAAGTTATGTTAATGAAAATTTCTATACTAACTACTAAATAAGTATGTTATTCAAGGATTTTTCAAAATTTAATCCCTACAGGCTTATATTGGGGTTGGAAGTTTGTATGTGAAATTCCTTTTAATTTTATAGAACTACTGATTATACTACACCATCAATCAATTTTTTGTCAATCTTTTTGTTCCGGCTAATCTCTGAAACAACTGGACCTATTTAGACGAGTCTTTCGACACTTATTTACTAATGTTATAAGTAACTTAGGTTAAACTTATTTTTAGTAATGTTTTAAGTGACTATTCTAAAATAAATAAAAATATCATACAATTTGGTCAAAAGGTATTTTATTTTGAAAATGCATTTTGAAAATACCTATTTTGCATTTTGCATTTGAAATACAAAACGCAGAAGTATTTGGTATTTTGCATTTGAAATAGTAAATCTGAAAAGTATTTTGCATTTTGTATTTAAATGCTTTTATGGAACCATTTTGTACATCTCTGTCATTAGGTTAGAATAAAGGACAATCCAGTACTCGATTGACCGATTATCAGCGAAGTCACTATTTCTTTTCCCGTCGTTGCTTATTCTTGCTTTGTTGCGGACGAAAAGTAAGGACACGAGAATTAGATGGTAATGGTGATTTTCTAATTTACCCGTGAATGCGCGGGTGTTTTAGGAATAATTTGAAATTTATCAATACCATAAATTTTTTTTCAAATATTACAAAATACGTTCCATTTTAACCCATTATTCACTAAGCTACAAGTATACTCAAAACGCCTTAACTCTTCATTAATTTGTAACTCTGTGAACGCTGGGGACGCCACATATTTCTTCTGCGGGTCATTATATCGTACAGCATTCTAATCAGCAGTATTGTATAGTATCTTTGCACAGAAGATATTTATCTACCAGATCTGCTTTCGCTTTTGGAATGGAAGGTTCTTTAATCGATACCGCCAATTCAGGAATATCGGCCATTTTGTCGGGGGACCATCAAAATGAATCTGATAACGTATTTGGAGTTGCCGCAGAATATCCCGCATGTGTTACTCCACTCGTTAAAAACACTTTTTACTTTAAATCTCAAAACATTTTTAACAAAAATTCTAACGGTCTTGCGCGGTTGAAAAAACGACCTAACAAGGTTTAAATATCCGGCTTACGTTAGGTTTAAATAACGGCTTGTCTCCGGGTCCGGTCTTGTGAATTAGATCGCAAAATCGCTGCTGGAGCGGCGGGATATTAGGCTACTCTATGGTTACTATCTACACTTGAAATAAATTGATTATATTTATTAAAGCTAAATTTAAACATTAAATGCACGATCAATTATTACTTTTAAATGCATACTCTATAGTTTAAATTAATTTAATATGAATTATAATAGTTAAAAACTTTAATTTTGATGCATTAACTAAACGTAGCGTTACTTCGATACGCTGTGGTTTTAAAAAGTTTCGTTTTGAGTTTTTCTTCTCAGCCGCTGTGTTTGCACTTTAATTTTGTAAAATTTTCTATAATTTGTTATGGACAGCATGTTTTATGTGTTATTAGATAACTGAAAAGGCCCATTGTACCCGTTCACATAATTTAACTTAGATATAAATAGTGTTTTCTTCGTATATTTGTCAGGACATCAAACCCTAACTTAGAATCTTAAATCAGTCCGGTTCTATGTTTTTTGTGATATTTTCACTGTAATAATATCAGGTACACACATAGTGCCCTTGTAATGAGATCGTGATGTACGCTATCTACGTTCTCGCTTTTTCTCCACATTGATTTTTTATTTCAGGTTATTATCGACCTGTCAAGTAGACATTTTTTTCGTCAAACTGTCTTCGCCAATTCGCAAAATAGGAGACGAAAATCCATTCAAGTTCTCTAGTTTTATAACGAGTCTGCCACCTATAGTGAGTATTTATTGTTTTGTAATGGTACAATGTATAAACGGGACGTATTTGCAAAATTTCCGACATGTTTGAGCAAATATTCGAGCTGTGTTGTTGTTCGCGACTTTACTCGCATGGGTGTCACAGCTGAAGTTATTGAACATGCATGATATAACCTATCATCAATGTGTATTGTAAAAACAACAAACGTAAGTCAACTGCTTTCTGTAATAAAGACATATCTATATAATATATAATGTCCTATAACCTTGACTGTTAATGAGAATGTACTGTACCTACATCAATACAGTAACTGTATTCAAGCCAAAGGTTGAATGTAAACAAACTAATTAAATAATATTTTGACAGTTATCGTATTGGCTTCCTTTTGAGAAAAATGTAGACATTACACATAAGTAAAAATGAGTTAATCTTAAAGCACTTAACATTTCATTTATTAAATTATATTTATCTATACTTATTATAATATATGTAGAAAATGTTTAAGCATGGTGTTTTCCATTTATCTATATATTATAAGTATTTATATGTATAATATATTTAAAAATATTCATCAGTTATCTAGAACTATATCTTTGGGGCTATATAGCGATGTGTGTAATTGTCCTATAATATTTATTTATTTATTTATTTATTTATAATATTTGAATATAGGTACTTGAAAGTACTTTGAATTAGTTTATTGAAGTAGTTTTTATTCACATTTGAAGGTAGCATCCAAAAATAATTTGAAGATATTAGAGAGTTGTACTGAAACTACATAATACATAGCATTAGCATTTGCACTTGTGAGGCCTAAGTCATTTCTGTTTGCCCTTTAACCACAAAGCTCTCTGTAAAAAGGGTGCTGTTGCTTGCAGGGTGGTAGAGCAATGCCGCGCTGCAGTAAACGCACTCGCAGCAACGCGCCGCCTGCTGACCTGCTGCCGGGCACCACCACTCTGGAAGATCATCATCATCACAAACGCTCCCGGAACTCCAGGTGACTCATCACTATCATCATTATTATATCACTTTTACCCCAGTCGGCCTAGAATACCCATAGATGAGATATGTTGCATAGATAAAACAAGAAATGTTGCTTAGTAAACGTAAAATCCAGAACCCTATGGAAATCTATCATAATCAGTCTAACTTTTTTTTTAAATACTGCAGAGCACTCTCATGAATGAGTTCTTATAAACGCTACACAGTCACCTGAATGGAGTTTAATTTTATCAATGGCTGTGAGATCACCCAGGTTTAAGCTGAAAATCAGCACCAGGTATTGTACATGACTGCAACATAGCATATGCTCAGCTGTACACCCATCCTTTTTTGTGCTACAGACAGATTTGCTTAGTGCAGAATTGAACATATTCTTTGTAGCACTAAACATGAATAAATGCTTTTTCTTTCTTCTTTTCTGACAACATGTGATTAATGAAAAATTTTATAAGGAACATGATTGTTTAGTATAATTCTAATTAAATCATTTATGTACATTTCGTATTGTTTCAGCTCTCGAAGACATTCCAAATCTGAAGACACAAGTTTTAGCCCCAAGAAATGTTTAACATGGTTCAAAGAATACACAACAGTCTCAGAGCCAGATGTATTAGGTATCATTTTATTGTACAAAACAATATTTTATATTAAAAGGAACCCTCTGATATTTATGCACAGAATCAGAGTTTGATTATCTATTTCATACATATATCTATATAACATCACACCTCATTCCCATAGGGGTAGGCAGAGATAACATCCTTCCATTTGCCACTGTCCTTGCATACTTCCTGAGCTTCTTCCACTTTCATTATTCATTTCAAACAAGTATATCGGTTCAGGGTACTCTTGACCTACCCATACTTTAAAATATTCTGAATATGAGTTTTGTTGATCTTTTGTCTATTCTCTCTACATACGCAATCCATCTAAGCATGCCTTCACAATTTTACACACTACACTGTTCTCGATGATAAGAAAATGGTGTGGATTATGAGGCAATCTGGGAGGCCTGATATGCTTCTGTAGAGAGCTCAGTTGGCTTAGTAACTCCAGTGGGGACCAGCATTGTAGGACCCATGTACAACTTATAAAGCATATCAGGGCTGATGCTTTGATATTCTATACAAAGCCCAACACTTATCATATTTTTATAAATGCTTTGGATATTGCGAATGTCTTGGAAAAAGAAATCCCACTTTTCCCCATGGAAATGATTAAAATTTGTTTTTTAAATATTACTCTTTTTAATAAATATTTTGATATTCTTCCAGGACCTGAAGGCATGGAAAAGTTTTGTGAAGACTTAAATGTAGATCCAGAAAATGTTGTGATGCTGGTCATTGCATACAAAATGGGTGCCAAACAAATGGGATTCTTCACACAGGAAGAGTGGATCAAAGGTATCATGTCTGGGATTTTCATTATAAAATAAACAATATTTCATTATCAGTACTGTTACAGGCTTAGAATGTATCAATATACATCTTTTATTCTTTATTCAGGACATTTTCCATTCTGCCATTGAAGCTGGACGTTGAACAAGTAACATAAAAGAAAGAAGATATATTATACCAATAGTAGTAAAATTTAAAATATTGCCCTTTCTTTTGTTGTAATGGTATAAAAGTTGTCCATGAAAGTGTATTAATGTATCCTAGGCCAAAAACGTTTTTATTTTTTTTAAAAAAATGGAGGAGGTTCTCAATTCGACACATATTTTTGATTTTTTTTTAATGTATGACCACACATAACTTTTTACAGAGTTGTCCGATTTTGATAATTCTTTTTTTTATTAGAAAGGGCATACTTCCAAGATGATGATACCCTGGGGAAATTGAAGGAACTCTTTAAATTTTGGAGGCATGCTTACAGCGATTTCGGTTTTTGTCTAAGTATCGGTAGCTTTTTGGCTATAAGTGCCGTATAATATCCTAGGACAGTATAGTACGAGTACGATATGTGGCGATAAATCACTAAAATGTAAGAAATAAAAATTTTTAAATAAAAATAGAACCGACTCAAAATGCACTAAAAAGTAAAAAATAACTGTGTCATTTAGTTGCTTTAATTTACTTAAGCATATCTAGGAGTTGGTGCCAGCCAAGGTTTCTATTTTATGGACGTTACCTAGAACCCACAAACTGCTTTACTACATATAATAAAGGTTCCTTAAACTTGCTGACACCAACTTCATAAATGTGAATAAGTAAATTAAAGCAACTAAATGACACGGTTATTTTTTACATTTTAGTGCGTTTTGAGTTGGTTCTATTTTTATTTAAAAAATTTTCTTTCCGTGTTATATCATATATAGTCATTTATTTCAGTATGTAATCCTCATTGTATCACTTTCATATTGGAGACATGGTAGAGCCCGAAAGTTAGATGATATATAGGCCTAAAAGTGCCCATTAGTTTTGATATAATTTGTCACATGTACATATTGTACTTGTTGCAGGTCTCACGGAGCTACAGTGTGACAGTGTGATCAAACTACAAAACAAATTAGAATATTTACGCTGCCTACTCAATGACCCGTACATATTCAAGGCTGTATACAGATATTCATATGATTTTGCTAGGGTGAGTGCCATTATTCCTTCCAACATAAATAAAACCACTTCTCAGAGACCCTTAGCAGTTAAATTTTTCGCTTTTTGATGATTTTGAAAAATAAGTTAAACCATTATAATAATAAATTAAAAACCAAATGAATAGGATTTATGACAAAAGCAATGTAAATGTAATTTTAAAACGCACCAAATCACTTATACACACACTGCACGCTCGCGATATTTAGGTTTAGATTGCAGAGGCTTCTTATCGCATTGTTCCCAATTTTCCCAAAAAAAATTTGCTTAAAAATATCAAAATCGGTAATACCTCATTTTCAACATAAGTGAAATTTATTATATAATTGTAGCCACTTTATGAAGCTTTTGAAACATGTCCCTTACACCAGGTCACTCAATACTATTGCATGTTTTTCATACAAAAACTGCTAGTAATTGGTACTACATAACAGCAGTATTCATGCATTGATAAAGAAAGAGTCTCGAATGCACACATGGCTGGGTAAATCATGTCGTGTGATGATCTGTAGTCTGTGCAGTTGATATGTGGCGGAATCTGCATTAACTATTAGAAATGACGGAATCTGTGCCATCCTTAAAAACTACTGGCTTTTAAGTATATAATTAAATTGTTCAATAAGGGCTGATAAATAAATAGATGTTTTAATTCCAGGATAAAGACCAGAGATCACTGGACACGACTACAGCGCGCGCACTGCTGGGTGTGCTGCTGCCGCGCTGGCCCCTGCGGCCGCAGCTGACGGAGTTCCTGTCGCGTGAGCGGCGCTACCGCGTCGTGAACCGCGACCAGTGGTGCAACATCCTGGAGTTCAGCCGCACCGTGGACGCGCAGCTCACCACGTACGACGCTGACGGCGCCTGTGAGTGCATCTCCTTTGTATATTACCAAGCACTGCCGCAGCTGACGGAGTTCCTGTCGCGCGAGCGGCGCTACCGCGTCGTGAACCGCGACCAGTGGTGCAACATCCTGGAGTTCAGCCGCACCGTGGACGCGCAGCTCACCACGTACGACGCTGACGGCGCCTGTGAGTGCATCTCCTCTGTATATTACCAAGCACTGCCGCAGCTGACGGAGTTCCTGTCGCGCGAGCGGCGCTACCGCGTCGTGAACCGCGACCAGTGGTGCAACATCCTGGAGTTCAGCCGCACCGTGGACGCGCAGCTCACCACGTACGACGCTGACGGCGCCTGTGTACGACGCTGACGGCGCCTGTGATCTCCTCTGTATATTACCAAGTGCATCTCCTCTGTATATTACCAAGCACTGCCGCAGCTGACGGAGTTCCTGTCGCGCGAGCGGCGCTACCGCGTTGTGAACCGCGACCAGTGGTGCAACATCCTGGAGTTCAGCCGCACCGTGGACGCGCAGCTCACCACGTACGACGCTGACGGCGCCTGTGAGTGCATCTCCTCTGTATATTACCAAGCACTGCCGCAGCTGACGGAGTTCCTGTCGCGCGAGCGGCGCTACCGCGTCGTGAACCGCGACCAGTGGTGCAACATCCTGGAGTTCAGCCGCACCGTGGACGCGCAGCTCACCACGTACGACGCTGACGGCGCCTGTGAGTGCATCTCCTCTGTATATTACCAAGCACTGCCGCAGCTGACGGAGTTCCTGTAAGTGCTTCTCCTCTGTGTATTACCAAGCACCGCCCCAGCTGATAGAGTTCCTATAAGTGCAACTTCTATGTATATTGCCAAGCACTGAGAGTATGATATATATGTATGATAGTTTATAGTTTTAGATTTAGTGGGTATTATAACATGCCTTTTCTGTTTATGTTCATTTATGACTGTTATGTTATCACGAATATTGAAACCATTATTGTTTTAAAACTTGCAGGGCCGGTGATGCTGGACGAGTTCGTAGAGTGGCTGCGAGCGGAGCGCGCGGGCGGGTCCACCATGCTGGCCAGCTGAGACAGTGCATCTCCACAAGGTAAGGTGGCGCTGGACGAGTTAGTGGAGGGGCTGCGAGCGGAGCGCGCGGGCGGGTCCACCATGCTGGCCAGCTGAGACAGTGCATCTCCACAAGGTAAGGTGGCGCTGGACGAGTTAGTGGAGGGGCTGCGAGCGGAGCGCGCGGGCGGGTCCACCATGCTGGCCAGTTGAGACAGTGCATCTCCACAAGGTAAGGTGACGCTAGACGAGTTCGTGGAGGGGCTGCGAGCGGAGCGCGCGGGCGGGTCCACCATGCTGGCCAGTTGAGACAGTGCATCTCCACAAGGTAAGGTGACGCTAGACGAGTTCGTGGAGGGGCTGCGAGCGGAGCGCGCGGGCGGGTCCACCATGCTGGCCAGTTGAGACAGTGCATCTCCACAAGGTAAGGTGACGCTAGACGAGTTCGTGGAGGGGCTGCGAGCGGAGCGCGCGGGCGGGTCCACCATGCTGGCCAGTTGAGACAGTGCATCTCCACAAGGTAAGGTGACGCTGGACGAGTTCGTGGAGGGGCTGCGAGCGGAGCGCGCGGGCGGGTCCACCATGCTGGCCAGTTGAGACAGTGCATCTCCACAAGGTAAGGTGACGCTGGACGAGTTCGTGGAGGGGCTGCGAGCGGAGCGCGCGGGCGGGTCCACCATGCTGGCCAGTTGAGACAGTGCATCTCCACAAGGTAAGGTGACGCTGGACGAGTTCGTGGAGGGGCTGCGAGCGGAGCGCGCGGGCGGGTCCACCATGCTGGCCAGTTGAGACAGTGCATCTCCACAAGGTAAGGTGACGCTAGACGAGTTCGTGGAGGGGCTGCGAGCGGAGCGCGCGGGCGGGTCCACCATGCTGGCCAGTTGAGACAGTGCATCTCCACAAGGTAAGGTGACGCTGGACGAGTTCGTGGAGGGGCTGCGAGCGGAGCGCGCGGGCGGGTCCACCATGCTGGCCAGTTGAGACAGTGCATCTCCACAAGGTAAGGTGACGCTAGACGAGTTCGTGGAGGGGCTGCGAGCGGAGCGCGCGGGCGGGTCCACCATGCTGGCCAGTTGAGACAGTGCATCTCCACAAGGTAAGGTGACGCTGGACGAGTTCGTGGAGGGGCTGCGAGCGGAGCGCGCGGGCGGGTCCACCATGCTGGCCAGCTGAGACAGTGCATCTCCACAAGGTAAGGTGGCGCTGGACGAGTTCGTGAAGTGATATGACGTTAATTTGGTACTGGGAGCCGTATGGAAGGAGGAATTTGACAATACAACGACACAACCCCATCCAGTTTGGGCTGGTTTGATTCGCCTTAATGAGTAGATAGTTCCGCCCTAAATACTATTTTGTAAATAAAAGCTTGTGTAATTTATTTTTAATTTATGTTTGTTCATAGTGTATATATTCTGGGAATTTCGTCTTTTTTTCATGATTAGATGTTTTACTATTCGCATGTAGTGAGATGTATGTTTGTCTGTCGCTAGTTGCGGTTTCGTCGCGCGAGTCGCGTCGCGTGTCCGTGTGTCGCGCCACAGCCTAGCGCTCGCGCACACTGTCTGCGTCGCGGAGCGCTCGCAATGTATCTATCTATCTACTCTACACTGTGTATCATACTATGATTTCTTCGTCGACCTACATTACTAACTGTTTTCAAATAAGTCCATTTTGGCACATTTGATGTTTAGTTATAAAATCTCTATTTATATCATAACACGATTATTCCGCTGGGCTATGCTTTATACGGACTTTTATTTAGGCTGACGCCGCTTGTCGATTCATTACTATAAAATACCAATAGTGTGTTATGTGACTTGCGCGAGTTATTAATATTCAAAAGTAGACGAAATCATTAAAATGCCATGCGTTAGAAGATCCCTTTCAATCGATATTATAAAAAACATCGATTTTAACATTAAATAAAAAAAAACTGAGTGTATAAAATGTTTTGCATGATCTATTCTCTTACTCAAGTTAATTTTTTTTACTATTAATATATTGTTATTACTGATCCTTAAAACATAGATGTATTTAAAACGAACGTGATAAGGCCTTTTCCAAAGTATGTTAAAATATAAATTTAATTAAAAAAAATTAAAGATGAATGTGCAGCTAAATAGAAGTCCTTGGATATGAAATGTTAGTAAATCACTGAATATTTTGAATTTTGTGCCAAAAAGGGCCTCTTATTTGAGTAGTAATATAAATAGTGGTGTACGCATCCTACGTTCTGAACCCGATATAAGCCTGTAGGAAGAGAAATACCTTTGAATGCGAGCATATGAAAGATTTCAATTTAATTAAATGAAAATATACAAGAAAGTCCATTTTCCGAATTTTATTTATTAATTAATTTTGGTAATATATAAAATTTTCTGACGAATTGAGAACCTTCCTCATTTAAAGTCGTTTCAAAAGTTTGTTTTAATCGACTTCAAAAAGGAAGAAATAGATCTCCAAATTGCTAGCACGTCCAGATGCCAGCTCACTTAACTATATGGTAATTAGTATGAAAATAAGGTTTTACTTTGTAAAAACACTGGCATCTTTGTTTATAATTAAAATATAAACATGAGATCACGATATGATAACTAGGAGAATGTTAAATAGTATAATTTAATTTAATAATATTATTATTAAAATTTGTATAAATTACTTTCGATATTTAGAATATGTGGATTATAAGGCCGCTAAAGGTCGTTAATTATTAAATGTAATTTTTTTAACATTTAACGTAGAAAAAATGTCGAATGCATGTAAAACATAAAAATATCAGAGTTTGCTACTAAATAATGTTTTTGAATTGTTTCATAACTAAAAATCTTTTACACGTACAAGGAGCGTCGTAACTTGGCAAGGTCTGTGCAGACCGATTTTGACCGATTGACTGCAATCATGTCTGATGCGAATGCAGTCTGATATAGAAGCGGGCTATCTTGTTTGGAGTAGGGTGTAGTCCACACCCCTTCGGTTTCTACACGCTATCGTATCGGAACGCTAAATCGCTTGGCGGTATATCTTTGCCGTTAGGGTAGTAACTATACACGGCCTATGCCTCCCAAAAACCATAAGTTACTACGAACAAACGAACTTAACTTTTCTAAAGGATTTTAGTAAGTTATAGTAATGGCTCTAAAAAAAATTAATTTTTGGTTAAATGTTTCTTATGTGTAAATATATTCCTTTATTTCACTATAACTTAAAATTCTTCTATCATCCTGGCTGTAAAGGAAAGTAAATATTTTTTTTGTTTGTACAGTATTTTCATTGATATTTTACTGTGAATTTTATATTTAACATGCTTATCAGTAATTATTGTGAGTTTCAAGTTTTTAAATGCATAGAATTGTGAAAAAAAAAATTAACTGAAAATTTTATAAAATTAACACGACCAAACAAAGGTATACGTAATATTTATAATAGAATATAAAGAAAAAAATATTAAATGAATAATTTTATCATTACGCTCACAACTTCTGTTCTGCATTTCAAATAATAATAGAAATTATGTATGTCTGTAAAACAATACATTTATACAGGTGATTTTTATTTAAGTGCGAATATTTGTTTTAGTGGTTCAATGTCAATAATAGATAGAAAATTCACTAACAGATCTGTACGTTGAAATACATTTATTTACATTTTTTACTCAAAAGTGACAAAATGCGCGTTCACAGAGCTGCCGGCACGTTTGTACGACGCCGACACATTTGGCTGTCTATTGCGTGATACGTCAAATTCTGTATAAAGGTAAATAGTTTTAATGAACGACAATTTTGTTATATTTGAGTTTATAAAAAAAGAAAAAATATGTCATTCTTAAATTTCATTTATTTACAAAATATAAAAAATTGTCTTCCTGTATTACTGCATCATTATAAATAACAAAGGTGTAATTATTTGGGTTCAGAAACGATTAAATTGTATAGAAATACACCACACGTTTAATATTTGTAAATGTAATATTGAATATCATTTAATAATTAATGTATGCAATTTAATACTCTGAATGTAATTTGATACTAACCCTATTACGGAATAGCAATGCAATCAATGCGACAATCAAAATCATACAAACTCCTTGTGTTCAGAGCGACATTGGTACGAGCTATACGTTATTGTTCGTTTGCCTATTTAGTATTCCTCTTCCCTCAGTCGTTATAAAAATGGACTTGAAGCTGAGACCCACCACGCTCCAATACGTTGGCGACCACTGAGTCTAAGCCACATATCCTATCCTGAGGCCTGGCCCTGCTCTACCCTGTAGTGGCATTAAAATAGGCTTTTGATGATCATTATGATGATGACGATTGCGAAACTGTTTCATTGTACGTATTTGAATGTTCGTAAAAGCCTTCCTTTGCACGGTTGTCGAGAAACCTATTTTAACTAAAATAGATTAACTATGATTTTATTGATCAAATAGATCAATAAAAAATTATATATATAAAATTCCCTTCATTTAATAAAATGTTGGCTCCTTAAAAATCACAATGTTATCCGCTTTATATTTTTAATTATGGAGATTAAAATTAAATGTTATGTTTCTCTTATATTGAAATGTTTTTCCATAGCCTAGAATGTTTTCGTTCAATAGTCGCAATACAGGCGATGGCGTAGAAGGGGAAAGTGAAAGGCGCTCGGCAGAGCAGCAAAGGCTAATATATAAGAGCTGATCGTATAGCTTTTATATTCTCCCTAATTTGTGCAAGGGCTTGAAATATTAATGTGTTTCATAAAACTAGTTTACACATTATGGTGTCATAAAACTGCACAATGATTTTTTGTAACAACATGATATCTACATATACCTAAGGGTGTAAGAGACATGAGAGCGAAAACTTCGTCAAGAGGCTGCAATTATTGTCTTCAACTATATAATGAAAACCAATTATGTCAGAAATGAACATGAAAATACACACAATGTATTGCGGACAATACCTCACTGCTGACGCCGACGTGGCCGCAATGCAACGAAAGAGGGCGCCAATTTCGATTGCGCGTTATTGTACGACCGTCTGATATTTTTTCTGTTTGACATGACTCTTCCGTGCGCAGAGAACAGATTAGCACCCGTGCAAGTGAAGGCTTCGGGTTGGTTTAAACAATTTTGTATTTAGGTAATTTATTTTAAATGTTGCCCACCGAAACCATGTTAATATATTGGTCAAATAATGTGCTTGGGAAACATTTGTAACGCGTAGCGTGTTCACAACAATTTTATTTTTATCATCATCACAGCAACTGGTTAGGTCGGCTCGGTAGGCTAGGTAGAATTACCTAGCCTACCGAGCCGATAGTAGATGAGAGTAGTCAATACAATATATATTATTTCATGAAAAGTGTTTATAAATCAAGTCTATAAAGACAAGAATAAAAGAATTTTATTTAAGCAAATTCTAATCCATCTATCTAACACCTTCAAACGTTAATTCTTGTACAAATTTTAGAAAAGCAGAGCAAATCTTGGTTTACCGGTGCACTTTTTCTTTAAACGGAAGACATTAAGATAAACCCCGGAATTAAAAATGTAGCAAAAATGACTCTTGTTCTTTTTCTCATTTGTTCATGTTAATTTCAAAATATGTGATGACTAGCTTTTTGATTAAGTATAAATGTTTATCATACATTTAAATCGTATCCCCAATATCAGTGATTTATTTTAAAAAAAATGCTCTTCCAAACATCCACATCCATACATCCAACTTTGGAATTAAGTACTAGGTTATAAAACCGTTGATGTCCACAATCTGTACCTATACTAAACATTTACTGAATATGTGGTAGCGCTACCCGGTACAAATGTGCCCGTTTATGCGACTCGATGTTTAAGTTAGCGGTGGAGTTATAAGACACGTTTAGCAATTAAACATTTACAAAATGGCGTCAAAACAGGTCTTGGCATGCATTATTGATTTATTTAGATATTCTCCGTGATAAACTGACGAATCTAGATTAAACACCGAGCGTGCTAGATACACACTTGAAGATTTTTGTAAAATCTATGATATGGTAAAGTTATTACTTAAATTGGTCGGTAAAAAATTGGTAAATAAATCAATTATTCATCGTCATAGTGAAAATATGCAAAGTGACGCCTACCAGTTTTTGTATGAGGTAGTCTAATTAAACAACAAATTTAATTTGCTTTTAAATGTTAAATATAATTAATAATCATTTAATTAGTTAATCATGTGATGTCCAATGTCTGCTTCAGTTTTAATAATGGCCGTTATAAATAACTTTAATAGGTTAAAATTATAATAAAAGGCTCGAACTGGAAAACTAGACGATAATCCTAATAGGGAAACTGTTTTGGCGAATTAATACCTGCTTTATATATAGACAAAATTATAAATTGTTTTGAACTAATTTTATTTTGGTGATAATCAAGTCCGTAGATATTAGTAGTTAACTAAATTAATTTTTGTTTTATTTATATTTAGTTTTTTTGTTTGAAAATAAGTTTATCATACAAAGAATAAAATAAAAGAAGAGCATTCATTCAATATGATAGAATTTTAAGGTCTATATTAATATATAAATTGAAATATGAAATCTCTGCATCTTTTAAAACTTGTAAACTAATTTAAGCAGAGGCATTCCCGGGGCAGTTTCCCTAACCCCCGAACCATACACATTAGCAATAAAAGGTGTCGAACCCACAAGTGCAAAGGAGTAGACAAACTACTGTCTATCTCTCTCTTACGTATGTATTTGTCCAAATACATATGTAAGATCCACTCTTTCCCAAATAATAAGTTTCGTCGGTTTATCTATCTGGTGTGGGTTCAATGTCCTTTATTGCCAATTTATATGGTTCGTACTATATTATATGTGATTTCGTCCTACTGTCGATAGCAACGAAATCATGAGAATTTTTTTGTAAAACTTATGTTCAAATTGTGTGTATATGTACTGCTATACAACTCTTTTTTTTTTTTTTTTTTTCCTTGACTGCTATCACACCTGATGTTAAGTGGTGATGCAGTCTAAGATGGAAACGGGCTAACTTCCACACCCCTTTCGGTTTCTACACGACATCGTACCGGAACGCTAAATCGCTTGGCGATACGTCTTTGTCGGTAGGGTGGTAACTAGCCTCCCACCAGCCAGACCAAGACAAATTATGAAAAACCTCAATCTGCCCCGCCGGGAATCGAACCCAGGACCTCCGTCTTATAAATCCACCGCGCAACTCACCGGTAAATTATATAATAGATCATTGAAAACCGCTGAATCTTAAACTAAATTGATAGTTCCTGTCAATTTAGTCTTAAATGTGTACATTATTGTATAACCGAATTAGAATCTATCTAATATTATATGAAAATAATCGATATGGCGAAAAACTACAAAGTTTTCCACTACTAATGTTCTATAGATAAATCATGAATGATGATTGATGAATGAATTTATATAATTTTATTGAGAGAATTACAAAATTTAATTTGCTTTTACAATATAATGTCAAATGTTGCCAGTATAAATAAAATGTTTAACATCCGAATATTGAAACGCTTGTTAAAGTTGAAACGCACCGTAAATATCTTTTTCTAGAACAATCGTCGAAGTTCAGTGAAGTAGGTGCGTTGTATTGAATTAATTGGCGTTTTAGTATTCGGTCATAATAGTAGGTTATCGATATGAAACTCGACTGAAAGCTTTCTACTTTAAGTGTCGCTTACTTCAGAGACTAATTTGCATTTTTTGTAATAGTTTGTAGAGTTCCAAAGCCTGTGTTAATCTATGAAAAATTGTTCTTTAACCCCTGTGGGCCTGACATTCAAACCTTCTTTGAGGCCCGCGGCTACCCGGGTAGCGACGGAGCTATAATGACAGCTGTCATTATTTGCCTGACGGTTGCCAGGGGACCCCTCGGGGCTGTGAAACTTTAATTATCTATACAAATCTCAAAATATTTGTGTTCTTTTTGTCAGGTCATGGAAAAAATATCTACGATTTAATACAAAATACAATGTTTCCATGTATATTTTTATATTTTGTAGCGTAAACGTTGTGTTTATTGCAAATCAATTATAATTTATCTTAATGCCTTTAAACCTTTAGTAGGTGCAGAAGACATCATCTTCCAGAAACACCGCCAGCGGATAAAAATCAAGCCCAAAGCATTTGGAAATTGAAAAATAGTGCAAAAAGGCAAATACTTTTATCTTTTAATTTTTGTATCTGAAAGTAGGAATAGTTTTTGTGTATTTTATAGTGACAGGCTTTTGAGCTTTGCAACGCCGACGCTCTGAATAAAGTTCCCATAGACTAGGTCGTCTAGTCTAACTCTAGGCATAGGTGTAGATATGGTTTTTTATAAGACATGTAGGTAGTATTTTCAAATTCTCTATGATTGTAACGAATACGGTATGTTCTGTAAGAATGCGGTATATACAAAATTTATCTCGAAAACATTTTAGGCCCCCTTGTACCGAATGTCATTGCAAGAGAAATAAATCGTTGAAAAATTATTAACGTGTTTCTTTCTATCACCTTCCTCTTCCCTTGAATCCCATGCTACGAAATGATCTTCAAATTTTAAAACATCACAGACTATAAAATTGTATATTTTTATCAAATGTACTTCACATGAGCAGTATTAAAAATAATTAATCATCGAGTAAAACCACATTAAATACACTACAGATGTCACCGAAATCATATTTTTATACAATTTAAAATGAATTTGTGTTTTTAATGAATAGCTATATATTTTGCAACAAAGTTTTTTTAGTAAAAAATTGGCCAAGTGCGAGTCGGACTCACGCACCGAGGGTTCTGTACAAACCTGTAGGTGAAAATTTTTGATGAGTTTCGACTTGATTTATCTCAACGCGTTGTTGAGGAAAAGGGTATGACATTACAATTATTTAAAAAAAAACTACTTAGATCTCGTTCAAAGATTCTCGTTTGTATAATAATGACTTCAAAACGTACTGAAAAGTAAAAAATAAATGCGTCGTTTAGTTACTTTAATTTACTAAACCATATAATTTTTTATTAATTTTATTTCATACTTGTTTGTGGTTTATCAACTACGAACATACATAACAAACGTACTCGTTCCAAAACTATGAGTACCAATATTCACTAGCCACTTATAAACTAGCGACATCGCTGCAAATGTGCCTATGAAGTTTGAAGAGTTCACTCAATTTAACCAAGATCCCAACATCTTATCCTAACATGATGACTATGGAACCACTTTGGAAGTATACCCTTTTAATAAAAAAAAAGAATTATCAAAATCGGACTATTCTGTGAAAAGTTATGCGTGGTTATGCCTAAAAAATCCCTATCTCAAAAACTACTAAACCGATACTAAACTTGTTGTCGAGTCACGTCCGTGACGTCCCAAGTTGAATAATACCTAGTACAATAAAAGTTACTTAAATCGGACTTGTAGTTCCGGAAATATACGAACACAAGCATAAAAATTCCCTATCTCAAAACTACTGAACCGATTTTGATGAAACTTAGTGTACCCTAAGTTGAACAACACCTTGTACCGGACTTGTAGTTCCGGAGATATGCCTCCACAAACATAAAAACATACATACATACATACAGTTTTGAAATTTGGCACATTTGTTCAGACGTAGATATAGACTAACATATGCGAAAACTATGCAGTTCTGGAAATATTACATACATACGGGTCGAATTGATAACCTTCTTTTTTGCAGTCTATCAAAAAGCAATTGAAACTTGAACTCTACTCTTATTGGTTCGAAAAAAAATTAGTTTCAGTTCTAAGTATGGGGAAGCCCCAAAATTTGTTTTTTTTTTCTATTTTTGTATTATAAAACTTTAATGCGGTTCACAAAATACATTTACTTACCAAGTTTCAACAGTAAAGGTTCTTATAGTTTCGGGAAAAAAGTCGTCTATCTACTTTATTCCTTGATGTTTCGGACAGACAGACGGACTTTACGAATCTATATGCACAAAAAGAGGCAAAGGCTAATCTGTCTTCATGTTTCCACGAGGAGTAAGTACGTGGGGAAAACCACAGGCGTCCGCTAGTGTAAAATAATATGCGAGTCACTTTGTTTGTTGTTAAACTTAGTTACTGCTTAAATCAGCGAAGATTAAATCACTTAAATCACAATGTCAAGTACCCTGTTATTTTCTGCTAAGGTATTTTTAAACACATTCCAGGCCGTGGCCAGAAAGTACTGTATAGGTACGTAATGAAAATATGATATATTTATGGATGTTTGTTAATCACGCCTTATAGGCTTAACAGATTTGGATAATTGCAAAAGACGGCCTGGAATAGCAGTCAATTTTATTTTATTCTTATATACTTACAGGGGCGAGACCTACGCAAGTAAATCCGTAAAAACAGTAAGTGTAAACATTTTTATTATTTTTTGTCATAATGAAACTATAGAATATTATATTTATAAGAAAGTAGCAGATGCCCGCGAGAAAATTGTCTCCTTTTTCGGGCTCTAGACTATTCTCTGTACCAAATTTTATTTAAATCAGTTAAATAGTTTAGACGTGATTCAGTAACAGACAGTTATTTTTACATTTATGATTTTGTCACGTGGTGCCATCCTTTGAACGAAGTTTGGTGGTCATTGTGCAAAAAGCTTTACTATTTTTGATAATTCTCTTTAATTGTTGTGGGTAATAAAGCCCGGTCCACTCTCGTATCTCATCCGTTTCCGCCTTAGACGACCAGCTTTATATAATATTAATAAAATTAAATTGTAATACTTTATTCAAAGAAAACTATCAATCAATAAAACAGCGCCATCTAGAGTCACATTGACCCAACTTTCTACACCGCAAAATTGTTATAGCTAAAATGGCGTAGTTTTTGAGTGATACTTAAATTTTACATTAAACAAATATAAATTGTCTTATGCCCCGAATTTGAAACGGGCCAATTGTGGAATATTCCTGCTCAATTCTTCACACCAGTAGACAGCCTCTCAATGGCAGCATTAATTTCGTACCAGTGCTGAAACTCAAACAAAACAAAGCAACTATACAATGCGTGCAAAAAGTCCTCGCTGAGTACTGAGATAAATTTATCCTGAAAATGTAAACAACAAATAGCAATAATTTTTAAATATTTTTATTATTTAAGCACAAGTATGACAAACATTAAGCAAGTAACTTTTTCTGCATCTATATAATGAGCTAATAATTATGTTTATGTGATGTCTTAAACTCCTAAATTAAGTGTCTAACCCCCCTCAAATATATACTTTACAAATTTATATATAAAACAGTGCGACTCCCAATTGATAATTAAAAAATATTTAATATAAACACTCCTAAATTAGAAAATTCTTAATAATTTAAATTTTAAGATATTATTTTGTATTTCATTAAATTGTTAGTATTCTACGCAATTCATTAGTTCAAAACTATAATATAAGAGTTCATACACCTTCACCGAATTACACAAATCAAAATAATGACTAAAATGTGGCTAAATAAAAAATATCAATCATTTGATTTAATAATGAAATGAAAATCTAACCCAAAGAAGAATCCTAATTAAAATGCCAATTAAAAATAAGAAAGTGGGTACAATTTAAAAAATAATCTACTTCAGAGTAAAAAATAGCATAAGATTATCTATGACGTTAACATAACGTTGTTCCGCGTCGCTCGGAGGTTATTAACACTAAGTTTCCGGCTGTCTTGATCTCTTCCTTTTTGTTCGAAGAATGATTCCAGAAGGTTCCAGTAGGTTCGGGTGAGGCGAGCGACGTCACTGAGGCCTTTTGCACGCATTGCTAGCGATATTAATTCATGTCGGAATTGAATATATTTTAAACATAATAATATATTTTAAAGGGTTTGTTACCACGACAAATGACGATGTTATAAAAAAACAAATTTCGGATAATCATTACAAGAATATTAGTGATCCGATTCCGACATGACGTAGGTATAAAAAGAAGACGCCCGCCGAGTACAACTGTGCCAAGTTTTAATGTATGAAAAAATGTTACAATATTAATTTACTAACATATTATAATTTACTTAATTCTTAGTATATAAAATAGTTTGCTCGAATAAAAAATGTATATTGCAACATTTTCTCCGGTCCTTTCTGTACTTTATGATAATAACATTAAACATCAGAAAATGAGACCGATGAAGAGCTAATGCATCACATTGTACAAAAAATATTAATAAACGAGAACTGTGATATATGAACAATATTTGGTAAAGAACAAAAAACTTAACGTCAAGGATTTATGATTTGGTATCCACACCCATTTATAGGTTCTTATTTTGTGACATTAAACCAAAATAATTTTACAATTAATAATATAAAAATAAGAGAGATACAAAAATATAAATTTATTTATAGATAGTTTTACAGTGAGTGCAGTGCGCTGTCGTCGGCGCAAAATTACGTATTAGCCATTTAATTAAAAGATTTTCAGTTTTAGTTTAATTTTTAGATTTAAGATTGATAAATGCATATAATTTAATGCTTGAAGCATGAATCCCTGCTACAGTACCATAGACAAGACACTATAGACAATGTGATGCATTAGACGCTACAGTTGTGCAATTGTTCTAGACGCGCGTGCACCGTACCTGGCCCCGGTCGCTCCACTTGAGCGCCGAGGCGCGTTCCTCTTCGCCGCCGCAAGCCGCCGCACGCCGCGTCTAGCCGGCCCCACAAACAAAACACCAAGCTACACCAATAAGGCACTCGTATATTTCAACTTTTGTATATAAATTAAATCTTTGGCGTTACAACGGCGGGCGCGCGACCCGTGCGACCCGGGCGCGTT
The DNA here is from genome assembly GCA_034621355.1 of Mycalesis mineus. Lineage (NCBI taxonomy): Eukaryota > Metazoa > Arthropoda > Insecta > Lepidoptera > Nymphalidae > Mycalesis > Mycalesis mineus. The sequence goes on from CM067893.1 coordinate 16,405,239, forward strand.
CCGTTCCACGATCTGTGGGACTCGTGACGTCATCGCAGTGATGACAACTGACGCAATAACTGTTTCAACTATATCAACTCTCGATGAAAATACTCGCATCAAATCAAATTAAGTCAAAATTCATTTATTTAAAGTAGGCTGTACACAAGGCCTTCTAATACGTCAAGTCTGTCAGTACGTCGTACGTACCACCGGTCGGAAGGCAGGTTTGACTCGAGTTAGACTTAAGGATTTTTAATGCCACTAAAATTGTCTGCGTCAAAAAATGTCAAAAGAAAGTTAAAAGAAAGACGCAAAATATTAAATACGACTTAGTTGTATATCGTTTGCTAAAAAGCTAAACTATCACTACTGGAATTCAAATTGAATATTGCATTTATCGCAGATACTAATTTAATTAGTCCGATAAGTTTAGTTGTTATGCAAGTCACTGGCCACAGTTCGTGAAACGGAACGTCTTCGCTAAACAAGTAGCAGGCGCAGCCGGGCGGCGCGCGCAGTCTCGTGTCCACTCCGCGAGCTCCGGTCCGTCAGTCCGCTCGCATCACCCGAATCATTTCCATTGGAAATATCCAGTCTGCCACTTCCTTCTGTGTCAAGCCAGCCCCTCTGCACTTTCACTAGTTTCATTTGGTGCTTCTAAATTGCTTTCTAGAAGAACATCTTTAGGCTCCGGCTCTTGGCTGAATATGTCGTCCGATTTTGATATCTCTGTCTGTTCTGTATAATGTGGCGCGTCATCCACTTCGTTGGACATAGTTTCGGGCACCGGCGCCGCTGCGAAGCTCGTGTCCACAGCCTCGTTCGCATCGTATAGATCCAGCGGCGCTTGGTCCGTGTCCATCGCTTCACTGGAGGGCTCATTGGAGTCGTACGTTGGTTCACTCTGCTCGTTAGCTTCTGGCTCGTTGTATGGTTCAGATTCGCACTTATTGCTGTCGTCCTCTGCAGCGGCTGCCGGCGCATTGCACAGTTCGCTAGCGTTGCTCTCTTCTGTACTCTGATGAGTTGTCTTCGAGAATGTGAGCACATTGGACGCGTCGCTAGCTTCCGTTTGTTCCGACTGGACAGCATCGCTGCACTGTTCCTGTGTATTGTCCTCCGCCTGGCTCTCGTCCGCGGCCCCCCATCTAGATTTTCTATCTTTATCTCTCCGTTCTTTTCTCTCGTGCTGTTCCTCTCTGGGTGGTCTCGATCTGTCCTCGAATGTCCTTCGTCTATCGTTCCTGTCTCTATTGTAGCGGTCCTCGTGGTCTCTCCCACCTCTCCTATCTCTCCTTCTATCGTCCCAGTCGTTTCTTCTGTCCCAATCTCTCTCTCGGTCTCCGTTCCAACCTCTATCGTTGTACTGTTCTCTATCGTCGAATCTTCTGTTATTGCCTCTATCGTAAAACTCGGGCTGGTCGAACCTCGGTCCGTCGAAGGGTCTGTCACCGTCGAAGCCGTCGAATTGCCTCGGGCCGTCGAACGAGGGTCGCGGTCCGGGGCCGTCGAACGGCGGATTGGGGCCATCGAAAGGTGGCCGGGATCCGTCAAAAGGTGGTCGCGGACCATCGAAAGGCGGCCTCGGGCCATCGAAGGGAGGTCTGGGCCCATCGAAAGGCGGGCGGGGGCCATCGAACGGTGGTCTAGGACCGTCGAACGGAGGTCGCGGTCCATCGAATGGAAGTCTCGGTCCATCGAACGGTCTCGGACCATCGAAGGGCGGCCTGGGTCCATCGAACGGCATTCGATTAAATGGTGGTCTTTCAAACATCGGTGGGCCATCGAAGGGGGGTCTCTCGAACGGTGGCCTGTTAAAGGGCGGTGGGCCCATACCGTTGAACCTGGGCCCGAACGGCGGCGCCGGTCCCGGCATGTCCATCCACGGCCCTGAAATAACAGTGGGTTATGTTTAGCCTAATGTAGTTGGTGCGCATAGTGCGGAGGATAGAGCGGAGCATACCTCTCATGGGGTGTCTAGCGGGTGGACCTCTCATTCTGAGTTCTGCAAATTAAAATCGCTTGTATTTATTGTAATTGAGCTACTAGTATATACTACAGATACGTATTGATATGTCATTACACTTGAAAACACCAAGTTATTCAACCACCCTTTGTTCATGACTCGGGGAACATTCGTCGTATGACAGATTTATAAAAATAATTGTAATGGTTTCAGAAGCAATATCGGGTTTGGACTCACCAGCTCTGAACGCCGGTGGCTGGTGGGCGCGCGGCGGCGGTATGGCGGTCCAGCCTCCAGCATCCTCTCCACCTTCGTTATCTACAAGGAAAAATAATCTTTATAGAACGCTAAATTTACGTTTGGTGATACATCTTTGCTGGTACTAACTAGATTCGTACGAAGGCTATTCCTTAATGAGAAAATTTAAGCCAATTGGCCCAAGCTCAATATCAAACCTGTCATTTGTAAAACAAGGCGATTGCACCGAGCATGTAAACTTATAACTTAAAAATAGGTTCAATTATAAGTAAGATGAATCAATCTATACAAAACTCGATAGTTTTCGTTCTATCGCGAATTTCTTATGAATAAGGTATCCATCCACCTCCAGCATCAGAACCTGGTTACTATATAGGATCAAAGAGCTCTTCAATACGAATTAAACGTCCCCCACTCGATGGAGTTGTGTTGTTCCATTGCGGAGTTCCTACGACACCTTCCAGCTTGAGCATCAGAACCTCGTTGCCATATAGGATCAAAGACTGTCGCACACCATCGGTCTAGTCGCTTATCTGCCACAGTAGTTGCTAGGGGACTTCTGTCTGTATAGAATGCTAACACTGTCAACTCACTGGGGGCCATGTCCGTCTCTTCGGCAGCAGACGGCAGGTCCAGCAGCGGCGGGCGACTGTCGCACACTATCGGTCTAGTCGCTTATCTGCCACAGTAGTTGCTAGGGGACTTCTGTCTGTATAGAATGCTAACACTGTCAACTCACTGGGGGCCATGTCCGTCTCCTCGGCAGCGGGCGGCAGGTCCAGCAGCAGCGGGCGACTGTCGCACACTTTCGGTCTAGTCGCTCATCTGCCACAGTCGTTGCTAGGGGACTTCTGTCTGTATAGAATGCTAACACTCTGTCAACTCACTGGGGGCCATGTCCGTCTCCTCGGCAGCGGGCGGCAGGTCCAGCAGCGGCGGGCGACTGTCGCACACTATCGGTCTAGTCGCTTATCTGCCACAGTAGTTGCTAGGGGACTTCTGTCTGTATAGAATGCTAACACTGTCAACTCACTGGGGGCCATGTCCGTCTCCTCGGCAGCGGGCGGCAGGTCCAGCAGCGGCGGGCGACTGTCGCACACTATCGGTCTAGTCGCTTATCTGCCACAGTAGTTGCTAGGGGACTTCTGTCTGTATAGAATGCTAACACTGTCAACTCACTGGGGGCCATGTCCGTCTCCTCGGCAGCGGGCGGCAGGTCCAGCAGCGGCGGGCGACTGTCGCACACTATCGGTCTAGTCGCTTATCTGCCACAGTAGTTGCTAGGGGACTTCTGTCTGTATAGAATGCTAACACTGTCAACTCACTGGGGGCCATGTCCGTCTCCTCGGCAGCGGGCGGCAGGTCCAGCAGCGGCGGGCGACTGTCGCACACTATCGGTCTAGTCGCTTATCTGCCACAGTAGTTGCTAGGGGACTTCTGTCTGTATAGAATGCTAACACTCTGTCAACTCACTGGGGGCCATGTCCGTCTCCTCGGCAGCGGGCGGCAGGTCCAGCAGCGGCGGGCGACTGTCGCACACCATCGGTCTAGTCGCTCATCTGCCACAGTCGTTGCTAGGGGACTTCTGTCTGTATAGAATGCTAACACTCTGTCAACTCACTGGGGGCCATGTCCGTCTCCTCGGCAGCGGGCGGCAGGTCCAGCAGCGGCGGGCGACTGTCGCACACCATCGGTCTAGTCGCTCATCTGCCACAGTCGTTGCTAGGGGACTTCTGTCTGTATAGAATGCTAACACTGTCAACTCACTGGGGGCCATGTCCGTCTCTTCGGCAGCAGACGGCAGGTCCAGCAGCGGCGGGCGACTGTCGCACACTATCGGTCTAGTCGCTTATCTGCCACAGTAGTTGCTAGGGGACTTCTGTCTGTATAGAATGCTAACACTGTCAACTCACTGGGGGCCATGTCCGTCTCTTCGGCAGCAGACGGCAGGTCCAGCAGCGGCGGGCGACTGTCGCACACCATCGGTCTAGTCGCTTATCTGCCACAGTAGTTGCTAGGGGACTTCTGTCTGTATAGAATGCTAACACTGTCAACTCACTGGGGGCCATGTCCGTCTCTTCGGCAGCAGACGGCAGGTCCAGCAGCGGCGGGCGACTGTCGCACACTATCGGTCTAGTCGCTTATCTGCCACAGTAGTTGCTAGGGGACTTCTGTCTGTATAGAATGCTAACACTCTGTCAACTCACTGGGGGCCATGTCCGTCTCCTCGGCAGCGGGCGGCAGGTCCAGCAGCGGCGGGCGACTGTCGCGCTGGTTGTCGCAGTCGGCGGGCTGCTCGTCAGGGCGCGAGTCATCAGACTTGCCATTCGCCATCTCCCACAGACGCTCCTGCAGACTCTTCTCGGGGTTTGACTCGTTTGTGTTCGCGTTGCGAGGGGACTTCTCGCGACTTCTTTCTCTGTTTTAATTAAAGAGTACTAAGTTATATGACTGACTTCACTTAAAAAAAAAATAAGTACAATGTGCAAAACAATCAGAGCCAAGTGTTGAACCATGGCACAGAGCAGTGACCCCTCACAGCGGCGCGCGAGAGAACCCCCCGCGCCTCTGCTCGGTGACCACTCACCGCTGCGGTCTGGGAATGGTTTGTGATCATCATTTTGTTTTGCACTACACCAGCAGACCACTATACTGAGTCCGCGCCCTGCGGGGTATGACGAAAGAAAGGGCGAGCATGGAAATCTCAAGAACATCGCCATTACTGTTAGAATAAGTATGTACTAGAGTTGTCCTGTATCATTATCCGAAACTACAAATATTCGCAGGCACCTTATTTACCGCTCCCACGTTTTTATCTTTTTCGACTGTATCCTTTTCAGAGGGTAGGGTGCCGTGACAAAATACTAAAATTGTAACTGCGCTTCGAGATAAAAAGCTTGGGAACGCCTGGTATATAGAATAGATAAAAATAGTTTCACACTATAATGTTATTTCTGCTCACCGATTGCTATCCCTGGAGCTGAATCTGCTGGTCGCGTCCCTGTCCCTCCTGTCGCGTCCGGAGCCGCGGTCTCGCTCGCTCCGGTCCCCTCGCTCTCGTTCGCCTCGGTCTGTTCGCTCGGAGCGGTCGGCCCGATCGGCTCGGTCGCCACGCTCGCTGCGGTCGCGCTCGCGGTCTTCTCTGCCGCCTCTTCGGTCGTCTTTTTCTCTACAATAAAATTCAAATTCAAAATCATTTATTTCAAGTAGGCTGTTTTACAAGCACTTTTGAAACATCAAGTCTATCAGTATGTAGTGACTATACCACCGGTTCGGAAAGCAGATCCTGCGGAGAAGAGCCGCCAAGAAACTCAGCAGTTGCTGTTTTAAAAATCAACACATAAACATAACATCACGCCTTGTTCCCATAGGGGTAGGCAGAGACCATATCCCTCCATTTGCCACGGTCCTTGCATACTTCCTTGGCTTCTTCCACTCTCATTAATCCTTTCATACAAGTTCGTCGGTTTAGGGTACTCGCCACCTGGCCATTATTTAAAATGTCCTGAATTTGGTCCAGGAACATTCGCCTAGGCCTTGCCCTTTCAACATTTCCATTCACCCTCGCCTTGTAAATCTCTTTTGTTAATCTTCTTTCATCCATTCTCTCTACATGTCCAAACCATCTAAGCATCCCTTTCTCAATTTTAGTCACTACATCTTCTTTTACACCACACTTTTCTCTTATCATACTATTTTTAACTCTGTCACACAGTTTTAACCCACACATACTCCTCAATCCTCTCATCTCTACCGCATTTATTTTACTTTTGTGCTTCTTCTGCCATACCCAACTTTCACTACCATACATAAGTGTGGGCACCAACACACCTCTATGCACAGCCAGTCTTGCCTTTTGGGACACTTTCTGGCTGTTCATAAATGCATACAGAACACCATTCACCATGTTCCCAGCATTTACTCTTCTTTCAATATCACTCTCACAAAAATCAATGTTACAATTTATATTCTAAAAATTACAATTTTGGTTATCCCTTCTTGTGAGTAGAAAGAACAGCTGATTGCTTCCAAGTATCTTTGTCGTTAATAAAATCATTAATTTTATAGTAACCTTTATTTAGTAAATGAGTTTTAACACATTTTTTAAACTTTCGTAAAGGCAAGTCCAGTACTTCCTTTGGGATGAGATTATAAAATGGTATACTCAGTCCCACAAATGATTTTTGCTCAAGCGCAGTACCGGGGAAAGTAATTTATGACTATGTCTAGAGATTCGTTTCTTAGTATCAATTTTCTGTTTATAATACAAGTATCAGTATTAGTTAACAATAGCATATAGTTGTAGTAAACATTATTATCAATAACAATTACTGTCTGAAAAACCAGAGCATTTAAATTCAATTATATACAGATCGTCTTGCTTAGAATTTAAGTATATTACTAGGGAACGCCAGCGACTTTGTTCACTTGAAATTAAAACGAATAAAATTACTAAAATAAGAATAGCCTAAGTTACTTATAACATTAGTAAATGAGTGTCTGAAAGTCTAAATCAGTCCAGCTGTTTCAGAGATTAGCCGGAACCAGATAGATAAAAAATAACTTGTCGGCGTATATTTTTTTTTTTTTTATCAGCTACAAGTTGGCCCTTGACTGCTATCACACCTGATGTTAAGTGATGATGCAGTCTAAGATGGAAGCGGGCTAACTTGTTAGGAGTGGGACGAAAATCCACACCCCTTTTGGTTTCTACACGACATCGTACCGGAACGCTAAATCGCTTGGCGAAACGTCTTTGTCGGTAGGGAGGTAACTAGCCGGGAATCGGGCCTCCGTCTTATAAATCCACCGCGCATACCACTGCGCCACGGAGGTCGTCAAAATATATTCAGTAGTTATTATAAAGATATTTTGATTTGAATATTTAAATTAATAACATTTAGATAGAATTAACTTTCAACCCCTACTCAACTCTATAGGGATGAAATATTGAAAAATCAAATTAAAAAATATAAATACAAATTTTCATAAACATAACTTCAAAAATGAAGGACTTTCCATGCAAACTTTCAGCTCCTATTTCAACCCCTTCCATCATCTGAAGATGAAGACGAGAACTGTTTGTAGATTTATGATCTATAGATGAAACTGATATAGAACCGCAAAAAAGAATATCCACACTTAAGTTATCATCCTGTATTATAAATCATACTGTATTATACAGCGGATGTTTAAACAAACTAATCTTTGTACCTAAACATCTATACATATCTAAAACATACCTTCGCGAGCGAGTAAACCCGCGAGGCACAGCTAGTAGAAAATATTTAACAAACAACTCACCTGTCTCTATCTCTCGTCCTGTCACTGCGGTCCCTTCTATCACGATCCCGGTTCTCCCCTCGGTCCCGAATCTCTCCTCTGTCTCTATTATCCCTTTGATCTCTATTATCTCTTAGATCTCGATTGTCTCTCTGATCCCGATTATCTCTTTGATCCCGATTATCTCTCTGATCTCTGTTATCTCGATCGCGAATATCGTTCCGATCTCGGTTGTCGTTTCGATCGCGATCGCGATTGTCCCGCCTGTCTCTGTCCCTCCTATCTCTGTCGCGATCTCTGTCTCTATCCCTGTCTCTGTCGCGGTCCCGCCTGTCCTTGTCTCTGTCTCGCCTGTCGTCGTCGCGTTTGTCGTCGGGAGGCGGTTGGGTCGTGTCGAAGGTCGGTTGGCTGTCGGTTGGGTTGAACCCGGGCGGGGGCTCCGACGAATTGAAAACGGGCGGCGGTATCGAGAGTAATGCTTGGATCTGAAAATAATATAATCATTTAGAGGCTTTTGTCATTATCATTCTCATAAGCTGTGACTATCACTAGGAAAATTAGTAATACACCGAGAAGTTAAAAGTGTCTTAGAGTAAGCTAAATGTGTATTTTATAACATGTAGTCTGTTCTGCCCAAAATTGAAATAAGAAATAAAAAACTGATTTATTTTAAAAATAGTTTTTTATCTGTACTATAAATTAGCAGTTTTTATGACACATTAGTTTTGAATATCAAACTATAAATTTGCAAAACAATCAGAGCCAAGTGTTGAACCACGGCACAGAGCAGCGACCCCTCACAGCGGCGCGCGAGAGAACCCCCCGCGCCTCTGCTCGGCGACCACTCACCGCTGCGGTCTGGGAATGGTTTGTGATCATCATATTGTTTTGCACAGTTAATACTGAGTACAGCACATAAGTGACGTCACCCAAGCGCATACATTTTGTATTTTTTACCACAGGTTAGCCCTAGACTGCAATCATACTTAAAACTAGGATATTAATCACACCCTTTAAGTATCTACCCGACATCGCACCGAAATGCTAAATTGCTTGACGGTACTATACGCCTTTGTCAGTAATACCACCTTACTGACAAAAACGTAGCCACGGTCGAGACCTCCCACCGACCAGACCTGGACTAATTCAGGAAATCTCAATCGGCCTAGACGGGAATCGATCCCAAGACCTCCGTCTTGAGGCGGCCGTCGAGGGTAGGGCGGCGTGTGACGTACCTGGTCCATGGAGAGCGGCGCGGAGGGCGGCGCGTGCGCGGGCGCAGTCGTGGCCGGCTCGTCGTCGTGTTCAGACGTGTCCAGCTCCATGGCGTCGTCCGCCTCGCGCGCCTGCTGCGTGGACAACAATACCAATATTACAATGTGTCGTCTATTGTGCACAATATTATATGTAGTTTAATCTATTTTTAAACAGAATTTGACGGTCATCCTAACCTATCCACAGCCAAACGTGTCGGCGTGGTACAAATGTGCCGCCCGCTCAGTGAACTTGTTACGTACAGCCCAGACAAGGCAGCCGTGTAAGCGATGCCCCAAAAACCGGCTAACCCTAAAAACGCTGTTAGCTCTAAAGTTAGGAGTATGTGAAAATCATTACTTAATCTATTAGCGATCTGTAGATGTCTTAGGTAAGGACTTAGTTGTTCAATGTACGAGATAAATCTCTGGTCTTTTATGTACTTCACGTAGTTTACTTATAGATTTTTTATGTAATTATTTCTTAATTAAATAATTATACTCCAATTGCTGTAAGAAAGTGCGGGTGACAGTTGTCAGTATGACGTTGACGTCAGTGACTAGGGATGTGACGCTTAGAAATTCATGTTTATCGCTGACGATACTCGCAGCATAAATCTAGCTCTTTTTAATGTTGTAAAAAAATTAGCTTAAAAGGCAAATTATTATTTGATCGTTATTTATGAGGAGACTTTGTTATCGCGAACTTTTATTGACTATAGTCTCTGCGATAATTTTTTTAACAACTACAAGTTGGCAATTGACTGCTATCACACCTGATGTGTGATTCAGTCTAAGATGGATGCGGGCTAACTTGTTAGGTGTAGAATGAAACAACATCGTACCGGAACACTAAATCGCTTGACGGTACGTCTTTGTCGGTAAGGTGGTAACTAGCCACGGCGATAGCCTTCCTCCAGCCAGACCAAGACAAATTAAGAAAATCTCAATCTGCCCCGCTTTACCATTTGGTACAGGTTAATAAACCTCAAACCGATCCAACCGCAACAGCCAGTTGATGAACTGGAAAACGGAGTAGATATAAAAATGTTAAAGTTGGAGCTTATTGCCTTAGTCCGGCGTCAAAAGGCACCAACTCCTACCTATGCTCTAGAAGAGATGACAATAGGTCTGACCTCGGTCCTTAGATATAATGTTATTGGGCCCAAATAACATGTATGCTTTTAATTTCAATTCCTGTTTTGAAGCTTTATAAAATCAGCATTTATAACATCAGCGCTGCGAACGCAGCATTACCTATGAAATAATTGATTATTGAATTATCAAATTCATCAAATTATGAATGATTTGATTGATTGAATTTACATACTTTTTTCCATATTCCCATTTAATTTTCAGTCACGCCGCAAAAATTAATACCTACTTCACCGCCATTAACGGCAAATAACATGTTGGCACTGTTACAAGAGGCCATCAACAAAGATTAACCTGAAGGCTGGTCGAAGGTCGTGAATAAAACAAAAAGGGATATTATGACTGATTGGGATCGTGACGTCCATATTAACAACATAATTAATTCATCTATACATATAAATAAAATTGCAGTGTCTGTTTGTGCATATATGCATACCGTACATACACCAAAATAACATCTTTTTTTCAATTATTGTCTGTCTGTCTGTTTATTTGTTCTGGCTAATCTCTGAAACTATATCAGTCATCAGTCGGATTATAAAAAAACCTTTTGTATATGATAGCTCGACTCATAAGGGGTGACATAAGATAATTTGTATCCAGATATTACCACGGGACCAGGAACTACGCGGGTGAAATACCGGGAGACCGCTAGTTGTTAATAATATTCGTCATAGATTCAGATGATGAATTTAGTGACAACTCAAATGTTCCTAATTCTGATATAAGTTAGGACGAATAAAATATATTTCTTCTTTGCAACCTTTTGAGTAAACTTTCCCTGGTGTTCTGTCGTTGTATAAAATTATAGACTTTTTAAAAATAAAAATTGTACTACAATATACGTTTATTATTAAAAAAAATATCGACTATTCATCGTAGAAGTACGTCCCATCACTAGACACGTCTATGGCGTTACGTTATACGTTACAACACTTTGCTTAATTTTTCTTTCAATTTGATTTTATTTGTAGACTAGAACATTCTGGCTGGGTTTTACGGTTTTAAATTTAAGTTACTACAGCTATTAACGATTTAATATATTAAGAATTTGGAACAGCTGAAATACTAAGTCATAATTTGTAAATCACTTCAACTTTCAAGAGTGAAACGGAAAGTTAATGACATATGTCACAGGCACCATGTTAGAGCGCAGGCACTATAATAAGTATCGTTTGCATTCTTTTAACGCACCACCCTTCGACCAACACTGCGCTGTCCGATTTAGGGTTTCCATTACTTCCGGTGCTGGTTGGCCATCCCGATATTTACTTTTTACAGAAAACAATTTATAACTATACTATAACAAATCGTAGTTTATTTTAATAATTTACAAGAATTTTAATGTATCCGTCACTACTGATATGATTCGACTTTGCGTGCGATGGCGCAATCAGTTACTCGTTTTACAACGACACTAAACAGTGGAATAAATAACAATAGAAAGTATATTACCAGGCTGTCACCCACCATCGCGTGTTGTGGCGGCCTGGCGGGCTGCGCTAGCGGGTGCGGCGCGTGCAACGGCAACACCAAGCCGCCCACGTTCATACCCACGCCCATGCCGACGCCCATCAACCCGCCCAGGAAGCCGCCCACCATGCCCGGCACGCTGCCTGAGGACAACACGCAAGACATTCAAAATAAAAAGTATAACGTCACTCTATATATTATTTTTTTAACTTGTAGTTGATGTTACCTGGCTGCGGTAGAGTCTGCGGAGGCATGCCGGGCGGAAAGCCCAGCATCGGGCCCGTGGGCGGCATCGTCGCGTCTCTTTGTAGACCTGAGATAACATAGCAGGAAATAAATACTTGTCACTTATAACTTATATTTATAATATCGCTCTCTCAGTTGCTCCTACGTAACAAAAGAGAGAGTGATATTTTTGATTGAGCGCTGTTGTACGTGTGTAAGTACGTTTGTTTCAAGTAGGCTTAGGTTACGAGCTCTACATCGAATGTGTATGTTGTCAATGTCTAGAGAAGTTTGTTACTCAATTATGGTTCAACGGATGAATAAATCTGGATGATATTTGGCACAAGACTATAGTCTGGTATCGAACACGGATAACTTTCATCCCAATAGTTCTGCAGGAATGGGATCTACGCAGATGACACCGACTAGCAAAAAGAAGTTTTAAAATATAAAAACAAGTTTAAATAGTAAAAAAAAAATTTAAAAATACCTGGCACCGGCGTCCTAATAGAAGGCACTCCCGCTGCAAGCGCAGGGGGCAGACCGCCCGGCATGCTGCAATATAATATATGTCTTACAAATTATACACTATTTTGACGGTCTCTTGGGCACAGTGGTTTACAAGGTGGATTTATAAGAGGAGGTCCAGAGTCGATTCCAGAATGTGCCAATTGAAGTTTTCTTAATTGGTTCAGGTCTGGTTGGTGAGCAGCTTTGGCCGTGGCTAGTTACCACCCTGCCGACAAAGACGTACCGCCAAGCGATCTAGCGTTCCAATACGATTTCATTCACAGCCTGCTTTCATTTTTGATTGCATGATCACATGATTTATTTAAAAAGAAATTTATTTACTTTCAACTTAATTTATAATCTACAATTATAATTATGTATACATTTGTAATGAACTTCCGCAAAGTTACGCTTGCTTTGATCCAATGTTAGTAGTTTAAGTTACCCGGGCGGCGGCATCCTCGGCACAGGCATGGGGATGCTGGCGGGCGGCACGGGCATGCCGGCCGGCATGGGCAGTCCGCCGGGCGGCATGCCGGGCGGCAGCCCCGCCGGCATGCCGGGCATGGGCATCATGCCCGCGGCGGACACGGGCGGCATGCCGGTCATCATCGGCATGCCCTCAGGTATCGCTTTGGGTATTATCTGGAACAAGGGACATTATTTATTAACATACTCAAATATAGATGGCGCTGTATGAATCTAGCGCGTTGCAATATCGCGTAAAAAATTCATCACTTGACAATATGGTGAAATGCACTTGAGCTAGACACACAAAGAAGAGCAATCTTCCAGATCAAGATAAATATTTACTAGATCTTCGACCGACTTCTCTGCGATGTTATACAGCGACATCTAGTAGTGATCTCGCAACTCACCCTGGGCGGCAGCCACGGCGGCAGCGTCTCCTCGTCGACCGCGCCGCCGTCCTCCAGCGCGTCGAGCGACAGCGCGCCCAGCAGCCAGCGCGCGTGCAGCGCCGGCCACGGCAGATACGCCACGCCGAGGTCGGCCTCCCAATAGTCCTTCCACTCACGCCCCTTCACTCCTTTGCCCGCCGCCCACGCCACCTGCAAATTACATCACGTTATGCCGGTGACATGGTCTCTTACTCATTGGGAGACAAGGTCCCCCGGGTCAGGCGAATTTTATTAAAAATTTTATTAAGAAGGCTCAAAGTAACTTGATAGCGGCGATACAAAGAGTTATATTGGATTCTCGACGTATCTCCGTGTGAAGGAAGCAGAATTTAGGAGATCTGCAGAAGAATTAAAGCTCTATATGCCAAAATCTCTGTAATGCTTAACAATATTGTTCTGTGCAGCCTAGACATAGTCAACTGAAATTCTAAAGGGTTGAGCTTCTAAAATACGAAAAAAATTCATTCAATTTTTGTGTTTAACCCACCATCAGAATTGCATTTGCTATTTTTACATTGCACAGAAAAACACTCAAACACCGTACAAGTTTTGGGCCAAGGAATGGCTGGCCAAAGTGTATACCTGTAAGCCTAAAATGTGCTCGGAGAGATATCTCATGTAGAGAAAAGACAACAATCGAGTTGCAATCAAAAATATCGCTTTCTCTTTCGTTGCGTTGATGCAAAAGCGCGATATGTCTCTACGATCAGGGTATATCTTTACGTGTATGTTAGCTCTATTATATAATTCAAGCAAGTGTCACTGACGGTGATCTGCTTGGAGTGCAGCTTGTGCTTGTTGAGCTTGGCGAGCGCCTTGGCGGCGTCGCGGCGGCGCTCCATCACCACGAACGCGCAGCCGCGGGGCGCCAGGGTACATCTCTACGTGTATGTTAGGTATATAATTCAAGCAAGCGTCACTGACGGTGATCTCCTTGGAGTGCAGCTTGTGCTTGTTGAGCTTGGCGAGCGCCTTGGCGGCGTCGCGGCGGCGCTCCATCACCACGAACGCGCAGCCGCGGGGCGCCAGGGTACATCTCTACGTGTATGTTAGGTATATAATTCAAGCAAGTGTCACTGACGGTGATCTCCTTGGAGTGCAGCTTGTGCTTGTTGAGCTTGGCGAGCGCCTTGGCGGCGTCGCGGCGGCGCTCCATCACCACGAACGCGCAGCCGCGGGGCGCCAGGGTACATCTCTACGTGTATGTTAGGTATATAATTCAAGCAAGGGTCACTGACGGTGATCTCCTTGGAGTGCAGCTTGTGCTTGTTGAGCTTGGCGAGCGCCTTGGCGGCGTCGCGGCGGCGCTCCATCACCACGAACGCGCAGCCGCGGGGCGCCAGGGTACATCTCTACGTGTATGTTAGGTATATAATTCAAGCAAGGGTCACTGACGGTGATCTCCTTGGAGTGCAGCTTGTGCTTGTTGAGCTTGGCGAGCGCCTTGGCGGCGTCGCGGCGGCGCTCCATCACCACGAACGCGCAGCCGCGGGGCGCCAGGGTACATCTCTACGTGTATGTTAGGTATATAATTCAAGCAAGGGTCACTGACGGTGATCTCCTTGGAGTGCAGCTTGTGCTTGTTGAGCTTGGCGAGCGCCTTGGCGGCGTCGCGGCGGCGCTCCATCACCACGAACGCGCAGCCGCGGGGCGCCAGGGTACATCTCTACGTGTATGTTAGGTATATAATTCAAGCAAGGGTCACTGACGGTGATCTCCTTGGAGTGCAGCTTGTGCTTGTTGAGCTTGGCGAGCGCCTTGGCGGCGTCGCGGCGGCGCTCCATCACCACGAACGCGCAGCCGCGGGGCGCCAGGGTACATCTCTACGTGTATGTTAGGTATATAATTCAAGCAAGGGTCACTGACGGTGATCTCCTTGGAGTGCAGCTTGTGCTTGTTGAGCTTGGCGAGCGCCTTGGCGGCGTCGCGGCGGCGCTCCATCACCACGAACGCGCAGCCGCGGGGCGCCAGGGTACATCTCTACGTGTATGTTAGGTATATAATTCAAGCAAGGGTCACTGACGGTGATCTCCTTGGAGTGCAGCTTGTGCTTGTTGAGCTTGGCGAGCGCCTTGGCGGCGTCGCGGCGGCGCTCCATCACCACGAACGCGCAGCCGCGGGGCGCCAGGGTACATCTCTACGTGTATGTTAGGTATATAATTCAAGCAAGGGTCACTGACGGTGATCTCCTTGGAGTGCAGCTTGTGCTTGTTGAGCTTGGCGAGCGCCTTGGCGGCGCGGCGGCCTCCTCCCCCCGCCCGCGGGGCGCCGTCTTATTTAGTATATAATTCAAGCAAGGGTCACTGACGGTGATCTCCTTGGAGTGCAGCTTGTGCTTGTTGAGCTTGGCGAGCGCCTTGGCGGCGTCGCGGCGGCGCTCCATCACCACGAACGCGCAGCCGCGGGGCGCCAGGGTACATCTCTACGTGTATGTTAGGTATATAATTCAAGCAAGGGTCACTGACGGTGATCTCCTTGGAGTGCAGCTTGTGCTTGTTGAGCTTGGCGAGCGCCTTGGCGGCGTCGCGGCGGCGCTCCATCACCACGAACGCGCAGCCGCGGGGCGCCAGGGTACATCTCTACGTGTATGTTAGGTATATAATTCAAGCAAGGGTCACTGACGGTGATCTCCTTGGAGTGCAGCTTGTGCTTGTTGAGCTTGGCGAGCGCCTTGGCGGCGTCGCGGCGGCGCTCCATCACCACGAACGCGCAGCCGCGGGGCGCCAGGGTACATCTCTACGTGTATGTTAGGTATATAATTCAAGCAAGGGTCACTGACGGTGATCTCCTTGGAGTGCAGCTTGTGCTTGTTGAGCTTGGCGAGCGCCTTGGCGGCGTCGCGGCGGCGCTCCATCACCACGAACGCGCAGCCGCGGGGCGCCAGGGTACATCTCTACGTGTATGTTAGGTATATAATTCAAGCAAGGGTCACTGACGGTGATCTCCTTGGAGTGCAGCTTGTGCTTGTTGAGCTTGGCGAGCGCCTTGGCGGCGTCGCGGCGGCGCTCCATCACCACGAACGCGCAGCCGCGGGGCGCCAGGGTACATCTCTACGTGTATGTTAGGTATATAATTCAAGCAAGGGTCACTGACGGTGATCTCCTTGGAGTGCAGCTTGTGCTTGTTGAGCTTGGCGAGCGCCTTGGCGGCGTCGCGGCGGCGCTCCATCACCACGAACGCGCAGCCGCGGGGCGCCAGGGTACATCTCTACGTGTATGTTAGGTATATAATTCAAGCAAGGGTCACTGACGGTGATCTCCTTGGAGTGCAGCTTGTGCTTGTTGAGCTTGGCGAGCGCCTTGGCGGCGTCGCGGCGGCGCTCCATCACCACGAACGCGCAGCCGCGGGGCGCCACCACGTCGATGGACACCACGCCGCCCAGCGCGCCGAACAGGTCCGAGAGCTCCTCGGGCGTCGCCAGCTTGGACAGGTGGCCCACCCACAGCGTCGTACTGCACACTGCGAACAATCGATAAATAAAATACTATAGAAGACCAGTAGAGCTATGATGTGACCATCGAGATATTGCATCCCATCGATCGGTTACTTGGTCGAAATGTCGGCCAATAGTGCACAACCAAAAGTTTTCCTCGCTTGTTCACCCCAACGCAACGAAAGGAACAGAAAACCTGTGGCTCTGATCACGGGAATTGGGTGGAATCACTGCTAATGACTGACCCACTTGAACATTGTGCCAAAGTAAGAAATTTAGTTCTTCTAATTTAGGATAAACAGAAGAGGGAGTGTGTGAGTGTGTGTTTGAGTGTTAGTGTGAGTTTGTTAAAACGAAAAATATTTATATATAATTGAAGCAGCGCCATCTAGTAATAGCGAGAGTAAACGCTTTTTTTTTCTAAATAATTTGACGTTACGAGCTTTTTTTTCAACATGGTAAAGTAAATGCTATGATAAGTATGTCAAAACTCACCACTAAGATTTTCCTTTTTTATAGGAGGTAGTCCTTTCTTTTCCCTTTCTCTCTGTTTCTCCTTCTCTGCTTCACGTTCTTTGTAGCTCTTCTCCCGGTCTCTGTCTCTGTCTTTGTCTCTAAACCGAAACATAAACATAAGTTAACTCAAAACAGTTTGTTTCCTCCACAGATTGCCTATCACTACATATTATAAAATAAAGTACCTCGTCGCGACTGTCTGTCTGTCTGTTCATTAAACATAAACTAAAGACTATTTTTAAGCGATTTTTAAGCAATTTAGTGTGATTCCTTAGGAAGGTTTTATTTAGTATATAATTTATTAAGGTTTTGTGTAAATTGGTTTTAAAAAAACGAGTATAGAAAGGTCGGGCCGCTTTCGAAATAATCTAATTTTTTTTCAGATAAAATAGAATAATGTATGGATGAATTGTTCGTCTTTATTAAGATTACAAAAAATCGGCGACGGGATATATCTATCTTTTGAGGATTGCTTGTTATACTCACTCTTTCATTCACGTCACTTTTTTTTGCTTTTGCGGAAGGCAACGTGCGTTTGGTTGATGCTATTTACTATTTTACTACATAATAAATTAAGAAAATGTTTCAGTAATAAGGGTCAAATAAGTTTTCATGGACACCATAAAAACTGCCCTATATACAGGACGGCGACGTTTCGACGGCCTCCGTGACGCACTGGTATGCACAGTTGATTTATAAAACGGAGTTCCTGAGTTCGACTCTCAGATGGGACGATTTAGATTCTTTATATTGGTCCAGATCTAGCGTGAGAGGGTTGTAGTAAATAAAAAATGTTTTTTATTTGTTTGTTCTGTTCGCTATAAAATAGCTATGAATGTCACCTGTCTCTGTCCCTCCGTCTCCGCGGCGAGCGCGAGCGGCTGCGGGAGCCCCGGCGACGTCTGCGCGGCGACTTCGACCTGGACCTGTGCCGACGGGACTTGGGCGACGGACTTCTGGAATTATTATTATATAAATAAAATATTATTTATATGGAAAATAACAAACGGAGGAGGTTTTCAATTCAACGCGTATATTATATCAGGTAGATATTAAAGTAATTCAATTTAGGTTCATGCAAGTCAAAGATAAAATTGCTAGTATAAATATAAATGCGAAAATATGTCCGTCTGTTAGTATGAGAGGGCTTGACCATTGAAAAGATTTGGATAAGTTTTAGTACAGAGATAATTTCCACCTTGTGGAAAACCACAGGGTACCTTAACATCTAAGAAGATTCTTAGGCTTATTTTAGTGAATTCCACAAAACAGAATTTCTCGTCAACCGAGTCACAGACGTCCGCTAATCAGTTATATAAAAAATAATTTTTTAACACCATTAAAATCATAAAATAAAGTGTATAATCACCTTGAGTCATTGGCATCAGGTATCTCTATGACCTGCGGGCCCGTCTCTACGAACTCTATGTCCGACTCGTTGGCCATGTCGTCTTTAGGCTCGTTCTGTTGCTTCTGACTATCCTGTTGGGAATTCTGAAAAAATAATAATTATAATCAATACTCTATTCAGTCATCATCATTATCAGCACATTAAACCTAGCCCTGTAGTGGGCCACTAGTATACTACAGGACCACGCCTCCCGCCTAGTAGAGCAATTACCATGCCATACCAATGCGGGTTGGCGAGGTTAAGGTGACGTTCATTCATTAACGATCATTGTCAGATGCCGATGATAGTGACCGTGACCGACTGTCACCGAGTAATTTCTGAGAATAAAAACTCAGAAATATTCCACAACCTGTTCCAAAATTTGAGCCCAAGACCTTGTTGTTGAAGCCAAATAGGCTAACCGAGATACCTTAAATAAATATTTGTACTTACTAAAAATGGTACATTTTGATTTTGGTTCTGTTGCTGCAACTGCATATCTGTCATCTGTTGGAGATGCATCAAATTCTGAAAATTAAAATAAAATGTGTGAGACAGCAGTAGCCTAACTTGCTCTTTATAACTGAGCTTTGTGCGAGTGAAAGTCCCATCAAAATTTGTTCAACTGTTTCAGAGATTAACTGAAGTTAAAAAATTGATTCATTAATATAAGTACCATAAATAAATTTAATGAAATGTGAATTTGAAATTACAGACTTATTTACTTGTAGTTTCTTTTCCCGTGGGAATATTGGGATAAAAGTTAGCACATGTTATAAGCAAGGATATAATCTATCTTGTTTTCAAATTTTAGCCCGATTAGGTCAAGAGTGAGATGATATACTCACAGGCAGGTTCATTCCAGTCATGAGTTGCATTTGCGCCTGTAGACTCTGCAGCTGCCTCATTATTTCTGGATTTGTTAATATACTGAGATATACTCACAGGCAGGTTCATTCCAGTCATGAGTTGCATTTGCGCCTGTAGACTCTGCAGCTGCCTCATTATTTCTGGATTTGTTAATATACTGAAATCAAAACAAATAAATGTTATTAATTTAACAAAATAAATATTATATCTTCTTTTTTTGCTACAAAATCATCCTTATCTTATATTATGATTGAATTTTTGATATTAAAGTAACTTTTTATTCTTCGTCAGTTCATATCTTTCTTCTCTGATGATCTTATTCTGATGATTCAAGATGCGGATGCGGATCCTGATTTTTATAAGATATTGTTAAAATTATTTTCAGTGTAGTCAAAGTATATTTGAACCATCAATGTTATATATACTTGTTGGAGAGTTGGCAACATGATTGTTTCTATATTGAATCATTACAATGTTTTCTGTTGCCGTATTTGGCAACATATGAAATGACTAATGGGAAATTACTAAAATATCAAAAATTCGACAATATTGTGTGTGACTGACTGACTGACAAGTTTTGCAACATCTGCATTAACTATTGTGGATGCGGAAGATCCGCAATTGCGGAAGCAGAAGTGAATATTCGCAACATCTCTCGTTAGACAAATACAACATCAGCTGACCTGCCGAGCGTATCAGTGGTAGTGCTAGCGCCATGCCCCGAGTGGTGCGGCGCGCTGTTGTGCTCGGGCGGCGCGTCATCCTCGCTCTCGTACTCGAAGTCGTTCAGCAGCTTGCGATTGAACTTGGCCGGCTGGGGGCCTGACGAGTCGTCTTGAAACTGAAATAGTTAAATGATAGCTAAGTCTTTTTAACCGCCAACGCAAAGAGGGGTGTTATAAGTATGACGTGTCTGTTTGTATGTGTGTGTGTTTCTTCTTATTTTTGTGGTTTGAGTTTTTAAACTAAAAAAATATTTTAAGTTTAAACATATAAGCATGTCAGAACTTCCCACCCGCCCCATATTACCACAGCAAGTTCTACAATTCAATATATGTAAATAAACTAATAAATAAAATCCAGTTTGTTATAATAAGTAATATATAAAACAATACCTGTGTATACAAGTATAATGAAGCTATATACCTGGTCACCCATCATGGGCGATGCATTATGTGGCGACTCCTGGCGAGGCATGGGCGATATCCTGTTATCTGTTGTGTTGTGGGAGACATTAAGACTACTTCCTGCAATACAAATCAATATTATTGAGTGACATTTTAAAAAGAAGTACATATTTTATTTTAAAGTCATTAAATCAATCTACTAGAGCACTAGCTGTGCTCTATGGTTTCACCCAAGTACCTCCACCTCCTGTGAGAATATCAGGATATAAATTAGTCTACAACACTCCTCATAAGTCTGGCTATAATATAAAAAAAAGAATTTTGACAATCCAACTCTTCTAATTAGACATTAGCTCATTTAAACAAACAAACTCTAGATTGAAGTGTAATTTATATAATAAACAATTTGGCAAAATAAGCATAAGAATAAATATTAAATAAAAGAATCCTTTGATAAATTGATTATTTTTATATCAAACAAATAAAT
This sequence comes from Mycalesis mineus, assembly GCA_034621355.1. Classification (NCBI taxonomy): domain Eukaryota; kingdom Metazoa; phylum Arthropoda; class Insecta; order Lepidoptera; family Nymphalidae; genus Mycalesis; species Mycalesis mineus. The sequence goes on from CM067893.1 coordinate 16,426,087, forward strand.
AAATCACTCAAATATGCTACTTTATTCAACATTTCTTTAACTAATAATAGATTCTACATTTTTGGGATGTGTATATGGAAAGAGTAGATCTCACTTACTGGTTTCAAAAAATATTTTATTAAAAGACTATTAATTTTATATGCATATTGTATTTATCTACACAAACAATACTATTTACAAAAATTTTAATTCTATACTCTGAACCATATATATTGGCAATAAAGAGCAATGAACCCTCCAATGTTGCTAAGTTGGTTAGCAATAATGCCAACATTGGGAAACAAAACTTATTATTTGGAAGTGTGACTCACACAGTGGATTGTAAATACACAAGTAAGAAAGAGATAGATATTAGTTTGTCTACTACTTTGCTCTTAGCAACTTTCAAGGGTTCAACATCCTTTATTACTAATTTGGTGTATAGATTATGTTTCCATGTTACCATTGGCAGTGTTGTTCTGTTGTTGCTGCTGTATCTCCTGGTGCAGCGGGTGGTTGGGGTCAGCCATGTCCAGCAAAGGTTGAATGACCTCTGGACTGAACACGCTGTTCTTCTGCCACAGGTTCAACACTCGGATTATGTTCCGCTGGAATACAATTGCAGATTTATCAACCCATTGAGACAAATATTTAGATTCAACATGCAGGCATAGGGTCCATTGTGTGCCTGAGAGCAAATCTCTGAACAGAGCCCAAGACTTGTAGCATAGATACATTCCTAAACATGAGCAGTATGTATGAACATTCATTAGTAATTGTCTTTATTGTTTACTAGTTGATGCCTGCAACTTCATCTTCATGAATTTAGGTACTATATAATTTGATATTTGTAATTTTACTAACATGACTAGCAGTCGCCCGCGACTCAGTTGCGTTGACTCAGCGTGAAAACCTCTTGACATTTTTTTAAAGACAGACTTTCATATACATTGTACAACTTAATTTTTTTTACAGTTCATTAACCTCTGTGAGAAAGCCTTTTTTGTTAAACATTGTACGGCATTACAGTAAATTAACAATATATATTTATGGCAAGTCAATGGGTCTTCACATTGACATATTAATACTATGGACTTCGGGTCAGCGATAAAAAGTGTCCGAACCAAAAGTAAAATGACTTCCAAGCTGTAGTCTCATATTAGCTGACTGACAGGAGACACGTCAATAATGCCGTAATGTGTTATAAAAAACTTGTAAGAACTACCCGAGTAAGGTGAGAAAAGAAGACGCTGTGAAACTTTATTTTAAAGTATTATTTTGCTTAGAAACAATTTATTAATTTTAAAACTATGGCAAGTCAATTGGTATAGCTTCATATTAATAGTGCAATAGTTTATCTATTAACCACATTTAGTCTGCAGTAGAATGTTTTAGAACAACGACTGCATAGAGTTATTTTGTTGTTCAACCTTTAAATATTAATACAAAAATAATTTGATTATTTTCAATTCGACAATTTTTATTTTTTATGTCAACTTTTATTTTTTATGTCATGAATATTAATCAAATAACTTTTACCATAATGGTAGATTTAGAGATTACTATTTAAACAAACAAACAAACTATTTTGTCACTTTACTTAAAGAGAAATTTTGTAATATCTCGCAAAACTATATAACTAATTATTTTATAACATATATATATAACTGATTATTTGGTAAGGCAAATATCGGGATATGTAATATAAATTAAAATCCTTGTGATTATAATAAATAAATTATTTTATGTTGTCCTATTTTCACGATTTAAGGCTGCCATGGTAACCGTTGTATAAATAATGATAAACTGTAAACATATGAATAAAATGATTTATAAAAACATAAAAAGATCTGTATAAAACTTTTGACGTAAATTTTGCATTAGACCCGAAGTCCATAGTATTAATATGTCAATGGGTCTTCATATTAATATTAAATAGTCTATTTCAGTCTTCAGTGTCAGCTTAAAATATAATTTTAAATCCGACACGATAGATATATGCTATTTCGAACGAACAAACTCTTTTGGTACATTACTTTTTGAAGATCTCCGAACCTATATATCTAATTAACATACTGTAACAAATTTATCCTATAATTCCTTTTAATTATTTCCAAATAGTTATGGCATAAATAAAAACGTAAACTTAAGCATGTGCATAAAGCCATTATTAAAAATAACTCTTTCTCGCTCCAACTAAAAGATGAAATATGCAAAAACTGTGATACATGTTCTTAACAGCTTTAATATATATAGATACAATACTAATATAAATTATAGCCTATGACACCACCTGATAGTGAAAGAATTTTTTAAATCGGATCAGTAGTTCCGAAGATTAGTCCCGACAGAACTTTATTTACAAACTTACAACCATACAAACTTTACCTCTATATAATAGTAGTATAGATAATATCATTTTGACTAAATGTATTTTGATAAATGTAATGTAATTTTGACAAAAGCTTTTCAAATGTAGATGTAAAGTGTAGTGTTTCAAAATTGTATTACTTCTAAACAGTGTACAGGAATCATTTCTTAGACTAAACATCATCTTCTATGTTTTATAGTCTACCATTTATAAATAACATGTTCATACAACAAATAAATATAATGCATAATATGTTCTTATAAACTTTAACTTATTAGATTTTGTTAACAATGTCTACTCTACTAATCCTAATATATATTAATCCTAATAATAATTATAATCATCCAGCCATTAGTTCAAAGGTAATACACAAATTATAACCTAAAACTTTTGTCTTATCTACCTTATCATCATCAGGACATCGGAAGAGATTCGCAAAGGTTTGCTGCATGTTCTTAGCGAACCGCGGCGCGAAAACGTCCTTCTCCTGTCCGAATTGGTGCCGTGACTGCCTCACAATTGAATCTATCACGTATAAACCAGGCACTTTATATTCAGGCTTGCACTTCTGAATGAACTTCTCGACACTGTGTACAACGTGCTTGTAAAACTTTATTGCTTTTATAGCACCTCGAGTGATAGCACTCATCTTCGCCTTTGATATTGGCGGCTTGTTTTCGTACAACCCGGACAACTGAAAACGAAAAATTATGTACAAACGATGCCACGGTAAGCTTTATCCACCATCCAAATTTGAGCAATAATACCTCCGCGTTGAACGCTTTTACTTCAGACGTATCCATTTTATTGCTTTTACTGTTATCACTTTATAAATTAATGCTCTACACTACTTAAATCTAGCTAAATTAATTATTTGCTTTGAGAAAATCATCTTCATGTACGAATCAACATGTTCAGAATTACAAAATGGCGTAAGTTTAAAAGAATTGCCATAGTGAAAAAAAATTGTCATGTTGATGTTACCATAACAACTCCTGACTATATTTCATCGACTACAGTAACGCTATAGTCTACGGTAATGCTGCTGTATATAAATTAAAAACAATATAGCACTATCTAATGTCAAATTTTAAGAATTTTGATTTTATAAGGATTTTATTCTCTTTATTTTGATAGGTACTTGATCAGTCAGTCTTTCAGTCTAACTCTAAACACTAATATTTTTAATTCCATGTAAATTGTAAGGAAACATTTATGGGTATTGTAGAAATTTTATTAGTTATTTTAATATTATAAGAATGGGTGACGAGTATGCAGCTGTAAAACGTGGAAAGCTTATACTTAAAGGCGATAAACCAAAGTAAGCAGACAAATCTTTATAGCAATCCAATTTTTTTCTCAGATTTTAACCCCAAATCATTAATAATTATTCTACTTCAACAGAAGTAAAAAACGAAAACATAAGAAGAAAGAAAATACGGAAAACGAGAAAGTAGACGAGGACTGTATAAAACACGGCGGCTGGTGGAAAGTTGAGAAAATTGAAGATATATCTGGTTCAATAGCAATCGAGTTTGGACGAAATGCTTTTATTTTGGCTCTAGATAATGGTTTATTTACTATTGGAGCGCCACATGGCGATGGCGAGGGTCCTTCCCCTGAAGAGATATTTACAGCATTCCCAGCTGGAGAAAATAAGTTCGCCCTGAAGTCTGGTTATGGGAAGTATTTAGGTGTATCCAAGGATGGAGTAGTAACTGGGCGGTCGGATGCTGTGGGGCCCATGGAACAGTGGGAACCTGTTTGGCAGGAAGGTAGGACTGAATAATCTAATAAATTCAATGTAAACAGAGCCAAAACAATGCACTCTTACATATATTTGTAGCACAATTTGGAAAAGACTAACCCCCATGTCACCTTTTAAGTAAAATTTTAATTATTTAACAAGAAGCCCTTAACTTTGAACTTAAACAGTGTAAATAATTACAAGATTGAATGTATGATTGTATATTACAGGTAAAACAGCAATACTGAGTTCTCTCAACAAGTTTATGTCAGTAAATGACGATGACTCTGTGGTTGTCCAAAGCGTCTCAGCTGGAGAGGCAGAGGTTTGCACCATCCGCAGCAACAAGAGCAGGGAGATCAGCCGCACTGTGGTGGCTGAAGAGGAAGGGGATTTGAATGAAGTTGAAGTCAATTATGTGTAAGTTTTCCTAACTTTTTTCTCAAGAGTGAAACCTAAATCCACAACACCTAAATCCCAACCACTTTGAAGTAGTGTGGAGGTTCTTTGCTACTTTTCGCCTTAATTATGAGCAGTGCCGTAAGTAGAGCAGTGCCAGCTGTGCCCAGGTACAGACCCTGGATGGACACAGAATTGACCAGACCATATACAAACTTATTGAGAGTCAGTTACAAGTATGTAGGGCGCAGTTACGCACGCTGGCACAGGGCGCATAAATTGCTGGTTATGCAGCTTTACTTATGAGAAGGAAAGCCTAGCCCTGTTATGGGGTAGTACCTGGTCCAAAAATTTGAAAAAAAATATTTTTTTTTAAATGAAACCGAAGTAGATCAATTGATTGCCCCCAAAACCTCCTGCATACAAAATTTCATGAAAATCATTGGAGCTGTTTTTGAGATTCAGACTATGACTATTATATACAAGCAAATGTTAGTAAGCATTTATTGTAACCCAATTGAAATAGCTATAATACATGTAAACAGTATACATTAGCAAAATAAATTTATTTTAATATGCGCAATAAAATATATATTTTATGTATACTTTTTCAGTAAGAAGTTCCAGAAATTCCAGGATAAGAAGTTACGTGTTAACGACGGTAGCACCATAGAACTGAAGCGTGCAAAGATGGAGGGCAACCTGCATGAGACTCTGTTAGATAGAAGGAGTAAAATGAAAGCAGATAGATATTGTAAATAGTGTATATTTTAAGATTACATTTAAATTTTATGAAACTGTCATTGATTTTGTATTTATTTTAAGTTTCATTAGATTATCTGCACACAAAATAAGATTACCATTACAATACAAGATGTCAATGCAAAATTATTAAATCCAGATCAAATCAAATAAAGTAAAGGTAATAAGCATATGTTTCTACTGGAGCTGCGCTACTGTTGTTTTATTTATAAAAAATATATCAACATGGACATGGTCATGTTCATTATAAATACTTTATTCTTAGAAAACATTGGTCATTCATGAAAGCATTCTCATTGGATTGCGCTCTAGTCTGCAATACAGGCGAATTCGATAGTCACATATCAACTAAAAAAACTAAAGTTACAGAATAACGAGGCAGGCGCTTGCCATCACACTGTTTCAATGTGGGTTGATGTACTTAGACCAACAATGTTCGAATATAGTAACAATTACTCTCAGAGTTGTGATGGAAATGACGCTACTACTACGGTATACTGTTTGCCCCTTCCATCCACCACCACCAATTTTCCCACGTCGGGCTCGGTTTTATTTTTTTTTTTGGAGAATTTCTTTGAAGAAAAAGAAGCTTAATATTTAATAGCCCATGTAGTTGCTTAAATAAGCTTATCATTGGATAATATATACAAGGCATTGGTGTTGATCGTTATCATTGCGTATAAATTGCGTTTTGCGTAATAAACTCAAAAGAGCGAGAACCATAAACCTTAAAACAATAAGTCAACCAGACAGACGTCAAACATTTTATTCGACTTTGACAATTTGTTTGTTCAATCTTGGAAAAAGAAGTTTTTTGTGTCGGTGTTTATAAAGTTAAAAATCTTTACAAGTATGGAAGGCGTTCAAATTATAACCCAAGATTTCGTAAATGTTCTTATCACGAAGTCGGACAAAGACGACACAGCTCCCGTGGAGCGTAGGTTCAAGAAGGACATCACAGTGCAAGAGTTTAAGGTTACGATGATTCACACATTTTTCTTTTTCACCCATTTAACAATTAAATATAGCCGCTGTTTAATGAATTTTAATACAAAACTGTAGATAACAATAGAAATTAAAATATAGCATTCAAATTTTGTTCACTCCTGCAAACTTATGATAATAAACAAAAAACTTGTACATTGTTAAACGCAGCTTTCGATTCGAATAAAAATAAAGTATACGATATTATGACCCACCATGCTGACTTGTTTGTCTGGTTTGATATAATTAGTATCAGGAGCAATAATACGGCTGCCCAGCAGAGAACCAAATTTCAGTCTCCTGCATGACAGGCAGAGATGCTTACTATAGAGGGATATTATTTATAGTGTGGTGGGTCTAAATTACATTTTCCATAGAGTGGCCTGGCTCTGTGGGCTCTTAAAAGATAAAATATTTTTGACGTGACAACGTCTTATAATTCGATAGAGCCGGCTGCATGCACGAAAAAACATGACGTCATGCGTCGTTACCTCGCTTTGAGGCGTTCCATGTAAGGCTTGAAGTGCAAGCGAGAGTGCGGAACAAGCGACAAAGAAGCACTATCAGCCTTTGCGTTCGGCAGCGTTCGACATCCGTCTATTAAATATAATTATTAAATATATTAATTTTAAATTAAAAATTAATATATTTTTTATAAATTTAAAATATAAATTATTTTATTAATTTTAATTAATATATATAAAAATATACTTAAATTAAAAATTTTAATAACTAATTAAATGCTACTATTCCATCAGTATTTTCTTAAGACATTGTCACGTTCAGCTATCGTTAGTAAACTGACTTTACAGACAACCAATTTTTTAAGGTAACAAACTGGATAGAGGTTAAGCTTAAGACATTATTATTTTTATAATATATTGATGCATCTATATGAATGTGCCTAATATATTTGTCTAGTCTACTCTTGAACATCCCTGCAGATATCACATATGTTAGTAGTTTATACCACTGTTTCTGTCCTGACTTGTGGTAGTTTTTATCAAAATTTCATGTTTCTTTAAAGTCACCTCTTTTCCGACTGTTTTGAGGGTCCAGAGTTCAAGTCTGCCTTCATTCATAAGTGGGGTTTCCCAACTCTCTATATTACTTAGTAGCTTTTCTCTATACTCTATCAGGCATTTGTATATCCCTTTTAAAGTGTGGATTCTAAATTTGTCTGGCCTCACAAATCTATAGTAATATTATAAAGAGGTAAAGTTTGTATGTTTGTAAATAAAATTCTGTCGGGGCTAATCTTCGGAACTACTGATCCGATTTTAAAAATTCTTCACATTCTTTCACTAGTGTCTTATAAATGGTTATGTAGGATTTTTATTTCTATTAAGGAATGTTTTCCAGAAAGGATTCTTTATATGGCCACATATTCACTAAAAAATTTATATCTTTTGCAGACCAAACTGGAACTGGTGACAGGAGGCTCAGCAGCATCAATGAAACTCAAAGTGTATGATGCTAAGAACAACTATGTGTGTGACATAGACAATGATGCAGCTCTGCTCGGCTCTTATCCCATAGATGATGGTATGAGGATACATGTCATAGACAACTTTGCTCTTGTCAAAGATTTTGAATCTTCAGATGCTGCAGAAAGGTAAGTCTAGTGGATTGTATCAAAATGCAAATTGTTTTCTATCAGACACACCTTATAAATTAATTTATGTTAGTACTGTAATAGACACCCTTGAAAAGTGTCAAAAGCAATCTTATAGTATGTTTTTTATACAATCCTATAGGATTAGGATAAACAGATAAAGATTGCCTGGGAGAGGTCATTATTATCAACATCTAATAAAAAATAAACCCATATTGTTGCAGCATGGTGGGTCTATGCTCTATATCACCTCTCCTATAAGGAGGGAGACCTGGCCCTGTACTAGATAATAGTCGTTAATAGGCTGATAATGATGATAAAGATTTCTTTTCTTTACAAATATTTCAAGAGATGAATGTAACATTTTGTACATAGCCATGCAGCTGAAATTTTATGCATCCAAGGCTTAAAATAATATTCTATAGTTCTACATAGTTACTTACAATAATTTTAAATGTTGAAAATATTATAAAAAATTTTAGATTTCGCCTGTCAGAGGAGGAATATGGCAAGAAAGACGACACTCTACGATCTTTCCTGCAGCGCAACAAGCTGGGCAAATACAATGAGGAGGAGATGAACAAGCTAAAGGAGCAGCAGCAGAAGGAACTGGAGGATGAAGCTAAGTAAGACATTCTTATGACTTGACTACAAGAGCCTCTGGACATTTCAACAAAATCTGTTCAGTTGCACTATGATACGACGGGAGGCATATCTCGTCTAAGAGATAACAAACAAACGTGGCCCATTGCATGTTGAGTTCCATATAGAGATCATGTCATAAATTTTAACATTAACAGAAGTTAACATTATACAGAGAGAACAGAATTACCATAAATATCTACAAGTGACAACAATGAAACAGGAAATAAAATCAAGTAGCAGCAACTACAAAGCTAAACTCACAACCATCCTAATCACAGGCAGTTGACAATACTGCAGGCTAATAGATGCTTAAAGCATCTATAGAACTTCTTCCAATGGAGAGGTTGACTCTGATCAACAACTTTCTAACGTCACATTCAGACTGATCGCATAAAAAATACACCAACAAAAATTTACTCTATTGTGGAACAATTGAATAGAAATAGTCTAAGTACTGTACTAGTCGTACCTAGTTTGTTAATTGTGAATGTGCTCGCCAGGCTTGCGGAGGCGGTGCTGGTGGGCGCGCGCTGCGAGGTGCGGGTGCCGTCGCAGGGCGCGCGGCGCGCCACCGTGCGCTACAACGGGCCGCTGGAGGGCGCGCGCGGGCTGTGGATCGGCGTGCAGTACGACGAGCCGAGGGGCAAGAACGATGGATCGTAAGTGTTTACGACGTCAATGTAAATATTTGTAGTCATAAATTGTAAGTATGGGCCTGACTTTTAAGTCCAGTCCGGGTCTGACTGGTCGGATGCTTCAGCCGTGGCTAGTTACAACCCACATAGACGCATCCTCAAGCTATTTAACATTCCGGTATGATGTCGTGTAGAAACCTAAAAGGGTGTGGATTTGATTCTACTCCTAACAAGTTAGCCCTCTTCCATCATTGATTGCATTATCACTTACCATCAGAAGTGCTAGTACGAGTTTTTCACAGAGTGACTACTAAAAAACGAAACCAACAGTAACGTAAAATTTTACGTAAAAAAGCGTTTACTCACGAATTAACTAGATGGCGCTGCTTCAATTTCAATTGTAAAATGGCGTTATGTTTTGCGCAGTGACTTGGTAACAAACTTACACTAGGCACTCAGCTGTGATTATAGTCAAGGGTTTACTTGTAATGAATAAAAACCGGTCTACACTAGGACGATAGATAATTGTTAACAACATGAGCTTTACTCAGCTGCAACTGTCTTATTATAATCTCTTTTTTCTCATTTCAGTGTGAACGGCAAAAGATATTTCACATGCCCCCCCAAGTATGGAGGCTTCGTCAAACCGATGTACGTCACAGTGGGCGACTTCCCTGAAGAAGACTTGGACCTGGAGGATGAGATATAGACCTCGCGCGACGCAAGGAGCGATGCTTTAAATGATTCAGTTAGTTGCAGCGGCGTTTGTGGCTAATCTCCAGTGAGATTGGTTGCTACTAATCTATCTATCTATCGAAAACGGCTCAAACGATTTTCATGAAATTTCGTATGCATTATTTTACTTGAAAATTGTTATTCCTTAGCTATAAAGTGGGATAAAATAATGAAAACAAAATTAAAATCTGACAAAAATATCCAAAGTTACAGGTCCCTAAATTCTTGGATCAGGCGTATTGTCTCTTTAAACACTGAAAGATCCTAAAAAGATCCTACTAGATAGAACATAATATTAAGTGACTGCGCCATCTCATCTCACGCTGCTTTTTATATATTTTTTTCAAGAGTAAATTAATTAGGTGCTTCTAACATAATCATAGTTTATATTATTTTGTACTCTTTAGCTTATATTTACAGTTATTCTTATTGTGTAGTTAACTTAGTATGTATTCAATATTTATAATTTTTTATTTTTGAATTGTGAAAAGAATTGAATTTAGAAAGTATTATGACGGCTTCCATGACGCAGTGGTATGCGCTGTGAATATTTATAAGACGGAGATCCTAAGTTCGATTCCAGCCAGGGCTGATTTAGATTTTCTAAATTGGTCCAGATCTGGTTGGTGGGAGGCTTCGACCAGCTAGTTACCGCCCTACCTGCTAAGGTGTTCCTCCAAGCTATTTAGCGTTCCAATACGATATTGTGTTGAAACCGAAGGGGTGTAAACATTATCCTACTTCTAACAAGTTAACCAACTTAGATTGGATAATCACTTATCACCAGGTGTGATTTAAAAAAATCGTTTCATTTCTTAATTGTGAGTACTGTTCATTTATTAGGTTTATTATGATTTGAGCGGAGTGATGTTCACATTCCATGGGAATGATATTGTATATATATTTTATAAAATTAATAGTGTACAATGTCGCACGTGTTAATTTGCTATGTATTTAATTTAATCACACGACTGATATATTTTTTTTTAATAAAAGTGTATGATTAATTTATGCCATTTTATTTTATTAAAAGGCTCTTTTTCAGTACAATTTTTTAGGAAAGATCTTAAATCCTCCTTAGCGTTAAAAGAGGTTTGTACTAGGACGCCACTCAACCACAAAAATTAAAAAAATAGCAGATCACCAACAAAACATTAGTAGATAAAAAAACCTTGTTGGACTCGCGCACCGAGGGTTCCGTACAAACCTTGGATTTGTAACTAATAACATCGTCCGCCAATAGATGGCGCTGCTAGTACTTTTGAAATTAATAACTATTGCAAAGATGAAAACACACAATCAAAATTAATTTAAAACAACAAATAAACTTGTATAAAAAGCAAAAAATACTTTTACACTCTTGGTATAGAGCAGTAACTAAAGCAAATTGTTTACACCCATCTGTGATCATTTATCCATACGAATCCTAACTCGCGCTATCGAAGTGTTTTTCGTTTTTAGGTATATAAGCCAATGTTCCCTGCACTTCGAGCGGGAGTCCGTTTCTACTCAGTAAGGCAGCATGGCGGAGAGCTGCTACAAATCTCCGAGCCCGGTCGCGCAGCCTTGTCCGGTGGGCTGCTATGCGACTGCGACGGACCGCTCCTTGCTCTGAGTGCTCTCACTCGCAAGCCTCTCGACCCTGAACACGAGTTCAGTCTCTCTCACACATTAGCAGGAAGACGCATTTCCTTCCTCGCTCCCACTGCAGTAGAAGATTTGACTTCCTTTTATATTTATTTGTAAAGTTAATTTTAGAGAAAAATAATAATATCTTAGGCCATTCAGTCGAGTCAAAAATTAGTAGTTAGTTGCCAGAACATGTAAAACTCTTCTTCTTCAGTAGCCCTTTTCTACCATATTTAACCTCTTCTATTTTTGGCTGCCAGAACCCAATTATTTCCAGCCACTTGATGGAGAGGATGATATTATCCTTCCGCCTCATTTGTGATCTTCTCACTGGTCTTTTGCGGTCCCACGGTCACCATTCTAAAACGTTTTTGCACTACGAACCTGTTTAACGGGCTACATGTACATAACTAATCTCGGATTTTCTGCACTTATCAACAAAATGATGAATACCAACCATTGCATTCACAAGGTTATTGATATAGACATTTTCAGGTGAGAGTACTATGAAATTAAAATAAATTAGACTTTTTTATAACCTTGTGTTTTTATCCTCTCACTTTATGTTAGTCATTAAAATGGGTTTTTTCTCATATTTATTCTTAAAATATTTGTTTTTATATACAAAAATATTTCACGGGACTTTTGAGAGCCTAAGCAACCGGTGGTCAGGGCTCCAGAGTGAGGAACCTCCCCACAATACGTGCCGTCTCAAGAATCATCTCGCCTTCTGTATCCGACCCTTAAACCGACAGCCAATCGAAAGCTTCTTAAGATGTTGGTCGAAGCATTTCGCAATAAGACCGTTGACTGAATTGTTTTATTATTATCAGTTTAAATTGGTTTTTATTCTTTTCTACTAGTGTTTCTAACAGTTTATATGCATGTTGTGTTTACCAATAAGTAGGTTTACAATTAAAAATTTTGATTTTAGGATCTTATTATATAAAATTCTTGTTAATTGGTGTGTGTGTGTGTGTGTGGTGTGGTGAAAAGTGACCTTAAATTAGTAAATAAAAAAAAGATAAGTTTGCAGTTTTTGGTAAAATCTAACCTGGAAAGCTTAGATAGCACCAACTTCGTAGGTTAAGTAAATTATGCAACAAATTAAGCAATTAGTTTTCTTTTTAGCGCTTTTTTATGTCGATTGTATTTTTTAATTTTTTTCATACTTTTTAATGATTTGTCGACACACAACCTACTCGCACTACACCATTGACATATTAATACTATGGACTTCGGGTCTAATGCAAAATTTACGTCAAAAGTGTCCCAAGATATTTTATACACACTAGGATGTATTTATGTTTTTATACACAAAATAACATTGTAATGTATGTCTTATCGTATTGTTATACAGTCTAATTTGCAACGGTCTAACGGCATGCAATAAGTAATCAGCTTCGATTGACGGTTACCATGGCAGCCTTTTTTTGACATGACAGCTACTCGTGAAAATAGGACAACATAAATGGTGTGGAGTCGGTAGCTTTCAAATTTTTTTGGCATCTTATATTTAAATATTATATTTACAACAAATTTTAATTTATATTTACATATCCCTGACCTCTATATGCTGGGATAAATCTTGTACCAAATAATAATTGTTGTAATTATCTTGTATAAAATAATAATTAGTTATAATAATATTTAATTACAAATCAAATCCACAAATGTACAAAATGATATGCCACTCGATATAGTTCTTTACTTTGAAATTTCAAGTTCTCGATATTTTCCTCTTTTTATTTAAACTGAAAATATATTTTTTTACTTCAATGACGTTAGATCACTTTTTTAAATAACTGTTCCTAATTTCATGTAGATAATTCTTATAGTTATCAAATTAATATACCATTATGGTCAAAGATATTTGATTAATATTCATGACATAAAAAATAAAAGTTGACATAATAAATAAAAAATTTTGAATTGAAAATAATCTAATTATTTTAATTCAAAAATTAAGTAAGTAAATAATTCAAATGTTAAACAACAAAATAACTCTATGCAGTCGTTGTTCTAAAACATTCTATTGCTCACGGCAGATCCGAACTAAATGTGGTTAATTAGATAAATATATTGCACTCCTTCTATCCTATACGCGGGTAGCGTATGGGAAAAGGACAGATAGATACTTTTGTTCATTTTGGTTGGTTATGCAATTCGTTTCTATAGTTTATTAAAATTTTAATAAAATAGCCTGTTTCAAAGCAAAATAATACTTTAAAATCATCAGTAAATATTTACTTACTGAAAATATGGTACACCGTCTTCTTTTCTCACCTTACTCGGGTAGTTCCTACAAGTTTTTCATAACACATTACGGCATTATTGACGTGTATTCTGTCAGTCAGCTAATATGAGACTGAATTGCGATTGGAAGTCATTTCGCGTTTTGGCTTGACACGCAGATACTGAAATAGCTGCAATTGTGCCTGTAAAATTTAAAGAGTTCTTTCCATTCTCCCAGGATCTCATCATCAGATCCTATCATGATAAAAAAAGAATTATCAAAATCAGGCTACTCTGTAAAAAGTGATGCGTAGTTATAGTTATATAAAAAAATATATAGGCGTCCAATTAAGAACCTCCTCGGTTTTTTCGTTGATTAAAAAAATACAGTATGAATATAAAAAACGTCATTTATTCCTTAAACTAGTTACGAGTCTAGAACTTTCGTCGCTTGAGTATCTCGGGGCGCCAGTTGATGGGGTGGGTCTCCTCCGAGGCCGCGTCGTCCTCTCGGTAGATCTTGATGGTCTTGTCCGCCTCGGCCGTGATGAGCCTGGAGCCCGACTGGTCGAAGGTGAGCGCGAAGATGCCCGCCTCGGAGTCCATGGAGCCGGGTTGCACCGCCGACTGCAATTGTTATGTATTGAATCTTGTAACAGCTTATTTTTAATGAACACCTACAGCCTATTTTATTTACATAGTTTTTTAAAGGCCTCAGTGGTATGCACAGTGGATTTATAAGACGGAGGTATCGGGTTCGATTTCCGGTGGGACCGGTTGAGATTTTCTTAATTGGTCCTGGTTAGGCTGCTTCTAACTTAGATTGGATTATCACTTATCGTCAGGTGTGATAGCAGTCAAGAGCTAACTTGTAATGAATAAAAAAAGTGTGTGAGACGAATTTTTTTAAAATACTGTAATATGCGTATCAAATCAAGGGCTCATCAAGAGAATTTCAAAATGGTGTATCATGACCATAAAAAAAATACAATGAGAATTGTTATTTGTTTTTAAACTTGTTTCACAAAAACAGTCAAATTTTTTATTTTTTTTTATCACTACAAGGTCAGGCCTCCCTTAGAGACTGATAGGTTAGAGTTCCATATAAAGTTGGACCAAGTATGTTACTTCATTGAGGGTTGGCTTAAGTAGATAATACTTATTTTATTTTGTTACAAATCATTATCAAATTTTATTGACTGCAATCAATGACTTAACTTTCGAAGTACTTAAGTATAAACAATACTAACTATTCACTTTTTATTTGTCCATTTTAATGTTATCATAATTTTGCAGTGCACTGATTTTAAATATTATAATTTAATTGCAATCAACAGTGTTACATATACAAATATGCACACAGTTAGAAATAATATTTAGTGAATGTATTTTATGGTTATGTTGTTCATTTTCTTTGATTCCAATTTTAAGCTGTGTAAACAACTGACCTGTAGCCTCTGGAAATTGTATCCAGTCCTCCAGTCCCAGCAGTACATGGTGCCGTTGTCCCCTCCACTGACCAGCACCCCCTCCGGGTTGACAGCCATGCAGTTGACGATGGCGTTGTGTCCGGACAGGTTCTGTATGAACTTGCCCTCGGGACACTTCCACTGCTTGATGTTGTCGGGAGAGGCGGAGGCGAAGGTGTACAATGTGGGGTGCACCGCGATGGCGCGCACCGACTTCTTGTGGTTCGTGAGCGTGCACATGGACTTCCCGGTGGCCAGGTCCCACAGGCGGATCGTCGAGTCGTGTGATCCTGTTATGATCTGAAAAATATGTTACTTATTACAACTTTTTATATTACTATAGATAATTGGAAAACTAATTCTTAATTTTTATTTTCCTGCTATATCTCTTTGAAAGGTACATTTGCTACGAATACAGATTACAATACTCTAATATATTTGTCAACTTGAAGCATAAAGGTCATATCTCATTGGACCGAACAGCACCATACCAACACAGTCTCGTTACTGGGTGTCCAAGCGTTGACAACAATTGGCCACGGGTGGACAGCGGACATAGACGGAAGGCCTGTGTGTGTTTGATCAGTAAACGTCCTGTGTACTCACTTGCGGCTCGGCGGCCTGGCACGCCAGCGACGCGACGGTGTCCGTGTGTCCAGCGAGTGTGTGCACGTTGGCCTTGGTGCGCATGTCCCACACGCGCGCAGTACCGTCACGCCCCGCCGTCAGCAGCACGTCGATGGTCGGATGCAGAGCCAAGGTGTACACCGCCGACAGGTGCCCATGGTAGTGGCGTATTACCTGTCAGTTACACAAACATTTACACTTACAAGTTTATTGGCCTAATACGACCAAATATTACATGTAATCTTGAGGAAACACAAATCTGTGCCATTTACACCGCACAAGCTACATAAAAGGCGTAAAGATATTGTCGTGCAAGTCCCTCACGCTAAAACTCATTTTGCGCAATCTGTTACATTATATAATAAGATAAATAAAAAACTCGACATATACCAAATAAAACTTAATGAATGCAAGAAATCAGTTATTAATTATTTATCGTCGCTTAATTATGAAGAAATTGAATCTTTGCTTAAACTTATAACCTAATAACACACAAACATACACACACACACGCTCTTACACCCACAAACAGCAATACACACGCACTTACACTCAAGCACATACACACCCACACTACAATTAGTTTATTTAAAGGAAAGAAATTTTAATTTTAATTTTAGTTTTCTTTTTCTTCTTTAATTTAAAATTCTTTTATTTAACTATGTATCCTAGTTATGGAAGAGCGGAGTCTTCTAGTACAGGGGTAGTTTATACTACTCCTAAAAGAAAGCTCCTAACTCGCATGTATTAATGTAAGGTAGAAACTGAAATAAACAATTTTTTATTTTTTTATTTTATAAATATGTCTGTCACATTAGTAAATCAGAGACTTTCAAATTCAATATATTATGTTATACCTTATTGTACTCCAAGTCCCAGCACTTCACCTGCCTGTCCTCCCCACAGCTGAACAAGTAGGGGTGGCGAGGTGACACCTCCAGTCCTACAAAACATTTATTTTAAACTTAATAAATATAAATATGTTTAAACAAATTACTTATTACAATGTGTTTATAACACATTATCATATAAACCATTTGACGTAATATTATTTTTGGTTGATATCTATAAAAAAAAAACAAATCAAGAAAGTGAACATACCTCTTACAGTGCTGACATGTCCAGTGAGAGAAACCTTCAACTTGCCACTAGCCAAGTCCCATATTTTGATAACCCTATCAGCAGCACCTACAATACATATTTATTAAACTTATGATAAATCTGGATAAATCATGATACAAAATTACAAAGAAATTATTATAGTATTATTTGTAAATGTGTTTGGCTAGGAAACACACTTGACATTTTTTTTATAAATAGAAAATTACATATCATGATCCTGTATTATCTATAAAATAATGCAAATTATCTTAAATAAATACTTATCAGTGCAACACATACTACAGGCAAAAATAATTGAAAAGAAAAGAAAAAGTTTTTTTTTTTAAATGGTGTCACATATACCTAATGTGTTAGCATAAGTGTAATGTCAGATGCCTCCAACACTGCAGCAAGCCAAGTAGTAGCCAAGTATAAGCCAGAAACATGCAGTCCATGCATTTTCAGCTGGCACTTGGCTGGAGTTTAAATATTCTTATCCAAAAAACAAACCTGTAGCAAACCACTCATTCCCTGGCTCAACAGCCACACAGCGCACCCAGCCAAGATGCCCAGATATGACCCTGAATAGCTTCCATGGTGCATGCCATTTGGGGCGCGGCATGGTGGGTGCTTTCCGCGGTGCTGGCACTATGGCTGTTGGAGTTGGTGTGTTGGGCACACTGTATGGCAACATAGCACCGTCTGAGCCTAAAGCTGCTGATTCAGCTATTTCTGAAAAATAAAATATTCAACTGTCATTTAAGCTGACTTCAATTATTTGATTTCATCACAACTAAAACATTTTTAAGTTAACTAGCAGCTTTCTCTTTAATATGATAAACAAATAACGAACTAAACTTTACAAGGAATAAAATTTAGTAGACATGACAGTTTTTCTAGAAATCATGTTTAGACTTAGAGCCACTCCTTTCTGTGAGAGTGAACATTTATGTATAAATTGACTTAATCCATTTTATAAATATTATAGTTCTACCTGCAACATATCAAGTCTGCATAAAACTGGCTGTAAAGTACTTACCAGTGTCATGAGGAGTGTCAGGTCTGTTCATGGCCTCTTGTTGTTTGACAGCCTGTGCCTTCTGCACAGCGGACATCACCTGCCCGTAGCTGTCTCTAGCTTTCACCGCCCGCAGGATTTTCTCCCTACAAAATTTACACATACAATGTTTTTAAAATAAACTGTCAAGTCTAAGCATTTGGCCTGTTATGCTGATGCTTAGCATGGGCTGAGAGAGGGTTAAGTGGGATAATCTTTTATAATCCCATCTGTGGGGACCTTTAATGTATACTAGGATGCTCCGGGATCGACTAATTATTACGATACAGTGAAAATAACATAGCAAAGATAGGCAGTAGTACAGAGTAAAGTCTAGTAGAAACAGCAAATAATGGGAGCGTTCTAGTTTATTAGTATTAGTTAAATACGGTACTAAACCCAATATCTTACGCTTTTTCATCAATAGGAGGCAGCATACTCTGATTTGAGAGAAACATATCATGCGATCTCTTTAGAGACCTAAACACGAGTGTGTGCACAGAATGTTTTATCACCTCTTCGGCCATGTTTAAATCTGTTAACTACGCTGATATAAATATTATTTTCATAATAAATTTTTATTAAGTCATATATTGTAAAAATCACTTTAAAAATTATTAAGCAGCGCCTAACATCCGCGTTGTTTTGATTTTTGACATATTGACATTAGTGGCATTGTCAACGAAACAACAAAATTTAGAAGATAAAAAAATACTGCCCACTTTCTTGTCTATGATGCCATTCTAAAGGCATAGTTGTTATAAGACTTAACGCATATTTCATAATAGATTTCAAGCAGAACTTGTTCGATATAAAAATATACGGAAATGAATAATAGATATAGAGGATGTCCTATATTTGATAGATCAAACGAAAATGTAAGAGACGTCACCTTATTATCTAAAACTAAATTACAAAAAAAAAACATAGGGTGGCCAAGTTTTTGTATTTTCTGATTTTTCAATTTTCAATGCTGGAGTTGCTGTAGTTAAGAATTTTTAAGATTTGATTTCTGTTGAATATTAAAGATTAGATTACCATTTTTGTAAATAATGTTTTATTTGTCTTGTTAATGTATTTATTAGTCACATGTGCATTTATAAGTCAGATACATAAGTATAAAGTGAACAACATAGGTATTATTAAAACAAATGCCAATATTGCCAATATTTTATTTTAATCATTAAGTATAAAACTGTCGGTTGTATGATTTTATCATGGATTTTTCACAGTTGTGTCAAAATATTATTGCTCGAGGTAAAATGTGATGTAAATTGAGATTATCTTACTAACACACGCAAATATATTAAATAATATTTTAAAATTATGACTAGAGAAATATTATTAATAACATTAGGTCTATTTCAAGATTATTTTACATTGCATATCAGTCCACATCAATTAACAGTATGCTTTTTCCCCTGATTTCTAATAAAAAAGAAAATTAAGAGCTTTAAGCATAATTTTTAAGCCATTTCCTTTTTCATTTGCGAGTTTTTGTTATAAGATTTAAATATAGAAAGCTGCTTTGATTATGCATTAGTGTTTAAATCTAGCGATCTACATGATTTTTCACATTTATTAGAAATGTTTCTAAGTTGTGTATGTACAAATTACAGACGGACTTACTTTAACCTTCAACTCGTCTGCTTTTGCAGTTAAAGTAACTACAAAAAAACTCATTTTGCAGTTTTATTGAAGTTACATTATCTGTTACTTTGTAGACTTGAACTTATTTAAACTATAGACACATACATTTTATATAGCTAAGTGACTACTTAGTATGTAACTATTTGCACATTAATTAAACCATGATAATATTATTAAGGGAAAAGTGGATTTTTAAGTTTTCACATACCTAGTACATCTATCAATTTAATTAGGTACACCTAAATATGCACGCAACATTGCGGCATTATTACTAGATCTTTTACCATGTATAGTAATTTAACTAAAATTATAAAATAAATATAAAAAATATCTCGCTCGCTATGGATGTCTTAGATTAATTATATTTTGAAGCTAATACACGTGACTTTTTGTGACTCTCAATCGTGAATTTTCTGAGCTAGCAGTACTCATTAGTCTCATGAAAATTATGGATCCGAGTTTAAATCAGAGTTAACATTTCTGTTTAACTTCTCAATGACAATCGCAAAATTAAGTGATCATTTATTTTTAATGAGTACTACTAGTGCATATCTAATATTAGTTATTTGTTGCTGCATAACAATGGTCCTCAAACGAGACGGTCGACGTTGGAATCGTTTATCGACCACTCGTAATCGATATCTGTTGAATCGGCGACGGAAAATACCGCGCCATTCTCGGTTCAAATAGCCGACTTCTCCGGGTTGTTGGCATCACTGACGCGCCGAGAGTGTGGAGCTCTTCGCAGGGTTCTGGGTTGCAGATTCAGAGGCGGCAAGTTCGGTCTTTCAATTCTGGTCGGAGAAGATACCAGGGGGCGGTTCCCCCGACGGAGCGTCTCCATTCCGCTGCGGAAGTATTCTTCTGTTCTGTCCGAGTAGCTTTCGATGAGTGGAGCGGGGTCTTCGTATTCAACGTTGAAGTGCCGAGTGATGGCGAGGTCGTCGGGAGGGCCCAGCTTGTAGAGTGGTGGCTCGACGCACTCGTAGTGATGGTCCTCGGTCTCGTCGTGTGGGTACGTGTCGGCGACGAAGTGCCGGGTGCCGCGCGGAGTGAGGGCCGCCCAGAGGACTCGGGAGTCCAATGCAGCGCTTCCGTACAGAGCGTTCGAACCGCCGGCCTTGCCAGTTCCACTTTTGCATCCACCGCGCGCTCTGTTAAAATAATATAAATTATAATTTGAATTTAAATACTGAATACTGTATACATGTATACTCATATTATAAAGATGAAGAATTTATTTGGTTGGTTGAACGTGAAAATCTTAGGAACTGGAAAATCTTAGGTTGGATATGTAAATAGCCCATGTATCAATGAAAGCTAAAGGCTAAATATTAATTTATCACAAAAATACGCGGTTAACACAGCGGGGCGCAGCTAGTTATAACTGAAGTTGATTGACTTACTCTCGACATTTGAGTAGAAACAGTGCGAGCAACGCTGCGATACACAGAACAGCGATACAGCATGTGATCAGCACCAGAAACCACGTGTCATCTGTGCTGGCTGGCTCTACAAACATAAATAAGAATAAATGTTATATAGTTGGTTAATAACGAGATCAAAAAATAATTGCTGCATTTATTATAACATGAAGTGTTACAGCTACCATTTTGCTAGTGATAATATAATAATAAACTACTACAATAATAACATGATACAATTGTGTTAGGCCTGTGTGCACCAAGATTTCGGTTATCATAACCAACGGTTAACATAAGCTAACTATAAATTTACTGTTCACAATAATTTGTAACGCCGGTTAAGGACGCAAAACGGGCGGTTATCTTAACCGAGCTTACGTCCTTAACCGGCGTACGGGTTGTGCCCACCAAGATTTCGGTTATCATAACCAACGGTTAACATAAGCTAACTATAAATTTACTGTTCACGACAACCCGTACGCCGGTTAGGGCGTAAACCGGGCGGTTATCTTAACCGAGCTTACGTCATTAACCGGCGTACGGGTTGTCGTGAACAGTAAATAGTTAGCTTATGTTAACCGTTGGTTATGATAACCGAAATCTTGGTGCACACAGGCCTTAATCGACACTTTCGATAACCCAATTGGTTTAAAGTTTAATTATTCTCAGCCCTCCCTCGATATAGGAGAAGGGATATGGAGCTTAAACCTAGCAATGCTCTAATGTTTAATTTGTTAACGGTCACTATCAGATGTTGATGATAGTAATCGTTTAAGGGACCGACGACTACACGTGCTCTCCGAGATACGGGAGTCTGATTCCACAAAATTTTCGACGAAAATTTTGGAATCATTCCGTAATCCTATTCAAACCTAGTACCAGAGGCAGTAATTTTTAATAATAACTATATATTCTTAGGATGCACTATTTAAATACTTTTTAAATTATAGAAAATCAAACCGGAAAAGCTACATCCATTGTATTATTTACAACCATGCATGCTTTGAACAGACATACACACATATTAATAATGGAACATAAAACATTTACCTAAATATTTTTTTAAAGATTATTTACCATGTCTTGGCAGTTCGTGATACTCCACGCCGGGGAAGAGAGCGTTCTCCTCTGTGTTGTGCGCGGGAGGGCACTTGGAGGCGCGGCAGGGCGGCGTCAGATTTGCGATGTTCGCCAGGAATGCGGGCAGCGGCGGCGGCGGCATGTGCATTATGGAGTCGGGCGGTGGGCCCAAGGACAGGCATTCCGCCCCGCAAGACATTCTGATATAAGAAATGTTACCTTTTATTTTAAAAAATAGACTTTTAGACTATAATTTAAAAGCGGATCAAACATTGTTTTACTTTTAGCTCTATGATGAATTTTTCAAAAAATTTTGAGGAAAACTAAAAAATAGCACATTTAAGAATTTCAATAGAATTTTTTATGGAATCCGTTAGTAATTAAAAAAAATGTTAATTAAAAAATGTTTGAAAAATATATTAAACATGTGTCAAGCTTGATATCTTAAAAAGTGTAAGTTAATTTAACTTGTAAGTTAATTTTTTCGTTTATAAAAACAGTATTAGGCGACACAAAATAATCGTATTTCATCACGTATATAAGAGTACATAAAACATAAAATGGCGTTTCGGAGTCCTTCGGGAAAATTTATTACCTACCTATTCAATAAACTGTAGGTATAATAAATTAATTGAAACCCATGAAAAGACCAACACTGAAAAATCTCGCAATGATTCTAAATAAACACATTATTAATTTCATGTTAACACACTTACATTAGAACCTTTTTTAACGTACTTTTCACAAAACGCACCACTTTTCCTGGGTATTTGGTTACACTTGTTCAAAATGGTCCACAGGATGTAAAGCGCATGCGCTAATTTTTGCTACTAACAAACGATATATTTGATTGATACTCAAATATTATATTTTGTATCAGTGTCCATTGCGCGCTTGCTGTATAAACTTCTAGTAACACGACATGGGAAAAAGTCTATGGATATCATACTATGCAATACACACAGTTTGTGAGACATCGTTGTACAAACCAAGTTATTGATTCACGCAAGCGCGGGCTTTGATTTCGCCACCCTTCAAGTTTGTTTTCCATATAGGGGCTGATAAAATAATGCTATCTCTTTTTATTGCATTGAAATACATGACTAAAGAGCAAACGATACGCGGGGGATTAAGAATTTGCTACGGTAGGGGATGTAAAGGATCTTTTGATAAAATGAATACCAATAATACAAAAATATCATTTAATGAAAAATTGTAATTTTGTATAAGTAGGTATAATTTAAATTCAATTTGTTTCATTTTACTAAATATTTACACACAAAATTTATATTGGAACGAAGTTCCTTATCGCGCGTTGTGAAAGGGGGCTAGACGGAAAAAATTCGTACAAAAAGTTGTCACGACACTTTTCGATCAAAGGATCTTGCCGCCGCCTTTGATGTGTGTGCGCGTGAGCGGCGGGGGCGCCCGCGCTGTATGCTGTCTCGCGCTCTCGTTGCGCCCTTTGGTGTTTCGGTGTACAACAACAAATATTATTATTACTTAAAAAAAATAAAATTTTATTACAATTCCTTCACTAATTAATCGAAAGGAACTTCGTTCCATCCGGGTGTCCCTTGACACCTCTCAACTTTTTTTTTTATTGTAATATAGTAATACCCCGCTTTACGCGAGGGATACATTCCGGAAAAAATCGCATTAATTGAAGTTCGCGTAGGTAAACGAAAGATTAAACGTAGTCAAATTTAGGTTCAAGTCCATTTCTGTCAGAATTCCTACTGATTTGACTGATGGCTTTTCTGTTTGATCGCCGCACAATGGATAAACTTGTCTTGACTGTGCCTCATTGCACGGAGGTTTTCTGAAGCGGGGATTTCCGTAACCATAGAGAAGTTTATGACTACATGGTTTATAAACACTCTTTCCAGTAATGAGAGGCATTTGAGTGCGAATTTTGAAATTGGTGTTATAGTGAAACAGCGCATAACGGATTCGCGTATAGCGGGGTTTTACTGTATAACTATCAAATTTTCTATTTTATAGATTAAAGGGTGCATGGTGCATTTCATACCTTTTTGAATAGACAGAAGGTGTCCCAGAAGGCGAGACTGGCTGTACTTGAGGAGTATTAGTACCAACATTTATGTGTGGTAGTGAAAGTTGGGTATGGCAATGACAGAGTATGAGACCATTGAGAAGTGGAGTAAAATTGACAGACTGAGTTGAGAATAGTGTGATAAGAGAGCCGTGAGGTAGGTAGGTAAAGATATAGTGATTTAAATCAAGAAGGGTATGTGAAGATGGTCTTGTCATGAAAATGAATGAAAGAAGACTTGCGAAAACCATTTATAAGGTAAGAATGAATGGGAATCTTGAAAGGGGAAGACCAAGGTGAACGTTTCTGGATCGAATCAAGGACGAATGTGTGATTAAGGGCCAGCTCAAAAGTACCCTAAGCCAATGTACTTGCATGAAAGGTTTAATGAAATTAGAAGAAGCGAGAGATACAAAAGGATCGTAGCAAGAGGAAGGACGTGGTCTCTGCCTACCCCTATAGGAATAACGCGTGATGGTATGTATGTATAGATTAAAAAAATCTCCGAAAGCGTCTCAAAAGGATTAGGTAGGTAATAAGTTAAGCCTAAGTGACATAGGTAGAGCAATATTACGTATATCCAATTCCCCGTAAACCTCAGGTAACGTTGTAGGAGATTAATGTGTTAAACGGATTTGCTTCGCGCCATGAAAGCACCGTTTATGAAATTTTACCTACTATTTCCAATCTCTAGATATAGTCATAAATTAGATTCTCCAGTACTGCGCTTGTGCAGAGTACAAAAATCATTTGTGGGATTGAGTACACGATTTTATAATCTCATTCCAAATGAAGTACTGAAATTGCCTTTAGAAAAGTTCAAAGAATGTGTTAAAACCCATTTACTAAGTAAAGGTTGCTATAAAATTAATGACTTTATTAACGACAAAGATACATGGAAGTAATCAGCTGTTCCTTCTACACACAAGACGGGATAACCAAAATTTTAATTTATGGATTACAAATTGTAACATTGATTTTTAAAAGAGCAACTGCTGAGTTTCTTGCCAGCTCTTCTCCGCTGGTGGTAGTGTCACTACGCACTGACAGACTTAACGTTTCAAAAGTGCTTGTAAAACAGCCTAATTGAAATAAATGATTTCGAATTTGAATCGTTGTGTTGTTATATAGGTGCATTCACAACAAAGTTGTAAAAAATAATATGTAATTATTTAAAGTAGGCTTGGTAAGCAGCAAATGTTGTTGAGTTAATTGTACTGTACCTGTGGAGGAGGAGGGTCTAGGGGTGCAAAAATAATCTATATATTTCTCATCAGTGGTCCAAGGGTCCCAAAATGATAAATTAGGAAGCTATTACCTTTGCCCCCGCTGTGAAACATTAAGCAAGCAATACACGCATCGCTATTTTACAACACAGTACGTGAAAAACACTCGATTGACTTATAATTTAGCATAAACTTATTTCGCTATATAAAAGCTTACTAAGAACGGAATTCTGGATACGCCTACGGGAACGTGATCCTTTGGAGAGGTGTTATAGAGCTTAGTCTCACTACGCTGCTCCAATACAGGTTGGCGGGCGATCAGATGTACCACCACCAACTTCCGGGCTTATAATTTACTAAAAGTTTCTTATAATATAAAAAACTTGGAATGATTCCACGATCCAATCCAGGATGCGAACCCAGAACCGCGTGATCGAAGCCACGTAAGCTAACTAAGCTAAGCACTAGACCAACGAGGCAGAGGTGGAGTTTGAAAGGAATTCAATTAAGACAGCTCGTCTTCGCAACATTATGCAGATCTCTCTCCTTTTATCTCGGCCTCCTCTCATCGACGAGCGTACTTTTTATTCATAAAAGACCGCATTTTATGTTCTTCGCTGCACTTTACCTAGCATTTTATTGGATTCTGAACTAAGTATATCTATTCTGGGATTTCTTTTAATTTAAAAAGGAATATTACTTGAGTTTATTTAAACATGACCAATATTATTGTTTCCCTTCTCAACTAACTTTTAAAAAAATTAAATTCAATTAAAATCAGCAATAAATGTTTATATTAACTTTTTTTGGGAGTGGAAACTAAGGAAGTATGCATGTGTGTGATTGGTGACCAGGTCAAAAGTACCCTAAACCGACGTACTTGTATGAAAGGTTTAATGAAGAGAGAGACGAATATCTTAGCATTGCATGGATTCACCGTGCGGGTGCCGGGTCCATCGCGTGGCTGAGAGAAAAATTCCGAACAGAGCCCGAGACTTGTGACTCGGGTGTAGGTTTAAGGGTACCCTTAGTGACGCGCGTCAACACTCACCTCCTCTGTTCAAGTTATTCTCCCTGCCTAGCCAAATTCGGAAGGACCCTACTAGAGCAGCTTTGGACACTCGTTCCAATATGGAGCTTATTGCACTTCTAGTAAGGCCAAGGTCTTTTAGCAGGTTGTAGAGAGACTTCGCTGGTATGCCCCTCGCACCCACTTCTACCGCGTATAAACTAACCACATGGCCATTTTTGGTTAGTTCATTAGTAAGGTCATAATATTTATTCACTTTGAATACATGGTCTTGTGTTGGATGGATGTTAGTTTCCCACGGCACTGTAAGCTCAACAAGTACTATACGTTTGATTTGATTGGAAAAAAGAAATATGTCCGGTCTAGATGTCGTAATAGCTAAGTCTTCCGGGATTTTATAGTGCTTTTCATACGTGTCCATTAATATAGTCCAATCAGGAGCAGAGCCCAGAATTGAATAAGGCTTGCTGGTGGAATTTATACTTGAGCCTGCTTTAACGAAGTTAGTTTGTCTTTTATTCGTCGTCAACCCTTTTTGAGCTCTAGCTACTGAAAGGCTTATAGCTTCACGTATGATTTCTAGTACTCTGTCGTGGCGGCGTGAGTAGAGACCCCTGTCCAGGAGCACCTTGCATCCTACCAATATGTGCCTTGCAGTGCCCACTGCCTCACCACAGGTATAGCAAGATTTTTCGAGGCTTTTCCCCATCTTACTAGGTTACTCTGATCTGGGAGAGTCAGTTGAAAAGCATTAAGATAAAATTTCAATAAGGCAGGAGACCAATCGTACAGCAAGGCGCGCCACTTCAGAGCCAGAGGGATGCAGAACTCGCCTAAGTTTAACCACTCGTTTTGCATTTCTAGGTTCATGGCATGCACTTTGTAGTTGTCGTCCTCATCTTGTTTAAGAAAAGATTTTATTATGTCTTGGTCTTCCTTTTTACGTATTGCACCCAACCCGGTTCTATTTACCTGAGCCCCTGCCATAAATTGTTTGTAAAATTGAAGCCTAGAGTCAAGTTTTTCGGCACCCTCGTCTTTAGGAAGTGATGCAACTAGTTCGTCCTGGGACTTTACTAGAATATGCGTTCTGGTAACCCTGAGGTGTTTATAGAGTTCCGATGGCCTTTTTAGTTTTAACCCAAAATTATTGTAATCTCTGAATAGAGTTGAAGGGTCAGCCGAGAGTGCTAGACCAAACCAAGACTTCAATGTTTTTATGACATTTGCATCTAGTTTTGCCAGATGGGTTCTGCCAATATCATAAACGAGGAATGGCTAAGTCAGACGTGAAGTGAGATAGTTGTCATAGACCCACGCTTTTTTTATATTGTTAATGGGCTGTTGGTCTACCTTATTAAGGTCATTTATGAAGTTGGGATGGAGTGCGTCCTTTGTAATCAATCTTTCTACCGAGGAACTTAAAAGGCAATGCTTCAGCAATGGTGGTTACACTTTGCCCACTAATAGAGAGACCCGGATCATAAGATGTAAATTTAGTATTTCGTCTCCCCAGACACAGACAGTGACATTTGCATGGCTTTACCCTCAGCCCACCAGTCCATGAGCAGAACTCATCCACTACATTCAATAGCTCCTGACAATGTTTTGGGTTTCGTGTCAGTAAAGCAAGGTCATCTGCAAAAGCTAAGATGGACTCTGTATATTTATTGTTAATTTTAAACCGATAGCCCCATTTCTTTTCTTGAACAATTAATTTATCTATTAAAATATTGATGACTACATTAAAAGCTATTGGAGATAAGCAGCAACCTTGAAACAGCCCCACATTGTATTGTAGGGGTTTTGAGTACTCATTGTTTGCTGCTATGGTGAATTTCAATTTTGAATAGCAAGAAGTGATTAAATCAATAACTAAATCAGGAAAATTGTACCACCTCAAGGCGAAAGTCAATAGATCATGCTGCACAGAACCAAACGCATTTTCTAGGTCTATCCAGCAGATCGTAATTTGCCTCTCATATTTTCTAGCATCCTTGAGACTTTCGCCTAGAAGTGAATTGTGTTCCAGGCAACCAGAAATCCCGGGCAAAAACCCTTTCTGGTGATTAGGCCTGAAATACCTATTGTTTATCATGTACTTTGTCATTTTCGTTTGTAATATACTGAAAAATAGTTTGGAAATAGTATTAGTTAAAGCTATCGGTCTAGTGTCCTTTGGATGAGTTACTTCGACTTTTTTTGGGATGAGGACAAAAATCGCTACGCCAAATGTCGCTGGTATATGTTGTCCTAGCCAGATCTTATTAAATATGTTTAAGAGATGTTTACGGACTGAAGCACATTTTTTGTACACAATATAAGGGATGCCATCAGGGTCTGGTGAAGATTTAGATGTTTTTTTTCTGATTGTATTGTTTATTTCCTCTATGGTGGGTGGAATACTTTGAAAGTTTGCCAGAGGATTGTTAGGTCTTAGTGTATGAGGATCTGAATAAAGCCTCCCCTGTCTTGGTACCTCATATGTGCTTTTGAAGTGGTCGTAAATCTGCTCACTGGTTAGGACAAGTTTTCCCTTTTTTTCCTTGAAAATGCTTTTTGAGTACTCAAAGGGGTTTTTATCAAAATCGACTTCGTGTTTAGCCCTGTATAAGTTATCGCGGCTTTCTGATATTTGAAGAGATATTCCTTGAATGAGTTTAAGGATTGATCGTAAAGCTCTGGACAGTTGATGACTAAGATGGTTGTCGCCCATAGACTTTGCTTTACGAAGTTTCTTTATTAACTCCCTTTTCTTCCTCCGCATTTTCAATTTAAACGTGTTTTCCTTAGGTTTTTGAGCATAACAAGTCGGTGGTGGGTAGAAGAAGCGAGAGAGACATGTAAAAATAGTGGCAAGTGGAAAGATGTGGTCTGCATACCCCTATGGGAATGAAGCGTGATGTTATAAATGTATGTAATTAACAAAAATTATAGATAGTTTTTGATAAGCAACCTAACAGGCAGTCAGTGGATTATTACTGCATACTCCCTCAACATTCGTTTAAAATTAATTTAATTACCTATGCCTTTACTGGAATTTAGGTTTTTTGAAGCCTTGGTATCAAATTTCATTTAATATACCTAATCAATTAAGTTAATTACCTTTGTAACGCTCATTTTGCATTTTTTTCTTTTTTGGCTCAATGGAAAAACAGATACCTGCAGAATCGAGCAGTGGAATAATAGACCATTATTAGGAGTAAGATAAAGTTTCTATTGGTCTAACATGTGTATTTTGTATTCTACGTCATTTGGTAATTGAAGTAAAACATTAACAACAAAACAAAACCGTTAAATAAACAATAAGTTATCAAATATAAACAAATGAGCCGGCAGCCACCCCAAAATTAGCTGAAGGAAAACAAACATTAAGGCAACATGACTGCCATGGCTCGGCTATGACGTCAACAAGATGGCGCGCCCATTGATAAAGCGTCATGGCGCCGCGCATGCGCCCCCCGGCCGCCATTGATACACTGTGCTTACGACATTTATAATTATAGACGAATTTTAAAAAAGACGATACGATTATTATATTTCCATGTTCACTACAAAGCCCTAGCCCTTGGCTGTAAACGCAGCTCATTAGTATGTACTTACTATCCGGATCGTAAGTGATGATGCAATTTAAGATAGAAGCAGGTTAACTTATTGGGAAGTTCAATGAAATCCTACAACTTCTGTACGACATCGTACGCTAAATCGCTTGCTCGCCACCGCTCATAACCATGCCAAACCGAGGCAGTCAAGAAATAAGGCGTCGCCACTTTAAATAGTGTGACTGTGAGAGACAACTGGCTTACTCATTTAGTTTTTTACTACAGACCTGATGCGTAAAGAGTTTCATTCATTACAATTATTAGCCCATATTAATAGCTCAACAAAAGGCTGACCGTGTAGGGTCAGCCTTTTGCTACAGAAGGATGCAATAGAGCTTAAACCACCAAGTGGCTACAACGTGGGGTGAAGGTTATATGTGTCCCTCTGTAACAATCACTGTTAATTGTAACGACCGAGGTCGACGGCTTAAAGTGCTCTCCGAGACGCGAAGATCACTCCTCCCAAAGCCACAAAAGCTATACTGGACGGATAAATAAGGCAACTTTAAGATTTATTTACCATTTATGTAATCCTTTGGGATGGAATCATACAATCCTTGAATCACACACATACCCCTACATATATTTTAGTATTTACGCAGTAGTCCAAGTTTTTAGCATTTAAAAATCCCATTCATACTTTCATCCCTAATTTCATTCCCTTGAATTTTTACCTTTGTGACAAAAGTGCCTCTGTTTTGTTCCAAGGTTTCCATTATTATTTTGCTTATACCAATAATCCTATATCTAAACTGGCTGAACAGTTGAACCGTTTTGAATCAGTTACACGGTAACATCGGCGGACGGACAGACAAACAGATTTCCTTTCGCGATCATAATATTAAAGTATCCATACTTTAATATTATGATCGCGAAAGGAAATCTCATTGAATAGGCTACACGTTTTTAGTTTTTACTTAGATACGTATTTGGTACGTATTCTGATGATTTGCTTTCTAGGCTACGAAGCGTAGCAGACTCTACGTCGTAGCTTGTAAACTAAAAGCACCCAATCTTACCAGAAAATTTAGATTCCTGTAAGATATATCGTTACGAGTAAAAGGCTTTCACAAGAGCAGCCTCTTTTAGACCGCTATAATAATATAGCCTGTATACTGAACTTCAGTCCACATCGGTTCGCGCACCCGAGCGATACGCGCACGACCTACGATATTATGTACAACTAAATATTATCTTTACCCCGGTTTTGAGGGTACTTTAAACAAGTTATTTTTGTGGCAGTTTCGAGCTCTACGTATTTGGTAAGTATGTGTATATTATATTTGTAGTTTTGTGTTTATATAAGTATTAAGTAAATAAAGTTCAACAACGGTTTATTTACAAAATTTGTCACTTGTACGTTTTTTATTTTGGCTCGCGGTTTGCGTAATATCAGTTTTCATTGGAATCAACCGGCCTACTTATGTACTATTCAAGACAGTAAACTATATTTATGACAAATTTTTACCAAGATGAATTTAGCCGTTTTGGAATCCTGAAGGGTGTAACTAACTTAATTTATTTTATTTGTCTAAGTATGTATAAATAAATATTGAGTAGCTTTAACAAAAAAGCGTCTTTTGCTTCAAGTTTTCTCATAGATAGATGGACAAAAAAAAATTTTTTATTACATCTTTTACTTTAAATGTTTTTCCATGTCACCCATACATGATAAAAGATGGTTGGATGCATTTAGATGGCATGAAGAGGATTGGACAGTATTTTCAGTTGTATGGATGGATGGAGGTTGATGGATTTGTGTGTGCAAGGTTAAATAGAAACCGACAGGTAATTGAACCTATTCTCGGTAAAACTTAGCATCGTCCTGAAACGTTGAATAGGTTGTTACATTCATTACAAAGGTCAACATCAGTCAAATAGAGCGTTTGATGCAACAGTTTTTACTCACAACAACTTATTGAATAGCAGTATGTGTAACTTTGCAGAAGTTCATTATAAATTATAAATAGTATATTCTTTCAATCGTAAATATACAATACATGATAATTTGAAAAAGGTTTAAAAAAATTGCGACTCATATTCAGATAAATTTTCAAGGCGCGGTGTTTGAATATTTAAGAAATAAGCCATGTTATTTGTCATTAATATTCAAGTAAATTTTTCATTAATAGCTTGTATTTATGTAGATTCTGTCAAAATGTCAGGTACCATTTTTTTTAATAATGAAAACTTTATGATAATCGATAAAGTGTAATAAGCCAATAAACTTACTCTCGGATTTATATCATTGGGATTAGAATTCGTAAATACACACGATTTCTACTCCACCTTTTTCAACCGCGTAAGTATATGTTTTTTAAATATTTTGATAATGTCATGAGTAAAAAAGTCAAAGACAGAATGAAAACAAAACAGAAAATGTTGTCACATTTTTTCGTTGACAAATTAGTTGAGGAGTTAGCACCTGATGGCTAATGACTGCCTTTTAGTATATAAATTAGTAATTAGCAGAATTAGCTGCGTCATAGTCGTTTAGCACCTGCCTAATGCCTTGTTGGTACTTTGTGTGAGACTAAACTAACACTTCATTTTGTTGCTACTATGATTAGTTAGTTGCTCTGCCTTGTGTGTCCATTGGTTAGACTATGTGGGTCCGGATAAGGAAATCCTGAGTTCGAGTTATGGATAGGACTATGAAATATAGATTCTTTATTCTAAAAAAATCTCAATTATTATTTGAGGCCTCCGCGGCGTAGTGTGTCGATTCCCGGCGGGGCCGATTGAGATTTTCTTAATTAGTCCTAGTCTGGCTTTGGCCGTGACTAGTTACCACCCAACTAGAAAAGATGTACCGCCAAGCAATTAAGCGTTCCGGTACGATGTCATGCAGAAACCGAAAGGAGTCTGGATTTTTATCCTACTCCTAACAAATTTGCCCCTATCCATCTTAGATTATATCATCTTTTACTATTAGGCGTGACTGCAATCAAGGAAAAACTGATACCTAATGAATAAAAAAAATCTGCAGCTCCAAATTAGCAGCCTTGCTTTACAGAGCACGTTAAGATATCGGTACAGATCATTTTCTTTAAGATTGGAGATTGATCATTACAATACTTAAACATAAAACATATGGTTTTATGTTTAAGCCCGCCAAAAAACATTTGAGCAGCGTGATGGGTTTAAGCACATACTTCTTACTAGGAGGAAACCCTAGCATTGTAGTAGGTCGAGCCAGGCAAACGAGGGTTCCGCTTTTAGAGCGTACGAAATGCTAAAAATATGTACCTTTTTACAAATAACTAAGTAAATAGGTCAAGTTATAAAAGTTTAATTCGACAACGCCGTTGTAAACCCACTCGATGTATTTTAAGCCGGCGTGGGTGGATGTTAAACCTGTACAGCTTTAATTAGCAAATGGAACAGTTCTATCAATAGCCGCGCTGCTACAGTGGGCGGACAAAGTTATGATCTTGATTTCAGCGTTTAAAGCTTAATGTTGCACGTGGATATTGGGGCGTTTTTAGATAAATTATTGTAGTACATATAGGATATTTCAATGGCCCACTGGTGGGCCAGGATTTCTAATAGATGCTTTGTTCCAATGTGGGCTTTTCTATTTGAAATAAATATTGCCTGCCTCGTTGATCTAGTGGTAAGACTATGTGGCTTCGATCACGATATCCTGGGTTCTAATCCTGGGTCGGGTCACCGGAATGATTCTTAGAGGTTTTCATTATTAAATTTTCGGTACATTCAAAGTACATACATACATATCTTCTATGAAATTAACAGTACTTACTTTCCACCGCCACCTCCAATTTCCCGACTCCCCGAAATTGGTGGTGTGCCACGGAGAGCAGGTTAAGCCATCGGCCCGGCCACTATCATCAACATCTTATGGTAATATTTGTAAATGAAACATTATCAACCTTAGACCGCCAATCCGCATTAGAGCAGCGTGGTGGTTCTACGCTTCATATCCCCTCTCCCTAAGGAGGGAGCCCTGGGCCTGTACTGAGCTATTAATAGGCTGATAATGACGATGTATTAAACATATATAATATATAGATTCTTCAAGTTAGGTTTCAATAAGCTTTGCATAGAGTAGGAAGTTCTCCGTAGTGAAGTTGTGAGCACCTACTTATGTAACAACGCGCAAACTTTGTAAAAGTAAATTCATGTTCGATCACATTCTATACTAGAGGACGCCCGCGGGTTCAGTCGCGTAGTTCTCATTCCTGTGAGAATTTCAGGATAAAATGTGGTCTATGTGTTATTTTGATATGTAAGCTATATTATTGTGAAGTTTCATCAAAATACATTTAGTAGTTTTAGCGTGAAAGAATAACAAACATCCATACAAGCTTTCGCATTTATGATATTAGTAAGTATACTTACATTGTATGAGAATTTGAAATGCAGAAATGATCTATTGAAGGCTTTGTTAAGTGGGCTTTTACGTGCGTTTTACGTTTAAGTTTTATGTTGTGTAATTTAAGTACTAAGCTAAATTCATAGCCGTAGAAATATCTAGATTAAAAGTTACCTAATCATATATGTTAATCTAGGGACACGCGCGGTTTAGTTCCCGTTGTCATAAATAATTCGGAATAAAATGTAGCCTCTGTGTTATTCTGATGTTAAAATTATATTATTATAAAGTTTTATCGAAATCCATTTAATAGTTTTTGCGTAAAATAACGTTCACGTTTTTAATAATATTAGTAGGATAAGTAACTATGCTTGTAAAATAATATTTTATCGTAAACACTGATAAACTGCAAAACTAAATTAATTAAACAAAACTAATAAACCGAAAATTTACTGTTTAACTTAAATGTAAAAAATTGTTGTTTAAATCCTTTAACAAGCAGTTAGAGCGCAGCGAATGGGGTAAACTTTTAATTGGGGATATCGGCTGATTATCCGTCTATCGAAAACTTTCTCTACCTCGCTACTCGAGCATAATACCAGCTCTACGTAGCGTTAAGCTGATTTACGAGTATGGGGCTGTTTTCAAATTACGTGCACACTTTGATTATGCACATACTGGTAGTTCGAGAAACCGATGGATGTAACGGTCATCGCGTATCAAAGCGTATTGATGGTCGACCCTCACTAAATGGACCGAAGACAGCATCGTGCGCGACCCCGGTTAAAGGGGCATCGTCTGGCGAGTACCGGGGAAATAAAATACCCAGCGTGGACCAAAAGCATGCACCACAAATTCAGGCTACGTCTATAGCGAGAGCAACTCAGAGCGAGCGGCTTGCCTGGTCAGGTCAGGTTCCCATATTTGATGGCTTTACCCCAGGCGGACACTGAACTGCACTGGAAACTTTTGCTGAAAGGGCCTGTGGGTAGGGGGGGCGACAAAGTAGGGAAGGTAGGTTCTCTAGCTCCCCGCGGAAAAAGAAAAAAAAAACAAAAAACAAGAGGCTTATGTCCAGTAGTTGACGTCCATCAGTTGTTAAGGATAACGCGTTTTATATTTTATTAATCGAATCGGTTAACGGTAATGTTTTCGTAGACGGTAGATGTAGTTGCACTGAAAAAAATATGTAATAACAGAGTACCTTTTTGGCTCGGTTACAACCATATCGGCAATTTCTAATTAAGACCTAATTAAAAATTTCCAAGTGAACTTGACATAGAATACACTTGTGTAGATTGTTAAATATTGTTGGTTAATAACAAATAATACATTAATAAATTTTGAATAATTTTATTGGTAACACTCAAACACTTTCGAACTTGCTCGGAAACTACCAAGTGATTCAGTTAACGCATAATGAGCACGTTGTTATTATCAAGCAAGTATGCAATCGGTTGATTTTTTACGAACATCTTCATTAAAAAAAAGATAAGTAAACCTATTTATTTTAAACTTAGTCTTTGTTGATATGTAATAACCATCTCATTTATTAATACATAAGTTTCTATTTAATTTGTGCTAAGATACCTAGTTCCTTTTAAATAAGTAATCGGTTAAATCTAACGAATAACCTTATTTGACAGCAAGCGACTACGTAATTTACTCTGTAGAAAACAACCC
Source organism: Mycalesis mineus (assembly GCA_034621355.1). Classification (NCBI taxonomy): domain Eukaryota; kingdom Metazoa; phylum Arthropoda; class Insecta; order Lepidoptera; family Nymphalidae; genus Mycalesis; species Mycalesis mineus. The sequence continues at coordinate 16,462,164 of CM067893.1, forward strand.
CGACACTTAATTATATATTCGTTGCGCTCGTTGATTTCTATTCTTTGGTTCATTCGTCAATCGACTGTTATCTGTTACACACGTAAGGATATTTTCGAAAAAATGTGCTATGTACTTGCCTAACTGCCCACCCCGCCGAAAACAAATACATATTGAAGTGTTATATTTGCTAAAGTGAAATATGAAACAAAGGAAATTAAGGATGAGGAGGTCCAAAATTTATTGACGGCATGTAATCTCGAGTCTTGAAGTAATTAAAGGTTAGTATGCGTACTTATACCTACTTTCAATTTTAGATTAGGTAATCCGCATGACTTCCTTTTTCTTGTGCTAGCTTGTTTAGACTTGTATCTTAATTTACATTGTCCACAAGGTAATATCGATATTACAAATACCTTATGAGTCCTGTTGATTCTATCTATTTATTCCATGTCATTTATTTATATCCTATTTAAATAAAAAATATCCGAAAAAAAAACGGAATTATAGCATTGTAAGTGACCATATAGGGAAGTTCGTCTTAGGTTCCGTATGTATATAAATTAATGAAAAAAGGCATAGGCAAGTGTAAAAATAAGATAGTAAAAATGTTGGCCAACACACGCCTAAAACTACTCGAGTTATGAGTAGGTAGGTAGGTTATCTACACTTATAGGTTGTAAAAAATAAGTTATCTGGTTAATTTTTTTATCCTCTTAAAATAATAGAATAAAAAACTTATTTCTAATTTTATAATTTGTATTGCAGAAAATGAGATAACATCTTTGTCCCTACAATTACAAGAGGCAGAATAAAGGATTTGATCCTTAAAGTGGAGCCACGTTCTATATTTCTTAGAAATTTGGAAATGTATAAAAAAACAATGCACCCTGACCGAAAAATATGACAAACAACAGGCAACATCAGCAACATCAACAGCTGTATATATAGCTCAATATTTTAAGGAATACCAGGCTTTGAAGAAATCAACTGGATATGTATTAGTAAGTATCTATATATAGTATATATAAAGTATAAGTAGATATATTATTATTTTTATCAACAGTCCATTAACCACAAGTCCTTTTAGGCGTGTTATTTTTTGATTTGTCTTCTTCGTCTTCATTTTGATCATTCATTAATAATTTTACACTATTCCCTCTGCTATAAGCTGCTGCTTAGTATTTATTTTAATTTTCAATTATATGCATAAGTTATCGTCTCTATCCAAAAATTTCTACACAGCAGCCCTAAGAAAAGCTTTTTGTTTCAGCGTCTGAAGAGCGCTCCAACATTGCCTGAATGTTATTGATTCCTACACTTTTGTCTGTAATAAGCATATGTTTAAAAAACTGTCATAAAAAAGTCTGGCGGCCAACGAAAGCTAAAGTAAGGGAAGGATCTCTCTAATCTAATGTTTTAAGCTTATTAACCTAATTTATTGTCATTAATTTGTGATTAGCAAGTTAATTAAAATTGCTAGTTGTATGATGACTAGCGACTTATTCCTTCATTTTTAATTTATTTGTTGATAAACATTCCGCATCTAGTTACGCTTTAGTATAGATTACGTCTTTTATTAAGTTGTTATTTGGTTATAAAGCTGACTTAGATTTGATTGATTTTGAATAAAGACTATTCAAAATCAAAAAAATTAAGAAATAAGAATATGTATAATTTTGGATATTACCTAAATGTATTGATTTATCTTAATAAACCAGTTCATAATTGTTATAATTGTTTGTTTTGAATTTCCAAAAAACCTCTTTACCTATCGTAATTTTTCAGCTATGCTGCTGCAATGTATAAATCATCCGTGGTTATGGATATATAACTGCAGACGATTTATTCATTGCAGCAGCTACCGAGTGAATCGGTTGTAGGAGGTAACCCAATAAATTGGCTGAGATAACAGAGTAACATTGCAGCTACTACCGAGTGAATCTGTTGTAGTAACCCAGTAAATTGGCTGAGATAGCCGAGTAACATTGCAGTAACTACCCAGTGAATCGGTTGTAGTTACCCAGTAAATTGGCTGAGATAGCCGAGTAATAATCCAGCAGCTACCAAGTGAATCGGTTGTTGTAACCAAGTAAATTGGCTGAGATAGCCGATTAACATTGCAGCAGCTACCGAGTGAATCGGTTGTAGTAACCCAGTAAATTGGCTGAGATAGCCAAGTAACATTGCAGCAGCAACCAAGTGAATTGGCTGTAGTAACCCAGTAAATTGGCTAATATTTTAACCAAGTGTAATGGTTTATATTCACCAAGTAATTATTGCCAAGTTGACATATTTATTTTTAACTACCAACTTTGCATTTGATTATACGTATTTAAGCTAACAGATTAGTTGTAGCAAAGCTTAGTTCTTGTTCTTACATGAAAAGCGCATACTGTATGGCTGTAAAATTATATAATAAATTGCCAGAAGATATCGAACGATTAGATTTACTTAACTTTAAAATAAAAATAAACAAATGGCTTCTAGAAAAATGTTGTTATGACGTAAAAGAATTGACTAGACTGTAAATTATTATTATTATTTATTTAAAGTTTGACATTATTTTTAATTATAATTCTAATTTTTTTTTTTGTAATTTTACTATTTATAGAATTAATATTAATTACGTAAGTTTATACTATGTTAGCAACGCCCTGCCAGGGTCCATGTCATGTAAAGCATGTTAGTACAATAATTTGACATGAACGCTAAATAAATGAATTTGAATTTGAATTTGAATTTGAATTTGAATTTGAATTTGAATTTGAATTTGAATTTGAATTTGAATTTGAATTTGAATTTGCAGGTGCTATATTAACAAACACGCTTAGTTATTTTTTACAGTATTTTATTTAACTTTACCCATTTATTTTTTTCAGTGTGTCTGTAGCGAAATCGTAGCTCTGCAATACTCTCGTAGCAACGATTTAATAAGCACCGTGAATGAAAAATATAATATTTGTTAACCTGGAACTTTTGACGACCTCTTAGGTGCAGTCGTATATGCACGGTGAATATAAGATGGAGGTCCTGGTTTCGATTTCTAGCAGGGTCCGTTGTGATGTTGTTTTTTTTTATAATTAAAAAGTAATTAAATTTAAAAACTTAATCGAACCCTGTAACGTTTTGAAATTGAGCCTCTAAACGCTATTCAATATTCTGAGACCTGTTTCTTATTTAAACTAAAACGATAACAGGTCACTAAATCTTAGCAGCAAGGCCGTATCACATCGAAGTGAAATGAAAAGAAGGCGATCAAAGACCGGTATAAACAAGTCTCGGTAATAAATTATACAAACGCCCGTAAAATCAATAGGACGGTGGAACTGATGGGCGATTGTGAACGAAATTGTAAAGATTTCCGACTCGGATAGCTCGGTATCGACCACGGCGTGACAAGGTCGACAGTCAATTTACGTTTGTTATGAAGTCCTTCGTTTTAAAAATTCATCAGATTATACGTATTTTTTTCCGTATGCTGAAGGACGGCAATATTTTTCAAGCTTTATTCATCCTACCTCTACCTGGTTGACCGGTATTTTAAACCTTACAAGAATTGCTCGTTTAAAGGTATTAATTGGCCTTACCCTTTACACCTTCGTAATTAGGCAGAGGATCGTGCCAAGTGCATTCTTTTATTGAAAAGGCCAATAAAAGAATCATCAGACCATATCCATCCGAAGCTATACTAAGAAAGGGAAGCGAGTAACTTGTTAGGAGTAGGATGAAATCTTTCGATTTCCACAAGACATCGTGCCGGTATTAGTGCGGGCGTAGGCAGTGCGAGTTAGCGGGCTCGGGAAGAAAATATTTAATTCGTAAGTTCACTATCACGTTTTATACCGGGAACTCATAATGAGTTTAACGCATGAGACTATAATATCACCAACTTCCCAGCTTCAGGCTACATTTGAGAATTACTTGAAAATAAGGCAAGCTCAATATTTGATAGGGACAGCGGGAAAAACTTTGTTTAACATTTATGTTAAGATTTCTTATTACTTTTTGCGCAGTGGCGTTTTTTATTTCGTAATTATTTTTTTCTTGTTCAACCCTCAGTTTCTCATTAACTTTTTTCTGAATGTATTTGCTGACGGGCTCTTTAGGTTGGTATTACTGCCAATGTCCTTGAACTATGATTTTTCCAGAGGTTGATGGGCATCTTTGATAAAAACGATAACAAGTACGATTTGATATTCTGTTTTTGCGTTTGTCTTTAATTTCTGTACTTATTATTTAACTTTGTTACAATAGGAGAACCGGCAAAACCAATCCTTACTAATATTTTACTTAAAGGAGAAAGTTTGTATGTATGGATCGATGGATGTCAGTTACTCTATCACGCAAAATTAATGTTGGTTGCAGCGGGATTTTAAAATAATATTCTGATGTCTTCAAAATCGTTTTATTCTTTCATAATCTTTTATCTACTGCCGCATCGGAAAAGCAGTCCGTGACGAGAAAAGAGGCGGCCAGAAAAACTCGACACATACTCTTTTTAAATGAATTACAAAACCACTAAATTACAATAATTAATATTACACTAAAATATACATACTTTGTAACAACCAAAAGAACAGTGCCATACACTATTCGACTATTCTAACATGTCAATTCTTATCTTTTATTTTATGGCCTGGAATTAAGTCCTTTCGAATCATTTGTTAGTCGACAAAAGATTACCTTACGTTACCATAGACGATATCGTATAGTATTGCCTATGGCAACATATTCCAATATTTTAAAATGCTAACACTAATGGATTTTGATGAAACTTTACAATAACATAGCTTACATATCAAAATAACACATAGGCCACATTTAATCCCGAAATTCCCCCGGGAATGAGAACTACTTACGCAGGTTTAACCGCGGGCGTCCTTTAGTAGCAATATATAATTAAAGTACGTAAATAGAAATCCTTTCCATTGATATAACTTATGTTATTATTGGTTCGTATAATAGGCAGAAATGCCGGTGCCGCTATAATCTATTCTCAAGTGTAAAGGACTTAGGTAAAAATGTATGGAAGTCTGTCCAAGAGATGCCCTGAGATTATATCATCTCATTAAATTAAATCTCATGTCAATAATAGTAATAAAGTTACTTGTAGCTAAGCAGTCGCTGATAAAAGTTATGGAGGTTGATAAAAGTTGACTTTTTAACCGACGAAAAAAAACGGAGGAGGTTCTCAATTCGACACGTATATTATTATTTTTTTTATGTATGACCACGCATAACTTTTTACAGAGTCGTCCGATTTTGATAATTCTTTTTCTATTAGAAAGGTCATACATCCAAGGTGGTCCCATTGTCATCATGTTAGGATCTGATGATAATCCTGAGAAAATTGAAGGAACTACTTTAAATAAAATAGTTAAATATGAGCATACGGTTGGACAGCCTGGGGCAAATTATGGCAATGTGCTTTAGAAACTTCGAAATCACGATGAATACAGCACTCTAAAAATGAAATTAAAAAGTATTTTGTTTACGGAAATATAAAACAAAATTAGGTTAGTTTTAACTTAGAAGTATTCATCAATTTTTTATTATAATCACTACTATTTGACCCTTCACTAAAATCACACCTGACGGTAAGTCACTTATGCAATCGAAAATAGAAGCGAGCTAATTTGTTGGGCTAAGAAGCATGAAATCCATATTTCAATGCGCCACAGAACCCGTCAAAGAATTTAGTTCGGAGGAATAGTCAGCCACAGTCGAGCCTGGAGGCTAGAAAATCGTGGAAAAATGAAATAACTCTTTAAAGTGAGTAAAGAAAAATGAAATAGCTCTCGTGTAAGACTCGTATGTAGAAATTTCACTAACATTTCTATGGTCTCAGACCTCTGAGAGGTACGTTCGGAAAATTTTCTCATTAGCTGCGAAAACTGAATCCTGTAAAGATCCTCTTTGCTGTTCACCTATTCATTTCTCACACAAAGCCCTTTCATCAGAATGATAATATGAATTGTTAGAGAGTCTTTATTTCTAAATTTAGCTTGTACTTGTATCTATTCATGTTTCGTTAAGGAAAATCAAAATGATTATCATTACGTAGGCAAAATCATTTAACAAAAATTGTACGTCAATTCTCTTGTTAAAAAGTGGGGACATAGTAGCAAATTTAGCTCATTCTCATATAAAAATACCCAAAATCGTAGTTACAAATTGTATATGCACGTGATACGGAGGGACGGAAATCATATTACGAGAAGAATTTTTGCAATTGGAAGGAAACAAGAGTCTCCTCTTGTTTCCAAAGCCGAGGAAAGCCAAAGAAGAAATGGTTTGAATGTGTGAAAGGAGAACGGGAGAGTTAACGCATGACAGAAGGTGAATGAGAAAGAATTTTTTTTTATCGACTACAAGTTGGCCCTTGACTGCGATCACACCTGATGTTAAGTGATGATGCAATCTAAGATGGAAGCGGGCTAACTTGTTAGGAGTACTATGAAATCCACACTCCTATCTACACGACATCGTATCGGAACGCTAAGTCGCTTGGCGGTACGTCTTTGTCGGTAGGGTGGTAACTAACCACGTCGAAAGCCTCGCACCAGCCTGACCAAGACAAATTAAGAAAAATCCCAATCTGCCCCACCGGGAATCGAACCCAGGACCTCCGTCTTACGAATCTACCACGCATACCACTGCGCCATGGAGGTCGTCAATAATGATGAGAATATAATAATGCCGTCTCAAAGTGTAAGTATGATAAGGATAAAAAGTTAACGTTTAGGCAGACACGCATTTCATATCCTTCTTTCTATTGTACATTGGTTGGAATGATGATATACTTTCATGGAAACACAAGTTTGACTGTTTGATTTCACAGATGTAAAAAGTTAGTGGAACAGGTTTTCTTTAAGTAATTATTGTCTTTAATGAGTTCTCTACGGTAGATTCCAGAATTTCCATTGGTACCAAAGGACCATGTAACAACATGCCATACACTTGTTCTGTCGGCAAGTATTAAAAGTCGCCTGCCTATGACGCTCGCGATTGTATATAAAAATCGAAAGTATATACACGCAAAAGATAATCCTGTATCGATCGTCTCCAAGGTCATGCTCAGGCCTCAGGTACGCTTTGTGTTCCAGACGTCTCCCCGTATAATAATACCTAACTATGACTTATACGATGTCAATGCTTCTTATCCGTCCTATATAAATAGTCAACGACATTCTTAGTTTTTTAGCACTAGTGGGCCAGCGGTTTCACCCGCGTAGTTGCCATTTATGTAAAAGCATTCGGATAAAAAATAGGCTATGGCCGGTGTGCACCAAGATTTTGGTTATCATAACCAACGTTAACATAACTTTATAGTAAAGTTATGTTAACGTTGGTTATGATGGATGGAATTTACTATTTATAATAAACCCGTACGCCGGTTAAGGACGTAAACCCGGGGGGTTATTATAACCGAGCTTACGTCCTTAACCGGTGTACGGGTTGTCGTGAACAGTAAATTATACGTTTAGCTTATGTTAACCGTTGGTTATGATAATCGAAATCTTGGTGTACAAATGCCTGTGTGCTATACCAGACAATATCCCATCTCTGTGCCACATTTCATTCAAATACGCTCACCCGTTAAGCCTTGGTTGAGTAACAAATTGCAATAAAATAGTCATAAACTTTTCTTACCCTTTAATTACCCACGCAATTTTCTTGTTTTTATCTTTCATAATAACAATAACAAACAACAAAAAAGGAAGCGAAATCGGTTCTGCTGTTCTCGAGATTTGCGCTTAGCAACACATTCAGTGATTTATTTTTATATTATAGATTTCAACTGCCCTATCGGCATAATCTATATGTATTTCTAATATATAAATATTTAATAATTCACTTTTAATCCTTCTATTTACAAAACTATTTTTGCACTCTTAGTCCGTAGCATTTTCTTGGTGCTAGATAAAAATTTTTAACAAAAAATAGAACCGACTCAAAGCGCACTAAAAAGTAAAAAATAACTGTGTCATTTAGTTGCTTTAATTTACTTAACCATATCTATGAAGTCGGTGCCAGCAATTTTAAGGAACATTTATTTTACGTAGTAAAGAAGTTTGTGGGTTCTAGGTTACGTCCTTGAAAGTAGAAACCTTGGCTGGCACCGACTCCTAGATATGCTTAAGTAAATTAAAGCAACTAAATGACACAGTTATTTTTTACTTTTTAGTGCGCTTTGAGTCGGTTCTATTTTTTGTTAAAAATTTTTATTTCTTACTTTTTAGTGATTTATCGCCACGTAACGTACTCGTGCTATACTGTCATAGTATATTATACGGCACTAGTAGCCAAAAAGCTACTGATACCGAGACAAAAACCGAAATCGCTGTAAGCGTGCCTCCAAAATTTGAAGAGTTCCTTCAATTTCCCCAGGATATCGTCATCAGATCCTAACATGCGGACAACGGGACCACCTTGGATGTATGCCCTTTCTAATAAAAAAAGAATTATCAAAATCGGATAACACTGTAAAAAGTTATGGGTGGTCATACATATAAAAAAAAATAAAAAAAAATATACGTGTCGAATTGAGAACCTCCTCCGTTTTTTTTCGTCGGTTAAAATGCTACGGACTAAGAGTGCAAAAATAGTTTTGTAAATAGAAGGATTAAAAGTTAATGATTAGAATAGAATTAAGGAAATTAAAATCATATTCTAACTCCAGCTAATTTTTTACAAAGAAATTTATTTTTCATCATGTTTTAAGAAGCTATTTTATGATAAAGCAAGTGTTACAAACCATCAATCCTTAGAGGATATTTATAATTAAGGGTACTTTATAGTCTGTGGACATCATCATTTCTAATCTGTGGACATCATCACGTGACAGCCGGATGTCAGTGTTGATTCTATAATATGTACCAACTTTCATTCCACCATCTTTTAAATGGCGCCATCACGTTATACCCGGATGTTACTATTAATTTTCAATTTATCTGCAATGATTATTAACCGATAAGATGTAGTATTTAGTTATTATTATTTACATCAATATTAATACTTTTTAGCATAAATTAAATTCATAATTAGTTATTTCTTTACTTCAACAATTATACAGTTACATCCGGTTTGTTTATAATTTAATTTCTTGAGTTTATCTATCGACGCTTAAATATTATTTCATATTCATTATAAATCTTATTTTAATAATTAATGTTTAAAGCCAGATTAATAACGTTTGAATTGTAAAATAATATCCCGGAACTATTGTCAAAATATATTTGTATTATTACCCCACTACTAAGTAATTCCGTGTTACCAACATTGTGTACTTACTTTTAAGAGTGTATTTAATGGCCTGATGTGGGCAGATGTATTATTATTACGCGGCAAATTGTAACAAGAGGAAACTCTGTTCCAAGATAATAAAATATTGTTCTACAGTGTTATAAAGTATTTTACTTTCCCACATTCTGTCACATCTCAGAAGTGGGATAGGACAAAATGCTGGGCCCCTACGCTGCTGGCCTAGGCAAAAACAAGAATAAGAGTCAAGATAGTGAAAATTTTTCTTCTTCCACGCCCATATCAAGAAAAGGACGACGTGCAACTCATGCCGACGCAGAGGTTATTCCGAAATTCCTGCCCGAAGACAAAATTAGCAACATCACAAGCTGGCTGCATAAAATTGATCTACTAAGAGATATTTATGGCTGGGAGTCCACTGAAAGGCAGTTTGTGATGCAGTTACGTCTACGTGGCTCTGCTCGACGCCGGTATGAAGATTTGGACGACTACAATCTCGCCTGGGAAGGATAGAAGCGTGCCCTCGAAACAGCCTTCCCAAGATCTATTGACTTCGTAGACAAGCTTGAAGCCATGTTATCAAAAACAAAGGAAGACTCTGAAACAATGACAAAATACTACCATGATAAGGTGTCACCACTTAAAAAATGCAACAATTATGGGGAAGACGCTATATCGTGCATTATCAAAGGCCTTCCTGTGGAACTATGTGCAATCAGTGTCAAAGGCCTGAGTTACTCTACTACGGGTATTTATCTGCTTTGGAAAACTACAAGATAGAAGCAACATTAACGCGGAAGTCAACTTGGCGAACATTTACGGTCGACGGCGCCTGCTCTATGCTGCATTACTCCGGACTGCGACGCTGCTACATCTGCGAAGAGCTGGACACGAGGCTCAAGACTGCAGATCTCAACAGCGCTGCGAGTCCTGCCTACGCGTGGGACACACAACTGCTACCTGCTGGTTTGCCGGGACGTCGAGAGCACCAGGCCAGCAAACGAAAACGGTCCAGGTCAGTCCAGTTATGTATAATCTTACCGACAATTCTTGAGCATATACAAACGCTTCGTATTTATTGGAGCATATAAAATTACTATATATATATTGATACGGGAAGTAAACTAAATTAATTAACTGAACAAAAAGCAAAAATGTTAAGCTTAGCCATCACACCATCGCTGGTTGTAATAAGAGGTTTATATTAGATTTGTTTAAACGGTTACTTTGAAATAACAGGTTACTACATGACTGACATAAATCTAATAATAGGACAACAGATGATCAATCAACCTGCTATAAGTTTAGTTACTACTACTACTACTACTAGGGACGTTGATAGTCTCCAACAGGTTATGCAACAAAACTCTGATTATAACTTTGAATATAACGTTTTTCTAAAAATGATACATTCACACCACCACGAAGCATTGCTTTGATTAATGCATTTATTAATATTGAGTCAAATGGAAAGGAGAACAAAGATGGACAAACTAGTTCACTATTAACCATATAGACTGTCTCATAAACATAACGATATTGTATATTTGATCGAATCTGGCATAGTACGCGAATCATTGTCTGAGTATGCAAGTCCAAAAGTATTAGTTAGAAAAAGGATAGATACTACAAGTTGTGCATAGATTATAGAGCTCTAGATTCACAAACAGTAAATGATAGTCATCCTTTACGGCGCATTGACGATAAAATCTCTAAATTAGCAGGTAAACGTTATTTTACAACACTGATCTAGCGCAAAACTGTTACCAAGTAAAAATATCGAAAGATTCCAATCATAAGATTACATTTGTGACCATTATAGGTCAGTACGAACTTTTGAAAACACTCGTTGGCTTGGTTAATCGACCAGCTGTATTTTCTCGTCTAATACGACTTACCCTCAACGATATAATAAATGACGTTGCTGTTAACCTCTTTGACGTAATGCTACCTTCCGCGACAATAGAAGCAGGCTTACATCTATTAAAACGTGTTTTGGAACTCTTGCAAACAGCTAATCTAAAATTAAATAATAAAAAAAAAACAATGTTATTTTTCAAGCGCTAATTACTTCAGGGTCTAAATAAATAGAAATAGCCTACGGTAAAATACGACCAATCCAGAATAAAATTGATTGTTCCAAAATATCCTCGTCCTAAGAACTCCTAGGTGTAATGGTCAAGTTGAGCGTGTAAATCAAACGATTAGGCTGCTTAAATACAATATCTGATAGTATAAACACATGGGATGAAAACTTTTCTGATCCTGTATGGGGAATTGATCAAACTCCTAATTCTACTACTACCTTCCCCCTTTCAAACAAATGTTCAGTCATGAAAATTATCGATTACTAGCTTACCTTAACATGAATCACATAACTATACAGCATAAGAGAAAGAAATGACCATTAATGAAAAAACTATTTGATAAATCTTGAGAAATATGCATTAAATATTCGGTGGAACAGTTAGTGCTGTGGAAAAATGGCGTTAGTAAGGAAACATCTACAAGTTTCCAACAAGTTAAAGAATCCTTTTACCGGGCCTTAAAAATTGTTTAAAGCGCAACCTGAGAGTTCTATATAATCAATATGTAGCGTCAAGGGATGAATTTTTATAATAAATTTAACGCGATTGTTAGGGGCGAAGTGTTGAGACCTTATAAACCTACGATTTCCGATGCAGATAGTTTGGCTAGTGCCAGAGAAGTAGATAGAGATGATCAAATAGATTTGCACAATAGTTAACCCTTATTTGAAGTTTTAAAATTAAAAATTTCATAATTGAATACAGAGTTACTGTAAGTTTATTTAGATATAAACGAATATCGATTCTACTTTGCACTATAGTATAATTACTGAAATGCTCATATATCTATTATAATGTATTGTGTGTCACAGCTTGTTACCTTAATTGTAATTGAAAACCCTTAGCCTAAATCTGTTACCTACGGTATACAACTGCATTTGTGTGCACCACATTATTTCTAACGTCAACGAGTATGTGACTTACATCTGTGTGACTTGTGACTCACGTCTGAGTGACTCGCGTCTGTGTGACTCGCGTCTGTGTGACTCGCGTCTGTGTGACTCGCGTCTGTGTGAATCACGTCTGTGTGACGCACGTGTGTGTGACTCGCGTCTGTGTGACTCGCGTCTGTGTGACTCGCGTCTGTGTGACTCGCGTCTGTGTGACTCGCGTCTGTGTGACTCGCGTCTGTGTGACTCGCGTCTGTGTGACTCGCGTCTGTGTGACTCGCGTCTGTGTGACTCGCGTCTGTGTGACTCGCGTCTGTGTGACTCGCGTCTGTGTGACTCACGTCTGTGTGACTCGCGTCTGTGTGACTCACGTCTGTGTGACTCACGTCTGTGTGACTCACGTCTGTGTGATTTACGTCTGTATGACTCGCGTCTTTGTGACTTACTTCTTTGTGACTTGATTCTGTGTGACCTGTGTCTATGTGACTTGCATCTATGTGATTTGCCTATGTCTCTCGCATCTAAGCGATTCACGTCTATACGACTCATTAACTTTTGTAATGTCTGTGTGACTTATAATATGTATCTTCCCTTAATAAATATTTTACCTAAAATGTGTGCTTGGGGTTCTGATAAACAAGACTTTTTTTTACGTATTTCCTATTATATTTCGACATCTGTGTGATAAATAATAAATAATAGAATATTTACTTATGGGAACCTGCCTAAAATAATAGTTCTTTCACGATTGCGAATTTGATGAATAATAAAAGTAATATTTTCTTTTGTAGTCTTAGTGACCCACAAATATGGTTTCCTGAATTTAATTAATATTTCTTATTTGAGAACAAAAATACAGAGATAATGTATAAATAAAAAGAAAGTACATGTATATAAAAGAAGGCATATTAAATCAATTTCAATTACTGCGTTACCTATTCCTTTTCAGTTATCTGATGATGCAGCTGCGCGAGATACCAGGGTTCTGCCGGAACGCCGTGGGGCACGGCTTCTTCAGGATGGCCGAATGTTACAAACCATCAATCCTTAGAGGATATTTATAATTAAGGGTACTTTATAGTCTGTGGACATCATCATTTCTAATCTGTGGACATCATCACGTGACAGCCGGATGTCAGTGTTGATTCTATAATATGTACCAACTTTCATTCCACCATCTTTTAAATGGCGCCATCACGTTATACCCGGATGTTACTATTAATTTTCAATTTATCTGCAATGATTATTAACCGATAAGATGTAGTATTTAGTTATTATTATTTACATCAATATTAATACTTTTTAGCATAAATTAAATTCATAATTAGTTATTTCTTTACTTCAACAATTATACAGTTACATCCGGTTTGTTTATAATTTAATTTCTTGAGTTTATCTATCGACGCTTAAATATTATTTCATATTCATTATAAATCTTATTTTAATAATTAATGTTTAAAGCCAGATTAATAACGTTTGAATTGTAAAATAATATCCCGGAACTATTGTCAAAATATATTTGTATTATTACCCCACTACTAAGTAATTCCGTGTTACCAACATTGTGTACTTACTTTTAAGAGTGTATTTAATGGCCTGATGTGGGCAGATGTATTATTATTACGCGGCAAATTGTAACAAGAGGAAACTCTGTTCCAAGATAATAAAATATTGTTCTACAGTGTTATAAAGTATTTTACTTTCCCACATTCTGTCACACAAGGTTTTCTCAAATACAAATATTGATTTATAAGTTACGGACGCGGATTACCTGATATCAAAGTTTATGAAAGCATTAACAAAAGTTTCGATTTGCCTTGAACAATCTGAAAAGAATTTATTATTTATGGGAAATCTTGTATTTAATAAAGTATTGTTTTGTTTGTCCCTCATGTTCATGTATTTTCACGTTGCTCCGTGGCGAGCTTAGGGAACATTAGTGTACCCTGAGCCCGCCCGTTTGATTATCTAACGATCACTTTCATCAACATCTGATAGTGATCGTTAAGCTGTCGATCTCGGTTAGTGACCGGGGCTAAACGTGCTCTCCTGGGCACGGGGTTGTAACAAAACCAACTTTCCGACTCAGTGGGTTTAAAATTTTACTGATAGAATAAAGAAAAGTTCTGTGTTATTTTGTTACCGTCTCCCTTGAATATCGTCTAGATTTTATTTGTTCTGTCTATAATTTTCCTTTATTTATTAATTTATATTTTTATGTGAACTCGTATAGGTACTTTTATATGTATGTATATGTGTATGTTATGTATGTATATATGTTTGCATTCAGTATTTTATGTAAGTATATTTTTATTTGATAATTTGTTACTATAGTTCCTTTATTTGTGTGTACGTATACCCGAACCTTCTCTAATGGATGCACTTTCCTCTCCAATATTGGTTGTCTGGAAGAGATCGCTCATTAGCGATAAGACCGCCAGTTGTACATTGTTTTTATTTGTAATGTATTTTCTATTTTGTAAGCTCTTTTCTTTGGTGTACAATCCTACTACTATTATAAAGGCGAAAGTTTGTATGGATGTATGGATGTTTGTTACTCTTTCACGTAAAAACTACTGAATGGATTTGAATGAAACTTTACCACAATATAGCTTATACACCAGAATAACACATAGGCTACATTTTATACCGAAATTCCCACGGGAACGAGAACTACGCGGGTGAAACCGCAGGCGTCCTCTAGTAAAGAATATTTCATTCATTCATTCATTCATCACCCATAGGTTGACCCGGGACTACATGATCTGAAGTCACATAGATTAACCACTAGACGGACGAGGTTCAGGAAATAAAATTTGTTTAGTCATCATCATCATCATCATTAACAGATAGACTCAGTGCTTGTAAGTCAGTGGGTACAAACACGACGATCCTGAGCCGCCTGTGGCCAGCAGCTCTCTGCGACACGTTTGATGTCGTCAATTCGCCTAGTGGGGGGATTGATGAACACTTCGCTTTCCGCTTTTATTTATTTATTTATTTATTTAAAAGAGCTCTAACAATATAAATATTTAACATTATTGTACTTAAATACTAGATAGATTACGACTTCTGATATTTATATTAATATAAATATCATTATGATATTTATAATATATGCGCTCATAGCAAACACACAATACAAATATCAAGTAGGAACAAGTAGAGTAATAAAATTACACAAAAACAAATATATCTTGAATTACACAAAAAACTAACTACTAGGTACTAAAAAAATACACAAAAAGCAAATGCAACTTAAAAATTATTAATGATTTAAAAAAAAACAATTAAGATAACATTAAATTGAATTACATTATTAAGTTATTAGGACATAAATATATTATTTATCAGATTTTTTTTTTGGTTAAGTATTAATAAATAATTCAGTTGTGTCATATTTTTTTGTAAATTACAAAAACCAGCTCTCGATGTTACCTGCAATCGATGTTATCTCAGTCCTACAAGATTACATAACATACACAACACCGTAACATTTTCCCAAAGAACACAATTTCCTAAATCGATAGTAAGTGTTGTACACTTAAGTAGCTATTACATGGTATTATTATCGTTTGGGTTTATGAAACTGATCCATCAATTCGCCGCGCGCTTGTGGATACGTTATAATGGGATACAAAACCGCAGATTTGATATTCAATTTTGCGATAACATTATAAATGCTTTAGGTAACACGTCGGTTCAAATTCCGCGAAAATGGATTAATTTCATGTTTTGATGACATTGAAAATTATATATATCTTCACAAAATAATTTGCTACACACTATTTATATAAATGTAATTATACTTTTAGTCTTAATAATGCGTCTTAATATGACGACCTCCGTGGCGCAGTGGTATGCGTGGTGGATTCATAAGACGGAGGTCCTGGGATCGATTCCCGGTGGGGCAGATTGGGATTTTTCTTAATTTGTCTTGGTCTGGCTGGTGGGAGGCTTTCGCCGTGGCTAGTTACCACCCTACCGACAAAGACGTACCGCCAAGTGATTTAGTGTTCCGGTACCATGTCTTGTAAAAACCGGAAGGGATGTGGATTTCATCCTACTCCTAATAAACTAGCCCGCTTATATCTTAGATTTCGATGAAAGACGGCTCCCGATAAGTGTTGGAAAAGTTACAGAATATATATCTGTAACTTTTCCAACACTTATCGCCATATTTCATCAAATTTACATAAAATCTTGAAAAAGTATATACTAAAAACCATCCTCAGGACTATCCTATCTATTACTAAAAACCGCATAACAGTCTGTTCAGTAGTCTTCGAGTTTATCGCGAACAGACAAACAGACGCGGCAGGGGACATAGTATTATAATACGTAGTGATACAGATAATACTAATGGTAATACGGGTACTCGTACGGTATGTTTTTCATCTTCGACGGAATTTATGCAATGTACATTTTGAGTTAAACTGGCCCAGCTAAAACGCTTGTGAGAAGACTTCAAGGCATTTCCAGTTTCTAGGCGACAAAATTAAATCATAAAGGAGTGTGGGCGATTCATTCACTTATTGAGAACCTTTTACGTGAATAAATTCCATCGCTGGCCGCGTATTGAATGTCACCCACGCGCTTTTAATAATAGAATCTGTTGAAAACAATATTCCTGTCGGAAATCTTATCTGGGTCAATCAGTGGCAAATTGGTTATGAATCAAATATTGAGAAAAAGTTATTTCTGTTTTTTGAATAGTGCCTGCCTCCGTGGCGCAGTGGTATGCGCGGTGGATTTCTAATAGGGAGGTCCTGTGTTTGTTTCCAGGAATCGAACCCAGGAATGCCGTCTTATAAATCATTGCGCATACCATTACGCCATTGAGGCCATCACCTTTAGTATTTACTTGTTAAAAAGAAAATACCTATATGCGACTTTCATAATTTTTCGTTTTTCCTTATGTTAGGCGATAGAGGCTAATGTTTGCTATCCATATATTTGTTTTTTGTTTATAATAGGACATTTTCAAATACACCTACTTACACATTACCTGTGACCTTTATTGAGAATTGAAATCATGGATATAATAAAGATATCCACAGAAATTAATTTCATCTCAAAAAATCTCTCTGTACAGACCCTACTTTGTATGCATTAAAATATTATGTTGATTCTGATTTATGATAGCACCCTGGCTACGGACACGTAATACCACGCCTCTTATTTAACTAACTTTGGAAAACCATCCCTTATATATAAAAGAACATCACCTTAATATACACTTGACGATCTCCGTGGCGCAGTGGTATCCGCGGTGGATTTATAAGGCGGAGGTCCTGGGTTCGATTCCCGGCGGGGCAGAGTGAGATTTGTCTTAGTTTGTCTTGGTCTGGCTGGTGGGAAGCTTTCGCCGTGGCTAGTTACCACCCTACCGACAAAAACGTAACGCCAAGCGATTTAGCGTTCCGGTACGATGTCGTGTAGAAACCGATAGGGGTGTGGATTTTCATCCTACTCCTAACAAGTTAGCCCGTTTCCATCTTAGATTGCATCATCACTTAACATCAGGTGTAATAGCAGTCAACGGCCAACTTGTAGGCATTAAAAAAAAAACTTAGTAGGAAAAATCTGTGGCCCTAGCCCTCAATATTTATTGTAGAGAGGCTATGGATTTTAGACCGCATGAGAAAAGGTATCCGTTGGCTTACTTCGTTCATCATCATCACCATTACCTGCCTATTAACGATCCACTACAGGACCAGACCTCCTATCTTATACAGAATGACATTATTTTTTCAATTCTTTTTGTATTTTTTTTGTATTTTGTATTTTTACATTACATTTACATTTTTTGTATTTTGTAAATAAACAAAGTTTAAGAATGGAGTATATATTTTTTCTTTTTAACTCAAAAATAACAAAATTTACGTTCACTACAGTTATTAACTTTTAAACAGAATATGACGCAGTATACAGCCAAACGTGCCAGCGTTGTATAAACGTGCCGTCTGCACAGTGAATCATTTAGTAATTTTTGTGTCAGAAATTTAAAACAATGCATTTCATAAAATGCTCAGGACTGTTAGTAGATTTTCGATCTATTATTGATATAGAACCGTAAAAAAAATATCCGCACTTAAATAAAATCAACTGTATTTTTGACACACAACGCTTGCACGCTTTAGTGACGGAGTAAAATTGACTATCGCAATGATAAGTCAGCAATCATCGATACATAGTAAGTGACCCACATCCCCCACTTGTGCTGTGAGAGTGCTGCAGTGTGCACAGCTCTCGCCAGCTGATGTGAAAACTTATATCCCGGCACGTGTTGCCGCTCTAGTTACTATTTGATGTTACGCTTACGTCACATGCATGTAAACTTTAACTGCATCGCGTGCTAGGTTCGATAATATATAATAGGCCAGTAAAATAAGATCATTTAGAGATTAGAAATCATTGGATACCACTTCGCAATTTGAATATAATGTAGCCTTAAATAAATTAAAACAGTATGTTTTAATTTGTTGTAATGTAGCCTAAATTATAATGTAGCCTACATTATAATTAAAACACAAACATTAAAAATTAAAACAGTTTTAATGTTTACAATCCCCGGCAAGCGCAGAAAAAAAAATTAGAGTGTTTTATTTCACAATTACTTAAAAACGGTTTGAAAAAAAGACTTTCCATAAGGAAAATAATTTTTTCAATTAAATATTTATTTTTATACAAATGCTTGAAGTATTTTGTATTGGACCTTTAATCTTACCGGCCTATAAAGCCTTTACAAAAAAATATTTAGTTCGATTAGATCGAACCATTCCTTTAGCCTAGTTATTAAAAGCCTGCGCAGTTAGAAACAGTACAGGCGTTCTTAGGTCTATGTACAATTTTTATAACTTTATACTATTGCGCAGATAGGCAGCCTCGTATACAGCCATAAAACCGCCTGAACATTAAACAACAACAAAGCAATAGAAATTCTTGGTTGCTCTCGAATTAAATATACAATAACAAACCTGAACCTGGAGTGTCGCGTGTTAATACTGCACAGTGCTAGACATTCATTTATTTTCATACAGCTCAGCGGCACACTCTACTCGTAGATATTATCGAACATAGCATGCAATGTAGTTAAAAGTTGATGTAATTACAGGCAATCGGTGACTCTTTGATCTTACAAAGTTATATTCTCTAATTTAGCCCCCTAATATAATTAAGAAAAAATGAATGACATCCGAATTTTTCGTATTCCGTACAGTCCGTTATTAACGAACACGACATCATCGAAATTATAAACTAGTGAACACGAAACCACGTGACTTAAGAATTGCTATCAAAAGCTAGCTTGTGATGTTCGTGTTTATACGTTACGTAGTCGATATCTACGCACTACTAAAACTTGGAATGCCCTTCCATCCTCCGTTTTCCCTACCACCAATAATATGGGTATCTTTAAGTCAAGAGTGAATATGTATCTTCGAGGCAAGCGCGTTCCACAGTAGGCTGCATCATCACTTACCATCAGGCGTGATTGTAGTCAAGCTCTAGCCTATAAAATTAAAAAAAAACGCTCCAGATAGCAAATAGGCCAACAGGTGATATTGCACGAAACTTATTTTCGTTATTTAACAATAACGACTACATATAATACCGTGCGGTTAACGTGGCAATGTGCGACGAACTGTACATTGACAAATCGCACGGTTATGAAATTATGAGAGCTCTCTTGTTTCAGGGTGAGAGGGTCTTAAATTATTGTCGAAATTTGTTCTTCAATTAATTACACACCCACGCACCGCTTATAATTTAATATGCTGATGTAAGTGACACCCACTTTGAGAGGCTTTGTATTTGGAGATAACAAGATTTCTTTCATATGAACATTTAAATCGACCAATGAGGCATCTGGGTCAGTTGTGGGTCTAAGCTCCTTCCACCTCTATTATAAACAGCTGCGCTGGCACTGTTCTAGGCCGATTGACAGACGCAAAAGCAGCGTTTTGAGTAAACTAGGATTTTAACTTAGGATGTGCTAAAATTGAAAAAAAAAGAAAATAAAAAAAAACATCTTTCAAAAAGTTCGAACTTTTAAATGTCAATGTCAAAGCTTTGGTTAGCCATTGAATAAAATTACATTGATCCTGAATCTTCTCGCTTTTTCACAAAAGTACCCAATTTACTAGTGCAATTGTCAACAGAACGTCGACATTGTGTGAAATACTAGTAATAAAAAGCTATGAAAGGTCAGTCATATAGTGTCAATACGTTTCGAGCAGCTGGTACCGTTCGTGTATTTTATTTCATTTTTGTCACGTTTTATTAGTGGCGTTTTTGTTGCGAGGGCGTTTTATATTCTACTATGCAACAAGAATGGGTACCCTTAGTACCCTTATTTTGACGACTCTCAGCTCAGTTGATAATGCTTTGACTTACAACAGAGAGGTCCTAGGTCACTTTTGGATTTTATATTTTCTAAATTGGCTCAGAACTGGACTCGTCTTTCTTTGACTGAATGCCTAAATTTGACAGATACTCGTGGTAGTAAGTAATTGGTCGGGACCTATCTTTGCCAGTTATAATCAAAGCTATGAAAGATAATGAAAGGTCCTGGAAAGCGGTAATGTCCTTCTGCAAATTGGGACCTGGCAGATAAAGCAGAAGAAGAAGAAGGGGCAGGGCCGTGGACGTGGAATCTCATCCTATTTTCCGCGGGACAGTTGACAGGCGGCTTACTTACTACCGCCGATATGATACTTACGTCCTTGACCTAGCCTAGCTAATACCTCCTAGTGATAGCTATTGGGAATCTATTGCCCACCGGAGATGAGTCCTGATGTCGGTAGAAGCTGTCTGAATTGCCGTGGCGGTTTTAATTACTTAGGTTTTCGTAAGCCCGAGATGAGAACTTGCTTTTGTGGGTGCGTCTGACTGGGTTGGTACTCCATGGGGCTTTAGTCGGTATTTCGGTCGGTCGGTCTTGCTTAACTAAAGAATGGAACCCAGGACCTCCATCTTATAAATCCACCGTCACATTTAAAAATAAATTTACGTTACATTTAAAAATTTCATTATTGTAAAACAACTCATTTAATAATGAATATTTTCATTCCATTTCAAATATGTTAGAGTGTGACCCGCAAAGGGTCGTACATTATTTTCCTTGTAATAGAATACGATAATGGAGGGAGTGTTTTCGCGGCGGGGGAAACCGACAGTACTACCCCAGTGGTATGCGGTACGTACCTACGTCCGAATTAAGCATTAAATGTTTAATAATTCAGTACAAGTGTAGAATACTGACTCTTTAATCTACCCGAATGCGGGAGGGTTATATGCTTTTAAAAATGTAACATATAACAGCCTAGTTCGTCCAATGGGTCGGGCTAAGATATTCTTAATAATCTGATATTTTTTCTTATGCCGTATAATCCCAGGACTTAGAGCAGATGTGTTGCGAAAATCGTTGTCGTGATGACGTCGATCCTCATTAGGATTTAGTCGGCCGCTTATTTTGTATTGTCTTTTGTCACTTGTCCAGTATAAGTTTCCGATTAAGTCACATCGGACGAATGTTGGCCAACAGTCTGTCTGCGGAGTCTTACGGATTATATCGGAGAAATTACGGAGTCGCTTCTCATATAGTTTTGAGACAACTCCCGCATCCTTTTTTCTACTAATTTGTAAGTTTGGATGGATTTCCTCATTTGTTATAAACCGCAGAAAGTTGGTAATAGTACGCAGAATGATATTTTGCATTCTTTGCAGAATGTTAAGAGTCGCATGCACTATCTCACAGTTGTGCACCATCTGATAAAATGATAATGATGATCTCATCTGATAACAAGGGATTGGAACTCCATAGTTAAGAAAGATAAAACCTATAAACTTAGGCTTATATTTGTTAACATATTTAAAATATTAAACATCATCATCATCATTATCATTCATTATCAGCCTATTAATGGCCCGCTACAGGGCCAAGTCTCGCTCCTTATAGAAGAGGGTATATGGAGCGTAGATTCACCACTCTGCTCATTTGCGGATTGAAGCGCTTAGGATTTACATATATTAAGGATCACTATCAGATGTCACTGTCAGTGACTGGGACCGACGGCTTAACGTGATCTCCGAGGTACAGGGGTATAACACCACCACTTGAAATTCTTACAAATTAATATTCCTTCTTCAACTATTACAAATAAATATTTTTTTACATTTACGTTACGTTACGTTTTTCTGATATAACGAAATACAACTCTCGTTGCATACAATTCTCGAGATATAACGTACAAAAATTTCAAAAAAACTTGTAAAAATAAAAATCTATTTTCCATCTATAATCTACAAAGTCGGCCAAATTAACTATTCTGAGCTGTAATCTAGACTTTCTAAAAACATCTCTTTATTTATAAAATATTCAGGTAAAGCTGAACTTTACCCGCCTGTCTATCTTTCTATAAAAATCATTGTTGAACTTTTAAAGCCAATTTTGAGCCGGAAAGCGGGACAGTGCCGTAAATAGCTAAAGCAGTAATAATAGAAGTGTGCCGTTTCTGTGATAATCAATGCCCTATATACAACTGCAGCCACATACATAACACCGGCAACGTGACTTCATCCGGCTTTAGAACAACCCCAGCAGGTACAGTACGCTTTAACAATGTTCTGGACCACTTGGTCCAGCGTTTAAGGAAGTGTTTTTGATATGTTTGTATCAGGGACTTCTTGGTGATAAAGTAATTAAAACCGAACCAAAAAATAACCATAACTTTATCCGTCAGTTCATAACATAATGAACGGTTTTTTATGAAAGATGATTTTCCGCTTAGTTTCAATTCAGGGTAAGTGATGAGGACTAAGTTGGAGTACGCTTGGTTAAGAAGCTTCGTACGTGACATATATGTTCGAATGAGAATCGTGGATGCAAATTGTTTATTGCGAGTTTCCGGGATATTCAATATCTTTATTTTATTTATTTAGAAGTCAAATGACGAATCACCGTCCATCTTTTGGCCGTCCTAATTCCGTGTGACGATCTATGAGCTTAGAACGAAAGCACAAAGTCTCCTCTTAGCAGATCTGTGCGCATTGTAGAATTATTCATAGATAAGATGCTATATTAGTTATCGAGCGGACGCTCGCAGTTCGGAGTCGACTGCTGAATAAATAACTCTCAATATCTCTGTCTATTTGCACTGCCCGATACTGCCGGAACATATTACTTTTATAGTCAATATGTGTCCTACTTTACTAATAAAAGTAACTTTCTCGTTGGCTAGTCTGTTTGGCTACGGGTCAGACCTGGGTTCCTTTTTAGGGCTCCGTAGCTAAATGGCAAAACACAGAATCCTTATGGATTTTTCGTGTTTGTTTGTCCGTCCGTATGTCACAGCCACTTTTTTCCGAATCTAAAAGAACTATATTGTTGAAACTTGGTAAGTAAATGTGAATAAATCTACTTGTGGGAAAACAGAAAAAAACATTAAATTTTTGAGGTTCTCCAATAACCTACTTAGAAGTGAAAAAATTTTAATAGAAAAATGGTTATAACAAGATATCCTCAAAACTTAGATATATGCAATCGCGGACTTGTTTTGTTATATCTCAAAAAGATAAAGCAGCGTTTTTGCTGAAAGCGCTCAGGCGGCTTAAGGCTTAAATTTTTCTGACTTTTCCAACAATTACCGTTATATTGCATCCAAAAGATTCTAGTTACAGGAATGGCTATGTCAATAGTCCAATAGGCAGGGATCAAACTGAACTAACTGAGGCTCAATATAGATACAGCGATGTAAGCGCGTACAATATTCCTGTATGAAGTTCAGTCCGTTGTCCAATTGAGTTACGCGAAGTTAGTTCACACGTGTACTCAAACGGGCACAATCGGATTGCATTTCGGACGAGATTCAATTTAGCTGAGAGTGTCCCCCCTCCCCCTTACAGGCAGAGCTCACTAGGACTCGCTGGGATG
Organism: Mycalesis mineus; assembly: GCA_034621355.1. Classification (NCBI taxonomy): domain Eukaryota; kingdom Metazoa; phylum Arthropoda; class Insecta; order Lepidoptera; family Nymphalidae; genus Mycalesis; species Mycalesis mineus. The sequence continues at coordinate 16,486,322 of CM067893.1, forward strand.
TGTCGATTTAGTAACTTTGAAAATTTGGTCCAGGTTTGACTGGTGGGACGCTTCGGTCATGACTAGTTACTACAAAGCAATTTAGCTTTCTGGACCGTTCTCGTGTAGAAACATAAAGGGGTGTGAATTTCACCCTACTCCTGTTAAGGTAGCCCGTTTCTATCTTAGATTGCATCATCACTTACCATCAGGTGCGATAGCAGTCAAGGATAAACTAAAATATATACATTTTTTTTTGACAGCGCAGTGGCGCAGTGGGTAGTGACCCTGCTTCTGCGTCCTAGGCTGTGGGTTCGATTCTCACGTCTGGAAAAATGTTTTTGTGATGAGCGTGGATATTATTCAGTGCCTGAGTGTTTATCTATATATTATAAGTATTTATGTATAATATATATAAAATATTCATCAGTTATCATAGTACCCATAACCCAGGCTACCTACGCTTACTTTGGGGCTATATAGCGATGTGTGTAATTGTCCTATAATATTTATTTATTTATTTATAGCCGAACGTAGGCCTTTTTGGAAGTCAGTTAAATGTTATCTACAGAGTGCTACGAACCTGAGACGTAAAACTTACCAGATCGGAACACTGCAATGCTGTTTGGCGGCAGAAATAACGGAGTGTCCTGCGTGAACGACGAACTAGACGCGTCGCGAAGTTGCCAACGCGACGAACGCGATTAAATCAACGGCATTCCCTACTTGCGTCCTATGTAGCAGTCTGTGCCGCGCTTCGCGTCGCCTTTACGTTATGTAGTTTTTTTGACGACCTCCGTGGCGCAGTGGTATGCGCGGTGGATTTACAAGACGGAGGTCCTGGGTTCGATTCCCGGCGGGGCAGATTGAGATTTTTCTTAATTTGTCTAGGTCTGGCTGATGAGAGGCTTTCGCCGTGGTTAGTTACCACCCTACTGACAAAGACGTACCGCCAAGTGATTTAGCGTTCCGGTACGATATTGTGTAGAAACCGATCGGGGTGTTGACTCCATCCTACTCCTAACAAGTTAGCCCGCTTCCATCTTAGATTGCATCATCACTTAACATCAGGTGTGACAAGCGCCACCTGGTAGTTTATAAAAAAAAAGCTTCCGATTACGAGATATTGGGTGATTACGAGATATCCTGGGTCGGATTATGAAATCACGTAAATTAATTAGATTAGGTGTTAATGAGAATCAACTGGACCGACGGCTTAGCGTGCTACAATCCTGAATCTGAAATTTAGCATTGTAACGTTACTATTTTTTTTTTAAATTTAATTGAGAATTTCTTGGAAGAACGAATTCCTCAGTATTTATTTATTTCATTCATCTCGAAATTAACTCATGGTCCGAAATCACAAGTAACTAAGTATTGGATGAACAAGACAGTTTCTGGTAATTTATGGCTTCCTAATGAAGTGGCTAAACATAATACCGGGTAGCCATTTGATACACATCGCTCTATCGCCGGCTCTAAATAATTTACAATCTCCAGGCCTGATGGAATTAGGGCACGGGTTAATTAACCCCCTTCCAGCCTAACCCTAGCCTGGACCTTTTATCTCGTTTGATATTCTAAGCGATTTCCATTAGCCATTAACGAGGTTTTTATATGTAGGTACAAAGTACCCGCTGTGCTCTTTTGTGGCTTTATATGGCTTTATGCGCGCTGGCTTTAGATTGATTATGTTTTTTTCAAACGGACGTCAAAAAAGGTTTTGCTCGTAATGTCGAAATGTTTTGTGTGGTATCTGTTTGTTCCCGACGCAAAAATGAAGAGTGTTATAAGTTTCACACAGATTACCAGCTGTGTGTTTGTGTGTCAGTATGTGACATCGTACCTTCTTAACTTAACAAATAGTCCGATTATGATGTTGCATTTTCTGTTTAAAAGTTGAACTAGTCGATATAATTTTTGGCTAACACCACAGAATACTTACTTAATACTAGAAGAAGAAACACTTTATTGCACATAACATACATGGAAAAAAGCATTACAAGAGAACATGCAAAGGCGGCCTTATTGCTTGAAACAATCTCTTACAGGCAACGACCTAGTTGATAGGACCTGTGTATCGTAAGCGAGGTGGTGCAATTTTTTAGACACCACTTGTAATAATTAATATCAACATAATTAAAATAAAAGTTCAATGACTTCTATCAGTCATGACACAATTCACGGCAGCAAATACCACCTGTCATTCAAAAGAGCTTAACACGAAAAACTAATTGTAGTTTAGGTTTGAACTTCTGAACACATTACCATATTGATTGTCACCAAATGTTAGGATCGCGTGCATTCGAACTAATAAAGTATTTGTTTTAGCATACAGGTGGTTACTTGGTGCTTTTAGCCGCTAAATATATTAAATGTCACTCGGTGCTTTATAACAAAAGCTTACATTAAAGTTAAAAGCATTAACATTACCTATTACCTACAATTCTTTATATTTATTTATTACCCGACTGCGTCAGAAGGAGGGTAATGTTTTCGAGCGTATGTATGTATGTATGCATGTATGTATGTATGTATGTATGTATGTATGTATGTCCATTTCTTCGGCACGCGCTACAGCCTAAATGGCTGAACGGATTTTGACATGTGAGATGTCGTTGAATTTGGCTAAATTGTGGAAGTGACATAGGCTATATTAATTTTCAAAATGGCGACTGAAAATGGGAGAAAAAAGGGGAGACGTGTGCATTTTTTTCTTTTATCCCAGCAATATGGATATCAAATGAAAGGTCGTAAAAAGACCATTCCAAAAATATAAATATCATATCATGTTTATATTACTGTTTTAACAAAAAGTGTCAAAAAGTGTACCAAGTCTCATTTCTATACCACTAATTAAAACTAAAAAGTCTCAAATAAAATTATTATTATAAAAACAAAAACCCAACTGCTTAGAAGTTATGAACTGAAAAGAGAAAAATAAGGATCACTATATCTATATAAAATTCTAAATACTTTATGGTGCTGCAGGCGGGGACAAACGTAGCTTTGGTAAGTCTTTCTTTCCCAGGTAGTAAACTATTTTGTCCACACTTGCAGCACCATAAAGTATTTAGAATTTTATATAGATATAGTGATCCTTGTTTTTCTCTTTTCAGTTCATAACTTCTAAGCAGTTGGGTTTTTTGTTTTTATAATAATAATTTTATTTTAATAACTATATTGCTATTAATAAAAGTAACATAGCATAAAAACAGAGGATCATCAATTGGCAAAAGGCGGCCTTATCACTAAGAGTGATCTCTTTCAGGCAACCTACCGTATTGATTCTAAATATTCTGTGAGACGGGAAATTGCACATAAAGAAAGTAAAACTACAATATACATACATCTAATACGATAGACATATTATAATATATATACATATATAAAACTTATACAATACATATATTTATTTTATATATTAATAATATTACATATATTTAACAAAATAATCTTTAAACAAATTATATTTGTTTCGATATCTTATTAGTTAATTATCGAAAAATCAGAGATTTAGTTCATAGAAGTCACGTGGGTGTAACACCACTAACTTCCCAGCAGTGGGCTTCGTGCCGCAGTGGTGAAAGTGTAATTAAAGACGGATGCCCGGGTTTCGTTTACCGGCTAGTACGATATAAAGATTTAATTGGTCCTCTTCTGGCTGGTGAGAGGCTTCGGCCGTTACTACCCGGCAAAGACGTACCGCCATGAGATTTCGCGGTGTGGATTTTATCCTATTTCTAACAAGTTAGCGCGCTTTTATCTTAGATAGAAATACATCATCACTTAGCATCAGGTGAGATTGAGTCAAGGGAAAAACTTGTAGTCAATGAAAAAAACAATCGGATCGAGGCTTCGAACCTGGGACCTCGCGAAAGAAACATCTTTATTAATGCAATTATGCCACACATCACAACTTATTTATTAGTCAATACCCTGCGATGTGTGGCACAACCCAGAAAAAGGACCCAGCTCAGCATATAGCTGCATGCTCTTAAAAAAAAAACATGCAACACTGATTTTCAGCTGGGCCCTAGTCAAGGTGCCGCCACGCACAATAGCCTAGACAGCCTTGCCGTCTTAAATTTAATAAATTAAGAAAAAAACAAAAAGAAATCTATAATAATAATGAGCTAAATTAATTGTGACCTAAAATATTATTAGCGTACCATAATGCTTAATTTACGTTTAAAATAAATATAAAAACACACACTCTTCTACATATGCTAAAATTACATATACATAAATATATACAAATTATCACTGCCTATAAGAAAGAAAACTCCGCCACGTGATGCTGAAATGCAATCTGCCTATTGAGTAGACATCTCTTTAATAGATTTTTAAATGTAAATTTGGAAAAGAGGGTGCATCCCAGTAGTACCCCATACCTTAGTTCTATAGAATTGTTGGTATACTTTCCGGGCTGTCAAATTATATCCCAATAGTTCTATATAGAACTGTAGCATAGTTTTTGCTTATAGCATATAAAACTATTCAGCTTAGAAAAAAATTATATTAGAAATCTCAATATCATTTTTATTATATTTAGCATGTCGCCAAAGGCTTTTTTGAAAGCTTATTTTAATCTTTCGTCATTCCCAAAGTAATCTTCAGCAATTAAAGAAATAAGTTGTTGCTGACGTTTTGTGCAATTTAAGCAAAGCTGTATTCGATATAGTATGTTTAGATACTTCACCACAATGCATTTCAGTTTGTGTAGATACTCTCAAATTTAAGTGGACATTTATTATTGCAATCAAAAGAGATTTCATATTATACTTATAAAAACTAGGTAATTTATATGTAACGTACAAACAAGGTGTTGATATCGACATTTCTTTAATTTTGTTCCCATTGGTTCTATATAGAACTAATGGGACACTAAACTCTAATTTGGTGTGTCAACAGTTCTATAGAACTAAAATTAGGGGGTACTACTGGGATGCACGCGGAAAAGACGCATAGGCTAAATACTAGACTAACGCGGCAGTCGCATTAGATTTCTCTCACTAATGTGTTTGTGATCACAAAATGTTTTGATAACATTTCTATTGTTGTAGTAGTAAATATCGGATTAAGTTTAAGTTTAGCGCGGCTAGGTACAATAAACAGACCCTAGTTACTCGAGCAGTTACAATACATGTTGCGCATACATTAAACTTGGAGCATTCCTTTGTACTCAAGTTAAATCGGTTATATATTTGTTAACGCCAAGTTCGCAACTTGGCCAGAGGTCTGGGAATTGGAGAATTATGAGCGTTCGTTATTTCGACAAAGTTACGTCTTAACTTTTAATCCAATTAGCGCAGGCTTGGGGAGCTTTGCCAAAAAGGTAGGGGAGTGTGTGGCCTACTTTATCACGTACTTAGATATAATCAGATGTACTTTGTGACTGTTCACGGGCTCCTTAACTCAAAAGGAAAAACGGAATGTAATCCGTCTGCTAACACCCTTTTTCGGAAACGCGTACATAACAGCAATGCTGTGAAACATTTACTCCTTTTTTACAAATTCCTCGACAGACAAGTCTTATTTACGGCTGTATTTTTTTACGTTATCACAGAAGTTTGATTTTTTTTACATCTTTAAGGGACTGTATATATTTATATGATTTTAATTTTAAAACTCCATACCTTCATAGCGTTTCAGAGATAAAGAGACACGCGAACAATGTAATCATATAAGGGTTCCGTTTTTCCTTTTTTTTTTATTAGCTTCACTTGTATGTCAGTTTGTCAGTTTGTCAGTATGTCAGTATGTCAGTATGTAACTTGTATGTGTGTTCGCGCATAACTTCGTCGTTTATGAACCGATTTTGATAATTCTTTTTTTGTTGGAAAGTAGATAGTCCGGTGGTGGTACCATGACAAGGAAACCAGGATCTGATGATGGGATCCTGGAGAAACTGAGGGGAACTTTCAAAAATTGTAGGGACAACAAGTACGTTTGTTAGTTTTTCCGATAAGTATTTAAAAGCACTACAATTCGATGAAGGTCTGGAGTCGATCTGATGATGGAGCCGATCTACATATAAGAGAATTCCTTGACGATTTACTGTATTTACCTTGTGTTTGGGCTCGATTAATTTGTTTTGATAAGAACTTTACATTTAAATGGGCTGTGACTGTCATTGAGGGTCTGGTGATGAAGACCAAGTACAGTTAAGGGAGCTCCGTAACAGCTTACAGTAGCTACCTTGTGTTTGGGCTTGATTAATTTGTCTCGATGAGAAATTTACATTTAGATGGACTGTGACTGTCATTGAGGGTCTGGTGATGAAGACGAAGTACAGTTAAGGGTGCTCCGTAACGGCTTACAGTAACTACCTTGTGTTTGGGCTTGATTAATTTGTCTCGATGAGAAATTTACATTTAGATGGACTGTGACTGTCATTGAGGGTCTGGTGATGAAGACGAAGTACAGTTAAGGGTGCTCCGTAACGGCTGACAGTAGCTACCGTGTGTTTGGGCTTGATTAATTTGTCTCGATGAGAAATTTACATTTAGATGGACTGTGACTGTCATTAAAGGGCTGCAGATGAAAACGAAGGACAGTTAAGGGAGCTCTTTAACGGTTTACAGTAGCTACCTTGTGTTTGGGCTCAATTAATTTGTCTCAATGAGAACTTTACATTTAGATGGGCTGTGACTGTCATCAAGGGTCTGGCGATGAAGACGAAGGACAGCTGAGGGAGCTCTTTAACGGTTTACAGTAACTACCTTGTGTTTGGGCTCGATTAATTTGTCTCAATGAGAACTTTACATCTAGATGGGCTGTGACTGTCACTGAGGGTCTGGCGATGAAGAAGAAGGACAGCTGAGGGAGCTCTTTAACGGTTTACAGTAGCTACCTTGTGATTGGGCTCGATTAATATGTCTCAATGAGAAGTTTGAAAGATTCCAGTTGGTTTAATGTTAACTAAGTCATGATCTGATGATGAGATCTACGAAAACTCGAGGAAACTCTTCAAACTTTATTTATAAGAAAGGGCATACTTCCATGGTGGTCCCATTGTCATCATGTTAGGATCTGATGATGATATCCTGGGAAAATTTTAAGAACTGTTCCAAATGTTATAGGCATTGGTTGCATTATTAGCTTCACTTGTATGTCAGTTTGAAAATCACGCTTTTATAAATAAACCAAACTAAAAAGTAAAAAATAAATAATAGTTAAAAAAAACTAAAAACACGCTTTTTATAGAAACCCAAACTAAAAAATAGAAAATAAATTTTAATAAATTTAAATTAAGAATAGTGTTAAAAAAATCATTTACTATAAATTAATAATAGTGTAAATAAAAAAAAAATATTTTATTTTAAAAAAAGCGTGGGGTGCTTTTTAAGATATTATCAAAATGATAAACACTCTACTCATATCTGTCAATAAAATATTTATAACTATATTGACACCATGCACCCCACGCTTTTTTTAAAATAAAATAATTTTTTTTTATTTACACTATTATTAATTTATAGTTAATGATTTTTTTAACACTATTCTTAATTTAAATTTATTAAAATTTATTTTCTATTTTTTAGTTTGGGTTTCTATAAAAAGCGTGTTTTTAGTTTTTTTTAACTATTATTTTTATCTCAAAGAAACCCTGGAGAGTGCAACATAAAAAGAATTAAGAGAAGAAAAAAAAATTAGGTCGTCATAAATAAATAATCCAAGATTAGAATTATTTTTACGAAAATTCCTGCGCAGTTAGGCAAGGTAAAATTTTATTGGAAGTTAACTTAATTTCCTCAGTTCAGTATATTTATTTTTTTATTCGTCTTACTTATTTTTCATTCTAGCTTAATTGCAAAGTTATAAGTCAAATAAATATCCCTTGTAACGAAATTACCTAAATCTTGTTGGATCACGGCTTACAGTTTGACGGCACTCATTCTTATTCAGAAAGCTTTTAGCTTTTTAGTCTATCGAGTCCCCGGGAGGTGTAGGCGGTCGCTAGGGCTGAAGTGATAGACGGGGGATGGGGAGGTCCATATTAGATTAGTATTTTTTATGATTTCGTACCCCAAAGGCAAAAACTGAGGACTGTCTGTCGATATGTCTAGTTGTATAAGTGATGCTTTTTTATTATTCTGTATAGGCTAGCGCTTGGCTTCGATCACGGCTGATAGTAAGCGAAGATGCAGCCTAGGGTGGAACGCGCTTGCCTAGATGGTGCCCACATTTTAGGTGGTAGGGAAACGAGAGCTGAAAGGCCACTCCACAATTTCGCAGTTCGAATCAAGAACGAGAAACCAAAACGTTTTGTCCGCGTCCATGGGATATCGTGTACGTATGGGTACAGACTACTGTGATACCTCGCAGTCCTATGATAGAAAGGTTATTGTCCTCCTTCAAAGCATTGTTCTCCTTCTTTGTAAAGTTAACGTTAGCTGACGAGGACGAAATAATGAGCTTGCGTAAAGTAACGCCTGTTTCTATTGAATGCTGTCTGCATTGTTACAGCGAACATGCGCGTGGTGGTGCCGGGCTGCGTTGGCGACGTGCGCAGCATGCCGGCTGTTCGCTTGCTGCTCATCATCAGTGCCATGGCGCTCTACCTCACCATGGGTGAGTAAACCAACCTCTTATAGGATGAAGGAAGAAGAATTATTTAATAGCGAGAGGGTCATCATTATCATCATCACCGTCATATAAGCCTATGAACGTCTACTGCACGATTTAGTCATTTTAATCGATCGATTTGATCAAGCATCTGGTTTTTGATAATGCAGAGATATTCCAAGCATAGATCACTCTAAAAGTAGCTAAACCTTATTATGAAAACGATGGTTCGTATCAGAAAATGTTCTGTAGTTCCTCTTGTATGCACACTAAGACAAACTAACAACCTCATCAGGTCAAGTTTGCGGAACACTATAGACTGCTCGCTATACGATTAGCAATTGCTCAAAAGCTTCAGAGTGTAATCATACACATTTAACTCTCTGTTTGTGCAGGCGCGTCAGTATTCCAAACGCTGGAAGGTCGTGAGGAGCGCGCGACTGAGGAGCGCCTCGCCAGGCTGAAGGTGGACTTCCTCACAGACCACCCTTGTTTAGCAGGTAAGAGAAGTTCAAGCTGCCCACATGCTATGACCATGCCAACATTTTGTTAAGAATTAATTACACAGATACCTGTTTCAGGAGCAGTTTTCTCTATAGCTCTTTTTATTGTCTACGACGTAAAACGATTTTTGTTTACTGTTTAATACTCCCATACAAATGATGATTCATTAATATGTTTCTGCTTTCTTGACGCTACTTTTTTGAGTTTGACATAAACGCGCCTGTCAAACACTTATCAACAAAAGGCAAACTGTTTAAAATAACATATCTACAACAGTGAACTTTATAATTGTAAATACTTAACAGACATTTTTTTAACTGTGTGATAATGACCGACCTTACAATAAACGCTGCACTATCACATCCTCGTTTCCAATCAACAAAGACCACTTACTCATCATTATTGTACTTACAGATAATAATTAATTATTAAATTATCATAATTATAATTACCCAGTCAGCAGTAAACAGACATAAACAATAAGTTATCTGGCACGCGACACACAACTACGAATGGATGCAGGAGCATAATTTTTTTATTTACTACAACTAGATATTTTTTTTTAATTGCTATCACACCTGGTGGTAAGTAATAATGCAGTCTAAGAGTAGGATAAAATCAACACCTCTTTCGGTTTCGAAATGCTAAACCGTTTGACGACAAGTCTTTGCCGCCAGGGCGGTACGCCTCCTACCAGCCAGGCTAATTAAAAAATGACAATCAAAACTGGATCTCCGCCTTCTAAATCCACCGCGCATTCTGCGCCTCAGAGGCCGTCGAAAAAAAATTTAGACTTACATACATTGGTTTTGAGTCTTAATTTAGGTTATAAGAATGTATTTTGAAAAAGTTTTAGTCTCACTTTGTAATTGAAAAGTTTGCGTTGAAAAAAATTGAGTTACATCCCCGTACCAATAACATAGAAATTTGTCAAAAGTTACAAAAAGATTCTTTTATTATCCAAGGACTACGAAAGTCCTTGGATAATAAAAGAGCCCAACGACCTGGCAACACTCAGTTACCAGAATGCCAATAACAATAATTGGTATTTACTTTCTTGAGCAAATACTGTAATAGAATAACAATAATTGGTTATTAGTGATACATTGTTATTAGTTCTCTCATTAGTTAATTAGGAGTTTAGTTAACTGTTATGTTTAGTGATATTGCTATTGTTTTACTTTTATTACTTACTCGTATGTACTATTATGTATTTTGTGCATTTATTTATTTATTTATTTATTTATTATTTAAGATGGCAGCTAACTTGTTACTAGGATGAAATCCACATCCCTTTCGGGGTCACACGACATCATACCGGAACGCTATATCGCTTGGCGGTACGTCTTTGTCGATAGGGTGGTAACCAACTATGGCCGAAGCCTCTCACCAACCAGACCTGAACCAATGTCCATGAACCGGGAATCGAACCTAGGACCTTCGTCTTATATTGCGCATACCACTGCACCACAGAAACCGTCAATTCCTGTGATAAGCTTGTGCAATCAAACAATCAAACACCTCAGCTTCATAATAAAAGTATAGATATTATTTAAGGGGTAGGTAACAAACATTTTCCTAAAAACATTACCCCCCCTTCTGCCGTTATCGAGTAAAAAGGCGGCAAAGTAATCGCAGTTGTTTAAGTAAAACAAATGTTTATGAGCGGCTGTAATCACTTAACATTAGGTGTAACGTTCCGTATGCGCGTTCACTGGCTATGAAATAACATTTAAGCGGTTACTTATTTTTAGTAAGGTAGTAAGATTCTAGAATTCAGTGCTGGAAAAATGTAAACCGGCACTGAAAGGCACTGAATTAACAGAAAATAAGAATGGATGGATATGGATGGATGGATCGATTTTAGAAAATGTATAGATAGTCTAGGTACTTTTTGTGCCAGCACAACCACTCCATCGCAACTGGAATCATGTAGGCTGAAATTTTAGTAATTTTAAGCAGTTAAAACTTGAGAAAAACCCTTCACATTTTTACGCAGCGACTAGGTAAAAATCTTACACCTTACACTACCTACACACATTTGTCGAGAGTTCACACTCTCTCGATACGAGTACACTTTGACTATTAAAAAAAACGTGTGGCACTCAGGGCCTGCCGCGGTAAGGCTATTGCATAGAAGTTAAGCAACATCGGGCGCGGTCTGTACTTGGATGGGTACCGCCAGGGAACACCGCTTGATGTTGGCTTTTTTAAATTTTTATTTTTATTTTTTTTTTTAATTTAAATTTATAATTATAATTGTATAAGTTTTAAAAAACGTATGCAATTATAATTAAAATTAAAAATAAAAAATTTAAAAAGCCAACATCACGAGGTCTGTACTTGGATGGGAAGACCGCGTGATGTTGGCTTTTTTAAATTTTTATTTAATTTATAATTATATAATTATAATTGTATAAGTTTTAAAAAACTTAAGGAATTATAATTAAAATTAAAAATAAAAATTTTAAAAGCCAACATCACGAGGTGTTCCCAGGCGGTCACCCATTCAAGTACTGACCGCGCCCGATGTTGCTTAACTTTGGTGATCGGACAAGAACCGGTGTATTCAACATGGTATGGGCGTTGGCGAACAAAGATGCGAATAAGACAAAATTAAAAAGTAAAAAAAAACTAAAAAGTATCACCGCTGTGCCGGTCGGAGTGGGGGGTGTTAAGTTTTTTTTGTTACGGAATTTCTGGATTCGGTCTCCACGCCCAATGCCCGCGATAGAAGCTATGCAATAGCCTAAAAACGTTTCCCCGACCTTACTATCACAACAAAAACATGCCCTATGATCTTATTAAAAAGATAATCTGTACCGCCATTACGTATCTAATATTAGATTATTTTATAAACAATATTATCTGGAAAGTAGATACAAAAACATATCCAGCAAAATGTGATTAGTTAAATCACGTTTTGATGATCCTAACTTTCTTAACTTACTGCTTAGCTGAGTTGGTAATTAGATCTGAGAAAGCACAAATGCTGTTAACATATAACTAATGTTATATACTTATACATTAATTTTATACTAATACCTATTATAAAGCTGAAAAGTTTGTTTGTTTTTTAAACGCGCTAATCTCAAGAAGTACTGTTTCTAATTTAAAAATGCTTTTTGTGTTTGATAGTCTATTTATCGTGAAGGCTTTATATAACATAGCAGTCGCCCGCGACATCGTCCGCGTGAAACCCTTCTAATTTTTAAGACATTATTTTCATATAAAAAATTCTTCCCCTCTCAATTTAATTTTTTTATAGTTTCTCGTGAAGATCCTCCGTCCCGTCCCGTGTATCTACTAAAGATCTACATTTTTGTTCAACATTGTACGATATTACAGTACATTAACATTAACAATATATATTTATGGCAAGCTGATATGTATAGCTTAATATTAAATAGTCTATTACACTCTTGAGTCTAGCTTTCAAAATAAACAAAAATAATTTTACAATCCGACACGCAGATGTAGAGATTAGCCCGTTTAAACAAACGAACAAACTCTTCCGCTTTATATTATTAGTATAGATATGGTCTTTTATGGCAAACAAATTGAACAAAGATCGAATTCTCAACCCCGCTACCATATTATCGTTTCTATGAAACAGCATACTTACCAAAATGCTGACGCCTATTCACGTACTCGTACGTACATAGAGTTCGACTTGATTTGGACTTAATAGCGGCAGTAGCGCTTTTTAGAAATTTTGTATTATCTCCTAAACTTTGTACTGTAAAAAGCAAATCTTATCTCTATAATATCCTTGTGATTATTAAATTATTTATTTTGATAAGGATTTAAGTTTATTTGTATAAATAATGACGTAAACGTAAGCATATGATTTCATACAATGTTCATATAATGTTTTCAATTATGTCCAATAGCTAAGGCAGCGCACGCGCATAAAGCCGATTTAATAAATTTCACGGTCCGACGCGCGACAAAAACTGTGATAACTCGGCTAGTATATATAATACAAATATAAAATATAGCCTATGACACTCTCCGATAGTGTAGCATTCTACTGGTGAAAGAATTTTTTAAATCGGATTAGTAGTTCCCAAGATTAGCCCCAACAGATGCCCCATTTACAAACTTTAACTCTATAATATTAGTATAGATCACGCTGCAAGCAATAGGAAAATGTGGATAAAACGGGGAAAATTATTCATCTTTGAGGGCTAAAATAATATAATGAGTTATAGGATGATTTTGACACCCTTCATACATTGATCATCAATTAAACTTAAATAATAAGTCGGAGTACACTTTTAAGAATTATTACAATTCCACCAATCAAATTATTGAATTATGTATATTGATTTATTACCTAGTGTTATCTTAATGATTGTAAATAACGTTTTCATATTGCTAACTAGGTTTATATACGAGTACGTTGAAAGTTAAAACGTTCGTATATCGCGCGACTGCGCAAGCGCATCGCGTTAAGCTTTTTAATTAGATACCGTCAAAGTTACGCTCAGTTGTTCGTTAGACGCGGTACGGAGCAGTCACGTTATATCGATATAGGACGCGTTAATTGCCGTTCTTATTTTAAATCGTACCGGTCATTCGAAAATGCATCAAGATGCTAGCTAAACTTATTTTCATTACTATAGTGGAAGTTGTGGCTTTATTCTTTGAGCCTAATCACCCCAAACGTTTCTTCAAGTATAGTTGACCATAATTTCATCCGTTCCGTGTTCAACTTCAAACCGGTGCGGTGAACCATCAGTTTTACAAGTTAGTATTAAGGTTAAAGTCTCAGTTTGTTTTTATGAACGCTATGCATTTGCAGTAATAATGTGTGTGTTTTAATTTGTATGACGTAAGGACATCCAAAGTGGACAATTTTGGAAGTGAATTCCTTGAAAAACTATTGGCATTTTGCGTTAATAAAATCACTTAAATTCTACATCGAAAAGTAATCAAAGCGGTGGCAAAACTATTTAAAAATCTGTGTGAACTTTTAATTAAAATTCGTCATAAATAAGTTAAATATTAAAAAAAATGGCGCAGACGGATCAATCTAAATATACCCGAATTCAGTCCTACGGGAGCATGAGTTCTGCTCGTAGCGATGATGACATGACAGTCCATAGCCAGCTGTTCCCTTATCCGAAGAAAATGATAGTGCCCAGAGAAGTGTTGTATGAGGAAGAGCATCCCCCCTTCCAACCACTGTTTGCTACTACTAGGATCTTCGGTAAAGCCAGGTGCACCTGCCTCCTGTTCATATATGTGGTGTTCTACATCGCCTACCTGGTCACTGGGGCCTTGGTGTTCGCTGCTTTGGAGACGCCGATGGAGAATCAGGTCCTGTTGGATGTGATCCGCGCGAAGCAGGAGTTTGTGACGAAATATCCCTCAGTTATGGGTAAGTGACAGGAAGATCATTAGTTTCAAATATTTTGGTTAAATTGCCCTTAAAATAGGTAGGTATATTTGAGTCAAACTAGGAAAACTATCCTAGCTTTTATTGGGCTCTTATTTGTTCCATCGAATCCGATGATGGTCGATGGTCGGTTGGCGTTTGGTGGGTAAAAGGTACCTAATTTTAAACCAAAAAAATGATTGATTTGATTTTCTTTGATGACTTATGATCGTTGTGAGGATGGCAATGTCCATAAAAAATATAAATTTAGATTTTTATTTATTTCGTCTTTTTGGCTATTCGGTTTTCCTTATAAGATATTGATTGAGAGATTATGAGATTACCGATCATTGCGATTGAATCGTAATTATACATCATAAGATCTCTAAAACCATAAACTCAATCTACTTGACATTTAGCATAGTTACTCATTTAGCGATATAGACGCTCATTAAAAAGTAACGTTCAGATACTCCCACGCGAACGGGATCTGCGCCAGTAAAATCGATAAGCACAGCTACTTCTAAATATACCTACTTAATATTTATGCATAAATTGGTAAGACGTTGAAGCTTAGATAATATCTAAAATATACATAAAGATTATCCTCATTACAATAAACCTTTAAAACCGGCTTCATATTTATGTATATCTCGATTAGGTATAAATGACAGCGGAAACTAGACGTGGGATCCAAAATAACCTTAGAATTATTTTATTGTTTTATTTATACATCTATAACTTATAAATATTAGGAAATTTCGTATAGACAAGCGTTTCGTATCTATTGAATTCGAAATATTTTCGATCGTAAGTATTTAACCAACTGTGATAGTTAACCTCCTTTTGATGAGAAATTTTTGACAAGTAATAATTTATTTATTCCCACAGGGAAAAGGTAAAGGTAGGTAGGTACCTACACGTCCTCAGTGTCCAATTTTATTGCTAAGGCATATAACCGTCTTAAGTGTTATTTTCATAATTATTTTCTTTATAAGGCGTAAACGACAAGTAATAAATTGAAATATATTTTGTTTTATTATATCTATGCCTACTTGCGGAAGTAGCTTCATTTGCATTGCCTTTCTAATCAAACCAGTTTAGGATTAGGTCACATCGGTTGGATGATCGCTTTCAAAGTAATACTATACTAAAGCCAAACACGATTGAGAATGCTTGTCAACAAACAAATTTAAAATGAAGGTAGAAATTGCAACACATTTTATGCCTGATCAATTTAAAATTATGTTTTGTTATTTTAAAAAATCTTATTTAAAAGATATTGAATATATTAATTAGTTTTAAGCTTACTAATCTAATTTACTGTCGTGAATTCGTTATTAACTTGTTAATTAAAAAAAATAGGTGTAAAATGACTAGCCATTTCTACCTTCATTTATAATTTGTTTGTTGACAATCATTCTCAATCAAGTTTGACTGTAGTATAGGTAAATATATCTATAACAAATATAGATAAAAACAAGTTCTTAATCTATCTATAATATAAAAATGAATAGCTGAATGTGTTTCTAAGCGCAGAGCACAGCTTAACCGATTTATTTTAATTTTGTTTTTATGTGTTTGCTATTGTTAGCAGAAGGTTCTTATAAAAGAAAATTGCGCAAAAAAAAAGAAATTTTAAGAAAACTTAACGACTACTGTATGGATATTTTTACTCAACCAAGGCTTAACGGGTGAGCGTTTCTGAATGAAATATGGCACTGAGATGGATACTCGTCTGGCATAGCATATGGGCAATTTTTAAACCGAATATTTTTACATAAATGGGAACTACGCGGATGAGGCTTCATCCGCGGGACACAGCTAGTTTTGTCTAATCATACCTGGTTGGCCGAGCTTTTCGTCTGTAAATAGGAACTCAAAATGAAAATCATGCCATGCTGAAGTGTTATCCATTCATAAGCGAACCCCTGCATGTCACAGACCCCTAATTGTTTTCACCGACATGAACTCCCTGTAGTCGACATCGACTCCAGGAATAAATTCAATATAGACAATATTATATGTTTAGAAATACATATTACCATTATTTAGAACGCGTTTAGAAAATTAAAAAAAAACCGCTCTTAAGCGAAGTTGTATTTAAGATCAGCCGTTAAAATATTCCAGATAAAACAAAATTAGAATAATGTTTTCATTCTTTACCATTTTATTGTTATTTCAGATCATAACTTATACCTGTCTAGGCGAAAATAGATCACAGATGCAAAATATTTTTATATTCAATCCATTAATAGATGTGACATTTAAAACAAATAAAAAAATATTAAAATACAGATTATCTAAAAAATAAATGGAAAGACATGTTATGCATTACATAAGTAACTTTAGTCGCTATCTATTCATAGAAAATTATAAGGCAGACGGATAAAAATACCCAAACAGGTTTACCTTCACACTCCCATTTAATTATGTAGTTGCCACTTGCCCATATTTAAATATGTTTTATAGCGAGAAAATGCCATAGCTGCAAACTATTCCGTAGCTGTAGCTGTACAATTTTTGATTAGAACAAAATATGAATAATGAAATTAAATTGGTATGTACGTTTAATTACATGAATTTGCCACTTTAAATGCTGAAATAGTTAGTTAGTTTATTTTTTAAAATAATATTCCAAATTAAAGCAAGTTTGGATAACTGAAGAAAAGTACATAACAAAATACAATTTGTAAAAATTTCGTCCATCCGTCAATTGTAAAATTATTACTTATTCTCGTAAATCTCTAAATCTGCAAATAGTTCAGACAACGGCATCTCGTTTTTTTTTTCAGACAGATAAGGAAATGTAGGAGCCTACATAGAGCTTCTGTTTTATTGAGATAGGAGGTAGCCCTAGAAAAAAAGTGGTATGAAATAAACTATTAGCCCCCAGTAAGTTTTTAAAACCTACATCATTGTAATTTCAGTTTAATTTTTTTTAAGAAAAAAGTGAATAAAGCCTACTTATTTACAGAAGTCTATTTACTAATAGAAGTATTTCACAGTGCAAGGGTTTTGTTATGTACCCATCACGTACGGATCCCTAAACCCGCTTATTGAGTTTTTATTCGTTGTAAACGTGTCATAGACCCGCCAACTTATTTTTGGCTCTTGAAATAATATTTTATTTATTTAATGAAGTACTAGTTTTTTTTTATTATTGAGAAAGAATACAATAAGGAACTTAAGCTAATAGGTATAATTAGAAGATCAAATAAAGATAATTAAGTAAATTGTACCTATGTGTGATTTAGTCTCCTTCTAGTTTTTTGTGTATTTGTATGTTTGTCACTTATTCTAAAAGGCAGTTTTGAATACGAAATGAGATTAGCCAGAATTAATAATGTGCTACTACTAATATATATATAGAATTAATAAAATAGTCAATAAAAAAGACAGCAATTTTAAAAATTAATAAAGTAATAGTTAAAAAACGTTGACAGGTGACAGCGAATGTGAAACATAGAAATTATTTTATACCTATATGTCCATCTATTCGCGACGCCAGCCACGCCATCAGTCTGGCTGCTGGGAGGCTTCGGCCGTGACTAGTTACCACACTTCCGACAAAAACGTATCGCCAAGTGATTTAGCGTTCCGGTACGATTTCAGTTAGAAATCGACGGTTGTGGTCATTAACCTACTCCTAACAAGTTTGCCCACTTCCATCTTAGATTGGGTCATTTTTTACCAGCTGGTGTATAATCAGTCAAGGGTTAACTTGTAATTAATAAAAAAAAGTCTGTTTAGTTTGTTCTTTCGTATACTATTTTTACCCGACTGCGTCAGAAGGAGGGTTATGTTTTTCGAGCGTATGTATGTATGTATGTATGTATGTATGTATGTATGTATGTATGTCCATTTCTTCGGCACGCGCTACAGCCTAAACAACTGAACGGATTTTGACATGTGAGGTGTCGTTGAATTTGTCAAAATTGTGGTAGTGACATAGGCTATATAAATTTTCAAAATGGCGCCTGTAAATGGGGGAAAAAAGGGGGGATGTGTGTATTTTTTTCTCTTATCATAGCAATATGGGTACCAATTGAAAGGTCGTAAAAAGACCATTTCAAAAATATAAATATCATATCATGTTCATATTACTTTTTTAACAAAAAATGGCAAAAAGTGTACTAAGTGTACCGTCTCATTTTTATACCATAAACTAAAACTAAACAGTCTTAAATAAAATTATTATTATAAAAACAAAAAACCCGACTGCTTAGAAGTTATGAACTGAAAAGAGAAAAACAAGGATCACTATATCTGTATAAAATTCTAAATACTTTATGGTGCTGCAGGCGGGGACAAACGTAGTTTTGGTAGATCTTTCTTTCCCCGCAGGTTAAAGTATTTTGTCCCTGTTTGCAGCACCATAAAGTATTTCGAATATTATACAGATATAGTGATCCTTGTTTTTCTCTTTTCAGTTCATAACTTCTAAGCAGTCGGGTTTTTTGTTTTTATAATAATAATTTTATTTATTTCTGTTGTTTCGTGTAGCGTTATCTGAAGTAACTTTTGATCGTTGAAAGAGCAAAGTGATGAACAAGTATCAAGACTTGCTCTGTTGTAATCAAGTCTTGACAAAGTGTTAATTAATTCGAGGCGAAATCTTCCGTTAATCTGTTTACGTAGACGCGGAACTTGGGAATTAAACGTTTCAACTTTCAACAACTTTTACGATTTTAGACAACCATTTTACAGCAGAAATTATAGTTATTATAATATATTGAGAGAGAACGATGCCTTAAAATGCAAATTCAATAGATCCAACTTAAAGGATCGGATTTATGTATTGTTATATATATATAAATTGTATGTATTGTTGTGTTATTAAATTCTATTTAAATGTAGGTAGTAGAGCTTATTGTGACTGAATTCTTATCTCTATTTTTCCCGTCTTGAAAAATTGCTGTACTCCAAACCTATGAGCATAGGTTTTGGTATAATAGTCAATTTTATTTATTTATTTGTTATAAACTAGGATAAAAATAACGAGGACACAGAAAAAGTATTGCAATCATCAATATGTTGACACGAGTAAAATACTCTATTACAGACATGAAACTTAACCTAAGGCATAGGTTCTACCTATGACACAGGAGCAGGGCGCTACTTTATGACTGCTTATAACATAAGGTACATGTCGCCAGACATTGTTAAAGATATAAAATGTAAGCATGTCTAGCGAAGGTCTGACTCTCGCTCTATAAATCATCGCAACGGCTCACGAACTTGTTCTAGATTAAACCGCAAAAGTTTGTTATTGATATCGGCTAACGCTAAGACCTAGCTGAGAGCAAATTCATACCGCAAGCTGATATTCACATTTCACAAATATTTTCCGCTTGTGGGATTCGACCATGACCTTGACTGTAGGCGGGATCACTAGCCCACATCGGCCATCAAACCCGACATCAAATCAAGTTAGTTAGACCATTTTGCTAATATTAAAATGTCTGAAAAGCTGGGAATCAAACTAAGGATGCCACAGTTACAAATAATGTCGAGTTAAAAAGAAATAAATGGATTTGAAGTAATGTTATCATCATAACAATTGATTGGCGATTCCAGATAGAAGACGAGTGCCATTAAAGAAAGCTGCAAAAAGCGACAGACGCTAAATCCTTTCGAGTATAAAAGGAAAATTGGAGAACATTTTTCATTTCGATCAAACGATCTCTTTCGTCGCTACCGACGGAATAATAAATTATCGTACTTTGAGCAAATAATGGCTATTAAATCCTAGATTTTATCGGATTTGAAGAAAGTGCATTATTATATTAAAGTCTTACCACACCTTTCCAACTAACCGAACGACAAAATTCTTGGAAGTAATCATATTTTCTATCTACACACAAGACGGTAGAACGGTGTTTTTTTATCGACTACAAATTGACCCTTGACTGCCATCACACCTGATGTTAAGTGATGATGCAATCTAAGATGGAAGTGGGATAACTTGTTAGGAGTAAGATGAAATCCACTCCTTTCGGTTTGTACACGACATCGTATTGGAACGCTAAATCGCGGCGGTACGTCGGTAGGGTGGTAACTAGCCACGGCGAAAGCATCCAACCAGCCAGACCAAGACAAATTATGAAAAATCTCAATCTGCCCCGCCGGAAATCGAACCCAGGACCTCCGTGTTATAAATCCACCGCGCAAGTAGATTTCTTCAATCAATTTTATGCCCAGACTTTTTTCAAGGTAGGTATTATACTTATAAATTAATAAAAACTTGCTTCGGGATACTTTATGAATCTAAGGTTACACTGTACTATATTTTTGAATGTCTAACGAAGGTCTGGTAGTCTTTCATTATTCGGAATTTACCCAAATGGAAGTCGGTCAGGCGTGATAGCAACTTATTTTATAACAGCTTTTGTTGTATTGTCGGTCATTCGCCTTTATTATTGTCGAATAAGCATATGAACAGAGTTCAAATAAAAAGTATTCTTTATTTATTCAATTAAAATTATAGAGATTTTTTTAATGACCTACTTTTCAATGTTTACTTTTCTCCGGCTTTACTATATTGATTTCTACATAAATAAGTTTGTCCTACTCCTAACTTCTGCTATGCTTTGCTTTGTGTATCTCTGATCGTGATCTAATCAGAAATGAGATCCTCAACCCGACATAGCTCAACGAGCCATAAAGTTGCAATGGCAATGGACGGGCACATAGTTTGAAGAGCTGATAGACGTTGGATTGCCGAAGCAACACCGCCCTGAAAGGCGACCTCCACTAGATGGACCGATGATATTAAACGGTTATTTGATACCCTCACCATGATGCGAACAAAAGTACCTTTTTTAAGTCGTCTGAATATTTGAAATTACAATAATTTTTATGTGTCGATTAAAAAGTTATCGTAGAATTATAACTTATGGTACGAACGGTTGGCTAAACTTACGCAAGTGTTTAAAACTCAAGCGCACTTTACGTCGACCTTACGGCCGCATTACGGCCGCGTTTGTAGCATCGGGAAAAGTTAGCGAATAAACAAACTCATTAAAACTAACCGCATTTGCGGCATGCTTTGGATTTCTTTGTATTTTCTTACGAAGGTAAACTTGTTACGTTTGTGTGTAAAATTTGTGTACTATACTTTACAAATAATTTAACCTTAACTATCGACGTAAAATTGATAAATGTTATGTGTGTGTCTAAGTATGTTATTTTTGAAACTAATGTACCGATTATGATGCATAGGTACAGATGGTATTGTTCTGGACATTGGATAAACAGGTACGAGTAAATAAAGTCTCATCGGTAGATAAGGATCAAGGAAGCGTAATCTAATTTATATCTACTTCCAATTGTTGGAGTATCAGTATAGGATGCTTTACTGTCGGTTTTCTACAATAATAACACCTAATTTTTTCAGAGAGAGTGTCTAGGAGTATTTGATCTAGTTATTCCTTCAGCCAGTTACCATTATCACAAGGCATCGCAATAAGCTGCGTTCCGACGGAGTTGATTTCCCGTAGTCACGTACTTCGCTTTGCGACTTTATAAGATGTCAGCATTTAAGTTTTTATTTCTATATCATCTAAAACGTGGATATCTTCAAGTCGAGAGTGAACAGGTACACACCTTCTAGGTGCGTTCCACCGTAGGTTGCAACTTCTATCACCACGCTGCATCACTCTGACTTGGCGAGGTTAGGGTGATATTTGTGTCTGTAATGCTCACAAGTGGATCTGAATTACAGTAGCTAAGATGGCATAACATAGCTGCTTTCTGAGCCACATATAACACCAATTTCCAATTTCTAAATACTTAGTGTGTAAGTAGTATATTTTGCTCTCCGAGACTCGTGGCTCCCATTTCCAAATAGTGTAAAGAATGTAGGTAGATGTTTTAGTATAAAAGTAGTTTAGAGCACGTAACAAACGACGTCATAGTTGCACAAAAGCCTGTGTGTTCCACCGCAGCGCTCATTACGGCTGATGGGCACGAGAATACGTCGACAGTTGGAGCATCTCTTCAACGCCCGCTATTCAAACAACTGCCGGCGATTTCACTGCAACTTTTTTACTCCATTTTATTTTTTATACACTACACATAGGTAGGTATATTGTCTTTGTAAAACTGACTTGTTCGCCCAGTTGTTAGCATATATGGCAAGCACGATGTTGTGGTCTCGAGTCCTGTCAAATGTATAAGTAGCTTTTTTTCTTCCAAATAATTGACAATAAAACATTTCTAACCGGAATATGTACATAGTAGATATGATCTATACTAATATTTTAAAGAGGTAACGTTTGTGAGTTTTTGACGTTAATCTCTGGATCTACTGAACCGATTTTCAAAATTATTTTACCAATAGAAAGCAACGTTATTGTGGAGTGTCATAAGCTATAATAATTTCCAAAATTAATTGCGCATCTTTACTTAAACTTCAATAATGTAATCAGTAATCACGCTAAGCCTTTCATCCCGCATTTTAGTGGTTCTAAGCTTTATATCGCCGCGCCTTTCTTTCTAAGTATTCAAGGATCGAGATAAATCTAAGATGATAATAAAAATAAACTTACAAAGCACGATTCTGTTAAGATGTCACTTTGTAAGCGATACATAATCTGTATTGAAGCTTCTCAAATAATAACAATCTGCCGACGTATTGAAAAGATTAGAGCAGGGATAAGTGGATAGGGGCAGCACCTGGTCGCAGGGGCTGTGGACGATATGCAGGGGTGCCACAATTATCTTATAATAATCCTATAAAAATACGTCTAGCCCATTGGGTGGTTTGAATTACAAACTTAACTTTGTTGTTTAGAGATATGTACCCTTTACATCGACATTAGCCGCGATTTGTTTATAAATTTCGAATAACTGTTTTTTTAAGCTTTTAACTTATAACTAAAAAATTATTATTTTCTGCTTTGCGAAAAGATATTGCTACAGGAACAAGAAGACTAGGTGTTCAAATAGTGTTTTTTACCATCCATTTCTTTTTGCAAGGGATAGGTATTACTCTGGAAATACTAGTCTTACCTTACCCCAAGAATGAGGGCATTTGTAGAGACTTTTATTTTAAGCTATTGCATAGCTTCTATCGCGGGTCTTGAGCGTGGAGACCGAATCCAGAAATCCCGTAACGAAAAAAAACCTAATACCCCCCACTCCGACCGTGATACTTTTTAGTTTTTCCATCTATCGATAAATACCAGGACTTTTAATGACTTTTTGAAATATCACGCTTGTAAAAAAAATACTGCATAAATAAAATAAATATATAATTATAATTGCATAATTTGATAAAAAATGCTATACAATAGCTTTACCGCAGCAGTCTCCGAGTGCCACACGTCTTTTTTGTATTAATTTTTGAGTTTAGTTAGTTTTTCCTTTCTTGTATCAAAAGTACGTATATCAACCAAAACCAACCCTGTTTTATGGTAGTATGCCTACAATTTCCTACAGCCAAAAACGATGGAGAAAATATGAAGGAAATATTATTATATTCCCTATACGTAGACCTGTTGACCCTAACGATAAGGTAAACGTCCCAATAGTCGTCAGTTTCTGAACTTCGCTACCTTTGCAGCCTTGCCAGATTACTACTAGTCATAGTAGAGAAAAACTAATTACATGACAAGAGAGCAAATTTAATAAATTTTTTAAGAAATATAATTTTGGTATTAATTAGTTAATATAATGTAACTAAATATTTAAATAAATTCAAAATGAGCGATTTGTACCAGTATCCGTCAGGTTTGTCCTAATTATCGTCAAAATGTCCCAGAACTCGTCAATTTTTAAAAAGAATTTGAACTTTATTGACTTAGACATAAAGTTGATTTTATTAATTATTTTTTTACATACATATGATGTGATTATTTTGATATTAGCACTCCAGCTTTGAAAATCTGTAGTCATAATGGGGGAATAGTATGCAGTCGATCTGGTGGTACTTGTTAATGGTAAATTTCCGAGCACCGTGTCTTGCCAATCGATCGAACTATAACCAAATCCTACAGAGATTTTGCAATGTGACGTACTAGTTATGGGAAGAGACAAAATCAAACATAATAAGATTGACTGTGAGTTGTTATGTTTCATCGAGTTCGATGCTAATTTATTTGTGAAGCATTTGTTATAGGCAACATTATTTGGTCTAGTTCCCATCCGATCAGAACGCACAATAAGAAACTGCCCTCCGAAACAAAGTTATTAAACTAAAATCAGCGACATGTGAACATGAGTGACCAAGCGTGGAACACTGCATGTAACAAAAAATCCAAATGCAGGACACTTGGAGAAAACTTTTAAGGCTGCCTACAAATCCTACAAAAGTATTATTGCCAGGGCAAAGTGCAAGTTCATCAACTAATTGGTCAGAGGTTGCTTAAAATGCAACCTGGATCTCGTGCTTTTTGGTCACTTTCCAAAGCCATTCATTGTAACTTCTGCCGTTCTTCTTTTCCATCACTCTGCAAATTAGACGATACACTGGCCTATTCTACTAAAGAGAAAGCAGAAATTCTTGGTACTCTCTTTGACAATAATTCTACGCTTGATGATCGGGGAAATACACCGCCTACCATCCCGCGGTGTAATAGCTCTTTTTGTGACATACTTTTCACCCAGCGTGAAGTGCACAAAGCGCTTTTGTCCCTAGACATCAATAAGGCAAGTGGGCCGGATGGTATCCCAGCGGTTGTGTTGAGAACTTGTGCACCAGAGCAGACCCCAGTCCTGACACGTCTGTTTCAACTATTATCAATGCGCAACTTCTTGGGTACCTAGAAGACCGTCAACTCCTTAGCCATTCTCAATGTGGCTTTCGCCATGGCCGATCAGCTGGTGACCTCCTAGTTTACCTCACTCACCGTTGGGCACAAGCCTTAGAGAGTAAAGGAGAAGCTCTCGCGCCGAGCTTAGATATTGCGAAGAAGTTTGATCGAGTATGGCATAAGGCACTTCTGCCCAAACTACCTTCTTATGGACCCCCGGAGAAGCTATGCGATTGGATCGCCAGCTTTCTAAATGAACGGAGCATTAAATTCGTAGTCGACGGTTTGTGCTCCCTTACCAAATCAATTAACACTGGTGTTCCACAAGGTTCAGTGCTGTCGCCCACGTTATTCATACTGCACATAAATGACATGCTTTCCAGCAACAACATGCGTTGCTATACGAATGATAGCACGGGCGACGCCCTTTACAATGGTCGCGTACAGCTTTCTGCTAATCAGCTGGAGGAGTGTAGATCCACAGTTGTGTCTGAAATTGAGACTTCTCTGAATCATCGTTACTTTCAGCCTCAACATAGGCTCTTGCCGTATAAAGTCCAAGTACGTCCGCACATGGAGTACTGCTCACATCTATCGGCTGGAGCACCTTAATACCAACTTCTTCCACTTGATCGCATTCAAAGGCGGGCAGTTCGCTTTGTTAACAATTCCAAACTCACCAGCAAGTTGGAGACCTTAGAACACCGTAGGGACGTTAGCTCTCTATGTGTGTTCTATCGTCTTTATTATGGCGAGTGCTCTGGGGAGCTGGTCCAACTTATACTACCCTCTGTCTTCTCTCAGTGGAACTTGCGGCGTAGAAACCAGTTTCACCTTCACCATCTGGATGGCTGGCTATCTACAACCTCTAGATTTTCTAGATCGTTTCTGTCACGCATATGCAGACTCTGGAACCAACTTCCTGCTGCGGTATTTTCTGCCAATTATATCATAGGGGTATTTAAGGGACAAATAAATCAATTCCTCAAAGGGTGGCAACGCATTACCAGTTCCTCTGGTGTAGCAAATGTACATAGGCGGTGGTAATCACTTAACATCAGGTGACCCGCAGTTGAGCTGGTTTGCCCGCTTTAATAGCGATGAAAAAAATACATATCTAACGATATGTTTAAACAAAGCAGCATAACGAGCTAGTAAAGCTGATATTTATATATAACACGTTAACCTAAAATCGTATTTAACTTTAATTTTGACTTATGTTAAAAATGAAGGCATTGTAACTATCAAGCGGATATATTATCATCTTAACATTTAAAGCTAAGTTAAAGACTTAACACTACCAGGCCGTGCCTAATGCAATTTTCACCCTTATCCCCACGCAATAAAGCTGAAACTAGAAACGGTGTCAGATTTGCGTTCATTTGCTGTGTATGTCCCAGTAGTCGTCAAAATTTTGACGAGTTCTGGGTCAAGTTGGGAATCCAAAGTACGAGTAGACGTCACACGCCCAAAATAAAAATAAAAAGAAATATAACATGGTTTTTTTAATTATTTCGGTAGAAAATTAAGTTGACTTTTCTATAAAAGAATTGGATATATCAAAAGTTGGCAACAAATGTTACAAAAGTTACATCGTATACAAGCATGGAGAGCTGCGATTCAGTGCCTAAACTTGTAAAAAAATACAAATATTCAAAAACGCAAACTTTCGTTTATTGTTTCTCAAACACCAATAAAGTGCTGATTAAAACTTTGCATACAAATTATCGTGTATAATACCATAAATATGTTAGCATAAAAAAATTTTACTTAGTTATTATAAGAAATAAATAACAGGCTTTTTTCCATATTATGACGGCTATTGGGACACTGTCGACTTTACCAGCGTTTACCTTAGCTGGGCAGCTATTACTGATACGATCCATTTAATACGTGCCTCCTGAGATACCGTCCTCAGCCTCCGTGTACACAATTACACCTAACACGAGATGTAATGTAACAGGTTATTATGGTGGCTAGCTGGAGTATTCTCAGTACTTTATTTATTTAAAGTTTTACAGTTAGTCAACTTTCGCCTTTAGTCAACTATACCTGGTCTCCCTTTTTTGCAAGGTTGTTTTTTTAGCAGCGAATTCAGAATAATCCAACAGCACATGTATGGACTACATTTCGAATTTGTATTTGTACTGATAGGCAAATAAAGTAACAAAATAGTAAAATGTAAAATGTTTATTAATTATGACATTTATTTATTTACAGTGTTTTTTATATGAATTAATTTAAATCTACTAATTCACTCAACTCTCAAACTCAACAACAATACTTGCATTAATTTGAACAAAAAATTGTTGTTACTCCCTAAAACAAAGTCGAGTTATTTATACCACTTGTGACGTAACTCCTTATCAGCTGAATTACATTTACATGAAATACAATTACATTACAGTCTAAAATAAGACATAGACTTTCCTTTACTTACAGATATTCTCACAGGACAGGACTAAAAGTGTGGGACACAGCTAGTACTAATACAAAAAAGAAACAAGCTAAAATACAAACCAATCTAATTAAAGGAATACGATCTAAGCGGGACATCACCGCCTGCATCACAACCTTTTGAAGTGCACGATCGTTCGCTATGTACATAGATATACCTCCGTCCTATAATACGAGTACACTTCCCGGCAGCCATACGATGACGTGTGCAGTAAACATGGTAACCGACCTGGGTCAAACACAGTTCGAATGTTATCTTACTCTGCTCTTGTGTAAACAGTATGATGTCACGATAACTATGTGTTGCAACCTAGAAATGTTAATAACAAACAAATAGAAATGGCTTGATATAACTATAGACCTTAATAGAAGTGTCGCCGAGGGATACTTGGTTCTAGAGTGTCAAGTGCAGAAATACACAGTGTGAGGCATACATTTTATACAACGGCGCACTATGAATGATATGGAACGTAAGACAGTGGTTAGCCTACATATAGTTTCATAAAGGGGTCCTGGGTTCGAGTCCTGAATCGGGCTATGGGAAACAATGGCTTCCTTGTTTGTCTAGTAGCCTATGTAATATCACGAGGGAATCCTTGTTTGGGTTGTGTAATTATTTTGTTTTTATATTCTACCTAAATCCCATCAAGCTCTTATTTCCCCTCTACATAGAAATGTCAAATAGGTTGATGATATAATGGAGGAGTGATACTTTACTTGTTATTGAGTTTGTCTATGGTTGCAACATACAAAGTTATGGTATTTCAATGGCGTGTCATTGAAGTTTGGTAAATAAGGTTAATATGAAACCAGTTTCAAACTTCGTTTTGTTATTTTAAATAAATATGACGATGTCAACCAAATTCCATCGGTGAATCAAACTAGTTCTTGCGTCCATTAACTATCCGACATGTCGATTTTTGAATAACGTATCATACGAACATCTAGCTTACACCTCGTCGATCATCCCACCTTCAGTAGGTACGACTGTCAGTCCAATAAGGCAAAATGTCCTTCGAGCATTCCAATTCTGTTATATCCGCTTTACAACCGTTGTACATCAGCTTCAATACTGATTGTTATAGAATCGACTTACAACTTTGCAATTCATTTAACCACAGAGTACATAATAGTTGGTTTAACTGCTCGTAAGTCGCGTACAAGTTGTCGTAATGCAGTATGATTATAATAATAACGTTGTAACGGAAGATTACCAGCCGATAAACGCGATAAGCAGCTGCCTCATAAATAATATTGACACACAAACAGCGAGCCGCGTATTGATATACCGATGTCATTAGATTGCCTGTTTCGTACTATACTTGACCTTTGTCAATCTGAGTTGGTTAGCCCCTGCATAAACAAATATTGTCAACTAGCAGTGCCCTCGATTCCACCCATGTAGTTCCTGTTCCTGTAGAAATATCGGGACGAAAGATAAATGAAATGAATGAAAATGAAAATATACTTTATTGCACACACCAAGACAGGAATAATACAAAACAAGATACAATTGACACAAGAATTTACAGTAGCACAATAAACGGCCTTATCGCCAACAGGCGATCTCTTCCAGGCAACCTATACTGAAGCCAAACTCGATTGAGAATGCTTGTCAACAAATAAATTAAAAATGAAGGTAGAAATCACTAGTCATTTTACACCTAATTTTTTAATTAACTAGTTAATGACGAATTCATGGCAATAAATTAGATTAGTAAGTTTAAAACTAATTAATATATTCAATATCTTTTAAATAAGATTTTTTAAAATAACAATATATTGCATTTTCTACCTTCATTTTAAATTTGTTTGTTGACAAGCATTCTCAATCGAGTTTGGCTTCAGTATAGTTAAGAAGCTTCAATAAATTGAAGAGAGGGTGAGGGTGTACAGAACAAGGAACTTAAAAAGTAAATAAAAACTTATAGAAAACTTATATAAAATTTTGGATTGGAAATACCAATCCAAATTTCAGTCAAATCATATCAGCAGTTACGGCGTCAAAAAAGGAACAATAGACACACGCATTTTTCGTTTTTAAATTATTAGTAGCTTTAAGTTTTTCATAAATTCTGCAGATAGGTACCATGAATTTTCAGGGATATAAAGTAGCCAACGTTTCTATCCACGGCATATTCTATCTGTATTCCAAAGTTCAGTCAAATCGGATCAAAAGTTGATGAAATGAGACAGGTGATCGAAAATAAAATTCAGGTTTGTCACAAATTTTGGGAATATGTGATTGAACGATAACTGGAAGAGAATTCCATAATTTCGCAGTTCGAATCAGGAACGAGGAATCAAAACGTTGTGTACGCGTCCATGACTACGTATGGATGCCGACTAGTGCGATGTAGGTACTTCTCAGCACGAACTCTATTACAATAAGCACTACTACGAGTAATTACGATAATTACTGAGTAATTAGTATAAATTTTCAAAATGGCGGCTGTAAATAAGGGAAAAATGGGGAATGTGTGTATTTTTTTCTCGTATCTTAGCAATATGGGTAACAATTGAAAGGTCGTAAAAAGACCATTTCAAAAATATAAATATCATATCATGTTCATATTACTTTTTTAACAAAAAATGGCAAAAACTGTAGTAAGTGTACCGTTTCATTTCTATACCATAAACTAAAACTAAAAAGTCTCAAATAAAATTATTATTATAAAAACAAAAACCCGACTGCTTAGAAGTTATGAACTGAAAAGAGAAAAACAAGGATCACTATATCTGTATAAAATTCTCAATACTTTATGGTGCTGCAGGCGGGGACAAACGTAGTTTTGGTAGATCTTTCTTTCCCCGCAGGTTAAAGTATTTTGTCCCTGTTTGCAGCACCATAAAGTATTTAGAATTTTATACAGATATAGTAATCCTTGTTTTTCTCTTTTCAGTTCATAACTTTTAAGCAGTCGGGTTTTTGTTTTTATAATAATAATTTTATTGTCCCAAATGTTATTCCTTCATTGTACAGCGAGCGAGTCTCGATTCTACAATCTAACTCTTCAACAGTGATTCAAGAGGTAGATTAGATTAATAGTTATAATTGATAAATATATTTTGTCAGCATAGTGCGTGGTTATATGTCAAGATTAACTATGTAGTAGGTATGCGCTCGTTGAATGCCGGATCCACTGATCATAGACTAGCTGCACAAGGAATTAACGTCGGAACGCATGAAATATTCTTACACTCATGCTGTCGAGTTGAGAGGAGTAAAAAAGTACATCCATGGTACGGTATGGTAAACGGATGGAAAGATAGAAATAGTGAGATATAATAGGATTACCAGCTCGAAGTTGTGCTAGTCATTTTACACCTATTTTTTCAATTAACTAGTTAATGATGAATTCATGACAGTAAATTATATTAGTAAGCTTAAAACTAATTAATATATTCAATGTCTTTTAATAAGATGTTTAAAATAACAAAACATAATTTGAAATTTATTAGGCATAAAATAAAACCTCCATTTTAAATCGTCGTACCTACATTTTCCTCTTTGCATCGACACGACGCGTTGCACCGATATCATTGTAAACACATGACTTACATCGATCATTATTGACGAGTATCGCTGCAGTGTGATAGCCACGAGAGGTTATCATCAAACCAATTACTCACTTAATAAACATTGACACAATAAAACTAGGAGGTTAATTGCGAAATGCTCTTGCAATCAATTACGTCATATAGTAGAGCATACTGCATAGGGCTTTCTTTGTCAAACAGCTCATCCGGGGAAGTACTGTTACCATGCAGTATTCATGTGTTCCGATCTGACAGATATGTTGCCAGTCCAATCATAAGAGGCTTAGCAACTATTATCAGGAGGTATATCGCATCATGTGCGAAGTATTGCTGATGCTTTTCCGTTTAAAATCAGGTGAAGAAGCGGTTACACTTCTTCGGTCAATTTTTATTATAAAAAACGTTAACCGAATTCTGATTTTGTGTTTTATAAAAGTTAGTAAAATAGCAAGCACGTTTACAAATAATAGAAAGCGTCTAAATAAAATACGTAAATACGGATCGCTTAACTTCAGATACATATAGAATGTACTTAAATACGCAAGTAGTAATTTTCCTGTTGCATAACACTCTCAGTAGCAAGTGGTGCACGCTATAAATCGGCCACACCCCCCGGGGCGCAGATAGGCTGACCCCGGCAGAGTGCCGACCCCGCATCTGCTATCGGCTACCTACCGACGAGCGTCAGCGATTTATTGCTTCTTGCAGTGTTACATGTGTGCATCATTACCATTATCAGTTCATTATAACGATTCACTAGAGCCAACTTTCCGTTTAGGAGAGAGCATTATAATATGGAACTTAGAGAAGTCACACTGCTCTGCATTAGATCAGTGTGTTCGGTCAATTGAAAAAATTCTAAGCCCGGAGTTGAAGTTGCTGGTGTTAAGCACGTTAAATCACTAGACAAGGCCACTGTCATAAAAATGTAGTAGTTATAATTACTGCAGTAAACATTAAATTCCAAATACCTGCCCGTAAACCTTACCTTATACCTTAGGCCTGGTTCTGTAGTGGGCCGTAAAAAAGGGGTTTAAAGGTAATGATGACGACGTTCATCTTAGATTGCATCAATACTTAACTTAAGGGCCAACTTGTAGTTGATAAAAAAAACATAGGAAACATGAGGTCGTTTATTGCGCTGAGGCGAAAGAAAAACGATATTTTAGCTGCAGCTGGGTCAATTTATCCGGCGCTTCATCCGCTCCGCTTGTAAGTATCCGTGACCCGGTGTGACCCGCCGCCGACAGCTCAAAGTTCGACGACACGGCCACACGGCCTCGCTGCAACTATCGATACCTATCGCGCACCACCGGCAGCCCAGAAACACATTTACAGACAACTTTAAAGCTTAGAAAGCAAACGCAAGCAATTATGGAAATCTTAGCTAACTTACATTTTATAGCTATCATTCAGCTTCTAAATTAATTTCTATCGATTAGGCTTACTTTACTATACTCTGTAAACTGAGTGACTCTCCTACCAGTTCCAAAGACTGAGTCAAACCAGTCAGAAAGAAAAACACAGTAATTGCTCTTTAAGAAAATTTAATATCACTCCAGATGCTATTATGTGATTTAATATTGATACTACCTCGTTGTGTTATTGTTATCAACCTATTAACAGTGCACTATAGAACCAGGCTTGCGTCCTTGTAGGAGAGGGGAACCACTACGGTGCTAAAATGCAGGTTGGCAGGCTCGCTGTCTCCTAGTCTGGTTATGGGGTTTCAGAACATTATTTGCTAGGTTGGGCTATATAATATTGAGCTTTTCTTTGGTCCAAGAAATTATCTGTAGCATGTGTTACCAGGAAATAAGAAGTAGGTGGCGATACACCCTATATCATTAAGTCCCCTAATGGTATGGGGTGTAACGCCTTCGGTTTTCATTATTATGGCATTAACATTTGATGCCTTGAGGGTTATGGAGTAGAACATTATATACCGAAAGAGGAGCATCGTGGTGGGCGTAAGCTCCAAAATTCACTCTACTAAAAGGAAGGAACCCCACTGATGATATTGATTCTATTGTTTGCAGATGATGACTTGGAGACATTGCTGGACGAGGTGGTCCGCGCCAGCAACCGCGGAGTGTCGGCGTCGCGCAACGTGAGCGGCGGACCCAACTGG
This sequence comes from Mycalesis mineus, assembly GCA_034621355.1. Classification (NCBI taxonomy): domain Eukaryota; kingdom Metazoa; phylum Arthropoda; class Insecta; order Lepidoptera; family Nymphalidae; genus Mycalesis; species Mycalesis mineus. The sequence goes on from CM067893.1 coordinate 16,519,644, forward strand.
AGCTTCGGACAGTCACTGTTCTTCTCCTCGACTGTAGTCACCACCATCGGTGAGTTCAATCATAAAAAATATAATATGTTGCAGATGGTTATCTGTTCGCTTACTTTATTTTAGGATGACTATCCTAGCGATCTGCCAGATCTATCGTGTGGCAGAGACTAAACACAAGCACTGGTGGCTTACGACTCACGGAGCTGGCTTAAAGATCTTTTGTGATAACAACGCTGCTAGTGTAGCTCTCTCTCTGCCCAACATATCTTAGTGCGATTATAGTTTAACTCACGCACTCCCCAAACCACGTTCTCGATCCATTTCTTTTTTCGTTTAACCTCCTTATCGGTTATAGGTTATCAATTCGACTCGTATGTATGTAATATTTCCAGAACAGCTTAGTTGTCGCACATGTTAGTCTATATCAGCGTCTGAACAAATGTGCCAAATTTCAAAAGCGTATGTACATACATATATTATACCATATCTATGAAGTTGGTGCCACCTGTAAGTTTTCTACTTTAAAGATGATACCTAATTCACACAAAGTGCTTTGCTGCTTTGTTGAATAGACTTTCCTTAAACTTGGATGGCACCGAGTTTATAGATATGGTTAAGTAAATTAAAGTAACTAAATGACGCATTTATTTTATACTTTTCAGTGGTTTTTGAAGTCGGTTTAATTTTTTATTTAAAATTATTTTTTATATGCTGCGATATAAATATTAGGACAATATATCTACTTATTACCATCTAGCCCTTAATTAAGCGTAGCCGGTAGCTTGTTGAAAATATTTACTTCAGTGCTTATACAATATTCAAATCCAATATGAAGGTGTTGTGCAGAATATCAGACAAAAAAAAACTTCATGTTAATCACGCTACTTGGTTGGATTTAAAACTAACTATATTAACTACGTCCCTATAGCATAATTAATTTATCTTTCACAAACATCCACTGCTAGCTAAAGGCCCGTATTATAACATACTCGTAGATCTCCTTGGCAACAGCCATGCTTCTGCCTTTAAATTCAGGACACAATACACGTTGTATCCGTCTCCAATACAATACTAATTAAGATTGACGACGGCAACGGCTCTCTAAGGATTTCTTGGGATTTAGGTTCGGTTTTAGGGAACAAAAAGATCATATTTACATAAAATTTATTATAGAAATAAGGTATGCTCTGATATTATTATATGTCTACCTACACTGTAAATATATCTACTTAAGTTTAAAAACAATAAACAATGGTTTTCTATTTATAACTATAACAAAAACAACCATACGGACGGGTGTCTCATTATTTAAGCAATCTAGAGACCTACTAACTATCGAGCTAATCTTTTTGATGCTAACGCTGACGGTCATATTCATCAAAATCGTTCCAGTTTAAATCATTTACCACATAAGTTACACATTTTTTCCATTCTCCTAAACAACTTTGTGTTACAACTATATGTACATACCTCGTCGGGAAACTGGTTACCCCAATAATTACCCGACTACACAGTCGCACAGGCCTAGTCGAATAACACTCAGCGCTCATCCCGCAGGCTACGGCCACGTAACGCCGCTGTCCAAGCCGGGCAAGCTGTTCTGCATGGTGTACGCGCTGCTGGGCATCCCCCTGACGCTGGTGCTGCTGTCCGCGCTGGTGGAGAGGCTGCTGCTGCCCGCCACAGCGTTGCTGCGCTCGCTCAACGCTGCTCTCGGCCATCTGTACCGCCCCTTCACTATACGTCTCGTGCATTTGATGATTATAGGTAAAGTTCTACCAATGAAGGCAGGATTGCACCTACTTATAGCAAACAACCTCGTGACCATACATCACGATTGACACTTTGTTGCCTATAAAGTCTGTCTGTCAGGGCACCCTCTCCTCATAGGAGAAGTGATATAACGAGCTGGTGGGCTAATCTAGAAATATTCCAACAAAAGAATGTTAATTTGTAATCATTTATTTATATCGACTAATAGATATTTTTTTTGTATACCTATGCACATTGACATATTAATACTATGGAGTTCGGGTCAGCGCTAAAAAGTGTTAAAAACCAAAAGAGGGCTAAAACGCGTAAAAGATTTCCAATCGTATTCAGTCTCATATTAGCTTACTGAGAGAATACACGTCAATAATGTTTTAGAACAACTACTGCATAGACTTATTTTGTTGTTTAATATTTTAATTTTTTAATTCCTTCATTTTTGAATTGAAAATAATTTTAATTAATGAACTTTTATTTTTTATGTTATGAATATTAATTAAAGAAGTTTTACCACAATGGTAAAATGGAACCCTTCCGTCCGTCCGTCTGTCGGTCCGTCCTTCACACTCGATTATTTTGATAATTTTAAGAATTATCTACATGAACAGTTATTTAAAACAGTGACCTATTTAGTATTTATTTTAGTAAGTATTTTTTACTACGTCATTGTAGTAAAATAATATATTGGTTGGTACTAGATTTATCCCAGCATATAGAGGTCACTGTTACATTTAAAGTTTGCTGTGAATATAATATACAGAGTGAAGATGCCAAGAAAAATTCAAAGCTACCTACTCCACACCATTTATGTTATTCTTTTTTCACGAGAAGCTGCCATGTCAACCGTCATTCAAAGCTGATTACACATTGCAAGCAATTAGACCGTTGCAAATTAGACTGTATAGCAATAATATAAGACATATATTACAATGTTTTAGTTTGTTTATAAAAATACAAATACACGGCCGAAGCCCCTCACCAACTAGACCTGGATCAATTCAAAACATATTAATCAGCCTAGCTGGGAATCGAACCCAATCTTATAATTCCACTACGCATACCACGGCGCCACGGATGTATTACAATACTATTGATTGTATAATTCTGTGCCCACAGTAACGTTCCTGGTAGTATTCTTCCTGCTGCTCCCGGCGGCCGCCTTCGACGCGCTGGAGCCCGAGTGGGACTACCTGGACTCGTTCTACTACTGCTTCATATCGCTCACCACCATCGGGCTGGGCGACTACATCCCCGGCGACTACCCCGGCCAGCCCTACCGACCGCTCTACAAAGTCGCTGCCACTTGTAAGTTTACGCCATTTTCAACACCCTACACAAAAAGATGGGTTAATCAATAGGTAGATAGAGTAATTCAAAAGAAAGGTTTTATTTGATGTTTAATATAGAATGTCGTAATTCAGGATTTCATAACACTAGAGAGGTTTTCTAAATCCATTAAATTGCAAGAAAAAGCCTCTACTACAATTTTTAATTATAACTTTTTTGAATAACTTTACCATTTTCCAAAATGCAAGTCATACCCAATTAAAATTTTGATTTCATCTGGCATCCGGCCTTTAATAGCAGATTTACTTCTGGTTTTTAATATTATTAAAATAATATATCCTCGGAGATATACCATAACTTTTGGTCGGTGCATCGGTGTTATCAGCTTTTGCATTTTTTGCCAATATTTCGGGCATTTTTTTATATTTTAAATACCCAACTTTTTAAATATATTTAAATAATTTTTTTTATTTGATTATTTCAGTTTATTTAATTATCGGGCTAACCTTCTTGATGTTGACTCTGACGGTCTTCTACGACATCCCACAACTGAATCTCAGCACTGTCTTCTCTTCAATGAAACTTGACGAGGATCCAGAGAAAATGCGCCTCAGCGGCTCCGGCGTGATGGGTCCCGGCTACGGCATCGGTGGACTGGTGATGAGGGATGACTACCACCATCACGACCAGCGCCGCTCTGTTGTCCACATCAGACCACATCTCGATGACAGCCCTAGCCCTGAGGACACTACTCCAGTTCATGCTAGAGATATTCGGGTACATTAAACCTCTTCGAAACTTTGACATATTCATTTTTTTTCATGTTCTAACAGAGTATAACGCAGTAACGATTGTCGGCCAAGTAGTATTTGCTTAATTTAAAATAATATATACGAATTGATGTGACGTCTGCGTTTTTATAGACATGTCATAATTTCAGGGTGTCTAGAAATATTAAAGTAGAAATTTTAAAAAATATGTACCTATGATTATAATATACACCTACATACATATACATACTAAATATCATTATTTCGTTTACCGTAGCTTGTATAAAGTAACGAAGTCAAAAATCAAATTTACCTATATATAGATAAAGGCTGTATTGTTATATCAGTGTGGTAATTTATATGAAAACTTGGTTTTTCATAACTGCACTGTATCTATATAAAAAACTAATAATTTGCATGTAAATTGTAGATATATAATGCGAATATTTTGATAAATGTAAACTGTTTTTTTTAATTATGAGTAGTAATACTTATTTGTGTTTTGTCCGGGCAAATAACCTCGTCTGTTTAATTACCAATAAAAAAACTTATGAATAGAATACATAAATATATTTCGGTTTTTTTTATTCTTACTATAATGATTTCAGATTATTTAAATAGTTCTATCTCTTTAAAATAAAAATGCACTTGCCTTTCTGTTCTTTGTCAGCCGTCCTAAAAGTATTTCTTTTTAGGGAAAACATTGTTTATGCACAAATAAAGCCGTTTTGTTTAGCATTAAAATCGAACTTAGTTCGTTAAAAGACTGAGGGGTTTTCAAATTTTCTCACTTTTCTATTTCAATATATAGATTTCTATTGAAAAAGTATATAAATAATAAAAGATATTATCAATTTTATAGAATAAAATTAATACAAATAGACTGAAGATCATGTCCCTCTGCACGTTACGTAGGTACTTCATAGGTTTACAAGGTTATTTAAATTGACGACATATCTAATTCAAACTACAAGAACTCATTATTTGCATTTTAAACACGACTAAAAAGGATTATTATCATTTTTATATTTGATACCGTCAGACTTATGACTAAAACTCCTGCAACTTTGTCTGTGAAGATTTTAGTCTTCTTAAGAACGCAGGATTTTTATACAAACTTTCATCCCCTTAAGGGTTAAAATTTTAAAAGACCTTGTTCAATGCTTATCTACTGCGAAAAAGTAACCCAAATGTTTTTCTTAGTAGTTTTGACCGATGACCGTCAAATGCAATTAATAAAGTAAAGTTTATTTTAAGTAGGTGTTCGGGTTTGCAGAAAATAATAATATTTTAGAAATGCATAAAATATGTCTACTATGTTACACATATGCCATTCACGTTGATGTTTTCGATGTTTATTAGAGAAAAATATTATCTTGTGTAATGTAGCAAGTAAATATTTAACAGAAAACTTAATTATGTTAGATTCATTATAAATATAATTATATAAATACCTAACTGTTTAGAATTTACAAAAAATACTATGTACTTAGAAAGTAAAGAAATCTATGAAAATATTTTATTTTATCAAAAACGCAAATATAATAATCATTTTGAAAATCTGGCTGTGACTGTTACTTTAGTTGTTTATTTCTTACTGTACATTTACACGCTTGGCAAGGCGGGCCAAGTTTCCACCAACGCGTGTTTATTTTTCTGATTGAGTAATTGCCGTATGCTACATACGGGACCACAGCGGCTTCACTGGGGGTTTGGGTAAGCGCAGATGCATCGCCAGAAGATGCCCGAAGGCGAGAAAAAAGTAAAAAAGATCAACGAGTGTGAACACGATGTTTGGCTTAGTTGGCGCTTGCTTGCGAGATCTTGCCGCTGGTCAGGGCTAGAGCCCGTCTTTGAACACAGATCAGATAAAGCTTGTGGCGTTGATGAGCGCTTGCGGCCAATATAATTAAAAATTAGTGAATCAATAGACTTTTAATATCTACCATATTCTTTGCCGTATTTTTCTCTATTCTTTTACTCATTTTCTTGATTTTATGATTATTTCTATATTAAAGCCAAATATTATATTTATATTATTCACACTTGCCTCTTCAGTACACACAGACGTACTTGCTACCGTGTAAATGGCATCTAAGCGTTTGTAAATACTTAGAGCTTGTGAACGGTGGCCAAGTCTTGGCTAGCGCGTAAATGTAGCATTAAATTACAAATCATTTTTCAATTTTTCATTTTAAAATCTATTTACAAAACAAACGTAGAGTATATCCTATACAAGAATTATGACAATATCGCTTAAAAGCATTAGCTATAAAATTAAAATATATTTTTATTTGAATGGAGAAGAACTTACGTCTTGCTATAGTAAATATTTAACAGTAACAGTCAATTTGCTGAATATTGTTTTTAACTGTAAGGCATAATTTATTGTTATTTGTAAAATGTCTATAATATTATTTTGAAAAATGAATTTTATATATTTAAAAAATATATAATTTACGTGATTGCTCAATATAAATACCTTCGTATAATATTTTTTTTGGATTTAAAAAAATAATAGAAGATATGAAATAATATGACATTTTTTCAAGCCCCATTTAAAACACAATATTCAGCAATAATTTACAGGGAAGTTTATATTAAAACAGTAGTCAAAATAAATTGTTATTGTAGGCCTACACTGCTATTTATTTATTAAATACGTCATAAACACAAATATATCGAAGAACATATAGAAAATATAGTGTAAGTAGAAACTATTTATATCGTCATAACATATTAGACATTAGCATATACAAAAATATATCAGTCGATGAAACACGAAATGCCTTTGACGGTATTACTTCATAATATGATTGTAATAAATGTATCTGATGCAATTATTAATAAAAGAAAACAAAATATTTTTTGGATTTTTTCTTGAACCTTCAAATATTTTTTACTAAATTTTTTGACATTTAATGTTATCATTGTATTTATTTACGAGAAGACGCCCGCGTAGTTCACGTTCCCGTGGAAATTTAAGGATAAAATGTGGCCTAACTATCTCTGCACCAAATTTCATTTAAAATCGTTCGCGTAACAGACAGTTACTTTCGCATTTAAAATATTTATTATTTATGAAGCAATTTTAACATAGTATAGCAACACTTTTGTCTGTTGAAAGTTCGATTTGAGAGTCAGTGGCCCGGATATTACTATAGTCTATGGTGGACAGTGACTTTATTTAGGACTAGCGGACACCAACAGCTTCTTCCACGAATATTAGGATAAGAGGGCCCCACGCAAAGTATTTTCAGTAGCAGATTGCTCGTGAGCTAGCTAAGCACTACTTAAACATGGCAGGATGTCTGTTTGTTCATCTTATAAAGATGACGATAATTTTATGTAAGATATATACACATAACTTTTGATTTAAAGAAGATATTAGATAGATCAAGTTATTCAAAAAAATATAACAAAATGCCAATGTCCGGTTCCCTGGCCATATTAAGTCCTCCTAAGTCAAATGAATGTTGCTCTAAGAAAAACGAAAATGGCGCCCCTAGAGCAGGTTTATTATATTTCTGGTTTACCATAAACATTGTGCACCTTTATTCTATGGCTAGAACCCACAGCGGATAGCCAGCTGCTAGAGCCCAGACTCCAGCGCTCCAGAGTCCTATGACAAATTGACAATCAATGAAAAATGTGTAAAATGTAACCTCTAAAGTGTGCTGTTTGGTTAATTATTTTTAATAAATTATCTATATAACTGGAATTTAAACTTTAATCAAATCTTTTCAAAAGTGTAGTTAACAACTCTTGTCGCTTGCGTAATACAATAGAAGAAAACATGGAATCGCCAGTGTCGGCTTTCGCTGTATACAATGCTAACAAAAATCAACCTAAATCAAAGAAAAAGAATAAAAAAGTTAAAGCAGTGTCATCAGCCGTAATCGTCAGTAAAGAAATTGGAGATAACCTTATGAAAGAATTAGGATCCAAGCTTAAAAATAAACAACTTAAGAAAAATGAATCTAAAAATATTACAAAGAAAAAATTGCCTAAGAAAAAGAAGTCCAAAAAGAAAATTAAAAGTAGTATTGAGCAAGAAAAGAAGAGGAAATCCTCAGAGAGCACAGATGAAGATGCCCCTCAGTTATTGGAGGCTCAATTACAGCAGCAGGGAGAAAGAAGAAATGGACTTTCACAAGAAGCTTATTGTGAAAGTCCATCGTCGATTCTCAGCGAGGGCAGCTTTGTATTTAACCCTATTCAAACAGAAAGTTCAGAGGAAGCACTGAAAGTGTTTAAATGGATGATCGCACCGTTCAGACCCGAAGAGTTCTTTAAAGACATATGGGAAAAAAGGCCACTGCACATCTCTAGAAAGAAACGTGAATATTACAATGAAATAATATCTACGCCAGCAATAGATACAATGTTACGAAATGATAATATACAGTTCACAAAAAACATTGATGTAACATCATATGTGAACAGCAAAAGGGAAACTCATAACCCTGAAGGCCGAGCTCACCCCCACATTGTATGGGACTTCTACTTGAATGGCTGCAGCATAAGGCTGTTGAACCCACAGACATACATCCCCAAGTTGCATCTTTTGAATGCTACACTGCAGGAATTCTTCCACTCTTTTGTTGGAGCAAATGCTTATTTAACTCCACCAGATAGCCAAGGATTTGCACCACATTACGATGATATTGAAGCATTTATCTTACAAGCAGAGGGCAAAAAGCACTGGCGTATTTATAAACCAAGAAATGATGTGGAAACTTTACCGAGGACCTCATCAAAAAATTTCACAGAAGAAGAAATAGGTAAGCCAATGTTAGAGGTGACATTGGAAGCTGGGGATATGTTGTACTTCCCTAGAGGATACATCCATCAGGGAGTCACTATAGATGGAGAGCATTCTCTACATGTAACCATAAGTATGTATCAAAAACAGTCATGGGCTGACTTGTTCGAAAAGATGATTCCTACCGCTCTCCAGATGGCCATAAATGAAAATGTAGAGCTCAGAAAGGGTTTACCTTTTGATATATTTGATAACTTTGGCTTAGTGCATTCCGATGTTAAAACACCACGCAAGGCCGAAGTAGAGCAACAAATAAAAAAATTATTTAATAAAATTCAAGATTATCTACCTATCAATGAAGCTGTTGACGAAGTGAGCAAGAAATTCCAACAAGATGCACTACCACCAGTCCTAACTGATTTAGAAAAGGCTGTCACAGTATACGGTGACACTGACCTCATGGTGGAGAATGGGAAAGTAATCAACAGGGTAGAAATAGGGTTAGACACTAGAATAAGATTACTACGTAAAAATATTGTAAGGATGGTTTCAGAGGAAAGCATTAGACTGTATTATTATGCTGAGAACTCTCTGGAATACCACGGCAATGAACTTTCCTTTTTGGAAATAGAAGAGGAATTGGCTCCTGCGGTGGAAACACTAATTAATGCGTACCCAGAGTATGTGTCTGTGGAAAACCTTGATGTACCAAATGAGACAGATAAACTACAAGTAGCTGATGGGCTGTGGAGTCGAGGGCTAATTATGACTGAATATCCCTTAGAGAATATAGATGATGATTAAAGTATTGCTTGTGGAATTTTTGTTTTACTTTAATTTATAACCTACCTAGATACCAGGTAGGATTTACTGTGTCCATCATTTGTCAGAGAGACAATTTTAAATCCTGAGACTTGGCTACTGTTTAATCTTACAGGCTGCAATAGTTTACATTTATGTGTAACATGTAAAACTAGCCTATGCCCATGGCAGTTGGTTGTTGTGCATAATCACAACCACTTTATTAAGTTGGTTACAAGGTACTCCTTTTCCAAGCTGTAATAATCAATCTATTTGTGCACTAAATTTCATCAAGATCCAGTGGTTTAAAAGAGTTAATTATAATACCTATGCTATTTTGCATAATTTTGAACGCTTAATTGTAATACTTACTAATACTGTAGAAATATAAAAACTGCCTTGTCTCAGGCCTCATAAAGAGGGCAGACAGGCTGCAGTTTCAGTATGGCTGCTCTAAAGGGCTTTTTAGAATGCCTCTATAATGAACTTCTCTGCACATGTTTTCCCTGCCCAACCACAGTCCTAGTCAGGTTATGTTCTAAGTTCTCTAGTCTATGGGCTCTAGCTAGTGCTAGACTTTAGAGCCCAAAAGAGAGTATCTTTGTACCAAATTGCGTTTAAATCGGTTCAGTAGTCTAGGCGTGATTGAGTAACTACAGACAGCTACTTTCGCAATTATAATATTTAGTATACCTAATATAATTAGTTAGGTCATAATATTTAAATAATTTTAAAATCGTTAGACCGTTCGTGCTTTCTATGCGTATGACAGCATGGGCGACGTCCTTTACAATGGTCGCGCTCAGCTTTTTCATGTACCTGGAATTCTTGGTGTCGACATCTCAAATGAAGTCCATTTCTGCGATCAAGGAAAGGATTGGAAGGAAAAGCTTTAGTTAGCTAAGAAACTTGGGGTACGCAACCGAGCCAAGCGCTATTTTCAGCTTAAACATAGGCTGCTACGGAGTACCTAACACCTAAACGCGTTTAAAAGCGGGTAGTTCGTCTGGTCAACAATTCCGAACTTAAGAACCGGTTGGAGACTTTAGAGCACCGCATAAAGGTTAGTTATCGGTATCGTCTCTAATAACGGCGAGTGTTGGGAGTAGCTATTTGAACTGATTCCACCCTGTCTTTTCCCAACGGAGCTTTCGTCGTAGAGACCAATTAAATTCTCAACATCTTTATGGCGGCCACGCACTATCAATGCATCTGGTGTTGCAATTGTTTATGGGCGGCAGTACTCGCTTGACGGCGGGATAATCGGCGCTTTACATAAATGAACGGGTATATTGCTCTTTTTAAAGGAACTAAGAAGTTTCGTGCGCGATGGACCCCCCATCTCCAAATGAGTCCCAAGCTTTTTTTTCATGTTTTATGTAAATGCGTCTGAAAAGACTGAACTTATTGAGACAAGATGGCCATACCTAAATTATTAATTTTAGTAGGTACTCTATTGTGTGGTAATAGGATAGACGTTTGACGGTCTTGTCTGTGCGTAGTACTTTTAGTCCCCTGAGTAACATTAACTTGTAAATTAAATTTTATAAAATATTAAAATATATATGGGATTATAAACAAATAAAACAGGCTTTTGTCCTTAAATTATTTATATTTACTTCTGGATTGCATATAAATTTGTGGACTTTCTGTTACAATAGTACTCTCGACTGATATCACTTGTATAAAACGCTAACATATGCACGCTATTGTACCAGAGGACCAGAGCCCCGATGTGCAAGCTTCCAACTCGACAAACGCCGCGTCACCTGACACCTGTCAGACATATCTGACAGATAAATGTCAGACTGACGTTTGCTAAGTCGACAAGTTACACTCGGGTTACAACATTCGCTCCGACAAACAGAAAATGCACACGCAATAATTTATAACTCTAAAACTTATTTTCTCCTTTAGAAATTAACCTATTAAGAAATACCACCTATAATTAGGTACCTACTTAGTTGTCCTAAGGTTCACACACACACTCAACCGAGCTTCGTAACAACGTACGGACGGCCCAAAGATTCGAATGTTATATATATACCAGGCCGTTAGACTATGGCACTTTCATTATACATGATCAATGTCAAACTTTTTAAAAATAAGCAAAATCCAACAAACGAGGATCAAAATCTGGTGCCTTCACTATGGACCTATAGCAATCTTAAAACAACAGTGTTAAAAAATCAACCATCATATGAACTCATTTTAAAACAAACATATTTTGCCAGTAATTAATATATCAATATTATACATATAAAACATTTCGAATCTTTAGGTCATCCACAATGACACAACAAAATTACGGAACATTCTCACACAACTGCAGTGATAGGAACAGCATTGTTACCACCGTAAAGTGACTAATAAAAATATTCTGTTAGAATAACCACCGTTCATATCACTGCGCTGAGTGTGAACATGGCTTTATTTTCACATGTTTGGTGTTTAAAACAACTTCATTAAATCACTAGTGATGTAAAATTAATGGATCTTGAATGCGTTTATAAATCGATTCTTTACAAATTATTTTCTGTCCATCGAGTGTTATTAGGCTAGCATGACCGTTACATTAAAATGGTTTAAAAATAAAAAAGAACATAATCATTTTGTGCTATATGTCGTATAACATTGTTGAATGGTGCAATAAAAAATAGTAAAACAATCGCTAAATAATATTAAAGGACAATACAAACATATATTAGACACTGCGAAACATCCATGCTCATCACACAAACATTTTTTTCCAGACATTGGAATCGAGCCCACAGCCTAGGACGCAGAAGCAGGGTCACTACACTGTGGTATGAGACCGTCGAAAGATTATAACAAAAGTCTTCCGCAGCCGTCTGTCTATCTGTTCGCGATAGACTCAAAGACTACTGAAAAGATTTTCGGTTTCCAGCAGTAATTCCTGAGGAAGATTTTAGTATAAAATGTGTTAAGGTTTTGTACCAATTGACTGAAATATAACGATAACTATTGAAAGAGTAGCTAAGAGCTTCATTGAAAACGCTGCCGTAGCCATTTGAGATATAACAAAACAATGTATGGAAGAGTCAACGTATCTTTTATAGGGTCATGCTCGCCTAGGACAATGTATTATTTTTCTATTATTTTTAAATATAATCTATAACTCAAGAATAATTTTTACAACAGACGCATTTGGTATACAAATGTGTACAATTCCTTGCAGTATTCATCACTAGTATAGTAGTATTGGTCCAGATTGATGATTTATTTTTTAATTTCAATAGTCCCAATTTATGCGAAATACCCTCGATTAAACAAAAACCAATGCAAGTCATATCAAAATAAAGATTTGTATGAAGCTTTAACATTCGCCGCGGTGAGAGCTAGTTTTTGTTTAAAAGGCGATACATTTTTATTTATTTTAAAATTTTCACTTTAAATTATTGTAATTCGACAACAAAGGCGTACAAAATAATATATTTAGGAAGTTTCGAGGCTCACGATTGCATAAACTATTTATCAATGCTGATTAAAAAATTACTGTCGAACAATTGAACGACTTTGTTATGATAGTGATATCATAAATAATAATCAAATTATTAAGAAACTCATTAGTATTACACTAATACACAAATATTGTGTTATTATTGAATCAATAATTTAATTATTCATTGAAAATTATGACGGGGGGCGGTCATAATGGTCATGTGGATGTGAATGAAAAATGATTATTATGTGAAAATAGTTGAAACAATTGGTTCGCCAACTCCCAGTCTATTGACACTTTGTACTGATATACAATAATTTTATTTTCCAATAGTCTACAAAAGTTAAGAATCGTTTAGAAGTAATCTTATACAAAAATCAAACTTAATTAAATCTATTGCTTAACATGTACAGAGGCAAAACGCCCCGCTCCAAGTATAATAATATAACATTCTAAAACCGAAGCAGGGAGTGACCCTATTCAGTCGTACCTGTACGCATTCTACGTACCGCGTACCGAACAAATGGAGTTACTCCCTCACAATCAGCCGCATATAATAATTAATAATATGATATTTTTTGTTAACTTTTAATATTTACATAGACTGTTACTTTATTTATATTTCATCAGAAAAAATATTATTATTATAGAAAAAAATAAACAAAAATTTTTTTTAAAAAGAAACATTGATTGTGATGTGTATTTTTTTATTTTCGATGTCTTAGTTCACCTACGACTATGGTAGTTTTTTGAATTAAAATATTATTAAGTCCCGCACATGCTAAAATTATTTCTAGACAACTATTATGAACTAGAAATTGACAAATTGAAATAAAAATTAGTTACAGATTAGATTGTTGTATCTACTATTGGTACTAAAGAAGAAAAAATTGTAGCTCTACAAAATTCTGTACACTAAATTGACAGCTGTAAAATTAACTAATAAATTAGCACATTCCATTTTACAGTAACATTTATGTACGGAACATAATGTTGAACATGATGCAAACAAATTATTGTGTAATATATTAATATGATATACATTGTGCTATCGATAAATTAACGTCTACCGTGTACTAACTGTAAACAAAACAAAACCAGAATCGAAATTTTAACATAAATAGATTTGACACATTTTACTAGTAAAATGTTTTACAAAACACACATACACCAGTTTTATAGCTCGAAGCACTAAATTGACAGTTCAAAAATAAAAAAAACCATCCATTCCAAAAGTTCTATTTTAAAAGGATTTATTTTCAGAACAGTGAAGTCAACTTAGCGCTACTGTCAAAAACAGATTAAAATAACCACACTTCACCTACTAATTCTGTTAATTTTTTGACAGTTCATCAGTATAAGGTAATCTTTGTAAAACATGCTATATTATTATGCTATAAATATTATAGCTCTGTGAGACAAATAAAAATTACTGTCAATAAATCAAAAAACAAAAAAAAACAATGTTGTTCTTATATAAAATATTATGCGTACGAATGACCAAATAAGTAAACAAATAAATATAAAGTATACACTAATATACGTACGTCAAACAGAGAGTCGTCACACACTTTTGTCTTGTGTATAAATAATTTTATGGTCACTGTAATTCTCAGACACTAGCAACACTTCGTGACGTCAATCTTAACAGTTCTGGTAATTTGTACTTAATGTAGTCTGTCTTCACTAAGCTACACTAATTTGACAGTTGGCATTGGTCTAGCTCTAGACAAACTGTCAAATTAGTGTATAGCGCTACAAACTTATCTGACCCGGTGGCCAAAACTGGAACTGTAATTCTTTTGGTTTCTGACAACTCTGTTGACAAAAACAGCGACGCGAAGGTCTAGTAAGTTTGTAGCACTATAGCTTAGTATCCATTTATTTAAAAGGACAGAAAAGTTTTTTCCTGAATTCTCATTTGCTGACATTCTTTCGAAGCATTTAATTACTTTGTCAGTTTTCTTTTGAAGAAGTGTAAATACTGATGTCACAAAATGCATTTTTAGTGTGGTCACAATTTAATTATCATAAAGAATAGTTAAATAACATTACCAGTTGTTCTCCTGCACAGATAAAAAAAAATCTTTTCTACGATTTTATGTAAAAGAAAAAGTCTGGATATTTATTATAAGTTGGGAGCACTGTCGAGGTCCATAAAACTGTCCCCATTTTACTCATTAACAAAAAATATTTATAATTTATATTTTGAGGCTTACACAAAATTGCTTATCCGTAATATTTGAAGGCATTCAACTAATCTATCTGTCACCAAGTACAAGTTTGCACATCTTGAAACATGTTGATTTTTAAGAACTTTTGTACTTAAATGTACTTTCGTTTTAACATTTTGTAAAGCTCTAGTGTCCAGTCAGCCAAGCACTAGAGTTTAAGATATTCATTTTTTGATACAACAACACACTCCGTATTCTATGTATTATCGAACAGACAGGGTATAGTCCGAACCATATGGATTGGCAATAAAGGGCGTTGAATACGAGAAAATTGCTAAGAGCAAAGGAGTACACAATTCTATATATCTCTCTTTTACGAAAATTATTATTTGGGAGTGAAACTCACGCGGATTACAAATACATAGTTAAGAGAGAAATAGGTAGTAATTCATCTAATCCTTTGTTCTTAGCAACTGTCGAGGGTTCAACGTCCTTTATTAACTATTTATATAGTTCAGGCTATATTTATCTTTAGATACATGGCTATAAAGCGACCAGTAAAAGTACTCTACACCCATGTTTGGTGTTCACGAATTTGCGCGACAATCGCACTAGAATACGCTCCGTCCTTGTCGAATATGTCACCTACGCCGATACAAAATCATACTTGCCATTTCTATGACCTTGTTATTGTAGATTTCTATGACAGTTAAACCTTTTTAAGTCCTTGTAACAATTAGCTTTAAACTCACTTTATATTGCTCTATAACGGATGTATAGTCCTCATGTTGCTAGTCACGCACAGGCGCGTGGGACTCTCTGTGTGACGGGCGCGTGTTGCGCGTGCGTCGCGCGTTGCGTGCGCGTGCGTTGCGCGTGCGTCGCGCGAGTGTTGTGCGAGTGTTATTTCTTCAGTGAACGACGCGTGCGGCTCGTTTTGCCGGTCGACGTCGAGGGGGTTGGCACTACCGGGGTTGCTTTGTTTTCTGGAACAAAATTAAGAACTATAAACTTCAAAGCACATGCCTCTTTTTTTCCATATATGACAAGGTTTTGTAGCAGCATTATTGTGGGTGTATGGTACTATTACTATTAAATTTTATTTATTTAGTTATATACATCTGTCCTAACAGGCAAACTTAATTTGCCAGTGTATCTTTACAGGTATATTATTTTCTATTAATAAGTACCTTATCCTATATCACTAATATATTAACAAATTAATCTAAATTGCAAACTATTATTATATATTTAAATATAAATATAATGGTTATAATGTTAGGTCGCAAACTTACGAGGGTTCCAAACGCGCCTTGGTCTATATATTTATAATTATGGTATAATAGATCACAACGATGTATGGGAGAAGTATTCCCCTTTATTACGACTACAAAAAAACTTTCGATGGCATGTATTTTTTAAAGATATCTTGTCTATACCCATTTCTTTCAAAATAAGGGTCACGTACAATTTTTGTGATGTTCTTGGAGGGTTGCAAAAGTATTTTTCTCGCGGGCGAAGTCGTGGGCAACTGTTAGTTTGTTTTTATACGATATAAAGTTACCTTTCGCGGCGCGCCGTCCTTTCCTCGGCGTGGCGGCGGGCGTGGCGGCGGGCGTGGCGGCGGGCGTCTCGACCTTGGTCGGTTTGGCGGGCGTGCGCTTCGCCGGCGTCTTCGCCTTCGCCTTCTCCGTCAGCGCCGTGGCCGTCTGCAAGCGGTCACAGTGCAGTAGTGCACTAAACTACTAATATATATAGAAACACATAGCTCTACATTATCCTATTAGATACACACACACATTGTTGGTATGCTAGTAAAACTTTTTATTACTTTATTCACTTATTTCTTTTTTAATTTTTAATACAAATAGTTTTTAGGTTCGCAAGTTAAGATATTGTATGCGTTATTTATTACAAACTTTAAAGCTTTAAAAAAATAAAATACTGTCTTACATCCACATGTACCTTTATAAGTAAAAAAACCATGTTTAAGTACTATTAAATACAAGTCTTAAAATGAATTTTATTCTTTAGGACAACTTACAAATATTTTTTATTAATTTGCAAAAATTTTACTAGCATACTTAATAAAAGATAGAAACACATCAAAACACGGCCTACTATCATTAAAAGTTAATAACTCATGTCATGTTATTTGATAAAAGAAGAGATAAGACTATTTTTTACAATATTTAATTTTAAAACACCAATTTTCATGCAAATCCTTTAAAAATCTGCAACTGTGTTTCTATCATATATACGCATCTTATACAAAATATCAGTATTTGATACATTTATAAGGCATGCAGTTTTTACATGCACAAGAATATAGAACAGTAAAATAAAAAGATAGTAAGAAATCGCAAATCACTATAGAAATTATAACATAAGTAATAATATTTATTCATTTAAATTATAATAAAAAATAATAATCAAATTATAAGAAAAAACAACACAAAAAGCAAGCGATGATAGATGGGGATGAATGAAATATTATTTCTGTCTCTCTTTAGAATTATTACTAAACTAATTAAATATTTATTAAACCAAAAATATTTATTTAATTAAATAATTATTTATTAATAGGTATAATAGGGTAATTGTTACTAGGTATGTTAATTTAAAAATGATAATTTATTTCTTCGTTGTTATTTTTTCTATTTAGTCTAGTCCATAGTCTATTTTTTCTTTTTGGAAAATTGTAACTCAACTAAATCAAACTTTTTTGGAATCATTTTCGGATCCTTAATGTGCAGTCATTAATAACCATTGATATATAAAATATACACAATATTGTCGATAATTCAATTTAAATTCCAAACAATTTTAACTATATAGTATAGTTTATTCTAGCCATATTCCATTCATAATGTTTAAATGACCGAAATTTAAACTAATCCTTTCATAAGTCCTTTAAAACAACCATTCATATATCCTACAATGATTGAACTAGATTAAATTTGGGAGTAAAAATGATAACCTAGTTCCACCTCCAGCATAAAAAAATATGTTTTAGGACAGAGAAAATTGAAAAGTCCAAAAAATTATTATAACTTGGTCACCATACGGATTTTTGGAAATCCAGTCAAATCAGTTTTACATATTTAAGTGACCTATTCCATTCTTGTTCGATCCATTAATTATTTATGGGGCATCCTGTATATTCAAAGAGGAAAAATTTAGAGATTTCTAAAAGAAAGAAATCCATTTTTGGTTAAGTAATGAGGATGATTTGCGATGGTTGATGAACGAGATTAAAAGAAAATAAAAATTGTACCTCGACCCGATCATAATCTTGCAATCACTGTAACCACAACTTTCATATATAGCATGCACAGTTTCATCACAAATAGTACAGCCGTTCGCTCACTGCACTCAACTCCATCCACTAACTAACGTCTCATTACAATTCACGCCTGTGCACTGCTTTGGTTTGGTCTATTACTAATTGAAAATCCATAATAAATTGGTGTTGGATTTTTAAAAATAATAAATTTTGTGGGAGGCGATACCGTCATTGATTTAGGATAGGACTCTGAAGTATGGTCATTTTTTTATATAAAAATACTTTACTAAAAAATGTCAAAATTTTTCATAACTAGCAAGGATTTTTACAAAATTGAAAATATGTTTGCCAAATTACTTGAAAGATATTGTAGAGCTTAAATTTTTAGAAAAAATATTAACTTGTTTACCTTTTTTGATAAGATTAAATTGTAATGGATTTTGGATTAAAAATCTTAATTAATCTCATCTTTAAGCTTTTATTAAAGTTGAATTTTTTTTAACAATAATATATTATATAATTTCTTGTATTATTGCTACAATTTTCAAATTTTCAATTCTTTAAAATTCAGATTCTTGTCCCACATCAATGCGAGCCTTCCCGAGTTTTATCGATTAGGTAGGAGCGAGTGACGCCCGAATACTCAAACGCAAATCAAATTTAAATACATCTCATGTCAACTTATTTTGCCAAATTTCTATTGTGAACTGTCAAAGTGAGTTGACATGACGCATAATTAAAGGCGAATGTCGAAAGCCGCCTATTTTTTTTCACCTATTATGCACATCAACCACTTTTGTGTTAAAGAGTCTCGTTTTGAATACTTTAACAAAACTAATTTTAATCAGGTCAGTGAGGGTATATAAGTATTGTATGGAACAATTGAGCATACCTCGTTAATAGAAAACCCGACGGGTCTTGGAATTTTAATCATTCAAATGCAATTCTTTGGGAGTCTTAGCTAGTGATTAGCAAAAGATTGCCTCCAATATATATAGTAAATTAACCCCAGTTTTATAGAATTGAGTGATAGAGTAAACTTGTTAATAAGGTTTGGTATATAATATTGTAAATTGGTCATTCAATGTTAAGAGTTCGGTCGATGTGCACGTTTGATTTGCGTCCGAGCGGAGGAGAGCTGAGTGGACAACGGCCGCGTGCACGTAAACAAGTGATAAGATGGGCGAGAGATACGTACATGTCTATATATCCGTCGGACTATGCCTACCTTGCTACTCGCCCCAGCGGGCGTGCTACCTGAGCCCTTGGGCCGCGCCGCCGCCGCCGCGGGCGCTTTACTGACGCTTTTGGGACTGCGTTTCGGCGTCGTTCGCGCCTTTTTGCTTGGCGTCGCTTCGCTTTTCTGTTGGAAAACATTACTTTTTATTTTTACTATATTTTGGATTAATTTTAAAGCTTCTTTTTTCACAGTTATATACTATTTTTGGATAACGGAATGTATTACTACATAGTGTAACATCATCTAAATCACTCACCGCAGTCTCGCTAGCGTCTGGTTCGGCTTTGGGCGAGGACTTGGAGCTGTTCCGCTTGCGGGTGGCTTTCTTCTCCAGCTGAGACTCATCAGTGTACAGCGATAGATCCACTATAACAGGAATTTCATCAGAGATTTTTAAACAAAGAAAACCTGAGGAGGTTCTCCATTCAGCACATATTTTTTTAATGTATAATCACAATTAACTTTTTATGAAGTAGAACGATTTTAATAACCCTTTTTTTTTATTAGAAAAATTCTAAAACGGCCCCATAGTTATCATGTTCATTTGATTCGTATTGACGAGTGATTTGATCCCATTTGGTGACCAGGATCTGACGATGAAGCCGGAAGATACCATAGGAACTACGCGATAAAACAACACAACCCCATCGTTTGTGTCTCATGCACCAAGGGTCTGATGCTGAAGCTAGAAGATGACTAAAGAAACTCTGCGATAAAACGACGCAACGACATCTAGTTTGAGCTCGTTTGATTCCTCTTAATGTGTACTTTGTGCTGCGCGCCGCCGCTCGCGCGACTCAGCGACAGCGTCGTTAATGTATGTAATATGAACAGAGCAACACATACATCCGTCGGGGTGCTCCTCCGTGAGCTGCAGGTGGCTGGCGCCGCTCTGCTCGGCGCGCAGCGCTCGCTGCAGGATGGACTGCACGCGCGCGCGCTCGCCCGCCTTCAGCACCTGCGCGCCGCCGCTCGCGCGACTCAGCGACAGCGTCGTTAATGTATGTAATATGAACAGAGCAACACATACATCCGTCGGGGTGCTCCTCCGTGAGCTGCAGGTGGTTGGCGCCGCTCTGCTCGGCGCGCAGCGCTTGCTGCAGGATGGACTGCACGCGCGCGCGCTCGCCCGCCTTCAGCACCTGCGCGCCGCCGCTCGCGCGACTCAGCGACAGCGTCGTTAATGTATGTAATATGAACAGAGCAACACATACGTCCGTCGGGGTGCTCCTCCGTGAGCTGCAGGTGGTTGGCGCCGCTCTGCTCGGCGCGCAGCGCTCGCTGCAGGATGGACTGCACGCGCGCGCGCTCGCCCGCCTTCAGCACCTGCGCGCCGCCGCTCGCGCGACTCAGCGACAGCGTCGTTAATGTATGTAATATGAACAGAGCAACACATACATCCGTCGGGGTGCTCCTCCGTGAGCTGCAGGTGGTTGGCGCCGCTCTGCTCGGCGCGCAGCGCTTGCTGCAGGATGGACTGCACGCGCGCGCGCTCGCCCGCCTTCAGCACCTGCGCGCCGCCGCTCGCGCGACTCAGCGACAGCGTCGTTAATGTATGTAATATGAACAGAGCAACACATACGTCCGTCGGGGTGCTCCTCCGTGAGCTGCAGGTGGTTGGCGCCGCTCTGCTCGGCGCGCAGCGCTCGCTGCAGGATGGACTGCACGCGCGCGCGCTCGCCCGCCTTCAGCACCTGCGCGCCGCCGCTCGCGCGACTCAGCGACAGCGTCGTTAATGTATGTAATATGAACAGAGCAACACATACATCCGTCGGGGTGCTCCTCCGTGAGCTGCAGGTGGTTGGCGCCGCTCTGCTCGGCGCGCAGCGCTCGCTGCAGGATGGACTGCACGCGCGCGCGCTCGCCCGCCTTCAGCACCTGCGCGCCGCCGCTCGCGCGACTCAGCGACAGCGTCGTTAATGTATGTAATATGAACAGAGCAACACATACATCCGTCGGGGTGCTCCTCCGTGAGCTGCAGGTGGTTGGCGCCGCTCTGCTCGGCGCGCAGCGCTCGCTGCAGGATGGACTGCACGCGCGCGCGCTCGCCCGCCTTCAGCACCTGCGCGCCGCCGCTCGCGCGACTCAGCGACAGCGTCGTTAATGTATGTAATATGAACAGAGCAACACATACATCCGTCGGGGTGCTCCTCCGTGAGCTGCAGGTGGTTGGCGCCGCTCTGCTCGGCGCGCAGCGCTCGCTGCAGGATGGACTGCACGCGCGCGCGCTCGCCCGCCTTCAGCACCTGCGCGCCGCCGCTCGCGCGACTCAGCGACAGCGTCGTTAATGTATGTAATCTGAACAGAGCAACACATACGTCCGTCGGGGTGCTCCTCCGTGAGCTGCAGGTGGTTGGCGCCGCTCTGCTCGGCGCGCAGCGCTCGCTGCAGGATGGACTGCACGCGCGCGCGCTCGCCCGCCTTCAGCACCTGCGCGCCGCCGCTCGCGCGACTCAGCGACAGCGTCGTTAATGTATGTAATCTGAACAGAGCAACACATACGTCCGTCGGGGTGCTCCTCCGTGAGCTGCAGGTGGTTGGCGCCGCTCTGCTCGGCGCGCAGCGCTCGCTGCAGGATGGACTGCACGCGCGCGCGCTCGCCCGCCTTCAGCACCTGCGCGCCGCCGCTCGCGCGACTCAGCGACAGCGTCGTTAGAACACATTCCATATCTACAACAATTGCATTTTCATCAATAATTTAAGAGTATTTAGTCAGTTAAGACCTTTTTACAGGTTCACATTAAAACCAAAGTGTACCTGTAACATCGTAGAAGTCTGGCTTGTAGGTGTCCCCGCTGGAGTCGGCCTTGTCCTGCGACAGCCAGCGGATCTTGATCTTGCGCGTCGAGCGGTACACGTTCTGCACCGCCTGGCACACGTAGAACCCGCCCTCCGCGTTGCGAACCGCTAGGTATTCGTTTCTGAACACGAAAAAAACAAGTCTTTAAAAATTAAATTAACACATTCTTTTTTACCTAACCTACCTAATTAGGTCCCTTCATAGTGCGTGAGACCAAGAGTGTTATACTAAGACAGTGTTTATCATGAATTGGACAGGGAGGATAATATTAGTCAAAAACAAAGATATAAATATTGACCTACCTGCCACAGCAAATATTTTTAAATTATTGATACATACAATACAGTATATTATATAATATATTACATATTATATAATATTAGTATAGTATAATAATACAGTATATTACATATTATATAATAAGGTCCTGAGGAAGGTTTTAATATAGAATTTTACCAAATTATATAACCTTACCAGGTTTTATAGCTCAAATATGATGATAATAGTGGGAACAGTCACAACATTTGGGACCTTTAATTAAAAACGCTGCCTAATTTTCCTTTGAGGAAGAATAAGATGTAATGTTAAATTTTTTTGCTTTGATGTTCATTAGAGGATGCACACACAATTTTTGCTGCGGGCAAAGTCGCGAGCGTCTTCTAGTATATAGAAAATATATTAAAGTAAATCTTACTTGTAGAAAACGATAAGTTTGTCATCATTGGGCTTGGTGGGTGTGGCGCGGCCTGCCGATGCTGACAGTTTGGTGGCCATTGCTATCTCCGGAGTGGGGGATTGATATAGCTGCACCTGGAACATTTACACAAACTTATTGGTAACAATAACATCATCATCATCGCCAGTATGTTAATTCTTGAAAAAAATGTCCATATAAAAACTAATATGCTATGGAGGGCATTGTCACTTCAAGCAGTCAAGGGCTTACTTGTAGTAAATAAAAAAGATACAGAAACCAGAATTCTCCAATTATATTTTGTTGTATTGTCCTGACTGTCTAACTAGTATTGACTAACGGTCGATGACATGTTGGTACAATGTATTTTTTCATGAATTGACATACAGTAGACTCAACATGCAGCCGGAGAGATATCTAGTATAAAGAAAATTTCTAATATAAAAATATAACACACAATTTAGTTTACTTACTTTCATTTATTAGGCATATGCTTATAACATAAATTATTTTATCTAAAAAGCATTAGGCATGCTTTATTTTTAATGTCTAAAACTATAATTTTTTCTTATTTTTGAGATAAATATCTTAGCATTCCTTGGATTCACTGTGTAGGTGCCGGGTCCATTGCGTGGCTGAGAGAAAATCTCCGAACAGAGCCCGAGACTTGTGACACGGGTGTAAGTTTAGAGAAGAGATCTCTTAGTGAGTCGTCGCCGTCAACACTCACCTCCTCTGTTCAAGTTATTCTCCCTGCTTAGCCAAATTCGGAAGAACCCTACTAGATCAGCTTTGGATACTCGTTCCAATGTGAAGCTTACTGCACTTCTAGTAAGACCAAGGTCTTTTAGCAAGTTATAAAGAGACTTCACTGATATACCTCTCGCACCCACTTCTACCACGTATAATCTAACCTATGTGGTTATTTTTAGTTAGTTCATTATTAAGGTCAAAATACATAGTCTTTAGGGATAAAACCTAACAAATTAATTTAGTAAAAGCAGGCTCAGGTACAAAATTCACAAGCAAGCTGTACTCAATTTTGAGCACTGCACCTACATATATATACATACATAACATCACGCCTCATTCCCGTAGCGGTAGGCAGAGACCACATCTCTTCACTTGCGATGGTCCTTGGATACTTCCTTAGCTTCTTCCACTCTCATTAATCCTTTCATACAAGTTTGTCGGTTCTCCAGGTCAAGGCCATTATTTAAACAGGTACATTCGCCAGGCCATTATTTAAACAGGTACATTCGCCTAGGAATTCCCCTTTCAACATTTCCGTTCAACCTCGCCTCATAAATCTCTTGTTAATTTTCTTTCATCCATTCTCTCTGCATGCCCAAACCATCTAAGCATCCCTTTCTCAATTTTTGTCACTACATCTTCTTTTACACCACACTTTTCTCTTATCATACTATTTTTAACTCTGTCGCACAGTTTTAACCTGCACATACTCAACGCTCTACTACTACATTTATTTTACTTTTGTGCTTTTTCTGCCATACTAAACTTTCACTACCATACATAAGTGTAGGCCCCAACACACCTCTATGCACAGCCAGTCTTGCCTTCTCGGATACTTTATTTACAATTGCATGCAGAGCACTATTCACCATTTTTCCAGCATTTACTCTTCTTTCAATATCACTCTCACACATTCCATCTACTACCCAGGTATACAAACATTTTTACTTCTTCCACTTTTTCCCCATCTATCAAAATATTACAATCTGTCACATATTCATCTCTTTCAAAGACCATTACTTTTGTTTTGTTAACATTCACTTTCATTCCTTTCCTTTTCAAAGCTACATTCATAATAAATACCAATTTTTGTAACTCATTAGCAGACGATGCAAATAATACTTATATGTCCACATAGAGAAGACATTTGATGAGTAACTCATTTATTCTTAGACCAAATACACATTCCACTGGGAACAACGCAGCATATGCCCTATTTATTCTGACACAAGTACTACAATTCTCATGAAGAGATTTCAGTGCTCAGATCAAACTGCTGTTCACCCCATACATGGGGTGATGTTGATATAATGTTGATACAATGTTGACCATAGTTCATTCCTCACCACACGGTCATAGGCCTTTTCCAAGTCAATGAAAGACTTTTTGGCTTTTAGCTAGAAAAAATTTTCAGCTATACACTGTAAGGAAAATACCTGATCTGTACACCCCATTCCTTTCCTAAATCCAGCTTGCACATCCCACATTTTCCATCAGTTTCATTAATCAACCTTTTAGTCAACACCTTTGCATACAGTTTGCCGACAACACTAAGAAGGCTGATACCGCGGAAATTTTTGCAATCTTGCTGTGACCCTTTTTTTATATATTGGAACAATTACGGCCTTAGTCCATTCTTCTGGAACTTGCCCTTTCGTCCAGCATAAGTTGAAAAAGCAGTACAACTGACTTGCAACAATACCGCATCCAGCCTGCAGCATTTCGACTGACACTCTGTCATACCCAGCTGCCTTACCTGATTTCATACATTTCAACGCTTTCATAATCTCTTCCATACTAATCTCACTCATTATTTTCCACAGGGAATATGTCTGCTTTATCTCTTTCAAATAAACTTTTCGAAATGTTCCTTCCATCTCTTCAACATGCATTCTTCATCTTTTATTATACTACCATCTGAATTTCTGATTTTACTCAGATCAGAGGTAGTGGACATTCCTCAAGCATGCCATATAGAAAATCATCAGTAAGTCTCCTATCATATACATTTTTCTTTCTTTCTTCTAACAGTTTTTCCTTAATGCTCATTTTCACTCTTTTGTACTTCACCTGATTGGACTGATTAGATTATATTAATGGACATGTATGAAAAATACTATAAAAGATTTAGTTAGCTATTTTGACATCTAGACCTAACATTTTCCTTTTTAAACAAACTAACATATAGGACTTGTTGAGCTTACAATGCCATGGGAAATAAATAAAGACCACAAACATACATTTAAAATGAATAAATAATGACCTTACAAACAAACTGACCAAAAATGGTTATTTGGTCAGTTTAAGTGGGTGCAAGAGGTATACCAGTAGAATTTCTCTACAACCTGCTCAAAGACCTTGGCCTGACTAGAACTGCAGTAAACTTCATTCCAGTACAAGTGTCCAAAGCTGCTCTAGCAGAGCAAGTGTTGGAGTGTTTAGTGATTTGCCACATTATGGATCCATCTCTCATCCCCTATTATAACATCTACCTACCTTGTATTTAGATTGATGAAGTAAGATTCTAATCAGCATTTCCAAGGTTGTGTTTATTCTTTACATTACTATATCTTAAAACCTATGTTAGCAAAATATAGTTTACCTTTGTCCTATTCCTTTTTGTTCTTGTATCAGGAGTCCCAGCTTCCTCAGAAGGCTTTTTTGATGGCGTAGCACCATCAAGCTTCTCATTGACCTGCCGCCTTTTCCTCATTGGAGGGGTCACAGTGGCCAACTTTAGTGTAGACTTTGGAGTCACTTTCACTGCTGCTTTTGATAATGGTGTTTTAGTCTCAGGTTTCTTTTCTTCTACTGGTTCCTCTTTCTGTGGTTTCTCTGGCTCCTCCTGCTTAGCTGACTCAACTTTTTCTAGTTCAGGTTTTTCTGCTTTTTGAGGCTGTGGCTCTATTTTTGCTGGTTCTTCCTTAACCTCATCTTTCTTGTCTTCTTTTTCTTTTTCCGTTGAAGGCTCAGGTTTTGCACTTTCCTCTGCAGTTTTCTCTGGTTTCAGTGGGGATGAGGGTTTTTCCTGACTTTGACATTCATTAGCTGATTCAGGCACTGGCTTGCTGTCACTCTGCGAGGGTGCAACATCTGCTGTTGGTGCTGGTTTAGGCTCACTGGGTTTTGAAGGAGATTTCTCAGGAGGCTCATTTGCAGTTGCCACTTTAGGTTGCGCGGGGCCATCAGTTTGATTAACAGGCAAGGTAGCTTCAGGTTTCTGTGGTGTACTTGGGGTGCTGGCAGGTTTCTCGGGAGGCTTGGGAGTGCTCGGTGAGGTTTTTGCGATGTCTTGCTTTTCCTGTTTGGGTTCAGGATTCTGAGGTTTGAGCGTAGCGGGCGCGTTTGAAGCTGACTTGGGAGATTCGATGGTGCCGTTCGCCTGTCCGGTCGAATCGGGCTCCTTCTTCTCGGGCGTCCGCGTCAGCGCCAGGGGCTGCGAGCCTGGCGCCTTGTCCTGCACCAGGCTGAGCGGCGCGGGCGCGCTGGGGCCGGTGCCGGGGCTGGCGGCGGCGGGCGCGGGCGCGGCGGGATGCGGCGCCAGCGACAGGTTGCCGTGGTGGCTCATGTTCTGCGCCATCTGCGCCATGTTGGCGGACACGGGCGCCATTGAGGGCGCGGCGTGCAAGGGCGGCGGCGCGCCTGCCGCGTGCTGTGACAGGTTCTGCACGTTGAGGCTGTTGGGTGCGTGCAGCGCGTTGGCGCCCTGCGGAAGGGCCCCCGCGTGGTTGGCGCTGGCGACGTTGCCCTTGGCGGGACTCGCCTGACCGCCGTGCGGCACCCCCGGTTGGGGCAGCACTGGTTTTAAAGCAGAGTTCATATCAACTAAAAGTCACTCGCTTTGCCGCGACGAAAGCTGAAACATAAAGGTAGGCTTATCGTATTTACGCTGTTGTTGTCGAAACTCGGAGCGCCGAGGTGTCTTTGACCCAAAACAATAATTCATACATAATCTTGTCTATGTATAGGCGTACGCGCGCCAGAACAAGAACGCCGCCGAAGCGACTCGACCCGCTTTTTAGAAGTTATCGTCTACATACAACGTAAAGTTATTAAGAGTTTCAAAAGTTACCACTAGCGTTTTCGTTGATGAACGCTCATAAAACTTGTGTGTTGTGAGCGCGGTAGAGATAGTCGCAAAAAATATGCGTTGCTATAGCTAAGAAACTTCCGCAAGACGAGACCCCGCCGACGGCACTGATTGGAATGATGCAGTCATCAAATGACGCGCACGGACACTTGACCTCACTCACAGCACAGTAATTCCATGGTTAACGCTTTTTATCACGAATTAGCACACAAAATTTAATAAAAGTCATCGAAATCTTTCAACAAGTAATAAATGCACAGTAGTTTAGAGATGGCGTCGGCCTAACGCGCATGCGCCACCCTCTTTATCTCTCCTCCAATGAAATCATACACTTGCACGATCTCAAAACGAGTTTCTCCGAAATGTTACGAGAATATCTTCTATCTTTATCTTACTACTACAAATATTGCTACTTCTGTCCTCCTTATTGACAGTTACGTACTTAAAAAAAATTCGATTTAGAAAATTTTAGAGGGAAGAAGGTTTTTTTGTAATTTATTTATTTAAACTTTGACACTAATTTTTTATCATTCATATAATATCGTATACAGTATATATTGTAAGTATCGATTAATTAAGTTATGAATTACATATTTTTATCAATATTATTTATTATCTATATATACTTCATTTTTAATAAAAAGTTAAGTGCTTTAAAGATCTTTGAAAACGAAACGGTATAAAATATATTTCTTATATTTTTTAGAAATGACAATAATTTCACAATTTCTACTAAATTTTTTCATAATACACATTAGATCGTAATAGTTGTATAGTAGGTAGATATATATGCGTAATTTATTTGCTGTTAATTTTTTTTCAGGAAATAATTTTATATCAGGGAGATATAATTATGCATGTTTTACGGAAGCAATAACTTGAATATGGATATTAATGCTGTTGATTATAGTGAAAAAGGAGGAGCGAGTAGCAATAGTAATACGGCACCGGTAGTGCCGATAATGTGGCGGTAGCGGTAATGCGATAAAAAGGGTAGCCAGATCAGTGCCGCAGCGCGTAACGTAACGAATTGGTGGTTTACTCTACCTTGGGAAATAATTACTTTATCCAGCAAATAAAATCATTGGAGTAATATTTTGTTTGCTGTGAACTGTACGATTAAAAGACCTAGACGTGAAACCAGTTCTTAAAAAATGGAATATAATCTATTCTATGGTACCTATTTTAACATGGTCTATCGTCTGTGATTTTTGTTTTTGGAATTTGACAATTCACAATTTGTATGCCTGTTGCCTGCAAAAACCGTAAAAGTGTATAAAGCGTGATTATAATATTGGGTTAAAAGATTTTAACAGCCGGTATTTTGTAGTTTCGATACGAATTTGGCTTCAACCAGCTCCAGCAAATAAATTTTTTGAGTCGTACACTGTAAACTGCGCCGCATTGTAAAATGGCAAGTACATACAGTTATAGTAAATAATTTTGCATAAATCAGCTATTTTGCTATGCGGTCAGCGATACTATAATTTTATGTATTTTAGGACGTGCTCACGAGGCCTGCCGAAGAGTTTGGCAATGATGAGACTCTGGAACACCTTTGGGCGGCCAGGGCTATGGAACATAGCGACATTTATTTTAACGTAAGTTTTAATAGTGAATCTGTTATTATTGATAGGTACTTTATACGACTATGCTGTACTGGGACCGAGCCTCTTGGAATAATCCTTTATACAAGCATGTGAAAAGTCAATTTAATCAGCGGGTAGCTATCAATCAGTACTAAGTTTTTATGAAATATAAATGTTAACAAAACCGTTAAATTAAAAAATGACCAAATGTTCAATTTAAGACAGTAGTGTAGAAAGTTAACATTTCTAAATATGAAAAAAAAAACTACTTTCAGGTGCTATGCTCAGTGGACACAAGATGGCTGCGATTGACTCCGCATGATGACCTCATATACAATCACTTCAGACAAGACTTTCCTGATCTCAATGTATCTTTCATCAAGGAGGGTGAAATCAAGAACAGCACTAACAAAGCCAAGTGGCGTGTATTCTGCGGAAAGTTCAAAAACATTGTCGAGGACTACAGCTTTGGTACCCTGATGCGAGCTGACACAAAGGGTGATTACTCTGAGCAGAACACAATCCTAGTGCCTCGCGTTCAGTTTTATGCGATAGAAATTGCTAGGAATAGAGAAGGGTTGAACAATGAAGTCAAAAAGAATTTCAAATGTGCATCCAAGGCTCACATGGAGGCTCAGAATAATGCAGCAGAAATTGCTGTCTAAACTCACTCTTCTATATAATCTTAAGTCATGATAGCCTTTACTTAGCCATTATTTTCTAGCTTTTTTATTACCCATTTATGGGATACAGACAGGCTTTTATTACAAAATCTTAACTTTAACAAAAAAAAAGTAACTTACCAGACAAATTAATTTTTTGAGGCGATAAACATTGATCCATTATGGCATTTTGAAAGTCTTGCTTGAAAAACTAAGAGATAATGTTTGATTTGAATTACTTCATTATAAATTAATGAATTATAATAAACTAACAATGAATGGAAATGTGGATAGTTTATATTATGATAAAAGCAAATCCAAGAGGTTTTACTAGCATAATATAACCTGCTTCTTTCTTAGGGTAAATGCAGGATCTCTTTTAATGAAGTTGACATTTGCTAGTCAGGGAGAATAACTCGAGCAGTGAAGGTCCCTAGGTATGTCTAGGGGTCCCTTAGAGTTAGACCTATGCCCATGTTATGGGTTTCAAAAACTACTCTGAATATTTTCCTCTGCCACACAATGGACACTTGTATGGTGAATCAATGGAATGCTATGACATTAGACTACTATATTCATACATACATACATGACATCACGCCTTATTCCCATAGGGGTAGGCAGAGACCACATCCCTCCATTTGTCACGGTCCTTGCATACTTCCTTAGCTTCTCTCTCTCTAATCCTTTACTCTCATTAATCCTTTCATACAAGATCGTCGGTTTAGGGTACTCTTGACCTGGCCATTATTTAAAATGTCCTGAATTTGGTCCAGGAACATTCACCTAGGCCTTCCCCTTCCAACATTTCCATTCACCCTTGCCTTGTAAATCTCTTTTGTTAATCTTCTTTCATCCATTCTCTTAGAGATAAGAGCATTGAGGAGTATGTGTGGGTTAAAACTGTGTGACAGAGTTAAAAATAGTATGATAAGAGAAAAGTGTGGTGTAAAAGAAGATGTAGTGACTAAAATTGAGAAAGAGGTGCTTAGATGGTTTGGACATGTACTATATTCAAGGTCAGAAAAAAAATCTTATTTTTAAATAAAAAAAAAATATCTGTGTTTAATTTTTGATAAGTATCCTTATCTTTGTTCTTTTGTGATCTTTTGTTAGAGTAGTGGATCAACTATAGTTTGTATACAACTTTAATCATTTTTCTTGATATTATAATATTTTGTTTTGCTAAGTAATGTATTATAGTCTAAGTATATAAGCCCACAGCAGTTTGTGAAAAACATTTTCATTTATTATGCTCAGGGACGTCTAACCTTCCATTTGTGGATAAAATAGACAACTTATTTTTTTGTATTCAACACAATATGTAAATTTGCCAAGATGGTTAAATTTGTTTTAATGAGATGCTTGAAAAGGTGAAAGGAGGTGTTTGTTCATACTCATACTCTTGACCAGTCTCTAGACATCATTCCCCTATCGCATTGCTTATTATTTTCCTTTCCATCATTTCAAATACAAATATGCAACTGGCATCAAACTTAGAATAAGTTTAAAATTAATGTTCTCTAAATAGTTCAATCTTGATAGTAATTTGCTGTGATTGTGTAAAGGCTGGAAACGACTTACGATATTTGACAATGTGCTATTTAGTTGCTTTTAAAATCTACTTTTAGTCATTGAGATGTTGTCATCTATGGTGATTAAACTGCAGTTAATTTTAAAAAAATAAATATTCGAGAAAATTATTTTCTATGAGTGGCAGCTTTTGATAGAAAAAATCGTCACCGAGTAACTTTAGTATGGGTGCTAATTTGGCTTTATATAAATCATCATCATCATTATCAGCCTACTAACGGCCCACTACAGGGCCAGGCCTCCCTCCTTATAGGAGAGGGGATATATTTATCTTAAAAAACTAAAATTTAACATAATTGAAAAGAGAATAAGGAAAATTGAATACCTGTTCACCTGAGTGAGAAATAATTTGCAGATATCAAACCATTCTTTTTTGTTTTTAAGAAAAATTGTTAGTTGCAGCCCTAAATAAGGGTTTTTTTTTATATTGGCCAAGCTACATGTGAGCATATATTATATGATGATAATGTCAAAAGTGAGCGAACCAGTAGTAGAGTCGCTACAGATAGTCTAACATAACATATAGTGACAACAACGTAGTGTTTTTATTAACTCTACTTGAAATTAACGAGTTTTAATTTGGAGAATGTACACATAAAAATCATCGATTTTTACTGGTACGCTTCGGCCGTGACCGCCAAGCGATTGAGTGTTCCAGTATGTTGTCGTGCAGAAACTGAAAGGGGTGTAAATTTCATCCTACTCTAACAAATTAGCCTGCTTTCATCTTAGATTGTATTATCACTCACCACCAGGTGAGATTGCAGTCTAGGGCTAACTTGTAATCAATAAAAAAAGTTAGTTGTGTTATGGTGATTAAATTTTAATTAAGTCATCTGTAATGTCTGTAATCATCCTTAAACTGTAACATTACTGTTTAAAAACAGTTATTAAATGTAAGATTTACTTTGAAACATGTATAAACATGATATAGAAACGTGACTTGATAAGAAGCCACTAGCTACAAAGCTATAAATGCATTTGTTTTAAAATAGTTGATGAACCTTTGTTTTGCTATTTTACACAAAATTATTCTATAACTAATTGTAACCAAGTACCAGAAATTTTAGAAAAATAGCAAAATAAATGTTTGTTCTTTGGATTTCATCTTAACCTGCCATTATGTTAGTACTACTATAATATGCCTAATATACTATAGTTAACATATGGTTCTTGATATGGACCAGTATCTAGGATTACTGTAATAAATCGATACCTAAGCATTTTAGAAAAATGAATGAGGTGCTCAATTACTCATACATTTTTGATAATAAATTTTTTGATTAAAATATCTGTTGTATCTTTCTTGAATTCCCAGTCCAAAGTACCATCTATTATTTTAAAAATGTATTAATTTAATTTAAAATAAAACCCATACTTATAATGCAATATTGAACATCCAAAGTAAAGAAAATTATAATTAAAATATATTTTGTAAAAAATTTGCTTTTACTATTTAAATATCAAAATTATTTATTTGAATTGGGTATTGGAACCTCTTGGGGTGTAAGTAAACCAGAAATGTACAAAATTTGAGGTACTAGGATTTATCCAATAAACCGGTCGGTTATCTTAACCGGCGTACGGGTTGTCGTGAACAGTAAATTTATGTTAACCGTTGGTTATAACCGAAATCTTGGTGCATACAAGCCTTAGTACGCCGGCAAAGAAAAAGTAAACTTATCCGCAAGATGGCGGTTACTAGTGAGATATAATATAATCTAAATAAATAGATATAATATAATCTAAATATGTACCTCGCCATTGTTTTCTAGTAAATCAGATTCCTTAATGAACATTAATTATTGTTTTATGACCTAATAAATTCATAAAAGAACTGAATCAGACCCTACAGCTCGTTCCCACTTCTCTAATAGCAGACCCAAACTTTGATCGGATGTTCTAGTGGCAAAGCATATTTATGTGAAGCTATCTTAACTTCTCGGAAATTAATTTCGTGTTCTTTAAATATGCGACCCATTTGAGATTTACACGAATGAATTCAAGTTCACAAAAATAAAATTGCATTGGTTAGGAATTTGTAAAATAAAAGCATTCTAGAATTTTATATTTTTATTATTCTTAAATCTATGTTCACGAGGTCTCCATCGCGGTGGCGGTTTCCTCTGTGTATTTGCCCTTATCTCCGCCGAGCGCCGCCAGCCTGCCCTTCGCTCTGCGGTCCAGGATGGATTTGCGGTCTTTGTTCATCTTTAACTTGACGATAACGCACTGCAGACAAATATTTGATCAAATTATTTGCCAATAACATATTGGTGTATGGGCTCGGTTGGTTGGTGCAATCAGAGCCATGGAAGTGTTTCAGCAGTAACTGTGCCTGCACCAAACCATTGGTAAGGTAACTTGGCACAGTCTAAGTTAAAATATTTTCATCATTTAGTTTTTTGCAATCTTTCTACATAATATCTTTTACATATTAATTGCAATCTCACCTGATGGTAAGTAATGATGCAATCTAAAAACAAGCTAACTTGTAAGAATACAATAAAATCCACTACCCTTCCCATTTCATCACAACACTGTACCAGAATGCTAAATGACTTGTCTTGTTAGTAGCGTGGTAACTAGTCAGTTAGTCCACCTGGAAAATTCCCAGGACATCTGTCTAAGAGACTATTTCAGAGGATAATTGGCTGCGCCACTAGTTGCACTTGCTCCTTATGCATACTATTATTATAAACTGGCTAATGTGATAAGCAAGTTACGGTAACTGGAAAACCAGTGCCGTGGGAATCAAACATCCCTAAAGACCATCACATGTGTCACAAGTCTCAAGCTCTTTTCGAACTTTTTCTCTCAGCCAAGCGATAGACCCAGCACCCACACAGTGAAACCATCAAAAGCTAAGATATTCATCTCACCATAAAAGACAGTAACTACAAAAATGATCTATGCTTATTGCTTATGAGACTGATCTATTTATATGCATATATATGATATGTATCCTGTAATTTCAGAATATCTTTCAAACAAAAATGCTACAATTACTTCTTTTATTCACAAGTTAGCCCTTGACTGCAATCACACCTGGTAATGCAATCTAAGATATAAAAGGGCTAACTTGTTAAGTACATCTTTGTTCGTAGCATAGTTACCACCAGATCTAGACTCATTAAGAAAATCTCAAACCAACCAGCTGGGATTCCACCCTACTAACTTTATCTTAATCTACTAAGCATTCCACTGCATCAAAGGGGCTATAAAAATACCTAAGAGTCCTACTATTACAAACAAAACATAGAAATTACCTTTGAGGGATGGATGCCAACATATGCTGTAGCGCCGCTGGCCTTTTCCCTCTGGATCCTCTCAATGTATACCACAAACTTCTTTCGGTACACCTGGACTACTTTGCCAACCTGCTGGCCCTTGTAATGACCTCGTACAACCTGAAAAAGTGTAAATATGGTGGTTTATTTATCAAAAAATTATTAGAGAATTATTAGAAAATTGATTAAGGTCATATTATATTCAAAATTTGACATATACTAACTGATCAATATCTACACAGAATGTTAAGAATACTTTTTAATTTATTTATTATTATTACATCGAGCAAGTCTGCTGCTCTGAAGTTGGATTTATTAAGCATTATTTGTTAATTGCCTCGTTGGTTTAGTGGTTAGCCTATCTGGCTTCAATCACGAGGTCCTGGGTTCGAATCCTGGGTCGGGTCACGGAATAATTCTGAGTTTTTCAATTTTCTATGAAATTCTCAGTACATTCCAAGCCCGGAGTCGGGAAGTGGGTGGTGTTACACCCCCGTGCCTCAGAGAGCACGTTAAGCCGTCGGTCCCGGTCACTGTCATCAACATCTGATGGTGATTGTTAATACATGAAACATTATCACCCAAAGCCCGCCAAACCGCATTGGAGCAGCGTGGTGGGTGTACGCTCCATATCCCCTCTCCTATAAGGAGGGAGGCCTGGCCCTGTAGTGGGCCTTTAATGGGCTGATAACGATGATGATGATTTGTTAATTTCAATAAATCAACAAAAAACAATATTCAATGATAAGACAAGCCTATAGTGTTAAGTCTCAGTGCTTCATACAGCATGTTATGCTGTCAGTTCCAATCATTATCATCATTTTAATAGTAATTGTCACAAATTCAAATATTAAACCATTCTCTACAAAAAAAGATCTTGGAGGCAGGCGGCAATGCTTTCTACTGCACACAAGATAGGATAACTATGATTGTAAATTATAAAAGTAAAACAGCTGAGTGTCCAGCTCTCTCGGCAGACAATGCAGTCTAAACTGGTGGTAGTCACTACTCTCTGGCAGACTTGACTTTTTAAAAGTGCTTGTACAAATACTTGACATAAATGCCTTTGAATTGCTACCCTAAGTGCGCCAATCCACATGCTTGGGCTGTCTATCTATATCCCTTGATTGATTTATTTTTCTGCCCACTTCATCTAATCTATTATTAATTAAATACCTGAGTTGGCATGGTCTTTTCGTTGTGGAACTTAATTACTGTTATTTATTAACCCTCGCCATTTTTTAATACAGTGAGGCATGTCACAATGATTGGAAGCTCCTAAACTTAAGCTAACACATCATCAAGTGAAATTATTATACTGGAGTAAAAGCCTACTGTTTTCAACTCACTTATAAATACATTGTTTATGTTTTTTTATAATAAAGCATAGATATAATCAGCTAGCATGGTCAAATAAAACTGACTTGTTAGGCAAAACAATCAGAGCCAATTTTTGAACCATGGTGCAGAAAAGTGGCCACCTTACAGTAGCACGAGAGAAAACCTCCCGCGCTTCCGCCCAGCGACCACTAACATCTGCAGTCTGTGAATGGTTTGTTTTCATCATTATGTTTTGCACTGGCTTTACACTAAATAGAACATTAGGTTATGTTTTGATTACTTGAGTTTTATATACAAATACTTTACAGAATTATTGTGATTACCTGTACTTCATCATCTTTGCGGATGGGCATAGATTTAACGTTGAATTTCTGTCTCAATTCTTTAGAAAGTGGCGAGGACATCAACACTCTTCTGATGTGAGAAGGTGCACTAAAGTGACGCTTCCTGTTTTTCCTCCTTGAGGACGTTACCAGCTTATTGTACTTCATTCTGGCACTCTCCGCTGAAATCCAAAAGACCACGTTTTATTACACTACTCCAAAAAAACATTAGGTTATTCTTCTGTGCGTGCTAAACGTCAAGTTGCCGCGGCCAATATCTTCTCTATAAAAACTGAGCAACCGGGAAATATACATTGTTACGAAACACTAAATATTTAAAGATATTATTAGAAACTTTATATGATCACAATATGCAACACTATCGAAGATATTTTCGGATTAATTCAACCTACCCGAAACGACACGGCAAAGAATCAAATTAAAAAAGAATGACAGATTAAAAAAATGGCGACATGTCAGCTTGACAGTGTTGCCATTTCGGAAACTCTACAAATAGCAGTAACAGCTGTCTATAGAACCATAGATGTCGATTAAAGAACATGTACACTTAGCTTTATACTTCCAAGACATTGTTATAAAAACAGGAGATTTGAGCTTGAGGAGAAGACTTTGAATTTGTTTTGATGGTTTCGATCACGTTTCGGATTTTTTGTGTGCGATTAAATATTAATGAAATGTTGACGATATAATACAACTCAAATAAGACCTATCTACTTGCCTATGATTTCATTATACACGGAAGTTTTATTGTATACTTTTCAGCTAACATTAAAATTATGTATGCGAATTTCATTCAATTATCTTATAAAACCACATAGGTATTATAAATCTGTTTATGTATACCTTTGGAAGTAATAAAATGTAATCATGAATCTATGGGTAGATTTAATATAAAAATACAATATAAAAGTACAAACAAGCTTAGCTTTTACTTATAATAGACTATCAGTCGCCCGCGACTTAGTCCGCGTAAAAACCTCTTAGGTACTCTTTTAATTTTAAAGACAGACTTTCATATAAAGTGTGCTCTTTTCCCGCTACCCCTTAATTTTTTTATAGTTTCCCGTTTACAATATATATTTATGGCAAGCTGATGTGTATAGCTAGTATTAAATAGTCTATTTCAGTTTTGAGTCTAGCTTTCATAATAAAAAAAAATAATTTATAACCCGAAATATTTTTTCAAACTTTTTCGTATATTATATACAACACAACAAATTTTTTCGTATATTAAATAAATATGGTCTGCCATGCCAAATAAATTGAAAGAAAAGATCAAAGATCGAATTCTCAAGGAATATCTGTACCAAAATTTTGACCCCTATTCAGAACTATAACAAAACACGCAGGTGGTCAACTTAATTTAGACAACATAGCAGCAGTGTTATGTTTTTTAGAAATTTTGTAATATCTCCGAAACTATATAACTAATTAACATACTGTAAAGGTAATTAACATACTGTAATTTTCTTAAGGATCAAAGTTTAGTTAGGCAGAGCAAAAATATGTACATACAGCATCGCTTCGAATTATTTTAGGAATTTTTGGCTTAGTTTATATTAAGTAAAAATTTAAAGAACTGATTAGTTATTTCCTGCAAAAAACGAATTTTGTTTGGTTCCAGTTTACATGGTATGGAATGTTTTATTATTAAAATATATAAAAAAATTATATCAAATTAAAACTTTTTATGCTACTAACCGATTTTGGTTTTTGTTTGCAAAATCCTTCATCCAGGCTTTGACTTTGTCGCTTAGTTCTTTTCATTAAAATCAAAGTTGACCAAATGTAGTTTCATTTAAGTAACTTAACGTAACGTAAGTGTCCCCTAAAAACTCTGCTTGGTGTCGTCGGAGTTCTTTGATTTTTCTAGCTCCATTTCGCTTATAACTCGATTTCGTTCAATTCGGGTTTTTGTTTTTATTGAACAATATGGTCAATTATTCAACGACAAAGATTCTTGGAGGCAATCGGCTTTTCTTTCTACACATAAGACTTTCTACACCGAAATTGTATCAATGATTTTAAAAGAACAACTTTCATGTCAGCTCTTCACAGCAGGATACGAACCGTTGGTAGAGGTACTACGTACTGTCAGTTTCAAAACTGCTCGAAAACAGCTTTACTTGAAACGTTACTTGAAATATATGATTTTGATTTTTAAATTTTATGGCTGTGATATTGTCTACCGTTGTGCCATGAACTTGTGGGCTACTCTTTCCCACGTCATACTATTTTAATTTATTATTTAAGTAACCTATCATAAATTTATAATATAGGTATGGATAATTTTGTTACTATACTTTCTTATATATTATTATTATGTTTGATTGATCATATGATTATATTGAATTAA
The DNA here is from genome assembly GCA_034621355.1 of Mycalesis mineus. Classification (NCBI taxonomy): domain Eukaryota; kingdom Metazoa; phylum Arthropoda; class Insecta; order Lepidoptera; family Nymphalidae; genus Mycalesis; species Mycalesis mineus. Next base: position 16,558,703 of record CM067893.1, read on the forward strand.
TATCATCGTTGAAAAGTATCTGCGCAATTATTTCTATTATTTGACTAATATTTAATATATTAGCGCGCGGCACTAGTGTGCGTGTATCATACTAAACTCGACGCACACAAGCTAACAAGACATGACGTGATGCCGCCGCCGGCGCGCGCGCGGCGCAGTCAGTCCGTCTGTTTGTAGCGTACCTTGCGCGGGTTTTACATATACCTACAAAATAATTGCGTAGTGCCTAATTTCTATCGTTCATATATCTGTTGTATCTTATGTGTAATTTGTTCTTGTGTAACAATAAACTCTTTTCCGTGTTACTGTCACCTATCAGTTACTTCTCTACTCCTACCGACTTCTAAACTTTAACTTAGTGTTTCTTATCAATATCTATTTAAAACATCCGCTATAAACCGAAAGAAAACAAACGAATCATTTTTGAAAAACTGACATTTTTGATGAGATATAAGGACGGAGATAATACTCGTCCACCTTCGCATATCGCTCCTTTGTTTACATTTATTCTTTCAATACGAAATCAGCGAGCAGAATATAACCCTAGCGCACGTCCCTACATGAGTTAGAGTTCCTTAAAACTGGGTTAAATTAAATACCTAACAAAATTTGCAAAAAAATGTGTGCGTCTCGGTATGCCCGACAGAGTGATAACTTAAATACGCCTAGCACTGTAGGTTTGTTAGATTGAGGAGCCTTCCTACCGCTGCCGTAGGCGTGAGGTAAAGAGACATCAGATATACTGGCTGTAAAGCGTTACGTAACGAAGCGGTTTAACCTCCCATAAGAAGTTATCACTTCAATAAGTTCGATTTCCAACAGGGCGGATTGAGATTTTTTGAATTTCTCTAGTGTGTCTAGTGTAAGATTTTACCGCGTCGATATCGAAGACAGTAAAGGCAAATTTTATATGGAATTGGAGTAGCGCCATCTAGTTATAGCGAGAGTAAACGCTTTTTTTTCTATATAATTTGACGTTACGAGTGAGTACGATTTTACGCAGTCGATCGGTGAAAAACTCGCACTTGCCCCACAAGTCTGGCTGGTGGAAGGCAACGGGCGTGGCTAGATAGCACCCTGCCGACAAAGACGTTCCGGTCGCGTAAAAACCGAAAGGAGTGTGGATTTCGTCCTACTCCTAACAAGTTAGCCCGCCACCATCTAAGATTACATCTTCATTTCAGGGCTATCTTGTCCTTACTAATATTAAAAACGCGAATGTTTGCGTGTATGAATGTTAATCGTTCACGCAAATACTGAATGGATTTTGATGAAACTTTACAATAACGACATTATATCTCTAAATTCCCACGGGGACGAGAACTATACGGGTGGAACCGCGGGCGTCCTCTAGTAATAAATAAATAAAAAAAGAGTTCAGAGAATCATATCTACTACTGGAGAGGTAAATAGGCGTGGCTACGTCGCTCGGCATCTTAACATCATTTCCGAGAATCGGAAGTCGCGCAGAAATGAATGAAATGCAGATATTGCTAAATAGGAAGCAATGGATTGTTTTGGGTTTCTAGTTTCTACTGAGAAATGATCTATTTTCGTCTCTTCTCAAATTCGGAGTACTTTGATATCTTAACCAACTTAACCGACCGTATTCCTACTTTCTGTACATTGCTTCTTTAGCTTTGGTGTCGGATGCATGAAAAGATATGTATGTTTTACACTCGATTGAAGAAATTCTTTCACCCTAAGGAGTTCGAACAGTTGAAGAATATTTATATTGCCTTTACTTTTTTTAAAGAAAGGCACATCTGCAGACGAGGACTCGCAGCTACAGAAACATTTGTTGGTATGAATTTCTGTAAAATACGTCATCGTTCCTATACATATTCGTATATAGTAGGTAGCTGTTTTTTAGGATGTGTATAGTTTGGGTCTCATACTTCGCGATAGCACGAATATGTTCGTTATTACTATGTGCATGGCCGAAAATTCACAAATACTTCGGGACGAAAGAAATAGGCACGTTGCGGGCCAAGACATCGGACTTCGCGACTATTTTCGCGAAAAGCGATAAGTGATTCTGTGACCTCTGGAATGAACCCTATTCTTATAGGTTACTTTATTCTTGTATAAATACTCTTATATAAATGAAAGTCTCCGATTCATAATGATACCAGTTGATAGTAATTCATAATGACACACAACAGTAATAAATAACAATGAAGAAGGAAGCTGGCAGCGCCAAGTTGTTTACCGCCGGTGGTTCGGCGGAGCGACCCTGTGACCTCTGGGCCCAACCCGGCGAATGCGTGGCCGAAAGCATTGTAGAGGTCTCTAGCGTTCCCGAACGCACGTCCGAGTCTGCGCAATCCATACACGTCGCCCGGGCCTGCCAGTGAATGGAGCGCCCGCGGAGAGTTCGCACGCAACTCTCTCGCGCCACGAAGCCTGATGTGAGTGACGTGCAGTGATCAGTGAGTGATGGGACTCGAGTGACCGGAGAGATGGCCGCGCGCTCTCCCGAGCCGGACGAGTACCGACCATGTGCGGAGTCATAGGTGAGTCTCAAGGTCACTCCGCCACGAGCCGCTGACACCCTAAGGGCTGGATGCGGTCCGACTGTCGGGACCGTTTCGGGCGTTGGGCCCTCGCCGTGTATGGGAATTGTCAGATTTGTGGCGCGATCTATTCCGCAATTTGTTTGTCAGTGAAAGTGTGTGCGGTTTAGTCATGATCGTGGTATTTGACAAATATTTGTCATGTATGTTATTGCTCGATATACGTATATGTATCCAAGGGACACTAATTAACTTAAACTGTCACCTGTTTAGGCATGAGCTCAAACGTACGACTAATCAGAAAATATTAGTTAACGTAAGAATAAATGCTGCAATAATGAAATATATTTGACAAGTTTTCGCGGAAAATAACAAAATATTTTTTTTTCTATTCAACGTTCAATGTTTTTGGCGCTAATCTAGTTGAATTAATTGTAACATCTAGAATTTGTGTTTTTACGATCAAATACACGAGTCTATTCAATAACCGACTTGGCTTAATCACCTTGAAATTAAAGACAAGGCCTCCAAGAATGAATAAATTTCGCTATTTCATCTATTAATCCGTCCAATACAAAATTTTTCGGTCAAAGGGATTGGGGTTTATTATACTTACCATTAATGACGTATGTTGAATCATTATATTATTGTGTTCAGAATTCATTTTGTAAGTATACTTAGTGATCGAACATGGAGCTCCTAGGAATAATAAACTTTACATGTCACAGAACATTAACGTAAGTGTGAACATTATTATAATATAGAAGATCACTTCTTAGTAGAATAAGTGTTGCTAACACAAGTAAATTAGGAAATCCTTTAAAAGTTTAAGTTGGCTGAAATATTGACCATGTTGCAAACTGAGAAAAAATTTAAATAAGAAATACCGGCGTCAGGGATACGAAAGAGCTTTGGCTATTTATTAAAAAGACTTCTTTTTTTATTCGATTGGCAGTACAGTTTCGTTTAGTAATCAAATAAAAAAGAGGTTTAATTTAAAAGCGCCCTATTGAAATAGAAAGCTTTTGTTATATTACTTATTTACGAACTAGAAAATACGTTGCAAAAACTGTTCGCAATAAAATATAAAATGCTCTTTTCGAAAATATTTTTAAAATTCATAACAGAGATAGGTTAAATTTTTCAATTTTATTTTTGATCAATCCACTATGTCAAATTCTATTAGGTATACTAAAAACGATGTTCTCGATGACTCATTGATTGATATAAAACTTTGATTGATTTTTACTTTAACGGCGTTTCCTAGAACCCAGAAAGTGCTTTGCTATATTTCGTTCCTTAAACTTGGATGGCACCAACTTCATAGATATGCTTAAGTAAATTAAAGAAAGTAAATGATGTAATTATTATTTACTTTTTAATGCGTTTTGAAGTCGGTTCAAATTTTTTTTTTAATTTTTTTTCATTACAAGTTAGCTGTTGACTGCCATCACACCTGATGGTAAATGTTTATGCAATCGAAGATGGAAGCTAACTTCTTACGGTTTCTACACGACATCGTACCGAAACGGTATATCGCAGTGCGGTACGTCTTTGTCGGTAGGACTAACAACAGTCGAAGCGTTCCACTAGCCAGACTAGGACCAATTAAGTAAATCTTAATCCGCCCCGCCGGGAATCGAACCCAGGACCTTCGTCTTATAATACTACTGCGTCACGGAAGCTGTCGAAAATGGTAAATAAAGGAAGGATTTTTGATTTTCAGTTCATATATGCTTAGAGTAATGCACTACCCTCGCATTGGTGTAGCGTGGTGGGTCTCCACTCCATATATACATACTCCTAAGACTCTAAGACATAATTTTGTGTATTATGTCAAACAATGATTACGAAAAATGGGAGTTATGCAATTTAAATGAATTTTTGTTGACAAAAAACCTAAATCCACTTCCAACAGAAGCTCTTAATAAAATAGAAAAAAAAAACAAGCCGGAGATTAAAATTGAAACCCACGGATGCGCGATTGCAGCCCAACTTTGTTCTAACTCAACAAGCGGGGCTAATTAAAAGCTAAGCCAACAAGATACCAAGTTTTCTGATTAAAATAACTTTTAGCATTTTACATCTTTCGCTAATTCCGTGTAACAAGGCCCTAATTAACTTCATTTGGGACTAAATTTTTAGTCTTTACTATGATATTTTGGTGGTAGAGACATAGCTTCCTGACAGTTCTGGGAAGTACTGCCACCATGCTTCTATCGTACTACTATTATATAGGTTTGTTATTTCTTTACGACTAAACGGCTGGAGCGATTTTAATAAATTTTGGTATGGAGTTAGCTGACTTGTACTTTTTATCCCGATTTTTTTAAGGGAACGGGAAGTACGCGGGTGAAAACGCGGGCGTGCTCTAGTCTAGAAATAAGCTGTATTGTTTTGTTCTTATGTAAGTCATATTGTGTTAAAAAGTATTTATTAAGTAGATATTTTCACTCTTTTATGAAATTTTCAGTATATTTCAAGCCCGGAGTTGTGGAGTTCGTGCTGTTATACCCGTGCCTCAGAGAGCACGTTAAGCGGTTGGTCGTCACTATCATCAACATCAAATAGTGATTAATGTAACATTATCATCCTAATCCCGCCATCCCGCAATGGAGCAGCGTGGTAGGTCTACGCTCCATATCCCCTGTCCTGTAAGCAGAATACTTACTCTCCTATAAGGAAGGAGGCCTAGCAATGTAGTTGGCTGATAATAGGCTGATAATTATGAAATAGATATTGTTATACAATTAATGACTTCTATAATGACAATGATGCTTGGATATTGGATTAGCTGTTCATACAGGAAGTAAAATCAATTCTAAATGAAAAATGAAAAATGACAAATCCAAATTTATGAAAAGAGCAACTGTTGACTTGTTAGGTCTTCACACTAGATTCTGCTTTTTAGGATTAGGATGAAAATCTACACCCCTTTCGGGTTCTACACGACATCGTACCGGAACGCTAAATCGCTTGGCGGTACGTCTTTGTCGGTAGGGTGGTAACTAACCACGGCGAAAGCCACCCACTAGCCAGACTAAGACAAATTAAGAAAAATCTCAATCAGCCCCGCCGGGAATCGAACCCAGGACCTCCGTCTTATAAATCCACCGCGTATACCACTGCGCCACGGAGGTCGTCAAAACCTATTTTGATACAGGGACTGGCCTCTTTTCTTATAAAATATGGGAGATTTCCAACTTTGGACTGATTCGAAGTTTTTCATAGGCCGACCCAGGACTCGAATTTAGGACCTTACGATCTGTAACTGGGCTGACCAACTAGGTATTTGTGTCAGTTTTGCTTTATAAAAATGTTACTTTTTTACATAAAGTTGCTATTTTCAAGTTTAGCATTGTTAGGTAAGAAGTTTTGTATGAATTGCTCAACAATGTCTTTAGGATGAACGCGAGAATACCGCGTATTTCTCAGAACTTAATATTTCCCTTTTGAGATGCGAGTATTTGAAAATAAAACCGCTCGAGAATATTGTCTTTTCCTTTGGAAAAAACCAGATAAGTGCTTTGATTGCGTGAACGAAATCTGAATCGTAGATATTCCACGCATTCTTTTTTTAGAACTAAATGTGCCATGTCCAGGCAGGGCATGGCCAGGACAGGGCAAGGCGTTTCTCCTTATAGAAGAGGGGATATGGAGCGTAGACCCACCACGCTGCTCCAAAGAGGGTTAGTGAGGGGCTTATTAGGATGATAATTACATATTTTATTAACGATCACTATCAGATGTTGATAGTAGTGACCACGACTGACAGCTTAACGCTCTCTGAGGCATGGGGCTGTAACACCACCAACTTTCCGAGTCCGGGCCTGAAATGTACTGAAAATTTCATAACATAAAGAAATACTCAGAATTATTCCGTGACCCGACCTAGAATTCGAACCTATGATAACGTGATCAAAGCCAAATCGGCTAACCACGAGACCAAAAAGGCCTATGCTATAACACACTGTAAGTCTCTATGCCATGATATGATATTTTATCCAGATTCGTACAAATTCACACAAACATTCATTTGTTTTCTAAGATTTTTTCCATTTGTCAGCCGGGCGGGGATTGAATCCATAGTCTCGATTTTGAATCTGGCTAAGGAGCCAGAAGAAGAGAGACCTATTAAGGTTAAGCAATTTTAATGGGTCTGTTTTCTTCTGTACCCAAGATACGACTCAGCTGTTGTTGCTTGAAATTAATGTTACAAATTTTCCACCATTCATTCATTCTAAGCTGAGTTTGTAGCTGGCTCTTTTCTGCAGAATTCCTTCGTAATCGTTGGTATAGCCTCTGAAGTTACACTAACATACTTGATTTTAAATAACAAAAGTTTGGAAGCCACCCCAGGAGTAGAATCCAGGATCTCGTAATACGAAGCCGCAAAGGTTAAAAATTGAAGCAACAAAGCAGTTATGTAGCACCTAAGTTATTTATTCAGATCGCCGATAAGAATTTGTTATTGAAATGTGAGATACGCCTTCTAAAGGCATATTTTATAAGCGAATCTCGTTTGAAATGTAGGTCACGGAGAGATCGAATTCTATATGCCAGCTTTGGGTTCGCGCCATTTTATTTGAAACTGTGATATACCTATTATTGTCGTATATTGTACATTCAAGCCGCAAAATACAGGGCTCATCCTCTCACTTTACTCTTCTTATTTAGGAAGATATGGAGCTAAAACTCATCACACTGTTGGAATGCGGGATGGCGTGCTTAGAGTGATGTTTGAGTTGCAACAGAGTTGCAAATTTATTTTTCTAATCATTTAAAGTATTTTAGTATTCAGATTTTTATGCGGTTTTTACTGGTAGGATTTTAAGCGAAGTCTGAAGCGACATAATATGTTAATTTAAAATATATTATACAAGCTTTGTCTGAAGAAGTGTAAGAGAACGGTGTGGTGTAAGAGAAGATGTAATGATGTAGAGAGAAAGGATGAAAGAAGATTAACAAAAGAGATTTATGAGGCGAGAGTGAATTGAAATGTTGAAAGATGACCAACTTTTATGAAAGTATTAATAAAAGTGGAAGAAACTAAGGAAGTATGCAAGAACCGTGGCCAATGGAAGGATGTAGTCTCTGCCATCCCCTATGGGAACAAGGTGTGTTATGCATGTATGTAAGATTTGATTAAATATGAATTTTGAGATAATTTTGAACAGCACAATCGCGTGACTTGTATAGACAATGGAAGACCACCAGTCCTAGATTTGTAAAATAAGCAAGGGTTTTTTATTATCATCATTTTACAATATGACTAGCTGACCTGGCAAACGTTGTTTGGCATTAAAAATTTAAAAAAAAATTTAGATGAAAATTAGATTGTAGCCGATTCTCAGACCTGCTGAATACCCATACAAAATTTGGTAAAAATCAGTAAAGCCGTTTCGGAGGAGAACGGTAACTAACATTGTGACAGGGAAATTTTATATATTAGATAAATAGTTACATGGTCATATAGGGTAGTTTAAAAATGCCAGCAGATTTGCATAAGGCAACAGAAGAGCACTAGGTAACTATTTGCAGTTTGCACCTTGTTATAACTTTGAACTAACTAATAGCTAAGTTACGTTCAAAGCGAGCTTAGCTGCAAATGTGTCCCTGAAGAGTTACACCTTAATAACCTTGTTACATTACGTGATAACTTTTGAAGTTTACCCTGCATTGACCTTGAAACTACTCTTACTGTATGTCTATATTTTTTCTCTATTCTTACTCGAAAATGATGTAATTTTTTCGTTCCGCAGTCGAACTAAAATAACAGCATCGAACAAAAATTGTGAAGCTGATGGGATTCGAATTTACGTCTTTGGGTATCGTGGCCATAGTGTTTTACCACTGAACTACCTGTACCGCCAGTTCCGAAATTAGAGACTACATAGGTGATTCAATAAAAAAATACAATATATTAAAAATTGATTAGTTAAAAAAAATTGCTGATTTTTTTTCTAAATCTTGGAATGAGCAACAAAAAATTCGAACGCTGAGGGATTCTGAATCATATACTGAGTTTATGTTTTCGTTATTATGCCTCTTACACTCGGCTTATATATGTGTAGTAATTATGAGTCAATTATGGTTCAAAGATACCGGTTCCATGTATAATCTTTGACAGATAAAGTAACATAGTTAACAATATTGTATTTTCCCTTACACGTGAGAATCAAGCAACCAAATCAATTGAGTGAAGGCTTTTGAGTGAAACGTGCTTTGGTAATATACACCAAACACATTTGATCGATTTTCGCGGAAATTTAATCAAGTTCTTAATTAAAATAGATATACGCTAATGGAAGTAAATTATATAATAATATTTTAAGAATAATCTTTACTATAACTTTCAAAATTGTATTTCCGCCATATGGTATGATTGTTAATGGTGGGCTTTTTCTTACATTTGTAGTACAGTTTGTATTGCTTAACAATTATTTATAAACAATCAAAATTAGTAGTAGGTACTTATTAGAGCTCTTTCTATTGATTATAAGAATAGAAGCCGGTCTTGTAGGCTTTAATTTAGTCTGGTGAAAGGAGATCTTATATGGACGTAAGCACGCAGTGTTGTAGAAAATGAACCGCCCATTTACCGACCATTTGTCCGTTAGCCCGTGAATCGTTTTGTTGGTTTTATTATTTTTTAAACATACCATCCACACATCCGGCCGCCTCGCTCGCTACCGGTGTACTAATTTTAAAAATTACTAAACGAAAGGAGTTTACCCTCTTTTTGTGAGGGTATTTTTGTATTCTATTTTACCAAAAGGACTGTATTTTGTATTGTTTTTACATCGTAGGAGGGGCTGGCTTGGGTTTTCCAATTTAATATTATTTGTTATCCTTACCAATGCTACAAAAACGAAAGTTTGTATTTATTTATAAAAGCGAAGTATATGTATATATAGATCGATGTTTGTTACACGCAAAGGTCGTCAAAGAATGGTTCCATCGTTCCCGTAGGAATTTCGCGATAAAATGTAGCCCATATGTTATTCTGATGTGTAAACTATATTATTGTGAAGTTTCATCAAAAACCATTCAGTAGTTTTGCGTAAAGAAGTACCAAATATACATACTCACAAACTTTCGTATAAGAGTAGTATGATAACCTCTCTTGTACAGTTGGTAATAGTTTTCAACAAAGAAGTCTCCTTGGGTCACTTTAGGATTTTATAATTTTATATCGATCCAGGTTTAGTCTTGTAAAAAGCCGTGACTTCCGTATTTCACCCTTTTTTTTATCGACTACAAGTTGGCCCTTGACTGCTATCACACTTAATGTTAAGATGGAAGCGGACTGACTTGTTAGGAGTAGGATGAAATCCACACCCCTTTCGGTTTCTACACAACATTGTACCGGAATGCTAAATCGCTTGGTGGTACGTCTTTGTCGGTAGGGTGGTAACTAGCCACGGCGAAAATCTCCCACCAGCCAGACCAAGACAAATAAAGAAAAATCTCAATCTGCCCTGCCGGGAATCGAACCCAGGACCTCCGTCTCATAAATTCACCGCGCATAGCACAGCGCCACGGTGGCCGTCATACTACGTCTGACCTAGCGTCAAAGACATACTACCAAGCGATTTAGTGTAACTCTTAGACCGTATAAAATCCAACAGAGATATGGAAACATCAGAATAAAATCAAAAACAAAACAAATTAACTCGGTGTAAAGGAAATGTGATGCGATTCCAAATGGGCATTACTAAGCATTTAACCACTATTTCCAACAAAGACGTACCGCCAAGCGTTATAGTGTTCCGGTACGATGTCGTGTAGAAACCGATGTGTGGATTTCATCCTACTCGTAACAAGTTAGCCTGCTTTCATCTTAGATTGCATCATCACTTACCATCAGGTGTGATTGTAGCTACGGGCTAACTTGTAAGAAATAAAAATAATCTTCAGATAAGATTAAATAAGATACCAGTTAGTTCTGAAACATTCTTCTAGATTACAAAGTAAGATTTTTTGCTTACGACTATATAAAAGCTGAACAAACAAAACTGGAATTAGTTACGGGTACATAAAATACCTTCTTATTTACATAGGTTTATATAAAAATTAACATATTAGCAGGGCAGGAGGGCGAAACTACCCGACGCATAAATATTAAAAGAGTCATAAAACTTTCATGCGCCCATTTCAAAGGTGGGAACAGACAGAGCGGGTAAATATGTTTTACGAGTCGCCAACTATCGGCTCTCCCAACTGGGTTTTATGGGATCAAAGCGGAATATGGATTTATTGATGCATTCGTGAAAATGGACGATGGGAAGGACTAGGTGAGGCTGTATAGTTGTTATGTAAGCGAATTTATGCTTGTGTGAAGTTGACAAATTCAACGACCTCTGTCTGTCGGACGGCCGTGGCGCAGATGGATTTATTGGTCGTGGGTTCGATTCCCGGTGTAGCCGATTAAGATTTTAGTTAGTTGAGGTCTGGCTGGTAGCAAGCTTCGGCTGTGGCTAGTTACCACTCTGTTGCCAAACACATTTCGCCAAAAAAATTCTATTGAAGTACGATGTATAAAGTATAAACTAAAAAGAGTGGATTTAGACTAGATTATCACTTATCACCAGATGTAATTGTTGTTGCAACATATAGTTTTTAGTTGTAGACAACTGAATCGATGCGATCGAAGTCGATTTATATGGCTTTTGAAATCGGAACTGTTCCTTACGTTTGCTTCTTGCATTCCGAACGTATACAAACTATTTAACAAATTCACAATAATTAAGATGAAAGCACTCCCGGCGCCACCGAAAAGGCGCTTCATGGAAAATTCAAGATGTCCTGCGAAGACCGCATTTAATTCCCGACGAAGTAGCCAGACAATAAAACGGTAGCTCATCTACATATTTACAAATCCCTGCCGAGTTGCGAGATTAATTCAATAATGTAAATATTTATATGACAGAGTGGAGTGGAGTGCCTGTACTTTATGGTCTCGTTAGCCAAGTGGTTAGCCGGTGGCTTCGGGTCACAAGGTCCATGTTTCAAGTCCTGAGTTGGGCTATGATCATTAGATTTTCGTTTTCGATGAGTTATGCTGAGATGGTTTGGTCATGAAGAAGAATGAATGAAAGGACGGCCTCCGTGGCACAGTGGTATGCGCGGTGGATTTATACGACGGAGGTCCTGGGTTCGATTCCCGGCGGGGCAGATTGAGATTTTTCTTAATTTGTCTTGGTCTGGCTGGTGGGAGGCTGGTTACCACCTTACCGACAAAGACGTACCGCCAAGCGATTTAGCGTTCAGGTACGATTTCGTGTAGAAACAAAAGGAGTGTGGATTTCATCCTACTCCTAACAGGCTAGCCCGCTTCCAGATTGCATCATCACTTAACATCAGGTGTGATAGCAGTCAAGGGCCAACTTGTAGTGAATGGAAATATTGGAAGGGGAAGACCAAGGCGAACGTTCCTGATTCAAAATCTAAGACATTTTAATTAACGGCTAAAAATAACCTAAATCGGAGTATTTGTATGAAAAGTTTAATAAAATTGGAAGAAGTGTGAGATATGCAAGGACAGTGGCAAGTAGTAGGGCGTGCCTGCCTGCCTACCCCTATGGGAATAAGTCATGATGTATGTATGTTTTTTATAGGTCGTTCCCGATTTCATTATCCCTGCCCCCGACTAGTATTGGTGCAGCATCGTGAGTCTGAACTAAAAAGCTTTTTCCTTAAAGGTGCAAGGTGTGGTCGATTAAAAGACTCATACTAATGATGACTAAAAAATTTCTTACCATGTCTTTAATTGGTAACTCGCCGCAGGTAAAACTAATCATATAACCAGCCTAAATTAAATTAAGAAAATATTCCCAAATTGATATAAGCTAGAAATCAAAGAACCCGAGCCTTCCCTGAATATAACAAGATAATAATAACACTATGCATCATCTGAAATACAGACCAACATCAGACTCCATTATAAGATATATTCATGTTTGAGTCGTTTATTAAAAGTGAAGCAGATTTTCATCTACCCTCCTAATGCATTCTTTTCAAGAACATGACAAGTATTAAGTAGCCCGGCGGGACATTGTTCGGCTCAGTCTGCAAATAGACGTCGTGGGCGTTAGGTGTACGAAGTCATTCTATGAACTCGCCGCGAAATAGTGTGTAAATACCGTAGCCTCTTCTGAATACGGTTTAATATTATCTGAATGGGCTTAGAATTCTTTGTGGAGACGTGGTGAACTAAACCTTCAAACAGTAGCTACTGCTTGAAGGTGGGTTTAAGGTCGCTGTATTTTTATTACAAGGTTTATTTACGAATAACTTGCCCTCTATGTGTAGGTCAAATTTCTTTCGAATGGTATCGAACCTACGCTTACTTATGGCACTAACTTCATAGATATGCTTAAGTAAATTAAAGCAACTAAATGATACCATTATTTTTTGCTTTTTAATGCAATTTGAACTCGGTTTAATTTCTACTAAATTTTTAAATTTTTATTATTAGTGCAAAGTATCAACCCAGCTAAAAACGCAGAAATGCAATCGTGCCACTATTTTCACGGTGGCATGAGTTATACCTATATCTGTACCTATAGTACTTGAAAGAAATGAGTTTGAATATGAATTTGTACTATACTTTAATGGGCAATGCGCTGCGACCCGGCCTGTCACTAAACTGCTTAGTACGCATTTTGCGCTGCGACATAGCCCGCCCCGACAATATGCACGTGTATCGCTCCATATCCCAATCGGGCTAAAAAATAAATCGCATTTTAAATATTTATATACGTTTCATATTAATATACTATGTTAACATAAAACATGATATTTAATGGTATATGGATTGATGAATCAATTGATTGCATGGAATTGTATGGATATTATGCGAGTTAATTTAGCGATATCATCCATCACAGTAATCCTTTACATGACACTTTGATATCATTATATGATAGTATGTATGAAATTGGACTGTTTTGATTACCACGCAACTTTTGGTAACGTCATCGTTGCATCGTTGTCCAGCCGCATGCTTCATTGCATCCAAGGCCGTGGGTTCGATTTCCACGTTTACAATGTTTGTGTGATGAGCATGGATGTTTTCCAGTGCTAGGGTGTTGACGAGTATATTAGGTATACATTTTTAATATTTCTCATTTATTTTTATTTCCATTTTTTATCATATCTTACATCTTGTGGGCAAGGGGAATTGCAGTGTAAACCCACCATGTTACTCAACGACGGTAGGGTGAGTTAGTGTTATAATGTTTTGCTTTATAGCCGGTCTCTATCATATGTTAAATGATGATAATCATGATTATCGGCTTAGCATGCTTGATATTGATTTTATTTTATTCTACAAGTTAGCCTTTGACGACAACGTTAGAAGCTACCCACGTTAAAAGTCTCCCATCAGCCAGACCTGAAACAATTAAGAAAATCTTAATTAGTCCAGGACGGGATCAAACCCAGGACCGTCTTATAATTCCTCGGCGCATACCTTGGCTACAAAGGCATTGCAAACCATTTTATTTTTATGTGAGGTATTCCTTCAAAAATAAGTATTGTAATTTATACCTATAGGTAAAACTAACAAGTATAACTAAAGGGATTTTGAAGACAAAAGACAAGGGATTAAAGGGGCATAGAGAATTTAATTTATAATCTACTTTCTTTCTCGATATTCCCATGGAATCTGAATATGCGCAGGAAAGCCGCGGGGCGCACATAGCTAATTACATAAGTATAAAATTAAACGAGATTAATCAAATAGCTTCTGGAAAAATTTCATCAGGACATGGAAACCATCGGGGAAATGTTCCATTCTTCCCATTAAATATTATACAACCTTTATAAAACTGTACCACCGATATCAAAGGAGATGCCTTTGTGATGTATCGAGATGAGATTACGGAATTGGCTATCTTATGATGTGGGAAGCAGAGTCTAAAATGCAATGGCTTGTGGTTAGCTTTTTTTATTACGTCGTTAAAACTTCATTTTAGCATGTTTTTACTCCTATCTCCGAGTTTATCGCGCCATGCACGCTACGTGACTCCTATATGCTTCTGCAACCTTGGCAACGGCTTAAAATTCGTTTAACAACTTTAATTGTAACTAGCGGACGCCCGCGACTTCGTCTTTTTTGATTTTTTATTAATTACATTACAAGTTAGCCGTTGACTGCAATCACATCTGATGGTAAGCGATGATGATGATGATGATGAAGGCAAAATTGTTTAGATTAGCGTAGGTATGCTCTTTCATATTCAAGACAAAAAACATTGGTTGTGTCTTGACGGCCGAGTGGCGCAGTAGGTAGTGACCCTGCTTCTGCGTCCTAGGCTGTGGATTCGATACCCACATCTGGAAAATGTTTGTGTGATGAGCATGTTTCATCTTTTCCAGTGTCTGGGTGTTAATCTATATATCATAAGTATTTATGTATAATGTATATAAAAATATTCATCAGTTTTCATAGCACCCATAACACAAGCTACTTACGAGTACGCTTACTTTGGGGCTATATAGCGATGTGTGTAATTGTCCTATATTATTTATATTATTTATTTATTTGTCTGTAATTTTATCGACAACCATACTCTTCCAACCGAAACCCGACAGTAAAAGTAAATATGGCGGACGAGCTTAAGTCTAAATAAACCGATAAAGACATACCGTCAAGCGTGTAGAAAACAAAAAGTGGTGGATATTATCCTACAAGTTTGCCCGTTTTCATCTTAGATTGCATCATCACTTATCATTCGGTGGTATTCAATTACAACACCTTTATACGATCACCATAGTTGGATAAAAATAATCTCTATTAATCGTACCGTATAGACGGGCATATGTTAATCACCTGCTATTTTCCCCTTCAGTACTGATATATCTCAGCTATATATAGAGCGACCTATCGGCCTGTACGCGCCGGTACGCGCCGGTACGCTCAGGTGGGTGAGACATCGGGTTAGCCTGATTAAAGTGACGTAAGCTGGTGTATTTTAAAATTAAAGGGGTGACTCGCCCTCTTCAAATGGGACACGGTTGAAGAATTTCAGTACGCATTATAATTATCTATTATTTTTTTTTTCATATATAGGTCAGTCAGTTTTAACGGCTCACTACAAGGCCTTCTTCCTTGTAGAAGAGCTTAACCCACCTTGCTGCTCCAATACGGGTTGGTGGGCTTAGGATGATAATGTTTCATATCTTGACGATAACTATCAGATGTTGATGGTAGTTAACAGGACCGTAAGCTTAACGTGCTCTCCGAGGCACATTCTTTCTTAAAAAAAATAGTTTTTGGAATGTTACATATTACTATTTGGCACGCGGGCGAAGTCGCGGGTTTTTCATACTATTTAAAATAACTCAAAAGAAAGTATTAAACGAACGATATTCGCTCCTCAATTGCTCTCAAATGCATCATTTTCTAGAGTAAAACACTTTATGCAAAAATAAACTCTAAGTTCTTAAGCAATGAGTATGTTTTAGCATTTAAAGGGAATAAGATGAACAAGTCTGTTTTCCCTGAATCTTGTTTCTTTAAAATCTCCATAAAGTTAATTTAAAATGAACAATTTCGAACACAGCCGTGGCGAATGGTTTAAATGTAAATTAAGAACTTCCCGACTGTCCTGTTTTGGTTTAATCTCTTTTTACATACTGAATATGTTTTTATGAATTATATTTAAAAGTGCTGCCAAGTATGCCTTTCTTGTTGACATACCCCATGACTCTCGCCTCGGTCGATTCAGCTCATGAGCCTGATTTTTCCAGTCAAGAATTACTGTCCTACCGAAGTAAGACAGGCAGGGCTCTATTGGCCCTTTTAATTAATAGAGCATGACGTTGAAATACCAATATTTTGTTTAAATATCGCTTGATTATTAGTAATCAGATATAGGAGGCCCCCATCATTCAGTCAGTCCATTGCACTCAGTGGGTAAAACGGGCCTGGGTGCCCAAATAAAAAGTGCAGGCTTGTGTTATAATATAACCTGCTTAGACCTATATAAGGTTATAAAATAAACAACCACGCATATCTTCTACCTGATACCTAACGAGTTTGGTCTCTAAGATTATATCATATCATTATCATTGTAATACAAATACGAGCACATAGACCAAATAATAATACACTTACTCGTACGAACATATACATATTGAGACTTATAATGACTGAAATCGTTGCTACAAACGACGCTACGATTTTCAAGATGGCGTAGCAATTATAGTACGTTGTACGTAGCTGCCTACGTGTGCAGTGGCAGGATAAACTACTCGCGTGTAGCGATGCAATGTCCTGGGTCGGGCGGTGCCTTGCACGACATTTGCGACATATATATACACCACAGATACATATAGGTTTGTGAGTGAACGGCCTTAGTTTCAAGATGCCACAGGAAGTCTTGCATGAAATTTCGTTTGGGATCATCAAGTATGACTTACATTTATGTAATTCATCAGGATCAGTGGTATCATTTAAACAAAAATACTCACACTCACTCACTCATAATCATTATTATTAGCCTATTGAAGGCTCTCTACAAATCCAGTTCTCCTATGTTTGTTTATTCATTACAAGTTAGCCCTTCACTGCAATCACACCTGATGATAAGGGATGCTGCAATCTAAGTTGGAAGAGGGCTAGTTTGTTAGGAGTTGGGTGAAATCACACCCTTTTTCAGTTTCCAAATGAAATCGTACCAGTGCTAAATTGCTTGGCCATACGTCTTTGTCTCTAAGTTTTCCCTCCTTGGAGGAGAGGGAATATGATGCTTCGACCCATAATGCTGCCATTGCATATTGGCGGGATTTAAGTGTTTAATTTAGGAACGATCACTATCAGTGTGAACGTTCATGATTAAGACTTGGACTTCTCCGAGGCACGAGCTTGTAATACTTCCAGACTCCGGGTTTTAAATTTTACTGACTGAGAAGAAAGAATAGCTCAGAATTCGAACCCAGAGCTCTTTTGATGCAACCACTAGAGCAACGGAGACAGTCTCATAGTTGTACGTTGGTAAATAGCGACACCGCCTATTCATTAACTGAGATGTCATGTACATTTAAGTTAATGAATCAATAGTGGATTATTGTAAGCCTGTAATTAGTACGAGTAGGTGGGCGGTGTCACATGTGCGGCGGGAGGCGTGCGGACATGATTACATTATCAACAACTTTAATATAGAATCCCACTCAGCAACTACTAAACATAGAAAATTTCATGAATTTTATAAAGAAAATAGGTTTTTGATGCCTTGAAGTTTAATAACTGTTTTATTTCAGTAGATCATTGCCGGAAAGTTGCCAGTCTGTCGGTTTTCTACAGAATATATTTTGGAGAGTGTGCTCAGGAACTTTTCGACATAGTTCCCCCCCTCACTTTTCTACCATAGAATTGCTAGTAGTCTGCACCCACAGGTAGTCGATTCGAACTGCAAAATTATGGAATATCCTTCCAGCTATCGTTTTCCCTCCCACCTACAATATTGGTATCTTCAAGTCAAGAGTGAGTTTACACCTTCTAGGCAAGCGCGTTGCACCGTAAGCTGCATCTTCGCTTACTAAAAATAATAAAAACTTGTGTGTAGTTTGTCACGTTGGCCAGATTGCATGGCCGTCAATTGTCATCTGTCACCTAATGTAGGTGACAGATGACAATTGACGGTTGGAAATAGATTGGGAACTTGGTATTGCGGCGGTTAAATTACAATCGTATTTAGGTAGGTTGAGAGATACAACTACACGAACAGTGATAGTGAGTGTTGATATCATAATATCCTTAAATCAGCACCGTGGGTCGCAAGCCTTTGGCAATGCTAAGTACAAGTCTCTCTTCCACGCGATAGATCTGGCACTCGTTCCGTAGAATGCTAATACATTCGATTAGCCATCTGATAAAGTCGCCCATGTGCGATATATTTATACGTTTCAAGGTAATTGACGGACTAGGCTGATGGTTTATCTGGTGGCAATAGGAGGACCATGCCTATAAACAGAGTAACACTCCACAGGGCAGGTAAAGAACATGTTACATGAAGCGCTAATCTGTGTCTACTTGAAGCGTAGGTGTGCTAAAATAATATAGCTAAAAACTGTCTCAGCCACGTGAACTCTCAAAATGCTTATATGCAAATGCTTACATGTTTGTATGAAATTATATCGGCTTAATATATCACCACCTGACCAGAGTGGCCAGTACCAATTACCCCGAAGTCCGCGAGTACTAATTAACCCGCAATTGATTGATTGGGGACTGTCATGTAGAGCCGTGTAATTGTCATGGAGGTAATCAAATGGTCGATTAATTGATACCGGCGTTAATAGACCTGCCTTGGGTTGATTAACCATCATCTTCTGGTTATCACTGTGCCGAAAATAGTTTATAAATACGTCTTAATTAACGAGAAGATGCTTTTGGGCATTTTGAAATAATTCAAGTATGTATAATTTTTATTTGAAGTATGCCTGCGCCAGCAAATAGTTCTCTTTATAGTTTGTTCTGGGCTCCAACCAAGTCGCGTTTAGAACCCTCGTAGCTTAAATTTGAAAGGACACTGACTATTTTTCATACATCGCTGGGCCCAAAATTTGATAAACCGTTACAATGTCCAAATAAGTGTCATTCGGTAAATAATAATATCAGTTATAAACATGTTTAATTTTAGTTTAATTGACAATTGCATAATCAAGATATCAGCACAAATGCACGAGTTAGGTTATTTAGGTTATTTGACATATATGTACGACTTTGCAATTATTAATCTATTTTTATAGTCAAAATCTGACGACTAATTGAGTTTCAATACGTTTTCATTATATTATAATCTCAGAATAGAGATATAATGATAATTTATTTGCCAAATTGAATTGACTCAATTAAATTCTTCTTTATGGCTATTCTTAATTGCATTGATGACATAATATTGATAATGGAATGATTATTCACAGACTATCTTTATAGTTGGGAAACACAGAGTACATTGTAAAATGCACGACATCGAAAAATATTTTTTTATAGTTTGCAATTGTGAATTCTAATTATTTTTGGTGATTTTGATTTATAAAAAAATAAAGAATTTTGAAGATACATTTTATTGTTGTAACGTGTTGGGCCCAAAATGGTCAGTCTCCTTTCGAGCCTTAAATAATTATTATAATTACTTTTACTTTATCGAAAAATTGACGATTCAAAATAATCAAAAATATTTCGTTGAATAAAGATATTTTGCATTTGGCTTTGACCGAAAAATGCTTTTGTACATTGCAGGTCGTGCTTGGATTTTTAATAGAATCTCGTAACGCAGAGTTTTAGTTCTGATCTATCAACCAGTGGAACATCCTCAATACCTTATGTAAGACATGGCTTTTTGGAATAAAACTCCTAAAACAAAAATACACCTATGGGAGCATTATTGCAAGATCACCCCACATAGCTTCCCATAGTTTATTCTGTAACGATATCCGGGATAGGGTCAGTCCAAGGGGATAGAGAACATATCGCTGCCGTTACCAATAATAATACACTTAGGATCTTTGGCACTTCCTCCTACAATCACATTACGTCTGATCCGTACAATGAAGTTACATCGACAAATCAATTGGAGGTTTTTATTCTCCAGAAGTTTCACCTTGAATATAATCACAACTGATGACCCGCTTCCATCTTTGATTACATCATCACTTACTATAATATGTGTTTTAATGCCATGTTCTCTACGTAATTTGACGTTAATATTACACATCAATTGTAGATGTCAAATTGTACGATTAGGTTACAAAATCACCCCCAGATTTCATAAAAAGATATAAGATAAGATTAAAACACATGTCCCATTACCTCTTCAATCCTGTGCTACATTCCCCGGGGAGGTGTCCCTCCCCTGTTGATGACAATTTTTCACGAGACACTCGTAAACTGAGTTCACACGGATATCAGTGCTTGAGTGAGACAGGTTATTGACATGTTGTATATAGCATTTATAGATAGATATTATAGTGCTGCTTTTTTATTGCTATTAAATCGGACAAACGAGCATGCAGGTCACCTGATGTTAAATGATTACTACCGCCCATGTAGGATTGCACCAGAGTCATTGTTATTGCGTGGCCGACCTTTGAGGAATTAATTTATTTGCCTCTTAAATACCTCCTTGTTAAAATTGGCAGGAAAATAGCGCAGCAGGTAGTTGATTTCGTAGTATACAAGTGCTATATAAAATGTTAATTTATTGGAGTCTCTTGCAATCAAAGAAGGGTTGTGTTTAACCTGGCTGAGTTTATGGTGGGTGTAGTCCATGTGACGTGACGTAATATGAGTATTACCACCTCTGTGACGTAGCAGTTTGCGCGGTAGATTTGTTGATGTAGGCCCTGGGTTCGATTCCCGGTTCAGGTGTGGCTGGCGGGAGGCTCAAGCTGAGGCTAGTTACCACCCTACTGACATAGACGTACCGCCAAGCGATTTAGCGTTCCGGTATGATGATATATAGAAATCGAAAGGCGGATTTCATCCTACTCGTAACAAGTTGGTCCGCTTTCATCTTAGATTGCATCATCATTTACCAGCCGATGTGATTGCAATCAAGGGCTAAGTTGTAATGCATACAATAATAATAATATTGCAAATGTATAAGGCCACAGAGCAAGCAACGTAGCGCTCCTAGTATAAGCTAGCTCTGTGAAGCTATATCTTTTGATTAAAAGCAGAGAAAACTCAATACCACGGGAAATCAGAAGCACTTCCTTAAAACGTTGAGCGTTATAAACAGTGAGATAGAAGACATACGCGGCTGCAGGTCCGGAGGGAATTCATACTGTTGCTCCGACCGTACTCGACGCGTATTGGAAAATTGAATTCTTTGTCCGCCCGAGGTGCTACTGACTTCGCTGAGATAAAAGCTATGTACTATCTGAAGCTATTATAGAAATAATCTAGAAATGGTATACTGCTCCCTACTTCCCATTACATTTTTTTAGATTTTATTTATTACTAGTTAGCCCTCGTTTTTTGACGCACGTCACGTAACAAATGTCAAAGGACATGTTTCTATTTGTTGCTAAAACTTGATAATGTTACATTGTGCAAAAGGACTAATTGTAAATAATTTATTATACTGACATTTTCGAGCATTTTACAATGTTTTTAACTCTAGTGTAAAAATGTTTTTTTTTTTTTGCTTTTTAGGTACTACTAAAACTGAGTAAGTAAAAAAAAGTCCTTAAGTACTCCAACAATCATTAAAGGCGTTTTAGACCCATTATGATTATTACAAGAAGAAACTTCGGCATAAAATGTGGCCTATGTTGTAGTCTTATATGTAATCTATATTATTCTGAAGTTTCATGAAAATCTATTCAGCAGTTTGCGTGATAGTGTAACAAACATACACACTCACCTCACAAACTTACAATAGTTGTATGATAAAAGTATACAAAAATAATGTAAAACCTACAATGTATTGAACATTGTAGGTTTAAGATTATTGCGATTTGCGGTAGATTGATGCGGCAGCCGGATGCCGCTTTCACATATATTTTAGTCACGCTTGATACGTGTAAGTATGAGTTTTACGTTCTCTGTAACAATATAGTACGTTGTAATCTATAAATAACTCCAGAACACACGTTAACACAGTGTGAAATGTATATGAATGATTGAATGAATAAAGGGAGGAAATAATCCTTTTTAACCGCCATTTTTATTTCCCGTCAGCAGCTGAGGCGGGAAACGGATCCAATTTTCCAATACGACGTGGCTCTCTCTGTAAAAGGGGCAACGTGAATTCCTTCGGACATTTTCGCTACATGTCAACCCTTTTAACACTGTATAGGTATTTTATAAGCAAGTAGCACATTTGTTATAGCGTCTATAACTCAAGAACTGCTGTGTGTGTGTGTTTGCGTGTGCGTGTGTATGTTTGGTGAAAATCCGTTCAAAATGGCTACCGCTACAACATGGCGGATTAGGGACATATTTTTCCTAACTCCTTTAAACTGGATATCGAATGAAATGGGTTTAACGATTACATTACACGATGAATAGTTTAAAATCCAAGATGGCCGCCAAGAAAAAATGGTATAGAATTTTGTCGGGTTTTTTTTTAATTTTCAATTGAATCTTGTATATTGTTTGCTATAACAATCACTATGATTATGAAAATGAATATTATTTACAATATTCATCAAATGCCCATTTCTATCTCTGCGTAAAAATACACGCGTAATATTACACTGGTAATAGAAATATAAACAAGTATAGAGTTCCTGCGCGCGTTTTAATTAAAACCCTCAATCAATTCCGCCATTATGATGTGTTTTGCAATTTTACGGTCACTTGCTAAGCGCCGCGACCCCGCCCTTGTCAGGGTTTATTACTGGGGCTATATGGTCTGAGAGCTGGTAGACAGGTTATGGTGGGTACTTGAGGCAAGCAGAAAAATAACTCTGATAAATATTCAATTTAAAGTGAAGTAAAAAATAATTCTGTAGGTATAACCATCAGAATATTTTTTCAAAGTAAAGAACAACACTACTATTTAGAAATAAAGGTATTAATTTAGCCCCTCAGACAGATTGTTTCGTTGGTTTAGTGTTCAGCCTATGTGACTTTGACCATGAGGTCTCGGTTTCGGATTGGTGAAAAAAAATGGTTCAGCTCGTAGAATAATTCTGAGCTTTAGCAAAGCTTTAATTAGCATTTTTCTATGAAAAAAAATACGTTAAAAGCCCCGGTATTGGGAAGGCAGTGGTGTTCCCCATGCTTTGAAGAGCTAATCCAGGTATTAACATCAACATTTGATAGTGATCATTGAAGAAATAAACGTTATCACTCTACGGAGCAGCGTAGTAGGTTTCAGCTCTACATCGTATCTCCTACAAGGAGGGAGGCCTGGTTCAGACATACCTCTTTAATAGGCTAAGAATGATAATGATGAACTTAGTACCATCACTTTCCAACCAGGTCTTTACTTCTTTGTTAGGGTATTATCGCATAGTTTCATGACAAACTTTGCCTCAAATAATTCCTTTTCATAAATGTGTACCGTCTCCCAGTTACTAGGGCAATATTACAGGCCTTCAGGATAATATTGTGGCTATGGAATTTTCCTTGGCAGGGGCCGTTTCATTGTCTTTTTAATGTTATTTAGATATGGAAATATGGCGCCCTCGATTCAATAATAAAGCTCATAAAATGACTAAGCGATGTAATTGTTTCTCGTTATTGTTGTTTTTGTGAGTATATTGAAACTTGATTTATTATTAACAGCATATTTTAATGCTTTACTATATGATTGTGTTTATTTTCTCTTCAAAAGAGTATTTGGAATTTATTCTAAAATTCGTTTAGGTATTTTAAGAATAAATTGACTCATTATTGTTCGGCGGCCAAAACCCACTCCTAACCAATCAAATCTTTTCAAATTACGCGCGTCGCGTTTCAACTGGTCACTGTGAACTTTACCTTGTAATTTTAAAGGATTTGTTTGGTTGGGGAGCGGGGTTATGCCGGCGAACATTGATGATTCACTGCATTCTTACCGCGAACGAACTACAATGACTGTTCAGTTGTCAAATTCATCTATTTGTAATGTCTCTACAACCAGTTCACACTACAAGGCAGGTTCTGCTGAGAGGAGCCAGTAACTCAACAGTTGCTCTTCACAGTTTTAATCCTTGTTTGGTGGGATAAATTTTGGACTAGGCCTGGCGACAGACAGGCAGACAGACCGTCGTCGTCGTCTACAGACTATTCCGAGCCTCGACATCGAACTGAGGTGAATTCGAAACTTCGACGCCGTGGTGCACGTGTTAAGACTGCTCGCACCGATCGTCGCGTTCCAAATGGGCTTCGACGTCGACCACAGTGAGCATATTTTTGCCGGATTCTTTTAGGCTGGCTTCGGCCTTAGAGGCGTTCAGGCATAATCCCGCGGATGGTAGCTGCGCACCATCGGCCGCTCGGCCGAGTGCATGAACCAAATGTCCGAAACTGCGGTTCCTCTCGTACTGAGCAGTATTACTATCGCAACGACGCAGCCATCAGTAGGATGAAACTAACCTGTCTCACAGAGTTTTAGCAATTGTGTTCCGTGTTAACCATGCATGTGCGGAAAACTAAAAAAATCTCCTACTGCTAAGGGTCACTGGTAGAGATGTCTTAAAGAGATGTGTTTCTTTGTCTAATTTTGTCTCAATAAATATAAAACATCAAAATAAATTAAAAAAATAATAATCTGAACTTTACTGTATGCAGATTTAAGAATGTCCAAGACATAGTGACTGATGACTTTGCGAGTTAAATTAATATTATTTATAGTTTACTTTCCACGTGTGCTGTATAAACGAGTTAATTTTGATGAAATTGTCCTGCCTCTGGGGAAATCTGTTTTGTATTGATTGACATCAGACTCATTACTTGTGGTTGAGTTTAAACGATGAACTAGTATTATTATTTATTTATTCAATTATTTTTGACAAGGTGTCAGGGGGATATTTATGTAGGTCATTGAAATGCAGCCGCAAAAATATGGTTAACAGCGTCATCAACCTATATTAATGATTTAGAAGCTTAGGCCCAAAACGCTGAGTATTTTATATGAACATTACAGACTCATTTTAATATGGAGCTTAGGCCCACCACGCTGCTCCAATGTGGGTTGGAGGGCTTAGGATGATTATGTTTACTCTGTACTCCAGTTTATCTAGCAGGTATACCCACTGACCATCCTTGACTAAAAATCATTATGATCATTAACCATTATCAGCTTATTAAGAGCCTACCAAAAGACCATTCCACCCACCTTATAGGAGAGAAAGAAAGAAAGAAAATTATTATTTATTTGTTCAGATTAACAGCATAAAAAAAATTAAAATAAACAAATTGAAGAAAAACTGAAGGTTCACAATAATTACTTTCGTGATTTGGTAATAAAAACAACCGGAAAATGAAATTAGAAAGAAAGAAAGGAAAACAATTTGATTTGATACACACACAAACGTAAAATAAGAAAGTGTGTCATATCAAAATGAACAACATTCAGCATATGCTGCCAGTGGTTAATCCGACGGCGTAGCGCTGGTCTTCCGTGGAGCAATTGTTAAAGCGGACGAAATAATAAAATGAAGTAAGTTATAATAAGATTAAATATATAATAAGATTTAATGCTATTGATAGAAGTGTATTTAAATAGTAAAATATCTGATGAAAGCCGTAGAGAAAAAGTATGAAAATACTTCGACCAACATCTTAAGAAACTTTCAATTCGCTGTTGGATCATGGGTCGATATCAGAAGGTGGTAGTTTTTAAGATAACGCATATTGTGACGATGTTCCTCACTCTGGAGTCATGACCATCGGTTGCTTGGGCCCTCAAAGTGGAGAAGCACATTTTTTTTTATAAATTTTTAATAGTGTTTTTATATGTTTTTGTACAACATTAAAAAATGTTAATAAAAATAGATGAAAGACAAAATAATATTTAAATATGAATATGCACAAGGAAAGAAGTGTTTTTGATAAAAATCACAACTGTTAAGCTGCCCACCCACGCGGCAATGCTCGGGATCACCACACACCCCCGCGGTTGCTGACAGGCGATAAATTACTCTGAGCATTAACCTCAGGATTGAACTTTGTTCTTTTACTATTTTTCGTCCTACAACTTTAAGTGGGCGTGTTTATTTTGTATCCATTACGCGAATTTTAATTGATTCTTTAGTAATTACAAATTCTCACATATAACTTACTACATTACTATCTCTGTCACTACATATTATAAAAAAAAATTCCCCCGCTAAGTCTGTCTGTTTGCGATAAACTTGTACTAAAATACTACTGAATGGATTCTTGCGGTTTTTACTAATAGATCGAGTGATTGCTGAGAAAATATATAATTTGTTAAGGTTGTCTATCAATTGGCTCTTATATGACGACAATAGTGGGAAAGGTCGCGCGCATAGGAACTTTGAATGAAAATCTTGCCTAATCTCTTTAAGATATAACAACACAATGTACGGAAGGATTGTTTCTCTTTTTAACCGACGAAAAAAAACGGAAGAGGTTCTCAATTCGACACGTATATTTTTTTTTATGTATGACCACGCATAACTTTTTACAGAGTTGTCCGATTTTGATAATTATTTTTTTATTAGAAAGGGCACACTTCCAAGGTGGTCCCATTGTCATAATGTGTGGATCTGGTGATGATATCCTGGGGAAATTGAAGGAACTCTTCAAATTTTAGAGGCACGCTTACAGCGATTTCGGTTTTTGTCTCGGTATCGGTAGCTTTTTGACTATTAGTGTCGTATAATATACTATAAGAGTATAGTACGAGTACGTTACGTGGCGATAAATCACTAAAAAGTAAGAAATAAAAAATTTTAACAAAAAATAGAACCAACTCAAAACGCACTAAAAAGTAAAAAATAACCGTGTCATTTAGTTGCTTTAATTTACTTAAGCATATCTAGGAGTCGGTGCCAGCCAAGGTTTCTACTCTAAGGACGTTACCTAGAACCCACAAACTGCTTTATTACGTAAAATAAATCTTCCTTAAACTTGGCTGGCACCGACTTCATAGATATGCTTAAGTAAATTAAAGCACGACCTTTGACGACCTCCATGGCGCAGTGGTATGCGCGGTGGATTTATAAGGCGGAGGTCCTGGGTTCGATTCCCGGCGGGGCAAATTGAGATTTTTCTTAATTTGTCTTGGTCTGGCTGGTGGGAGGCTTTCGCCGTGGCTAGTTACCACCCTACCGACAAAGACGTATCGCCAAGCGATTTAGCGTTCCGGTACGATGTCGTTTAGAAACCGAAAGGGGTGTGGATTTCATCCTACTCGATAAAAAAAAAAAAGCAACTAAATGACACAGTTATTTTTTACTATTTAGTGCGTTTTGAGTCGGTTCTATTTTTTGTTAAAAATTTTTAGATTATAAAATAGTCTTCAGGGTTTCATCTTCAAATCCTTCTTTTCTTATCATGATACCACCGTCAGACTATTTCCTTACCAAAAAAGAGAACCATAATAATCGGTTCATAAACGACAAAGTTATACGTAAAAAAATTACTTATGGTCGAATTGAGAAACTCCTTTTTTTGAAGTTAGCTTTCACCGAATCCGCTGCTTTTTCTATTTGAGATATGGCAAAACAATGTATTGAAAAATTGTTTCTCTTCATTATGACTACAACAAGATACCCAATAGTTTGTATCTATCCTTTAAGAATAACATGCTATACCTATTATTTCTCTTAAAAATAGGATCGCGTACAATGTATTTTGGTTTTTTTTCGCATTTGTTGCTATTTTGTTCGCAGGTGAGGACGCGAGTTAGAAGGAGCAATTATGAATATTTTTTGAAAACTGATTTGAATGAGCGCTCTTGTTTCGTAAGTTAGATGATAATGCAAGCTGAGAGGATCTCAAACAAACACGTGAACTTCAATATTAACTCGTCAAGTGCATCACAGTGCACGCTTTGACCTACTTACACTTACAGTGGGTGTGCGGTTCCTACTGTACTGAACTAACCGTTGAAGTTTGAAGTTTTATATTGCGTTAGTTTAGGGTAAAATTACCATCAGTTTATGATCATGATATTATACAAAATAACAAAGAGAAGATTTAAATTATACTGAGTTTACAATAATCGATGTTAGAATATTCGAGAGTCATCTGTCACAGTTAATTAATTTCGCTGAACCATAAAGAACGGCCACTGATACAGAATATATAAAACATTACAGTTACGTTTCATTCAAAATTATAGATTACATACCACCACTAACACCTAATGGTAAGTGACCTAAGATGGAAGCGAGCGAACCTAAGAGCGAAATTATTAGGAGAACGATGATATCAATATCCCTTTTGGGTGTCTTAACATGCCCGAATGTTGAATCGCCATTGCTTCTCACCAGTCTGAAGCAATTAAGTCTCAATCGTACCAGCCGGGTATCGAACTCAGGTCCTCCGGTAATAAGTCCACCGCACATATTGCTAAGCTATTGAGACCGATGAGCTGACAAACATTCAGTTTTTATAAACCATATCACCGTTGTAACAAATAGTGACGCTATCAATTCGTCCTCAGGCCATAACTCAGTCAGTAATAAAACGGCCGGTCTCCCTCAGCTATCAATAACAGACACCGTTGAAGCGTAAACAGATCGAATGACGTTTTGTAGAGCGAGGGCGAAGATGTGGCACACGATTTATTCGTCTGCCATACACCACGCATGACTAGAAGACAGTATGTATGGTTGCAAAAATTAAAGGTATTTAAGTTGTAACATCTGTCCCGATAGTTCAGTGAGTAGCCTATGACCTGGGTTCGATTTCTGGTTGGTCTACAATTTTTTTTCCTCGAAAAACACTGATAAATGCATCAATAACATCAGACATTCTAAGATTCAAACATTATCACCCTAAGCCTGCAAAGCTGCAATTTAATAGTGTGGTGGGTACAGTCTCCGTATCCCCTCTTCTATAGAATGAGATACCTGGTTCAGTAAGCCGTTAAAATATGCGGATAGTTATTAACCTATTTAAACAGCGATTGTTTACTTCTACGCAACTGTAGGTGTATTACACCGCCCGCCTACGTAAATACTATAATT
This sequence comes from Mycalesis mineus, assembly GCA_034621355.1. Taxonomy (NCBI): domain Eukaryota; kingdom Metazoa; phylum Arthropoda; class Insecta; order Lepidoptera; family Nymphalidae; genus Mycalesis; species Mycalesis mineus. Next base: position 16,587,832 of record CM067893.1, read on the forward strand.
TATGGCGGTATCCTTTATTCACTCATTTACGGGGCAATAAAGTTAGTAGTCGACTTGTTACCATATTGCGTGCTTTTCCTACTGTGAACAAGCGTGGGCTGAAACGAGTACGTGGTTCATTGTCAGCCTATTAACGGCCTAGGGACAGGCCTCCCTCCTTATAGGAGAGGGGACATGGAGCGTAGATCCACCACGCTGCTCCAATGCGGGTTGGCGGGTTTAGGGTGATAATGTTTCATTTATTAACGATCACTATCAGATATTGATGATAGTGACCGGGACTATCGGCTTAGCGTAAGGCACGAGGGCGTAACACCACCAACTTCCCAACTCCGAGCTTGGAATGTATTGCAAATTTCATTTTTTTTTAATGGGTGAATTACTCTCTTCGATCAAATGATCTCGGAATTCTCTCCCCATAACTCCTCGGTCAGCACGGTACCGCTTTGCATTACTTCGTGCTGGTCTCGCTGTTATTATTTCTCCCGCACTTTCTTTTCTTCTTCTTCCTTTTTTTCTCTCCGGACCATTATATTTTTGCGTATCTGCCATTCATCCTCATTCTTTAGCATGGAATGAACCAGATTTTGCGCATATATATCTTCCACTCCCTGAGCTTCAGCTCTGATGTCTGCACATCCTGGGCATTCAAAGAGAGCATGCCTCGGGCTGTCAAGCAAAAGTCAGAGCTATTCAGTGACCCGTCCTAGGATTCGAAACCAGGACTTCGTGATAGAAGCTACATAGGCTAACCGCAGGACCAACGAGGCATTTTCTTATATAAAAGTCGTTATTCTAGCTTAAATCATGACTCTCCTTGGTTTTTAAAAATGTTTAATTTTAACTTTTCTGACAGTCTATGTTAGATTTCAACCATATAGACATACGGCTTTAAGACTATAACATTGAGTGAATAAAATTGATCTCCACACTTGAGTGCTCCTGTTTGTCACGGCAGCGGGACGGTGCTCGAACTTGGCAAATACTTGCCAAACGTATTTATATAAATTATTTGTTTGTTTTGTCCCTCTAGTAAATTGTTGGAACAAAATAACTCCGCATCGGAATAACATCGCAATAGTAATCGTCATTTTGGATTACATTCGGAGTGAATTACTTTTGATATCTTTTTTGTAAAAACAGTTCATTCAGAGAGCACGTTAAGCCGTCGATCCCGGTCATTATCATCAACATCTGATAGTGATCGTTAATAACTAAAACATTATCATCGCATTGGAGCAGCGTGGTGGCGTAGACCCACCATACCTCTTTTCCTACAACAAGGGAGGCCTAGCCTTAGCCTAGTGGGTCGTTAATAGGATGATAGTGATGATATAAGAAAATAAAACGTTTGCATTGGCCAAAAACGTTATCAACTTTATGAAAAAACCGCATCGCAATGGGTCCATTAGTCTTTGACAGTACGATGCCACAGACAAACAGTCAGACGCGTTAAACTGTTTGAACTGAACTGGTAGTAGAGCTTGTGGCAGAGCTCGTCCGGCGTCTATTAGTATATATTTTAGCCAAGCAGCATTGCATTATTGAGGCACACAGGCACATAAGGCTTAAGCCTTACGGCTCAGGTTAGTGAAATGTTAATCTCTTTATAGACGATATTTGACAGTCACTTTTATCAAAATTTGATAGTGATCGTTAATAAAGGAAATAGTATCACTCTAAGCTCACCAACAGGCATTGAAGCGGCGTGGTGGGTCTACTCTCCATAACCCCTCTCCTACAAAGGGAAGCTTAGTTCTGTAGTGAGTTAATAAGCTGATTGTGATGAGAAGGTGAGAGATTGATGATGATCGAAGTTTTATTTTACGTCCGTGGTGATCAAAATTTTACTATTTCGTGTGTTTTTATTCTGCATCGTCCTGGATTTTCTTTTTTGCAAAATACTGTTGTTTACTCTCTACTTTAAAATTTAAATTTCGGAACCGCACAACGTTTAACGCACCGATGGTGCTCAGTTTAATTTATGTACCACAGGTCTTCTGCCTCGGAGGAATTGCAAATTAAAAAATATATAAAGATAAAATTTATCGAGTAAAGATAAAATTCTGAACCAATATAACTCTGTTAGTTTAGTAATAAGAGCCGAGAATTTCCCGTTAAGTCAATGAACTTTAATTAAAAGACATCTTTCCAATTATTCAGACTAACCTTTGCGTAATTTTTCGCCTTCGTCTTTCGCGTAATTAAATGCCTTGAAATTTAATTATATTGATGAAAAAGGATGAGCTAGGTAGGAGAGGATCCGATCGATTGTACAACGGTTACTTGGGTCATTTTATGTATTCCTAAATCGTTCATCTATTATGATAACGAATGAAAAATGAATTTGAAAAAAAAGCAATATATTTTTCACTTTATAGTACATGTTACTTTACAATATTGTGAGATAATTGTAACATGTATTAAAATATAATGAAAATCTGATTTAAAAAATTACAAAGGGTGATGCGAACACAAACACACACACACACACACAAAACATACAAATACACATAAATACACACTCACAGAAGAAAGTTCTTTCTACATTTGGCTTTTCGTGTTCCTCATTATGTTATTATGTACTCGTTACTTCATAATACCGGGAAAACTGCGGGTAGCACGGTGCAGTCCTTTCTCTACCTTATGATATTAAGTTACGAATGTTGCTCGGAACTTAGAACTCAGAACACTCAAACTATTTCTGTCTGTACCGTTTCTTGGTGCTGCCGCGAAAGGAAACAGAATTAGTGTTACCAGCAAGCCAAGCTTGTAGTTGCCGTTGTCAGACGTCTTGATACAAACGCAATATCCTTTTTCCGATAGCCGGCAAGTCTGTAGATTGGATCTGGATCTTTAGGCTCATCGTCTAAGGGGATTTAAATCCAAGAAGGTTAGGTAAACTGGACACGGCTAACATATTTAAAAAAGGGGCCAAGTGCAAGTCGGACTCGTGCATCGAGAGCTCCATACAAACTTGTATATAAGTAATAGTTTTTGACATGAGCAAATATTTGATATGAGTTTTAGCTTGATATCTCTACGCATTCATGAAGGAAAGTGAAGTAAATAAAAATCTACAAGTTATTCCTTTTAAGCCAAATTTCAAGAGTTGAAGATTTCAAGATTTCAAGAAACTTGCGAGTTTCGAAACATTGCGGCTGTATTTTTTGATTGTGTTGGCTTAGAATTTGATTTTTTCACAGCTCCAAGGTACACATAAGTAACACATGGAGGTATGAACTTCCATGTGTTACTGAGAAAAAGGATGTTGACAGACAAACAGATGGACGGATGGACGGTCGGATAACAAAGTATTCTATAAGGGTCTCGTTTTTTCCTTTTAACGTGCGGAGCCATAAAAATGTAAATTTTACTGCTATAACAACTAACCAACAATTTTCATGGAGTTTTTACCCTTTCCATTCATATTTGTTCAAACCAATCATATTACCCATACTATTGTTAATGTAAGTAAAATAAGATCAAACTAGAAATATAATTACTATTTTACCAAAAATAATACTGACAGTAGAACAATGTTAGTATCATTTCAAATCCAATATTGAGATCCAAAAATACAATATAGTCTTAAAGTGCTTGAGTGTATTTGAGCAGCCTGCCGTATAGAGCGCACTGGAATGCTTGCATCGCCAATATTCAATATGCATCCCTAATATCAAATTCAATATGGTCCCTGTCACTCACAATCTTTCCGAGTGCGAGAATTTAATAACGATGCATCCCCCGCAGTATCCAATAAAAGCACGTGACGATGTATTTTTAAAATGGGTTTTTCATAATTTTTTTCCGCGTCATCGACTTTTTCGTTATACTAATTGGATTTCGTCGAACTACCGTCAGTGAAGTACTAGTTTTTGCTTCGTGTTCATGTAGAATTTGTCGATCGATCTAATAGCCGACCGAGTGGTTAGTGATCCTGCTTATGCGTCCTAGGCTGTGGTTTCGATTCCCATATCTGAAAAAATGATTGTGTTTTCCAGTGTCTGGGTGATTAACTATATATTATAGTGTTTATGTAATACCCGTGTATGGTACCCATAACATAAGCTACGTTTACTTTGGGGCTATATCGCGATGTGTGTAATGTTCTATAATATTTATTATAGTGGGCCTACGCTCTATGTCCTAGCTCCTACTAGGAGGGAGGCCTGGCCCTGTAGGCCCGATTATTATAGGTTGTTGATGACAAAGTTAGTATCGTCACTTGCTTCACAAGGGACAAACTGCCATACTTTAGTTTAGCTATTCGCATCACAGATTTGGCGGATTTCACTCCAAAATTTATTCACATTAAAGGTGATGATGATGATGTTATAGCGGATAATTTTCTTAATGCCCAACGTAACAAAGACGGGCGTTGTGAGATTCATGTATCCGTCTATGTATCTCTATTTGTATGTGTCTGTGTGTATTTGTCATCGCACCTTCAGAACAAGATGCATTGTTTAGTTTGTAAGCGGACGATGTTTGTTTTTATTTTTACAAACACAGCATCTTCTGTGGTTACAAAGACAAATGCACAAGTCTCCAGTTTTGTTGATTTAATTTCAAAGTTGTCAACTGCGTCTTACGTATTTTAGTTCGTTACGAAAACACGTAGAGCTTTCTCGTAGCAGGTGTGTAGCGGTGCTACGGCGTAGTCTGCTATGCGCGGCGCATCGAGGTCGCTGCATTACCGTTTACGTGACTTACATTTTCTTCCAAGGTAATTTTTTAACGTCTTTCCACCAGAACTTTCTCCGAGATATATTCTTTCCTTTTTAGTTTAGGTTAATCTAGCTTTTGTAGTGAGTACCTAAGGTGGGTGGCATTTTAGTTCTTTTTCATATGAGTTAAATGAATAAAATTAAATTATGCTAATTAGCTTATACAAGGTGTTAGGTAAATGGTATAACACCCATAAACGTACTGATATATTTCGTTAACATAATTTTGCGTATAAAATAATTATTTATATAAAAAAAAATCTATAATAAATTATTATTTTTAAAAATGAATTGCATGACCCTAATTGCTTACATACAAACATTTGTCGAGGGCATAAGCCCGGTGGGTAACTTCCGTGTAAGTCTAGCTAGGGTTGCCACCTCAAAGTGTCAAGCTAATTCTTGAAATCCTCATATCTTCCTCAGGATTCTGCCTAGAAAGCTCATTTTTTTTCTAGGCATGTATTCTCTCTATCCAACTCACACCTGGCAGCTTAATAGGATATTTACTTAATACGTTGTAGGTAACCAGACGCTACTAAAGCAATCCTTCGATGAGTCACTTCTTCTGTACTTGTTTAACCTTCGATTCTATCGTAAAAAAGAGGACTGTATGAAAAGCGTAGCTTAACCAGTTGAAATATAAGCAGGTGGGTCTGAGTTAAATACGATAAGGATTCGATTAGGCCATCTCAAGAGAGCGGCATTTTTCTACTTCGACTTAAAGAATTTCGGACATAAAAGGTCGTGATTCTAAATTCATAACTGGTGGTGTTTTTTTAATATTAAAAATATACTACGAATTTCTTGAAAGACATTAACGCTCAGTTTATAGCCCATCCAGAACTAAACCAATTTATAAGGTTTATCAATAGTCCAATGAGACAGTTCTGTCAAGTTATTCATGCTAATTCATGTCTATCGTAGAATTTCGACATTTTAAATTGTTACCTATAAGGCGTGTTTTCTCGCATTTCCCGCGAGTCCGCGAATTTCCCAAGACCGCGGCGATCGATCTCGTTTCGACATCGCAACCCGACACCGGCGACCCAATTTCCGGGGGAGGGAATATTTTTATTCACACACGCTCCATATTTCATATTTACCAACATTTAGCTGACTAACCGGGAACTCGCAGGATTGGAAACGAAAAACACAAGTTTACGTCGCCTTTTCGGGCAAAGTTGCTTATTGACAGAAGTAGTCGATATCGTGTCCAATTCAGGCAAATTTTCTCTTTTTATATTATTTTCTATTTTAACTTTTCTCAAATATACTCTAAATAATCATTTTTGATGACATTTGCTCTCAACTTGTATTCAAATTCATATATTTCAACTAAGCTGTTTTACAAGCATTTTTCAAACGTCAAGTCAATTAGTACGTAGTGACTCTATCACCGGTAGAGTAGTATTGTTTACTAAGGTCTTTAAAAATAGTTATTAATCAGCTGATTATTTTACTGTCCCTTAATTGATATTTAATTAATTAAATTAAATTACTTAATTAATTAATTCATACTACTATTACACAGGCAAAAGTTTGTAAGTGTGTACGATTGTTACTTCTTCACGACTAAACGGCTGGAGCGATTTTAATAAAATTTGATATAAAATTAGCTGATACCCTGGATTAACACACCGTCATATTATATCTCGAAATTCCAACAAGAACGAGAACTACGCGGGTAAAATCGCGGGCGTCCTCTAGTAATTTAATAACCACATTGTTCTACAAATTGTATGGTACGTTATTTCTGTCCTATGCTCAGATACATCTCCGTCTGATTTGTTAATAAATAAATAAATAATCATTTATTTTCTCACCACAAACCAGTTACATCTCATTAAGTAGTACATTTGAATTTAGATCTATTATACATTGGGTTGTGATTCATGCTCCACCGTTCTGTATTTTTTGGCTACTATTCGTTCCGCAAGCTCTTAACTGCAGTCACATATAATGGTAAGTGATGATGCAATCTAAATAGAAGCCGATGGTTTCTACACATTGTTTCGGAACGCTAAATCGCTTATACGTGTTTGCCGGTAGGGTCAGACCAGAAAATGTCAACCAGCCAAGTAGGCATTCGAATGCAGAACCTACGCAAATCCTTTACATAGGCACTTCCTAAGACGTGATCGTGTGAATAATAATAGATAATAATAAAAAAGGTAAATCCAAACCCCACGTTAATTATTGTACAAGTAATACTAAGTTTATCAGCGAAGTAACTCGCACGTAAACGAAGCACTCCTCTGATGTGAGGCGTTTGTTTCATTTGCCGCATCGCGCTTTACTGAACCGTACTTCGTTGTACAAAAGTTATACTTCAAACATATAACTCTAATAATCATACTGCTATTACAAAGGCGTAAGTTTTTATGTATATAGTTATTCTTTCACGGAAAAACTACTGATTGGGAATATAGAATAACACTTAGGCCATATTTAACTACTCAATGGATTAGGAATACAGAATTCCCACGGGAATGAGAACTCCGCGGGCGAAAAAGAACTCAATAATTCCTGTCCTGACCTAAGGGCTCAAACTAACGACCACATGATCCGAGACCACATACGCTAACTATTGGACTACGAGGCAGTTATTACTATTGATGTAAAAATAATGTATTAAAACAGTCATGTTTGCGACGACGCGAATCACTGTAGTACGTACTACGTAAACTAACATCTTACATGAGCCACGTTAAATTGAACCGTAATCCAAAGGTATAAGAGTTATATTAATAACAGAGAGAGTGGTGCGGGATGTTCCAACGACGTTTGTTCATTAAAGAGTGTTTACTCGTCTAAATGAACAGTGAGAAACTACTGGGGTCGGGGCAAAGTTAATTAAAATCATTCGTATAATGCTGCCATTATATCGCCTGGATAACCTCGTTTTACTAAGTTGAAGTATAGTTCCCGTTAAGAACGCAGTGATTAATAATTGTTCGCCGGTCTAATCCCGCACCCTAATCAATTAAATCACGCCAGCGCTCACTGCATTCTCAACGCGAACGAACTATTCATATCATTAAAATGGAATTAATTATTTATTTATTTATAAATAGTTACTAATTGTTAGGACATGTAGATAGAATGAATGAAAGGAGACTTATAAGGCGAGAGTGAATGATAGAATGCGAACTTTCCTGGATCAATTCCTGGATGTTATAGTAAAAGGCCAGGTCAAGTTAATGTCTATTCTTTTAAACGTTTTAATTAGCATAATAGGATTACAGTAATCGCGTTGTAACGGCGTGTTAAAAAAGATTTTAAAGGTAAGAAAAAAATTAATCTTCTTATATAAAAAAGTAATTCAATTTTCGATCGCTATCCGGGTATTATTGCAATAAGAGTACGAACCTTATAATGACCTCCCTAGCGCAGTTAAAACATTGGCGGTAATACCTCAAAAAGTGAGTTTAATTCTCAGCTCGGGTTAATTTAGGATATTGTTTAAATCCGTTTCAGAACCGAGGTGTGTATAATCAATTTCAAAATCAATAAAATTTTTACGATATATGTGCTGAGTCGTCTGTCAAAGTGACACTTGCAATAAAAGATTATTAAAGCGAGGACTTATCATTTGATTAACAAATTCTCCATAACTTATTTAATTAAAATCAGGGGGATAAAGAAATTTAAAGAACCTAAGTATGGAACAGATATTATATTTTTTAAATTGACTCAGGTGTTATCTGGTGTTAGGTTACGGCCTCGGTTAGTTACTACCTTTCCAGCAAAAACGAACCCCTAATCGATATACTGTACCGATATAATGGGTATAAATTATTTGAAAGTAAAGTTCTGAAAAACTCTTCCGAGCTCGCAACCTTACGCTGCATCGTCACTTAACACCGGTACAGCCCATTTGTCAATGAATGGAAAATCTAAAGTATGTCAACGTATTCTCCTGTAGGACAGGAATTATTATGATGATGATGTTGATAATGACTCATTACGTGTAAATGTGCTGAGGTTCTACGTGAAAATAATTTTATCAACTCTCACATAATAAAACTTCAATTATGAAATTAATTCATCTCATTCCCATAGTGGTAAGCAGACTACACCCTTCCATAGGTATGTCATTTAGCATACTTCTTTAGTTTCTTCCATCTCATTAATCCTTTCATACAAGCACTCTTGACCTGGTCATATTTTATGTCTTAAATTTAGTCCAAGAACATTCGCCCATCCAACATTTCCAACTCGAACGTGTTATAAAATTGCAAAAAGGGGATATTATGATAATATCCCCTTTTTCGCAACTGTTTCACAATCGCCTAAACTCGTATACTTTTCGTCGCTGCAGGGGACATATTTTTATCGGGACTTATATTTTATCTTTATAACGATGCAATAAATAGAAGCAGATTATCGGAGGATTATATAGAGCTTTAGTACGAAACTGAGTACCTCGTGAAACTCAATGGTGTTCGAGTATGGATTTAATACGCAAAAACGACGGAGTGTTTTTCGCGACTTTTTTAATTTTTACATCGTACCGAAGCGCTAAATCGCTTGGCGGCACGTACGTCTTTGTCGTTAGCGTTGTAACTAGCCTCGGACGAGGTCTCCCACCAGCGAGACCTGTTCAGAAAATCTTCTTGGCTTTGCCGGGAATCGAACCCGAATTCTCCGTCTTATAAATTCACCGCACATACTACTGGGTCACGGCGGCGTATCTTCTCATTGAATTCTTTATAAATAAATACCTTACTCAGTTTTCTGTAAGTTTCTTTACATACATACTCTAAATCCAAACCCCACGCTAAATTGTACTTTTAAACAAATAAAAGAGACAAATATTTTAACATTTCATACATTTACCGTGCGGCTGCCGGGTCCATCGCGTGGCTAAGAGAAAAACTCCGAACAGAGCCCGAGACTTGTGACACGGGTGTAGGTTTAAAAGGGTTCCCTTAGTGACGCGCGTCAACACTCACCTTCGCTGTTCATGTTATTCTCCCTACCCAGACAAATTTGGCAAGATTCTACTAGAGCAGCTTTGGACACTTGTTCTAATATGTAGCTTGCTTCATTTCTAGTAAAGCCAAGTTCTTTTAGGTTTTTTAAACATTTGTATATGAAAACCAAAACCGCACATGACGGATATCGTAGAAGTTAGTAAACTCATCATAAGGATTTACATTTACAGATTAGATACGATCAGGCGGTAAATGAATTTTAGACATATTATTATGTTTTCGAGTAATTTTATCGATGACCTGTCTTTTCAATAACCACGTCAAGAAATGGTTTTTCATAACAATAATAACTGGTCACCTACAAATTTATTACTAAATTATAATCCAATTTTCCTAAAAAATGAAAAAGCTCAATTTTTAAATTTAAATAAAGATTTAAATTGAGCTTTTTAAAGTTATTCTTGTAATATCTCGAATAGATCACAGTAGAAATGTTTGAAAATTTCAGCTTTAACATACTTTAATACACTATCAGTTTAAACTCTATTTCTAAATTATTGTTCTTATTACTTAAAAAAATTCTATTAGCACTTTATAAAAAACCCTATATTTGTTTTTTTGTACTATTAGTGAGCGGTATTCGTTTTTTTTTCAAATATAATCTACATGATTTCCAAATCGAAAGACGCCTTTTTGTAAAATGTCCAAAAATCACTTATCACCCCGAGTACAGCGGCCGCAGCTCGGCGCGTGACCTCGCGCGGTGACCCAGTTTCCCTCACGGTGGAATGTGACTTTATTGCGAGCTTATACTTCCTACACGATACACGATAAAATGTTTATACTACATCTGTGGGAAAATACCTTTTTTCGTTACTGTCACACAAATATGCTGATGGAAAGTTTATGAACTTTGAACAAGATTTTATTAGCTTGCTTGTAATCGTAACTCCCTTTCTAATCTATTAATTTAACTATAGTCGCTTCGGCTTATGACGTCCGAGTCCTGGATGGGCTATTATTGATTTTGAGCTATCCTAAAGTGGCAATGGGCGGGGCACATAGAGCTGATGGAGGATTGGGTCCCAAGGTGACAACCTCCCACCGGAAAGCGCTGTGTTGGTCGACCTCCCAACTAGGTGCACATCAAGCGGGTGGCAGGGAACCGTTGGATGCAGTTGACTGCTCTCAAGAGGCCTATGTCCAACAGTGGACGTCTATCAGCTAATGATGATGATGATGATAATATATCATACATGTGACATTTGACGACTTCCGTGGCGCAGTGGTATGCGCGGTGGATTTATAAGACGGAGGTCTTGGGTTCGATTCCCGGCGGGGCAGATTGAGATTTTTCTTAATTTGTCTTGGTCTGGCTGGTGGGAGGCTTTTCGCCGTGGCTAGTTACCACCCTACCGACAAAGACGTACCGCCAAGCGATTTAGCGTTCTGGTACGATGTCGTGTAGAAACCGAAAGGGGTGTGGATTTTCATCCTAACAAGTTAGCCCGCTTCCGCAACGAGGCAGTTCATGAAAAGTGGAAGGACGTGGTCTCTGCCTACCTCTATGGGAACGAATATTGATGCTATGTATGTATGTATGTATACTAACAGTTCGAATTCAGTTCACCGAACCAAAAGTCGAGCTTTAAAACTGTTTAAGTAATAATAATGAAGCAAGTTTAATGAACGAATAGACGATAAACTACGAACGGGGCGATAGGATCCCTGCTTAAATATTCATCGCCACTAATGGAGTAGAAGTTGCGCTAAAAGCTGCAACTTTTCAACTTTATAACAGCGAATTATACCAACATCGTAATGGGATTTATAATACGAACTAAAATCTGTACATATATGAGTGAAATGCCACTGACTCAGCACGATATCTGTAAAATTCTGCACTGGATTGGCTTAGCTTGGTCTTTTAATCATCAATATTATCAACTTATTGACGATGAAATACAGCATATCGACATATATACAGTCGATATTACATGGACGTTCCTGATTCGAACTACGATAATATGGAATGCCCTTCCAGCTCACATTTTCCCTGCCACCTATAATGCGTGTCTTCAAGTCAAGAGTGAATAGGCACCTTCTAGGCAAGCGCGTTCCACCGTAGGCTACATTCGCTTACCATCTGCCGTGATCGTAGCCAAGTGTTAGTGTTCGTTATACAGTATAAAAAAAAGCATCAGGCCTTCCTGCTTATTGGAGAAGGGATATGAAGTGGAGACTCACCAAGCTGCTCCAGTGTGGGTTGTCGGGCTTATGATGACTATCAGGTGTTGCTCACAGTAACCGGGACTGACAGCTTAATATGCCACCAACAACCGATTGACTTCGAGCTTAGAATGATTTATTGAAAATGTGTTAGAAAACTCAGTATTATTAACCCGACCCAAGATACAGGCATATTGTGGATGTGATAAATGTGTTGTCCTTAAGATGCGGGTAACTAAAAACCGAAAAGAATGTAAATAAATTTACGCTGAGCAAGTAAATGGAGGCTTAACACTCCGTTAACAAAACAGGCCTCATTCTGTGTCGGCATTACTTGATAACGTAACGGGCCTGCCAATGTGCGCCGCTAGGAAAACGTCGAGATTAAATTTTCAATTACTGTTCGCGACATAAGAGTGGCTTATATACCTACTTTTACTTGGCGCGCTATTTGGCTTTGAACAATTTTACAAATAAACTTAAAAATATATATTTTTATTTAAGGGACAATTCACGTTTGTCACATCCATAAACTGCCTACCTTGCTGATCTAGTAGTTAGGCCTATGTAGCTTCGATTACAAGGTCGGGTCGGGTCAACTGGGTGGAACAATTTTGAGTTATTCAGTCCTCTGTGAAATATTCACTTAATTTCAAGCCAGGAAGTTGATACACCCTCGTGCCTTTGAGAGAACACTCCGGTACCCGTCCATCCCGGTCACTTTTATCAACATCTTATTCTGATCACTAATAAATGAAACCAACGCATTGTCTCAATGCGAGTTGGCGGGCTTAGGATGATAATGTTTAATTTATTAACGATCATGATCATATGTTGATGATAGTGATCGGGACTGACGACTTAGCCTGCTCTCCGAGGTACGGGGTATAATACCATCAACTTCCCGACTCCGGCCTTGGAATGTACTGCTTTTATAGAAAAATGAAAAACTGATGAATTATTTCGTGATCCAGCCCAAGAGCCGAGCCCAGAACTTCGTGATTCAAGCCACAAAGGATAGCTACTAGACCAACAAGACAGTCGAAATACACTGGTTACGTCAGAAAGGTTAACAGCTTTATTTTTAACAGATCATTATGGTCTGATATATTCGTAGTTCACCAAGGGAATTTACAAGGGCAAAGCCGCGGAGCAGAGCTACTTATTAATATTGTTCTTATATATCACTACAAAGACGAACATCAGCTAACAAATAAACACAAAAAACAGTGCACAAACAACATTAGATGTCACAATCATGTCTGCAACGATGCGGCTCACAATACAACCGCTACGCTCTCTTGACCTGCTGTGTGGCGGCGTTCAGCGATTGCGGAGCGAAACACTAGCCACCTAATAACCGACCACTCGTGACGTCAGCACCACGCAGAGTATGGTGAGCTTGTGTTCCTTTATATTTAAACTAGACGACGCCCGCGTTTCCACCTGCATAGTTCTCGTTCCCGTGGGTATAGTATTATGACTATAGCCTGTGAGTTCTTCCGCGATAAAATCAGTGATTTTTTGTTCATTCCAAGTTAGCCCTTGATTGCAATGATACGTGATGGCACGTGATGATGCAATCTAAGATGTAAGTGGGCTAACCTGTTAGGAGTAGGATGAAATCTACTCCCCTTCGGTTTCCACACAACATCGTACGGAACGCTAAATCGCTTGGCGGTACGTCTTTGTCGATACGATGGTAACTAGCCACCGCTGAAGCCAGACCTGGACCAATTTAAAAAATTTAAATAATTCCAGCTGGTAAGTCATTCCAGGACTTCCGTCTTATATATCCACTGCCTACTGAAAGAGCTGTCAATTTATCCTACTCCTACCAAAACAAAAGAAAAAACAAACGTTGAAATTCTCGTTGTATCTCATAGCTTCGTATCTCTTAACATGTTTAGCATTTAATGGAAAACCGTTAAAAGAATTTAGTGGCTTTCATTTGCTGAAAGCGACCCAGTTAACTAATACAGGTGCCATTTGTCCGAGCATCAATCCAGGCAACAAAGTTCTTCCTCACTTGCAACAAATGTAATTAAGCACATACAGCCATTAGCCGCTCCAGAGCTTGGCTCCTCGCCAGTTTTATTGTCTACCAGACACTAGCAACTTAAACGGTTTATAAGAAATATTTATTTCCTACCTAACAGTGTTTATTGCCTTTATTTCCTCTTGTTTTGATTTTTATCGCGTTTTACGACAGCTGATATTCCATTGCCAACCGGTTGATCTTGGAAGCCATAGAAAAATAAAAGTTTTGTTGGATTTTGCGCTGCCTACGCAAAAGATCGGTTGCGCCGAGTTAAATTAACCATGTTCTACCTAAGTATCTGTCGGTAGAGTGGTATTATGAACCACGGTGAGATCCAGGTTATTCTTGAGTTTATATAAAGTCTTAAATTCATTTAAGATAAGATTTAAACCAAATTAATAAGTTGGCGGCACGTTTTTCGCAGGGTGCTAGTCACTAACCATGATCGAAACCTCCTAGTAGACAGACGTGGACCAATTAAGAAAACATCAATCGGTCTAAGCCCTAGCTCTCCAGCTTCAGCACTCATCCTGTGACACTGCTCATGCCATTAAATTTTAAGGATTCGCTTGCTGCAGAAGAAAGATATCCTGGCTGTGCATTATAAGGACTGATTTAAAGACTGTTGAAGAACTATTTTGCCTAGCCAAGGACACCACCTTCCCATGGCCTTACCGACCTCTCGGTCATGCGGCCCGAATCATTAGGAGAGCAACCCGGAATCCGCACTTCTCCACGCCTTTCATCACCGGGCTGCCTTTTTGACACCTTATTGTTTATTTATATATAAATTGTTTATTTTCTTGCCCTTGCTTCTATAGTACTCTCTCCCCTTTCTAGAACATGCACGTCATATGTCCAGAGAAGACCCAACGTCCCTCGTGGCCCTGTCACTGTCACCATTGCGCTCCGAACCGTGAGCAATGAGAACTTTAAAACGCTGACCTTGAGTAATGGAGTGGCACTTAAAGAAGACGGATATCTAATAGGATGTTGTTTTGAAGAGCCACTAAATATTATTGTCAGTATACATATTGACATTTGGGCGCCAGGAGCTCCAGTAATTTACGAGTGTCCTTCATAAAGAACAACGAGCATCGATGTGAATATATCGTGTGCTCGACAAACACCATGTTTACCTACTCGCCATGATTAAACTACCTTATCCCCGAGTCTAATTAATTACGGCCAGTCAACGGCGGCTGTAAAAGTCTGGCTCGACGCCAACCTCATTGGCTTCCATAAAGGCATTAGTTTCATAAGAAATATTATGAAAGAAAGTTCTTAGTTTTATTACTTCGCCGGCTCTTTGCTCTTGTTCTTTGTGAATTATTTTTCCTTTAAAACTTCGAATGTATGCGGGAATATTGTTCAACGGATCTGTAGTTCCGCGCCTCTCAATTATAATAATAGTAGTTTGAGAAAAGAAAACTTGATGTTCAGTTTCTTGTGTGACCTTGAAATATTTAGTGCGTTCCAAATCGACGGTGGGAGATATTAAAGTGAATGAAATGGTCTGTTTTTGCTCTGTCTTAATCTTTTTATCGATTACGACTTCCGAATCATATCTTTAATAAAATTTTAAGGGTAGAATAGACTCATACATAGTATTTAAATTTGGATTTTGAAATAATATTCTGATGTCATGAATGCCGATTACTTTTTGATTACTACCGTCTCATCGCAAAAGCCGTCCTTGACAAGAAAAGACGCGGCCAGAAAAACTTGACAAACGTTCTTTTAAATTATTAATTATACCACCACACTATTATACAATAAGTATTTTACTAAAAACATGCATACTTTATAACAATAAAAAGAATAGTATAACTCGCGACCGTTCTGATATGTCATTTTTTATAACATCTAACGGTCGACAGATTTTACCTTTGTTATCATCAATATCCAATGGTAGGGTATTGTCTATGGTTACAAATTCTTGTAGAAAAATGAAAAATTGGTATTATTATTTAATAGAATACTGAGCACTTTATGGTTGCTTGGTGTGCATATACCTAATATTGGATCACAATAACGGAATATCTCAACATTTTCCTGTGATTGTTAGACTAAATGAAGCATTTTCCGCGTCTCCCGTCTAACGTACCAAACGTATAATTCCGCATTATTCCGAGCAGCGGAATTAAACGAGAGGAACGTTCGTCTCACTGAAGGAAAAGATTTATTTAAAAGATGGCTACCCCTGAGGGAAATGTTCGCGAGATTTAAAATAATTGACAGCTTTAATGTAATTTTCATTTATTATAGTGAAACATGCGTTTCGTCTAGATATTATCCTGGTTGCTACACTTAAGCATCTGGTAATTCTTACTAATACTATAAACACGAAGGTTTGATGTTGTTACCACTTCCCCACAAAAACTACTGATGATATTTGATGAATGATGCGAGCGTCCTTTAGTAATGGAATAACGTAAATATTCACGCTGAGAGAAGTTAAAAGAAATTTAATGTAAATCAAATCAAACTGTAATAAGGCTTAACTCAGATTAGAAGCGACGCGCCACGTTTCTCAATTACTAATTATGATATTCATCTCTAATTTCAAATTAATAAACTACAAACTAGTGCTGTGCTATGGAATAGAGACGTGCGTTGACATATAATTCCATTATTTTGCATAGAAAAAGCATGGGCTAAGAATGTCAGACATAAAATTTCAAGTAACATAGTTTTTTATGTTACCATTGATTTTTACTTTCATTTATTTCTGTTTAATTTTCTACAATGCTTATAAAAACACTATTAAAAATTAGTCCGCCTGCTGTGGAGCTTCTTATAATACGCGCTGTCTCGAAGAATTGTCGACCCTTGATCCAACAACTAAGCGAAAGCTTGAAAGATTGTTGGTCGAAGCTTTTCGCTATAAGACCATTGACTGAAACGACTATAGGAACAATCGCTGGATTGCCCGCACCTGATCCAATAATAGTCGTGCAGTCACTCACATTGATTATATTATTCTTGAAATAAAAGACCGCTTTAGTTTATTATTTGGAGTTATTATTTTATTACTCCATGTTCAATTTTCATGTTTCGATTACAGATGGGAAGCGATCGCTATTATGTAGAGGTTATTTAGGTTCCCAATTTTGAAATTAAACCGCGCGTTACGGGCAATTGTATTTTCGTGATCGGAATCGTGATCATTTTACCAAAGTTTTATTTTTTGTAAATATTTATGAATGAGCGTCTTTTAGATGGGCCACGATTTCTTAGAATTTAAAGTGATATATTATAACTGTTTCACCATTACCCGATGATGCTTCGGTATAAATGTTGAAAGTATAATGAGAGTGTTTTGTTGGTAATAGGTGTTACAAGTATATAGTTCGGAAAATGTTGACCTACTCTGCAAGGTCGCTGATATTGAAAGGGTTACAGGGAGCGGCTGGATGCAGGAGCAGGTGGCTCACCAGATCTTGTTGTTTGGAAGTGTTTACAGAAGGTCTATGTCCAGCAGTGGATGAACGGCGGCTTTATATGTGTGTATTATGTAATGTATATGAAATATCTAGTTCATTTTAAACCCAGAAAACACCAGCGGATAATATGAGGCTGTATGACTAACTATGTATCTTCGTGAATATGATGACCTATCATATACAAGAATAATGTTAACAACCCGACTGGTAGTTTCAGAGACTAGCTGGAGACTAAAGAGAAAGATGGACATACATTTTAAAATATTTATCGTATATTTAATTTATGGATAATACATAAGAAATAAGAATAGTGACAAATATTTGAAATGATTTTTAAAAAAATGATCTGCGGAGTTCTTCTCATGGAAATTTTAAGATAAAATGTATCCTATGCGTTATTCTGATATGTAAGCTATATTATAGTAAAGTTTCATTAAAAGTCATTCAGTAGTTTTTGCGTGAAGGAGTAACAAACATCCATTCATACATACAAACAAACTTTCGCCTTTATAACATTAGTAAGGATTACATAAAAGTCTCAGACGGTCGCTGGGGCCGGCGTGTTCTGGAGTGGAGACCACGTACTACTAAGCGCAGTGTACGACGCCCTCCAGCCCGATGGTCCGACGACTTTTAAAAGGTAGTGGGAAGTGGTTGGATGAGGAAGGTAGAGGATCGTGTGTGGTGGCGCGCTCTCGGGAAGGCCTATGTCCAGCAGTGGACGGATACAGGCTGATGATGATAAGGATTACAAACAGAAACTTTAATTTTATTTGTTTGTATGGATAACGCAGAAACTGCAGAGCGGATTTGAACACCACATAGTATATTTCATTCCAAAATATTTCTCATTCCACTGAAAAACAGATTTTCCAAAGTTAGGACATTACCGATTCCGATTTCATAATCGAATCACAATAGCCCGTGCGCTGCAAGCCGGCCGTTCACCGCAAATCCTTTTAGCTTGCACGTTACACTTTTGTTTTTATGCTGCGTTTTTTGTTCTGGTGGAAAATTTACGATGTCCAATTTCGGTTATTAGTTCGTTAGTATCATAAGTTTTTGTTTTTGATTTTCGGGGTAGGGGATTTGATTTTTAAACGTTTTATGAGGGCCATTGCAGACGCTGTTGCCAGGGGTATTTTTTATTCATTACAATTTAGTTCTTGAGTGCAATCACACCTGATGGTAAGTGATAATGCAATCTAAGATTAAAGCGGGTTAACTTATTAGGAGTAGGATGAAAATCCACGCCTATTTCGGTTTCTGCACGACATCGTACTGGGACCTTAAATGGCTTTGTCGGCAGGGTGACAACTAACTACGGCTGAAGCCTCCCAAACCAGTCAAACATAAAGAAGCCAATACATAAAACACATGACAGATATGTACGTTTGTCGTGTGTTCTAGTAAAAAACATGTCGAATGTCGGTTATTGGTCTGTTAGTTAGATACAAATATTTCCTTTTTTGATTTTCAGAAAGAGTGATTTGTTTTTGAATGTATTTTTGAAACGGAAACAATAAAAATACGAGTTCTTTGCAGCGTTTCCTGGTAGTTTGGGCGAATACAGATGCTTCTGAAATTTATTTTTTCAAATAAAACTGAAAGAGTTACGTACGAGTAATATTTTTAGTTTTACTTGGTTTTGGATCAGCTTCCTTTTGTGGCCGAGTATGTGGTGAAAAATTTACTTCGTTCGTTAACCTTATAGTTACTTGTTTATTATTTATGCGGGTTGGGGGTTTTCTTTGCTTGTGTTTTGCAATAGAGGGTAGCTGCAGAATCATTAGGGAATATGCCCATATTCCTTGACTTCGCCCAGGTTGATATTTTTCACTTCACATCCACAATCTGAACGGAATTTTCGATACCTAAAGAACTCATCCATAGACAAAAATAAAAATTGCAAAAAGGATATAATATATTACAAAAACGTAGCAATAGCAACGCAAGCGGAAAAAAACCTTTATTGGCTCTGCTTCAGCCGTGGCTCTGCATATTCAACGGTCACATACCATACATTTAATAATTCAGCCACATGCCAGTGAAAACAGTAGGTCTACAACGTCATGTGCATTTGCCGCACCTAATATTGTATTCTCGAGCCCTATTCATTGTTTTAGTTCGAGGGCTTCCTTTGTGATGTTAAATTATATAGCGTCGTTATTATAGACCTCCCGGTAGTTGGAATATTGTATGTACTCCTAACTGACTTTTCGCTTAACTCATAGGGATACGGGAATATTGATAATTAAAATTAAAAAATGACAGTTTTATTTTAAGTTACTTTTCAAGTTTTGCGGTTATGCCGAGACTGTGCTGGTCTTCTGCTTCCGATCTCTTCAGGGATCGGGGAAGGGCGATAGGCCTCGAGTTTCCTTACTACCCGGTACAGACGCGGGGAACCGGTAAATATTCGAGCCCTATACGGGGCTTATACGACCATAGGCTTTTCAGCCTATGGTACTATATGCCGAGTAATCAAAATTCCGAAATAGTATCTGAAAAATGTACGAGATGTCGTTAAGAGTACAATTATTAGAGTTTAGTTATTATGTTTAGTAAAAGAACTTAGTTTTAAAAATTACTTTCTTGAACATTTTTTCAGTAGCTACAGCACAGGCAAAATATCTTAATCTTAATTTAAAATTTCATTTTAAATCGGCTATCTACGCTAAATGAAACTTCAATGCAAAGCTAGTTTATTGACCTAGACTTAAAATTACGCTATATATTTGGAAAATTTCATTGAATATGAAAATTGATATGAGAAAATCCGAAATAAATAATAAAAGGCTCAAACAACAGATGGTACTCGTATAGTTTCCAAGAAATATCTAAAACGAAACTCTAACGTTTTGTCAGCGATTCACGCTCTGCAAATGGCCATATTTTTGCATATTCAGCCGGATACAAACCATAAATTTAATATTTTCCGGACGCTCTGCAAGCTAAATAAAACAGTGGATTTATGTTTCGAGCTCGCGAAATTTAAAACCATAATTTTGTGTGTTTGACTTTAATTTTTGTTTAGCTGAAGATATTAAATCAGGTAGAAGCAACACGAATAGAAAAATGGGTTTTTCTAACAAATAAATATATTAAAAAAGGTATTTTTCATTCCTTATTAGACTTATATTAAATGTACAATAATACAGCGGTTATTATATATATATAATTATTGTGTTAACATAAAAATTAATCATAAAAAGACTTTATAACAATTAATAATATATAGGTTTGTGTGACCATTTATAATAACGAGTAGGTATATTTATTAAAGACAACATTATTTTATAATCTGTACAATTTATTTATTAATACAAATACTTAGTTTTCTCTACATACTGATATTTTTAGACTGTGGTTAACAGATTTTTAAACGCATAGAATTTCTCACATTATTTACATCGAGTAAGCCGCGGCCGTAAACCGCGAAAGCTAAATGCTTTAACCGCTGTTGGATAATGTACTCAAGTAATTTCACCTGAAATATTAACATACTGTACATACAATTAGGCTGTGGCGTAGTTGAAAGATATTATTGTGCCTTTTTATCCGTGAGTGTGTTTGCAACTTTAATGCAAATTTTGTATGCATCCAGCTTTTGCGCTGGTTTAAATTTAGGTTTATATTTGCAAAAATGTGCAGCCGCGCTTGAGTTATGACACCCGGTATATTAGCCGGCTGCAGAATATTTTGTAGTTTGTATAAACATAGTAACATTATAAATAAGAAAACTCAGAAGTTAGTTGAAAAAGTAAGAGTGTAAAAAGTTTCCAATGGCACGCGGCTCTTTACGAAAGTTTGTCTGGAAAAGTACTAGCAGATACATGCTTATTGCTGCAAATAAATAAAGTTGTATATTAGTTTGAAGATCACAATGGGATTTCTGAAATTAATTTCAGCAACTGCTACAACACTTGTTTGTGATAGAAGGATTTCAATAGTCCAGTCAATTAAAATAAATTGATCGGTTACAATATTTTTAAGTTGGTTTTATGTCTTGTAAATTTTGGAATCGACTGCTTATTCCGGTAATACCACTCAGCTATAATATGGGGTCATTTCATTCATTATCAGGAGCGGATTAGCATATCCCTTTAAGGCTGGCAATGCATTAGGAGTGCCTTGGTGTGGCAAACAAAATAATGGGTGACTGTAATCACTTAACATCATGTGACCCGTATGCTTGCTTTTTAAGTGTTAAATAAATATACAGAACATAAATAAAAAAAATTCTTTTCTTGTTATTTTATTTCCACTGCGTGGCGTTAAAATCAGATCTTGTATAGGGAAGGAGACATGTCAATCAATATAGCATCGACGTTAACAATATCGCTCCCTATTTCGTCCCATTGCAAAGAAAGACAGAATTTTTGATATTGTTTTTTTGTAGCCTACTGATATCCTTTAAAACTTTAAAGTAAGATTATAATAAAGTTTGAACTAGTGTTCTGTTGTTCCAGATCGGTCCGCTCTCGGTCGGCGAACGTGCCGCGACGGAGAGAGTTGACGTCATGCTCATCGCTTCCAACCACTCAGCCAACCTCTCAGACCTGGCGCTCGGCTCCGACCTCCCCGCCAGCCCCTTCAGCCTCGCCCAGAAGATCGTCATCGCCATCTTCGCCAGCGTGCTCTCCGTGCTCACCGTCGTCGGCAACTCCATGGTCATGATCTCCTTCAAGATCGACAAGCAGCTCCAGACCATCAGCAACTACTTCCTGTTCTCCCTCGCCGTCGCCGACTTCGCCATTGGACTCATCTCCATGCCGCTGTACACCATGTTTACAATATACGGCTACTGGCCGCTCGGACCGCACATCTGTGACACCTGGCTCGCGCTGGACTACCTGGCGTCCAACGCGTCGGTCCTCAACCTTTTGATAATAAGTTTTGATAGGTATTTTAGTGTGACGCGGCCGCTCACGTACAGGGCGAAAAGGACTACACGCCGCGCGACTGTGATGATAGGCGGCGCATGGGGGTTCAGTTTGATCTTGTGGCCGCCGTGGATCTACGCGTGGCCGTACATCGACGGCGAGAGGAAAGTGCCCGAGCGCGAGTGCTTCATTCAGTTTATAGAGACCAACCAGTTCATTACGTTTGGGACGGCAATCGCCGCGTTCTATGTGCCAGTGACAGTTATGTGTTTTTTGTATTATAAGATATGGAGGGAGACAAAGAAAAGACAGAAGGATCTTCCTAATCTGCAAGGGGGGAAGAAGCATGACTCGTCCAAGAGATCGAATTCCAGGTGAGTGCAAAAACAAACACATATTATATTACTGCCTAACACCAATGTTAAGAACCAATGAACAGAGCCTTCTCCTCTCGATCACTCCGGGGATCGAGCGAAGGGTACGGGCCTCACTTGAGCTTCTTGCCCGGGTCAGACGCGGGGATCTTTTCTCCTCCGGTAGTTGTTCCAGCCTCTTTCCGGGTTGCGGTTCATATGGAATATTAGCGTTTTCTTATGTTACCTCCTCAATTCCATATAAATTGTCGTCAGTATTTTATATAACAATTCGGTAAAAAGCTCCCACTCGGCACTCAGATATGTAAATAATGGATAAAAACATAAACTGATTGTCTGAAGGTTAAGCTAAAATCGAACTATCTTATACATTTATTACATTGAAATCGGACTCAGGGAATTTTATCTGAAAAGCCGAATCCCAAACGGACGGTGCGGGCATCCAATGGAACATAATAAATTAGTTCTACCTACTAAAGCTGCGGCGTAAATGGCTGTTCCCAATATAAACTAACCAGACTTTATTTGCCACTTGGAAAAAGTAGAGTTCTTTAGCGCCAAAGTTACGATTTCACTAACTTTGGGAATCACTGTCCCTTCCACTTTTATTTTCATCGATCGCCAAGTTCCCAGTCGAAGTAAGAAACTTAATGGTCCAACCAAAATCATTACATACAATCTGCAAGTTTAGCAATGCCCACAAAAAGTTTTACTGTAATTCTGTTTGGCAGTTCACTAGCTGAACTTACGAAATTGTGTTTTGTGCTCTTGCAATAAGTTCCATTTTTGTTTGTCGCTGTTGTATATTTCTTTCTACCGTTCGTTCGTGAAAGTTCCGCCCGAAGCTTGTAAAGAGTGAATGACGATAGTTTTTCTTTGTAAGCTTTTGGTTTACTGTTATTTTTATGCTGTTGCTTAACTCATCATACTTTCTAAAAAACCGAATAGTTTATCTGTAAATAAATAAACTTGAGGATTTTACGACAGGTCAAAATCCTTTTGATGTGAATCGTCTTTGAAATTAAATAGCTGATGTTTTATTTTTGGAAGAAGGATTGGCCTTCATTGTAGAAAAATGTTTACAGACAGACAGGCGTTTGTGTGTAACTGAAGGTAAGTCAGCAAATCCTTACTATGCCTTATGAAGGCAAATGTTTGTATGTATAGATGGATGAATATTTGTTACTCTTTACGCTAAAACTACGAATGGATTTTGATGAAACTTCACAATAATATAGCTTACATATCAGAATAACACATAGGCTACACTTTATCCCGAAATTTCTATGAAAACGAGAGTCCTCTAGTCAGAAATATGTTTAAAAATTATCTCGTCTGTGAGTGGATGCTTAGTAATAGTTTTTTTGATAAATGAGTTTTAATATCACACGACTCTCTGTATCACTCTATATATAATTTAACAAAGCATTTCTACTATATTGTCGTTACTTTAATAATTTACACGCATTATGACGTTGACGGGTCACGGATGTAAGCTTAAGGGTACCCCCTTAAGCTTACATCCGTGCTGCAAGTCTCAGACTCTGTTTGCCGTTTTTCTCTGATGTTTCCACACGATGACACCCGCTCGGTGAATCTATGCAAGCTCAGGTATTCGTCTCTCTACAAAACTTTTGTGTTTCATAACTTACATAGATAAAGTGAACTTTGTGACATAAATTAATTAAAATTGTAGAAAAATTAAATTTTAAATTATAACTTGGTTTTTGAACAGGACTGGCTCGCTTTGACGTGTTAATGAGGGCTGTCCGATCGACGATCGATGTCGATGATTCGAGTAGGAATCGAGTTGGAAGTATCGAATGAATATTCAAGAGGTGATCTGTCGGGGATACAAGAATAACAAGTGGGTCGGTGGTCATTATGCCGTGAAGTGCCGATTTTAGTGGTGTATTTTTTGCGGTGTATTTTTAATTTTCAGCTTGATGATCATTATTAATTGCGTTGGGACAAGTTAATGAGTTTTAGGGAGCTTTCACATCTGACTTTAAAGTTGCCCACAGTAATATTATCAATATACATTCAATAAATAGAGTAAGACAGCCGTAAGAAAATTACAGTATTACTAACATAGGGTTTTTTTTGGCTTTTAAAAAGTGCAATACTTAGCAGGGCACGGTCCAGTGTCAATCCAACCTGAGGCGTAAGTAGGTGGTATTCTTCAATTGCCTATAATTTCTCTGGCAATCACACCGTTCTGACTGGAACATTGAGGTTTTCCTTGACGGCAGAAATAAGAATGGTGGTAGTACTTCCCCAGTCGAGCTGTCTCAAAAAATACGACTTAAAAAACTGTACCCTACTTTAATAAGATACTAGGTTAGTTGTTACTTTCTGTCCTAGTGCATAAATAAGTACGTAATTTGTGTAAAAGTCTTCTGAGACTACTTTACCTATACTAAAGCTTACTCGATTGAGAATGCTTGTCAACAAACAAATTTAAAATGAAGGTAGAAAATGCAACACATTTCATGCCTAATAAATTTAAAATTATGTTTTGTTGTTTTATAAAATCTTATTTAAAAGATATTGAATATAGTAATTAGTTTTAAGCTTACTAATCTAATTTATTGCCATGAATTCGTCATTAACTGGTTAATTAAAAAAAATAGGTGTAAAATGACTAGTGATTTCTACCTTCATTTTTAATTTGTTTGTTGACACGCATTCTCAATCGAGTTTGGCTTTAGTATAGGTACCATATCTTTCCGTTGTTTTTGATGGCACGTAGTTAAACGTAGATAAATAGCTCCTGTATGTCGATTCTAGAAAAAAATGATCTTGTCGATCATCCCCCTTTCTGTTCGACTGTTGTTCCAATACGATAAAATATCATTAAAGAATTCCAACTTCTGTTACATCCACTTTGCAACCGTTGTAGATCGTCTTCAAAACTGACTTTTTCTTCTCTTCAGATTCAGATCTTCTTCTTCTTCTTTTGGTTATAATAACACAATATATAGAAACAGAGGTTTGAGTACATTTAGTCGAGCGATTTAATTCTCGCAAGATTTTTGTGATAGTATTTGAGTTTTTTTAAGTCTTGTTTGTAAAAAACGCGCCACTAGAATCGCTCGCCTTGGCTTCACCGAACAAGGTCTAAGCACAGTTATGTTGGTAACTAAATGGCCCCTAATGAGGTTTAGCTCCCTATCTTTGGCAGACAGCCATGTCACTTATTACTAGATCACGTCTGGCTATGGTTATGACTTCTATTAGACACGGCCACTATGTAGAATATTACAACAACTTCTTTGCTACAGTGATTACGTTAGCTTACGTCTTTCAAATCATAGAGAGTTATTTTGGCCTCTCAAAAAAGGAATAGGTACAATTTAGCCGATTTGACGAATAAGCAAAATCGAACCCAGGATCTCCGTGTTATAAATCCACTACGCATACCATTGCGCCTCGGAGGCCGTCAAAATTATGTCAGTTTAGTGATTAGCTTTTAAGGTTTCACGTTGTAAGGATAGAGTCTAGAGGTACTGACATCTGAATGTTCCTTTTACCCACACGTGTCTAATAAAAATATCCGTCTAGTCAGAGATCTCGAAAAGTTTTCCAGCTTGCTACTATTATTCACATCGCCCATTTGTCAATAAAAGTGATGCTATAACATTTTGAACTAAATAATTGTTAAATTCTGGTAAGTTGAACATTGGACACAGCAGCAGTGATCGAGTGCTTTTATTGAACCACTGGCAAAGGTTTTTCAGCCTTGATATTTTTCCCCAACCCACGATCTGTTAGCCCTGTAGTATATTTATTTTTCTATTTCCGCAAGAAACTTTTTATATAAATAGACATTTTATTATTAACTACTTTTAATAAACTTCCACATAGTAAATTCTAAATTTCCTTCCATTTAAATCTATTGCTAAGTGAAAGACATAGCAAGTAACGCACATTTTCCATTATCAATCTTCCATTTTTCACTGGATTCCGCAATTTGCGGAACTCGTTCCGACAGCACTACTCAAGCGCCATTAATCCTCCCCCTCCGAGGGGTGGGTACGTAGCGAGGCATTACCGGGAAGATACACGGAAGATTTACGCTTTAGCGAACGTAACTTGAGGATGTTTTATTTAACGTGTCTGCTTTATTATTCTTTGCCGCTTATGCGATCAAAGTAACCGCGGCAAAGAATATCAAAATCTCTAATTAATATAGACTATACTAAAGCTAAACTTGATGTGGAATCAACAAACTAATGACATTAGTTCTTAGCACAATTAGACATAGTTAATACTTTTTATAACAGGCTATAAAAAACACCATTTTTAGGTATAAAATAATTCTTACCTTCATTTTAAAATTTGTGGAAAAATCGTCATCGAGTTTAGCATTAATAGTGAACGCCCGTGACTTCGCTCATACTTGGAATATAAATATATAGTCGACATTTACACTTAATTTCGAGAAAGAGGTGAACCGCCGAATCCAACTCGGCTGGGCAGCGTTCGGGAAACTCCGTGACATCTTTTTGTCCAAAATTCCTAAGTGCCTGAAGACGAGAGTCTTCGAACAGTGCGTGTTGCCAGTGATGACCTACGGATCCGAATCTTGGTCGCTGACTGCGGGCTTCATAAGAAGGCTCAGAGTCACTCAGCGGGCGATGGAAAAAGCAATGCTCGGAGTATCTCTGCGTGATCGAATCAGAAATGAGGAGATCCGCAGATCCGCAGAAGAACCAAAGTAACCGACATAGCTCAGCGAGTCGCAGAACTGAAGTGGCAATGGGTGGGGCACGTAGTTCGAACAGCTGATGGACGTTGGGGGCCCAAGGTGGTAGATTAGCGACCCCGCACCGGAAAGCGCAGCGTTGGTCGACCTCCAACCAGGTGGACTGACGACATCAAACGTGTCGCAGGGAGCCGCAACAGGCGGCTCGGGATCGTTGTGTTTGGAAGTCCCTAAAAAAGGCCTATGTCCAATAGTGCACGTCTACAGGCTGGTAATGATGATGATGATGATGATTTACACTTTGATTTATTCCCTTTGGGAGGACCAAAGGCAATAAAAATTTTCCTTCCGATCTCAATGAAAAGTCAAGTCTAAAAATGGTAAACTTCAAACCGTAAGAAAATCGGTCGGAGTCTATACGTAGGTGAAACCACTGGGCACAGCTAGTTATTGAATAGAAGCGAGACTTGTCTTAATCTTGAAAGTATATTACAAGCTTTGCGTCACCCTGGCCAAGATGCCGGCTGAGAATCAGCGCTGTGTGCTCTTACATTTATTTGGTATGCAGCAATATGCTGAGCTGGACTTTTCTGGGTTATATGTATATATCACGGAAGACAAGAGTGGTGTTTGATGCTTGTTGGTCTTGACGAACCCAAAAGGCGTCAAACACCTTAACGATGCATTCAATATGTTATGTATTGTGTGGCACACTTTTTGGAATCAACACATTTTTTTTCTTTCTTTCTTTAACCTGCGACTTCATTTATATGGAAGGTAATACAACTCCTCATAGCCAGCTTTATATTTGTTGATATGAAGAAACATGGTAGTATATATCAGCTCAGTAGTAAATGTCGAGCTTTCGTTGCTATAACTGAAAAAACATATTTGATATTCATTGTAAAAATGTCCCCAAAATAACCCACTTGTTGCAAGGCCTCGCTATATTTAGTCCGACATAAAAAGACATGATAAAATTAAGCCTGTCCGAGACCTTGGTAATGAAGTGTTATCTTGAACACATAAGTAGCCATTCTGTAGGCTGCGAAGGGAAACGCCACATCTTTGGCGAGCGGCCATGCCGTTTATTGGCCAATCATTGTTTGAGATAAGTTATCTATTGTTAAAAAACTGCCGAAGGGTTTATTCGATAACTAGCAGACGCCCGCGGTTTCACTTGCGTAGTTCACGTTCAATTACAAATTTCAGGCTATAAATTAG
The DNA here is from genome assembly GCA_034621355.1 of Mycalesis mineus. Lineage (NCBI taxonomy): Eukaryota > Metazoa > Arthropoda > Insecta > Lepidoptera > Nymphalidae > Mycalesis > Mycalesis mineus. The sequence continues at coordinate 16,616,410 of CM067893.1, forward strand.
CCTATCTTACTCCTCATGATCTTGGCTATCACGTCCAGATCTTTTTTATAATCCATCTGGTAATTTCAAAGATTAGCCGGACCCAACAGGCAGACAGAAAGGCAGAAAAAAAATGTTTTTTAATATACTTATAATACGCGCAAATATGAAAATTTAAAAAATAATTTCGTGTTTGTGCCTTTTGGTGTAGACTTTGGGGCCATGGGGACCAGAGGCTCGTGCTCTTTTTGATGATATCTCAAAAAGAGTTATCGAGTCTACTGGTGACCAGCTACCTTGGGCAACAGATTAGTTTGGCCATCCAAACGGGAAATGCTGCCAGTATTCTGGGCACTATGCCTCATTGCAGTGGAGTCGAGGAGGTTTTAGATCTAATTTAATTTAGTTTTAATTTGTATTTTATATTGGTTTTGTTTCCTATCTTGTATAATAAATTTGTAAATTTGTTTTATTTTCTTATAATTTTTTTTTATCGACTACAAGTTGGTCTTTGATTGCTATCACACCTGATGTTAAGTGATGACGCAGTCTAAGATGGAAGCGGGCTAACTTGTTTGGATTGGGACGAAAATCCACACCCCTTTCGGTTTCTACACGACATCGTACCGGAACGCTTAATCGCGTCTTTGTCGGTAGGGTGGTAACTAGTCACGGCGAAAGCCTCCCACCAGCCAGACCAAGACAAATTAAGAAAAATCTCAATCTGCCCCGCCGGGAATCGAACCCAGGACCTCCATCTTATAAATCCACCGCGCATACCACTGCGCCACGGAGGTCGTCAAACGCATACGTAATATGTATTTAGTGGAAAGCTATAATATTAATGAAAGTGGAAGAAGCTAAGAAAGTACAGAAGATAGCACATTTATCCATCGATGTTTTTTTATTCATTACAAGTTAGCCCTTGATTGCAATCACACCTGATGGTAAGTGATGATGCACTCTAAGGTGGAACCGGGTTAACTTGTTAGGGGTAGAATGAAATCCATACCCCTTTCGGTTTCTACACGACATCGCTTTGCTAAATCGTTTGGCGGTACGACTTTGTCGGTAGGGTGGTAATTAGCCACAACCGAAGCGTCTCACAAGCCAGACCCGGTCGCTTTTTATTAGTAGATCAACTACATACTTACATATCGGAATAATACATAGGCCATATTTTATCCCGAAATTCCCACGGGAACGAAAACTACGCGGGCGAAATCCCGGCCGTCCTTTTTTTTTATCGACTACAAGTTGGCCCTTGACTGCTATCACACTTGATGTTAAGTGATGATGCAGTCTAAGATGGAAGCGGGCTAACTTGTTAGGAGTAGGATGAAATCCACACCCCTTTCGGTTTCTACACGGCATCGTACCGGAACGCTAAATCGCTTGGCGATACGTCTTTGTCGGTAAGGTGGTAACTAGCCACGGCGAAAGCCTCCCACCAGCCAGACCAAGACAAATTAAGAAAAATCTCAATCTACCCCGCCGGGAATCGAACCCAGGACCTCCGCCTTATAAATCCACCGCGCATACCACTGCGCCACGGAGGTCGTCGAAACTCTAGTGTTTCTATATAGCTTATGCTCCTTTAATTACTCACAAGAACCTTATCACGAATGACAACCTCAGCAAACTGACTTCTGAACATAGAATATGCATATCAGTTACCAAAATTGTTTGTCTGCAGGAATCGAACGCCCCGTTTTCGATTCTATTCCAAGTAATTCAAAGGTAGGTCAAGACCGGTTCAAGCGGTAAGCATTTCTTGCCTACTCCCATTTTCTTTATTCGGAAAATTAATGAAGAGTTTACATTTGTACGAAAATTATTTTGATGTTGGAATTGAGGTCGAGTTGTTGGAGTTCAAAGTCAGTTCAACTCGAGATGGTTTTAATGGCATTTTTAAAGTTGTTATATCAAGGTTATTAATTTATGATTTTTAACATTTAGTACATTTGTTTGTTAATAATGCTTTAACTTTTGGCTGGTAGGAGGCTTCGGCCAACCTACCGACAAAGACTTACCGCCAAGCAAACGAACGATGGATTTCATGCTACTCCTAACAAGTAAGCCCGCTTCCATCTTATATTGCATCATCATTCATCACTTATTATCGGCTGTGATTTTACTAAAGGGATAATGGTAAACTATTTTCAGAAAATTAGGTATTTTTACTTTATAAGAGAGGGTGCATTGATTAAACTCGAGAAAAGTATGCTGAGATTGTCATGTAGAGAGAATGAATGAAAGGATATTTACGAAAGGGCGGGAAAGGGAAAATTTATAAGGCGAGAGTGAATGGGAATGTTGACAGGGGAAGACCAGGACGGATGCTCCTGGATCAAATCTAGAACATTCAGTTTAAAGACTATCTAAAGTACCCTGAACCATCATCCTCAGGATCAAGGCAAGTGGAATTAGGCATGATGGTATGTATGTATGTGTAAAAGAAAAATATCAATTTTTTTTTAATTATTTAACAGTGAGTAATCGCCCTAAGCCTGATGTTGTTATCGGGTTACAGCAATTATAAACGTTCATTAAAATTCGTTCGGCGGCAGTATTTTTATCACAACGTGTCAATTGCGAACGATACGTACAAATTAAACGTGCGTGTATCCTATTAAACATGGCCGCGGGGAGAATGGGGTACACGTTGTTGTTATGTTTTATGTTTAATTTTATAATAATTTAATAACCGACTTCAAAATATAGGTTTATTCGACCTAATGCTTGTCTGTAAGCTGTACAAACTTCAACGTAAGTTTAAGTTGTGTTGCGTGCGCAATGGCTGCTAATATTCAAAGGACTTGTTTCTAAGCACTTATTTTCATTTCACTCGTTTCATTATTTTTAGAACATCTTGTATCTTAAAAGGCTCCCGCTGATAATCAGTGATGCAACTTGCTATAGCATTATGTTGAGAGTGAGGTCTGTATTTGGGTAGTTTTCTCTTTTTTTAATTTGTTTATTAGGTTTTTTTATTTTTTGTGCTGTTATTGTAATCAAATAAAAATAATTTCCTTTCCTCTTTTCAGTTATATAATTTTCAGCCTTCTCTAGAACTATTTTATTACTAATCTACGTTTGTTAGTCTTCGTAAATATTTCTTAAGTTTAAATTTCACAGAAACATTGTAGAAAACCCTCGAGAAGATTACCCTCCTTATGACGCAGTCGGGTAAAATGCCCAAACATTTCAATTATGACGGCCGAGTGGCGCAGTGGTGGTGGTGTGCTTCTGCGTCCTAGGCTGTGGGTTCGATTCCCACATCTGGAAAAATGTTTGTGTGATGAGCATGGATGTTTTCCAGTGTTTGGGTGTTTATCTATATATTATAAGTATTTATGTATAGTATATATAAAATTATTCATCAGTTATCATAGCACCCATAACACAAGCTACTTACGAGTATGCTTACTTTGGGGCTATATAGCGACGTGTGTAAGTGTCCTATAATAATATTTATTTATTTAAAATTTATTTAATTATTTAATTGGTATAGGTATAGATATTCGGATTTTTGTCGTATATAGTTAAGAACTATCTCTATCAAGTCAGGCTTCAAACAAAAAAACGCATTATAATTGATGCAATCTTTTAGAAGCCGCCACAGATGACAAGATAATCCTACACCCCTTTTAAAGGCGTCTAAAAAAGAACCGTTTAAACTTTGAGACATCGAGGATTGGGTTTCAATTTCATTTTAAATTATTTGAAGTCAACTTTAAAACAAAATCCGAAATGATTTATTAACGAGCGCCGCCATCGAACGGTTTAATCTAATCTAAAAATGGCTACACTTTTTAATCGTCCTCCAGTTGGAGCAATTTGTCAACGTCCGTGCCTTCCAGAGCCTTCGAAAAGAAGCAATATTTAGTAGTCGATGGGAAAACGTGTATTTTTCAAGTAAACCACAAAAATAAACGAAAACGACAATTGTGTTTCGAATATTTGTTTCGGTGTAGTAACGTTAATTATGTACGTTGTTAATATATAAAGATAATATGACTGTTAAAAATATGTGGGGCAAGTGTGAGTTTTTCACCGAGCGACTGCGTAAAAACGTAGTCACTAATAATGTCAAATTATATAGCAAAAAAAGCGTTCTGACACTTGCCCATTTGAGTTTTCTCTTACTCCCGCCAGGGGCGCTGCTTCAGTTCCATATAAAATTTGCCCTTAACGCGAATGTGAAGTTTTCGATTGTTTTGAAGTAATCTCACACTAGGCACTATGGCAGTTATTTCGTTATTTTATAGCAAACCTAACAAAACATGATGATTTATGCCATAAAAGTTGTAACAACGCTGTTTCCTCATTAATGGCCTAGTTTAACGACACATTACCTGGCCATGATGAATTTATAAGATGGAGGATTAGATTGCCGGCAGGACCGATTAAGATCCTAACTAATATTATAAATGCGAAAGTAACTCTGTCTGTCTGTCTGTCTGTCTTGCTTTCACTCTACAACTACTGAACCGATTTAAATGAAATTTGGTACACAGTAAGTCTAGAGCCTGAAAAAGGACATAAGCTACTTTTAATTGCGAAAAAAGGGTTAAAGGGGTTAAAGGGGGGATGAAATGTTGTATGAAAGTATCGTTATTTTGAAAGCTTAAGACCTATTTCTTAGGCAGTTGATTAGATATTAATTAATATGACATTCAAAACTTTAGGTTATTTAAAAAAAAATTAGGCTGCCGTAATACGTAATTCCACGCGGACGAAGTCGCGGGCAAAAGCTAGTATTCTATATTGGTCCAGGTATGGCTGGTGGGAAACTTTAGAAGTGGCTAATTACCACCTAACTAAATAAATAAATGTACCTAACTTAAACCCACCACGTGCTTCAATGCGGATGATCATATTTTTATGTCTGTATCAATCGCAATCAGATATTATGGTGATGAACGGGATCAACAGAGTAACGCAACCTCACGTGCATAGAAATGAAGTACCTACCGACAACTTACCACCAACTCCAGGTTTAGAGCCAAGTATAGTTTTATTTTTTGAGAATTTGTTAGAATGAACGAAAACTTAATATGTCACAGCCCGAACCAGAACAAACGATAATATATAGATCCAAGGATAATCGACAGTTTCAGTGGAGAGGTCAACTTAAAACGTTCTCGAATTGAAAACTATAAAGACTCGTGCTAGGGTATCTGTACAGATATTAGTGGGAAGGTAAGAGATAGCTCGACGCTTAAGTCCTTAAGGACGGAAGCGAGGTCTCTGTGGAAAGGTAAGTATCAATCGAGTCAACATGATTGGATTTATCTCGTGTCTGAAGGACGCTCGGTGGCTGGAGAGGCGCTACCTAGCAGCCAGTACAACGAGACGTAATCTGAGCAACATTCTTTTTAACTTTTCCTAGTACGAATGCAAAACGATAAACTAAAAGTTTTGTTAAAATTTAATTGAACCTTGTTAAAAGTTTTGACGGATTGTAGTAAAAATTGCTTTCATGACCGATCTTGATATCTTTGAATTTGTTTATCGATCTTCACCGTATATAGCTAAGAATCTTCTCCTTTAAATCTGTATTCAATAACGCTCATGGATGTTTGTTACGCCACGCCAAAATTACTTAATGGATTTTGTTGAAACTTCACAATAATATAGCTTATATATCAAAATAACACATAGGCCACATTTTAACTCGAAATTCCCACAGGAATGAGAATAACGCGGGTGAATCTGCGGGCGTCATCTAGTAGCTGTATATATGCTCATTTGTTTGTTAATTCATCACCTAAAAAATAAAAATCATTTATTCCGGATGCCGGCAAAATATATTTACCATTTTTATGAAAAAAACCTTTCAAGTGTAGTTATTTGAAATATACTTATTTTGCAAGCTTTTTTAAAAACACAAAGTAGACGTTAATGAAAAGACGAATGCTTGAGTGTCAGGGTGTAACAGTGTGTTAGAAGTATATTGGTGCCATAATTTTTAGTTTTAGTTTAAGAAAACATACCTTTATTTTACCAAAAGGACAAAAACAAGCGAAGTGTTCTTAAAATTATATGTATGGCCATTTTCTTTGAGTTTTCAAGTCTATTTTGAGATTTTATGTCACGTAGATTACTCACTCAGACCTTTAAATAGTTCAGTGTTCTAGATTCAGCGTAGCTCCATTCATTCATAAACGTATTATCTCGACAACACCGCATCAGATATCTATTCACTCTCATTCTATTCACGCCGCGTTGAATCGCTGTCACCGTGCAGTCGATAGCATCACTAGCTCGTTGTGCCGGGGAAGGACGTGTCAAGCGAGACGGCATTATGCGCGTGTCCGACGAGTGAAAGGGAAGGACGCATGTCTTTGTGTTGCGTCTCGATTGTTGCCAGTTGTTTACTGAAAGGAAACTGCCTTTGCGAACATGTCGCCCTAGTACACACTTTGTTGATACTTTTTGTTTAGTGTTGCTAATATTTCTGTTTTTAATTATTTTTTAATAGCAATTTTGAAATTAATGATTATTAATTTTTGTAATTAGCATATCATAATGAATATTTTTAATGAAGGATGAAAATTTAAGGTTTTGCTTAAGCTTTAAGCAAGCTGTTGCTCTTGTTCTTTTAAAAAGTAATGATATTAGTCCCTATTTATAAAAAAATAGCATTTTAGAAAGGCAGTTTAGAGTAAAATTCTTTTCCAGGGTTTGTTGATTTTAATCACGTTTAAAATACAAAGTCGAGGCGAATTCTTGGAGCTTTAATTAAAGCTTTGCTATTGATGTCTCTTTAATATTAGCGTACGTATTGAGGTTATATTTACATTCTATCTATATCTAGAGGTTCTATCGACGATGTTCATAGAAACTTATTTAAAAGTACAAAAACATACATATTCACACAAATGACTGGCTTACCATGGCTATTTCCGTTTAAATTTCAGCAACGGTTTTCATTAAATCATTTTATATTTTCCCTCTCAGTGAATAACCTAAATAACAAAGAAGTCTATTTTAGAAAAAGCAGTTGTATAAATTCTGTTCAATAAACAATATGATTAATAAAAAAATAGTGTTTAAAAAATTACCCATATAATAAGGGTTGTTGTGGTAATGTTAAATCTTAATTTTGTAACATCTGCCAAATTGTATTAAAAACGGTGGTATTTAAATCGTCAGCCAACCTGATAGCTTCGGTGGAAGTGGGTGGATTGCAAAATTTTAGGATATTCACGTTAAGTCAAACAAAAGCTTTGAAATATTTTAAATAGAATCTTGGAGTATAGAGTTGTAATGTTTGAAATGGATTAGATAAAGCTTTTAGATCCGTTTTTTTAGCTCTTCAGGTGTCACCGATCATAATCTCCTCTGTCCTCTGAGTTTATTCAGTACGTAACTGATTTTAATGTAATTTCCGTCAATTGTTAGGATAATTCAAATTCAATTTATTATTTAATTCCATTTTAAATAGGCTTAAACACAAGTACTTTTGAAACTTCAAGTTTGATTGATTGTAAGGACTCTACCACCGACTCGAAACAGCTCTGCGGAGAAGCTAGCAAGAAACTCTATTTAAACATTGATCATTTAGGATATAAATGAATGTCGTGATGCAGGATGATAATATATAATCTGCGGTCCAAGTATTGAGACGCGGATGCAGAATTTTAAAAACATTTTTTTTTGTTTTTTCTTAAATGATATTTGCCATATTTTAAAAATATTATAACAAATATTGTGTTGTAATCAATCGTAAAGACTGTGTTATAAGTCAGTATTACAATAGTGCTAAGGACGGGATTTGAAACCATGACCTCTCGATGTTGAGTCTGGCCCCTTTACCGCTGAGCTATTGATATTTCAAACAGATGAATAAAGCCATAGAAGAATTGGAAATTAATGAAAACAGCGAACAGTTTCATTCAATACCATCATTCATTGCAGATAAATTATTTCGCCTGTAAAATACAACAATGCTGTTTTACTACAGCTTTCATTTTCACGAGGGAGGTTTGTTCAGAGGGGGGTTGGCAGTGCTAGCGGGTGAGGTGGGTCGAGGTGGGTTGAGGTTCCGAAGGAAACCTTTTAACGGTTGACTGGGAATACGGATTTATTTAGCCACATTTTAAAAGCGGAGTTTCTTTACATCTATTTTTTCGTTTTTTTATATCCGATTTCTTGGATGTGCTGATTTTGTAGATTTTGGTTGTCGTAATACATAAAAGCTCATATTGCTGTTTTTGTCGATAACTTTTTGGTATTAACCGATTTCAATGTAATTTCGTGATTACGAGGTTCAAAGGTATTTTACATTTTTTACTATCAGCGATTTGTAAATTAATTCTGTTTTGATATATAAAACCCACGTGTTGCGGTGGCCGTACAGCGTAAGCGACAAATGTGACGCGACGCTACGTGACGGGACACTGGTGCCCATTACATCGCGTTCCGCCGCAGACTGCTACATATGCCGTAATAAGGGAAGGAAAGGGCGTTGAAAGAACGCTGACGCTCGCAAAACCCTGGTGATATACGGACCTTAGCGTCGCTTCGCGTGGGTATGTCGCTTGCGTAGGACACCCACTTATCTTCCAAAACGCCCGGCCGATTTCGATGGTATTTTGTGAATGACGCGCTGTCTGAAAGGGCTATTTGCAGCACTGGATGGATATGGGCTGAATTTTGTAAATGTGTATGTTTGATTAAGAATAGGAATCGGTGAAAATAAAAGTTTTGCACAATTAACTTTTATTCCATTCCTCTATTATTTAGTAAAATAAAATGTCAATGGGTCCAGTGGTTTAAGTTTAGTCCAACAAAATCTACGAGCGCTGAATTATATTTGGAAGGAGTAGAACAATAGCAGTGCATTGCTCTACTGGGATCGATCAATTATTACAGACAGTTATATTGTTGCCAATAGAACTGCCATAGTACTAGTTGATTGATCAGTACAGCATGCGAGATCTGTATAACTAAATAAAAAAAAAGAATGGATTACTCTACTACTGAGCCCAGACAGTAATTTATGTTACTGTTTTATATGACGAAAACTGAATGATTGCTGAAAAGGAAAAGTATCAAATTACTTGAAACTTGATAATTTTCCTTCTTACAAGATCTGAAACCTTGAGTCAAAAGTCATTGACAATTTATTTAAGTTTTTTATTAAGAAGGTGAGAAAATGCGTATTGTGAGAAGGTTATTTATTCTGAAGTCCTGACTGGCCGTGATCGGTTACTTGGATTCTTAAATTTCGCAGTTGAAAGACGTGAAGTTTGCTTTTTATTATAAACATTGTTAAAAAGTAAAAAATGAGTTATACATTCTTTGTATATTTTAATTTATTTGTAAAATATTGTTAAGTATAAATAGTTAGTTAAAACATAGTAAATAAATAGGAAGATGATTTCTTTATTTTTTGTACAATTATTTCCGTACACTAAACAATTAAAATTTTTTAATAGTTGTTTTACTCAAATTGTTTTCCTGTAATATTCAGTTGAAGTTGTAATATTTAACAAGTCAAATTCCAAAATATCTAGTTATTTTGAGCGTATACGAATAATGAAAAACAACCATTCATTCAACAACAAACAAAGTGCTATATGCGTTAACCGTAGCGTGAAAAACAACTAAAACGACAATAAATCACCGAACACTAATAACAGTAGGTAATAAATCTGATACTAAAGATCAATCCAGAGTTAACCTTGTATGAAAATATACTCAAAGAGCTGGTGGTTTTTTGTGATCTTGCAGTAAGCAAAAAATCCTTACTAATATTATAAAGGCGTAAGTTTCTATGTATGGACGGACGTGTGTTTCACGCGAAAACTATTGAATGGATTTTGATAAAACTTCAGAATGATATAGCGTACATATCAATTTAAACATTTTATTACGAAATGCCCATGGAAACGAGAAATAGGAGAGGGATGAAACCGCGGGCGTCCTCTAGTCAACAATAAAATATTTAGCTTAGTTTAGAAGTTATCATGTGATTTTGAGGTCCCCGGTTCGAGTCTTGAGACACATATAGAACTTTTTTCTTCTGAGAAATTCTCAGTAGCAGATGAATGAGATCGTTAGAGTCAAACATTACTATTAACCAAACCTTTATCACGTGGTGATTAAAAGCTATTAAGAAGTATAGACATGTTTAAAAGAGACGTTTGTGTGTAACTGAAGGAGTGTTACAAGCAAAAATATGATTATTAATTACTAGTGGATGCCAGTGACTTTATCCGCGTGGTATTAAAAGAAATACGATTATGTAAATAAAAACAGCCTAAGGTACGTTACTCCTTATGACTTATTACCTATATTATATTAGCCTTTAAAGGTGAATAATTTTCCGTGTCTTTTTCATATTTTCCCCGGATTCTTTGCTTATTGGTTGTAGCTTGATGTTTTATAGCTTAAAGCCTTCCTCGATTAACGGACTATCGAACACAATAAGAATTTTTTAATTAGGACCCCATAAATTACTGGGTTCCTGAGATTAGCGCGTTAAAACAAAAAATTCTTCAGCTTTATAATATAAGTATAGATTCTGTGTATGCAAGTGGATGCTAAGCGACGAATTTCAGATAAACGGGCAAATAGAATAGAACATCTCTTGTGCGACGAAAGTTAAACAAAAAAACGTCAAGCTCTTACACTATCAGCGTTGAAACGTGGAAACGTAATAAATGTAAATAGTGAAGTTGGATCGTCTGATGTAATCTCACTTCTGAGAACATTCCCCAACAAAAATAATAAGTCGCTTACTCGATCGGATTTACTTTCCTTGCTTAGACTGTTTTGTTGAGTTCAGTGACTATTGGCGAAGAAGAACACCCACCACGCTGCTCTAATGCGAGTTGGCGAGTGTAGGGTGATAATGGTTGACTAAATAACGGTCATTATTAGATGTTGAACTGCCTCGTTGGGTCTAATGGTTTCGATCACGGGGTTCTGGCATCTAATCGTGGGTCGGGTTACGAAATAATTCTGCGTTTTTCAATCTTCTATGAAATATTCAGTATATTCCAAGCCTGGAGTCAGGAAGTTGGTGGCATTACAAGCGCGTGCCTTGGAGAGCACGTTAACTCGTCAGTCCCGCTCACTATTATCAATATGTGTGTAGCTAGAGTAAGATTTTACCGCGTCGATATCGAGAACGGTAAGCGCAAATTTTATATGACACTGACACTCACTCATTTGAGTTTTCTCTCGATACTGCCAGGGGCGCTGCTTCAATTCCATATCAAAGGAGAATGCCAGATCCTAACCCAGAAAGAACACAAATTGTAAATATACTAAAAATATCCTATTATTATATAAATATTTTACAATAAGCCATTTTTACTGTTGGTCTCGGAATAAAATTCTGTTAAAAAAAAGTAATTAAACTGTTTCCTTTTAATTTACATACCTTACACATTTTTAAATCTTTATTGTTGCACTGGGTTCTAGCTTTTTAAATCGTTTTTATTGTATTTTCATCAAAAATACTCTGGATATTTTTGGAGTTAAGCCTATTTAAAAATGTATTTAGCTTTTCGACTGTCATGTTAGTGTGACAGCTATATGGAACAACAATACGGACATGGACGATAACCAACGTTAGGCTCGTGTCGAACACTCTGAGTTCTAGAGCTTTTAAATTTTATTTATATTAAATAATAAAAAAATGCAATAAAATGATGCATTATACATTGTTGTACAATATGTTTTTATAAGTGGGTTAAAGTCCCATATATTGTCTGGCATTCTCCTTTGCCTTTACGTGAATGTGAAGTTTTCGATTTGTTTTGGTGAAAGCTCACACTAGGCAACTCTGATAGTGATCGTTTATAGAGGAAACGTTGTCACCGTAAGTCTGCCAAGGTACATTTTAGCAGCTTTGTGGGTCTACGCTCCATATCTCCTCTCTTATAAATAGGGAAGCGTGATCTTGTAACCGGCTGTTAATAGGCTGATAATGATGATCAGTTGATGACAGTGCCTAGGACCGACAACACTTGCTTATTTTAGTTTAGTTTTGTGAATATTTTTTAGAAGAACGACATTTTTATTAGTATTATAGTTATTAGGCGGCTGTAAAGATGAACATTGCCAACTTGCTCTATCTAATTCTTTCGGCTATTTTATTTGGCCTAACTATTATGTACCTATCCATAAAAATTGGTTCGATTACCATTACTGGTATACTTATTACTGTCAAACTGAGGTTAAATATACGATACACGATGAAAGCCAATATTCATCAAAGGCAATACAATTCTTGTGTAAAAACGAATAATTAATTGCTTACCTAATAAAGCACTTAACATCTGTACAATCTGAATAAAACTTTATTACGTAAGAAACAAAGCATAAAGTTGCATACACGATTATTACGTTTTGTTACGGATTTCCAAGTGCTCTCCAAATTTCGCTGCGAGTCTAATGAATCATAAATTGCCGCGAGTTTGAGCAATTAAAGACTTTATTTGTTTGATTATTAAGTCGATTTTCGTTTGTAGTCGGCTAATAAAATGCTTACAGTAAAAATTGATAGGTATCAGAAAATTTCACCTTTGTTGGGAATAACTGGGTGAAGTTACCAACATTAAGTACAACTCGAATACCTAAGCTATTTTTTAAGATCTGCGGATACTTTCCTCGTACCTACACATAATTCGTGTAGATCTACAGAAAGCGTATGACAAGGTGCGTAAGGTAAGGTATTTGAGATGGTATATGAATCTGAAAATATGCCTGGGAATTATATAAAACTTGTGAAAGAAATGTATAGAGAAGCAAGCTCGACTATACGGTCCGAAACTGGAGTTACTGACAAGTTTCAACTGGGGTTAGGCCTGCACCAATAATCGGCTTTAAACCCTTATTTGTTTCTTCTGGTAATGTATGCTTTGACATCGAAAACATACCGGAAGAGGCTTCTTGGTGCATGTTATTTGCCGATGATATTGTTCTTGGGTGAAGTACAGAGAAAACTGAGAAAATGTAAGGTGTTGGTTTATGAATCAGCCGAACAAAAACTGAACATATCTGAACCTATTCTGTGACTTTGGTGGCACTTGCCAATACTCTCCGATTGCCATAGATAGTGTATCCCTAATAATCTGCTACGATTTTTGGTACCTCAAGTCGCTTTTAGCCGGTCGGCAATGTGGACCGAGACATGAAAAGTAGAATGAATGCGGGATGGATGATATGGAGACAGGTCTCAGGTGTAGTATGTGTGTGTGTCCCGAATGCATCTTAGGCTTAAGGGGAAAATATATAAGACAGATGCAACATGCAATCTTATCAGTTGTAGAAACCATTTTTCAATGTCAATAATGTACCTCTATTAAATAGAAGCAGGCGTTACTTTGCAGAAGTTTTTTAATATTATGAATAACTAATAATAATAATATCCGCAATAAGCCCTTAAATCGAAGCGACTTAGTTTTGACAGAAAACCCTTAACGCACGTTTCACTCCGCAGCCGTAGCATCCGTAGATGTAAGCAGACCTAACGTGTTCAATTACGAAGTTAGACTTGACAATTGAGTCTGTCAAAAGCTTTTTTTTATTTTTTTTATCGACGATAAGTTGGCTCTTGACTGCTTTCACACCTGATGTTAAGTGATGATGCAGTCTAAGATGGAAGCGGGCTAACTTGTTAGGAGTAAAATGAAATCCACACCCCTAGCGGTTTCAACACGACATCGTACTGGAACGCTAAATCGCATGGCGGTACGTCTTTGTCGGTAGGGTGGTAACTAGCCACGGCGAAAGCCTCCCACCAGCCAGACCTAGAAAAATTAAGAAAAATCTCAATCTGCCCCGCCGGGAATCAAACCCAGGATCTCCATCTTATAAATCCACCGCGCATATCACTGCACCACGGAGGTCGTCAAATTAGAGAAAAGTTCCGCCCCTCCACTTTCTTCTAACCTTGGCCATTCTTCGAATAGGTTTGATTCTTGCATTTCTTTTTGAGACCCATTAAGGGACAGAAAAAACTTTCGTAAAAAATGTACTTATTTGAAAAAGGCCACGTAATATTTTTATTGCGATGTTATAGCCACTGATAAAAAGGATCTTTTGATACAACGACAGAAATGTGATCCTATAATAATTGAAAAGATTCGGCCAATTTCTATAAGCCAGTTTCTAAAGCAGCAAAATTCACCGACCTCTTATTACGTCGTAATGTTCCCAACAAAAGCGAAAAACAGTGGACCGAAAACAAACGTATTGCTTCATCCCGAAAAACGATTTCACCCTCTCTGAAAATCCTCCTTTATCAAGCAAATATCGGCTTTAAATTCTAAAGCTTAAAATACAAAATGGCATTCCTCATTTATCTGTGAAACTTACCATGGAATCCTAAGCACTTTCGTGAACTTCTATCTGTTGCATCGTCTGAAGAATCATAAAAGCTCTTACATATCAAGCGATTATGAAGCTTATTGAATTTACGTCTAAGTTGCTTTTTGATTGTTATTATCCCTCGATGTAACAGTAATATTCTGAAGAGATTGTGATAGAAATATCGATCTTATTAGATAGTGGCAAAGTTCAGTATTGCCTGTGCAGTAATTGTTAGTGCTGTAAATAAAGGATAAGAGATAGTACGCTTTTGTATATTTTTTACAGCCTACCCTATCTGTAGGTACATATAATTCTGTGTGAGTATACTAGTAGTACAGCTTATCCTCACGGATCTGAGAGTGGTGGCACAGTGCCGAGAATGTTTAGCAGCGAGAATGAGAGAGAGGAGATGGAAAAAGTTGAAGAAGAGAGAATACGCTAAATGGCTGACATGAAGAAATGTAATGTGGTTCCGTGCCAACCATAGAGTCTTGTGCAGTTTTACTCTGTCTAAGTGTAATATACCCTGCTGACAAGCAAAAATCTGGAGCGATATATTTTCTCCTTTCAAGAAAAAAAAAGACGTGTGGCACTCGGAGACTGCCGCGGTAAAGCAATTGTATAGAAGTTAAGCAACATCGGGCGCGGTCAGTACTTGGTTGATAAAAAACTTATGCAATTATAATAAATAAAAAATAAAATAAAAAATAAAACAAAATAAAAAAAAAATACAAAATAAAAATTAAAAAAAGCCAACATCACGAGGTGTTCGCAGGCGGTCACCCATACAAGTACTGACCGCGCCCGATGTTGCTTAACTTCGGCGATCGGACGAGAACCGGTGTATTCAACATGGTATGGACGTTGGCGAACAATGACGTGAATAAAGACAATCTGAAAAAACTAAAAAGGGTGGGGGGTGTTAGGTTTTTTTCGTTACGGAATTTCTGGATTCGGTCTCCACGCTCAAGGCCCGCGATAGAAGCTATGCAATAGCATATATGCTTTTAGCATATCCATAAATGTATAAAAGCATCAAACCATGACAACTGAACCAGCTTGATCAATTTTTTCGGATGCCAGATGCCTAGTTACTCGCTAGGAGTTGTTCGCAATAAACAAAGGAATAAAATTAACAATGCAGCTCAGACCATCTGCAGTGAACGTCCGGAGCGTGAGGCGGGCATCAGATTCTTGGCATTAACTGCCCCGAGGAATTGTAAAGCTCAATACGGATATTGACTAATTATTTGCTTCCTTTCTCTTTTCACTGTCTCTGTGGTCTGTTGGTTATCCTTTGCAGCTTGGAATTGACGCCTTGGATTGGACCATCTAATGCAGAATTTTTGTTTCTTTTTCCAAATTTTCTATAGCAGCTAAGGGTTGGAAAATGTGTTAAGACGTTTTACCGGCTAGTATTAATGACATCTGATTGTTATTAAATAGGCTGGTAATGAAGAATGAATGAATTAGGCTAAAGCGAAATGGGTACTTAAAAGTATTAAGAATTTTCGTACAGTTTTATGTTTTGAGTGGGATATACCTTTTTTTTTCATTAAAATAGGACGTAAAGAAATATCTTTCAGAAAGTTCATCAAA
Organism: Mycalesis mineus; assembly: GCA_034621355.1. Classification (NCBI taxonomy): domain Eukaryota; kingdom Metazoa; phylum Arthropoda; class Insecta; order Lepidoptera; family Nymphalidae; genus Mycalesis; species Mycalesis mineus. The sequence goes on from CM067893.1 coordinate 16,632,325, forward strand.
TTATAGAAGAACAATTACAATAGAAAAAAGTTGAGAGGTGTCCAGGAAAACCCGGATGGAAGGTCGTGTTCGGGGAGACGTACGTGTTTGTTGTTTGTCTTCCCGCGGTGTGTGTTTTTGACTGCTGTCGAGACGATGACAGCACAGCAGCAGCGCAACGCAGGTGGCTTTTCCTTCCAAAGCTTACTGTAGCAAAAAGTTTCTTCACAACTTTTCGTGAGAATTTTTTCCAACTGGCACCCTTTCACAACGCACGATAAGGAACTTCGTTCCAATCGTTTCAGTATTTTATAAAAAAATTAGAACACAAAAGGCGACCATATTGCCTGGAAGAAATTGCTACTTAACAGTAACACTTAACTTAACAGTAGTACTTAGCAGTAGCAATTTCTTTAGGTTTATTTAGTAAACAATTATTCTAATTCTAATTCAATTTCTGATTATATCACTGACATAAATGTCTACAGTTTGAATGCACCGTCTCGCAGTCCAGACATGTAGGTTATCCGTTTTTTGCTGAAATTGGCTAACGGTCTGTCCTACTTCATTTTGCAAATCTGAGCTGCATTTGGCTCTCCGCCAACCGCCGTGCCCATTCATCTCTTTATGTGTTTTTTATTAGCCTCTTTACTATGGGAAATTATGGTTTTCTTACGTTTATAATAAAGGATTCCATCCAGGTTGCGTCTATTTAGCAAACCATAAGAGCTTTTATGCTTTGCAATCACAAGTTACTAGTTACTATAAGTTAGTGATCACTAGCTATTGGCCAAGGTAGTTATTATTGTATGATGGTACTGTTCTGGTTCTCCTAGTTATCAAGCTATATTAGATAAGTTGTCAATATAAAAATAATTTACTATCTATATATGTACAATGGTAAGACATTTTTAAGACAATTTTTTTTACTGTATGCCATCATAATTACAAATAGCAATTAGTTTATTTTAATTTGGCAATTTGGCATGTCATCAAAGTAATAGTGTGTACGTGGTTTCTCCAAAACGCAATTCGTGATGCACGTACGCATAAGTGTTGCGAAAATGACACATTTAGATCTCATTCCTACGCAACACACTAGCACCATGTATAAATGTGTTGACGTCCCGAATAAAATTAACAATATAGACATAGCTAGAGTAAACTGGTTTATTCCGGTCGTACACGGTGTGTGTACTAAGCGGTGTCCAAGTTGATTTGGCTTTGATGTTTCTTTAACATGTAATATTTATGTGCAGTGACGAGACGCGGGAAGTGGACGGGCGCGCGCGCTCGGAGTCCGGAGACGCAGACTCCGTGTACCACGTGCGCGGCGCGCTTCATGACACGCGGTGGAGAGACCAACAGGTACGGGCCATTGTGTGCAGTGTGCAGTGACGAGACGCGGGAAGTGGATGGGCGCGAGCGCTCGGAGTCCGGGGACGCAAACTCCGTGTACCACGTGCGCGGCGCGCTTCACGACACGCGGTGGAGAGACCAACAGGTACTGGCCATTGTGTGCGGTGTGCAGTGACGAGACGCGGGAAGTGGATGGGCGCGAGCGCTCGTAGTCCGGGGACGCAATCTCCGTGTACCACGTGCACGGCGCGCTGAACGACACGCGGTGGAGAGACCAACAGGTACAGGCCATTGTGTGCAGTGTGCAGTGACGAGACGCGGGAAATGGACGGACGCGAGCGCTCGGAGTCCGAGGACGCAAACTCCGTGTACCACGTGCACCGCGCGCTGCACGACATGCGGTGGAGAGACCAACAGGTACTGGCCATTGTGTGCAGTGACGAGACGCGGGAAGTGGACGGGCGCGCGCTCGGAGTCGAATTATGCGTGGACGTAGTTATTTCCATATCCATAGTCGCTATTTTTTAGTATGGGAAATATCAATGGACAGATTCAATGGCCCACTTGACGAAGAGTGCAAAATATCGCGTAGCACTTCACATGGCGCGCAAGGAACACGTCCTTCAAGTACCTCTTTATGTCTATCAACCTGAAGCGTAGGTGTTGACCCAAAAGTATGTGGTTATAATTACGCTGGAACCCATGATTTATGCCCGAAATGCAGCTACACTTGGCTCGGCGGGAGAAATAAAATTGGTGTAAGTATTTCCCCGAACGGATGTCAATATCTTGATCTTGTTCATACAACGCGTCGTAAATTATAGACAAAATCGCATTTTACAATCGAAACATTTTATTAAAGTTAAAATATTAGCCGCCGCACGATTCGGCATTAAATTCAAGTTAAACACGTTATATTAAAAACTGGACAGCCATATTAATTGAAGTAAATGTAGCGCTCCCGGAATCTAGCCGTCCAAATGGCACACTCGTGTTAGGTCGTACTCGATGAAGGCGTAGTTGGGCGCAAATTTTGCACGTACCAAAAGGTTTTGCATTCGATCTGTACGTTTAGTTGGATGTATATTGTAAAGTTCTTAGCTCTAAACATTAGCCTATATGTTTTTCATATGATACTGTAGTCCAACTCAAAGTTGATCATTATCAGTGTAATTTTAATAGCCCACTACAGAGCCACGCCTCTCTCCTTATAGAGCGTATACCCACCACGCAACGTGGTGGTGAACTTGGGGTGATAATGGTTTTTTTTCTATCATTTATTTATTTACACTTTTTTAAAATTGTAAATAATTTATGCTCATAAAAATTATAAAATGCACTATTGAAATTTTATAAAAATGTCAGTCTTTCTGGTGCGGGGCTCGGGGGCCCAAGTTACCGGTGGTCAAGGCTCCAGAGTGAACGTTTCAAGAATTGACACCTACTGAATCCGACCCCTGATTCAATAACCAAGCAAAAGCTTCTAAAGATGTTGGTGGAAGCTGTTCTCTATAAAACCATTGGCTGAAACGACTATAGGAACAATAATCGTCGTCTCAACATGTAGTAAATTGTTGTTGAATTGTTGATTATTAAAATAGTTAAATAACTATCAATCAATACTACAAATGAAGTATTTATTTGTTGTTTTAACATATATAAAGAGAAACAATAAGGTACTGTTGTACTAATTGTAGTTGACATTCTTCTTTATTCTCAACTCTCCCACAGTCACACACGACGTATTGCATGCTAGTGTGAAACGGCATTTACTTTAACAATTATTCGGCTACATTTGGCACCAGGGCGATAAATCGAGGTAAAATTGTGTAGCCATTAGCGCAAAACTATTTCCAGTTACAGAGAGCTCTTCTCCGGTACCTAATCCCAATAATACCTGCAACGAGGAAGTGCAGAGCTTTTCATCATTTTTATGGAGCCATAAAGTTCTGTGGAACTTAATAATTATTGAGTACTTTTTATAAAAATAGCGAGCAAACGAGCAAGTGGTTCACCTGATGTTAAGTGATAACCGAGACCATGAACATCTGCGACACTAGAGGAGCCATGATACGTTGCCGGCCTTTAAGGTATTTATTTATTCGCTCCTTTAATATCCTTTAATTATATGAGTGAGGGAATGCTCAGGATGAAGGCTGATTTCACAGTTTGCTAGTGCGTGGCAGAAATGTTCTAGTATATCGGATGGTAGTGCTATTTCAGGCATCCAGATGGTGAGGATGAAATTTGTTGCGGCGAGAGGTACGGGCAGAGAATCCTGACGGTGGCAGTAGACTAAATAGCTCTTCAGAGCACTCCCATCATTTGGTTTATAAAACATATAAAGGTAACTCCGTTCTAAAGCCTTAATCTAAGTATGTTAAGATCAAATATTGTCTTCGAACAGTGTGTTTCGAGCGAAGAAGCTTGTTCCTAAACCTTACGGAAACTATTTAATCACGGGAACAATTAGGAAGTAAAAAATCTTTTATAACCTGTATTGGAGCAGCATGGTGGCACTACGAGTATATCCGCTCTCTTAAAGGTTAGGCTCTTAAAGATTAGGCTCAGGCTTATCGCTGTAGTAAGCTGGTAAAAATACGCTGTTAATGATAATTCAAATACAGATATTACTTAAATACAATCCATAAGTTATTCAGAAAGCCATTAAGTATCCCAAATGCAGCATTTAATTGGAGCAGTTGGCGCGAGTAATTACTGAAAGCTAAAGTTACAGAAACTTTCCTCGATGCACTAAATTTTGTGTAATTTATGGCTCTGTTGCGCCCGTTTGCTTTGTGCTCTATGATTTATAATTTGGGCTGCTGTTTTGTCTTGACAACCGATTGCCAAGAAAGGAGGTTTTCATTTTGAATGATGAGGCTTTCTAATCGCAATCGCTTTATCATAGGTTTTGACGGACCCCATGGCGCGGCGGTTTACGCGGTGGATTTAATGACCGAGGTCCTGGGTTCCCGGCTAGGCTGATTGAGATTGTCTTATAAAATTGGTGGGAGGCTTCGGACGTGACTAGTTACGATCCTAAAGGCAAAGTCATTCTGCCAAGCGATTTAGCGTTCCGGTAGGATGTTGTATGTAAACCGAAAGGGGTGTGGATATTGTCCTACTCCGAACAAGTTAGTCCACGTCCATTTTAGATTGCATCATTAGTTACCGTCAGCTGGAATTGCGGTAAAAAGCTAACTTATAGTAAACTAGACTAACGTAACGTAAGCCGTTTAGTCGTGAAGAAGTAACTAACACACACACTCACAAACTTTCGCCTTTGTAATAGTAGTATGATAAAATAAAAACCTTAAATAAGATTTTAAATAAAAACAATATATTTAAAAGCTATCAAAGCTAATGCACTTAATAACAAGTGTTCACCAATTCCACAGGTAATTTGCGAATGCCGAAGTTAGGCTAACTTTCTCGGAGTTGCGCTAAATTTTGTATAATTAATATAACTGTCACGCCTTTTGTATCGTAAATTAGCTTCAAAATTGCGCTCAGTTTGTTTTGAATACATTATTCCGTCGCGCGATGAAATTCACGTGGGGTTTTGATTTTAATGCTGCTATTGAAACATGTGGGTACATAATTTCAATGCGAATTCGTCCAGTATAATCATGCTTATTTCTATCAAGTAGCAGCAGTGGCGTGCACAAGGTTTATAACTAGGATAGGCACTATAGGTATTAACTACACAAAATGGAAAATTTGTTCTCCAATACCTACTGGTAATGTGTCCTCAGGGTAGGCAGTGCGTTTATGCATTTATGAAATGAGCAGTAGTGATTTGGATAGAAGATACGGTTTTAACCCTCGGTTATAAAAGAGAGCTTGTTATAAGTTTGACGTCGATGGCATGGTATATGTGTGTAAGCGTGTGGATGTCTGTGACATAGTAGGTTCTGAACGGATGATGTCAGATTCCATATTTTGCACAACTGCCTCGATATGGGTAGCAAATGAAAATGATTAACTTGTAGAGTAAAAATAAAAATTTTCAAAGTCAAGATGGCCGGCACGAAAAATTGCCAAATTACTTTTTTGTCGGGGATTTCTATTAATTTAGTCTTGTAGAAAAAATCGACACGAGTTATATGTAGTACCAAGTAGAGTACTTGAGATATTTGACGCGTTTTGCTACGATTCGGCGCCAATGTGAATTAGGTCTTAGATTATACTATGGTCTTAAAATTCAGGTTAGACATCAACATTTTAACTACGATTAATATAAACTAAGCTTAAATATACAGTACAGGTAGTAAATGCCTGTGGGACGTTTACTTCTTCTTGTCAAAACTCAAAAAAAGACACTCAACGATTCAACATACTAAAGTTCTTATTATAAAAAATTTCTAATATTTCTCAAAAATCCATAAATAAAAAAAAATCAATATACAAGTCTTGAATATTTTGTAGTATTGAGGTACTCCAAAAAATGTAGATGTAGAGAGTAGATTCCATACTAAAGCACTGATTGAAGACACGCTCTAAGAAGCTCCGAATAACATTTACAATATTGAGATACCTCAAGGCTGGCAGACTGGCCCGGATTGAATGTTGGTGACCTGCCAATTTCCCTGCATCAATAAACAGGCCGGAAAGTAATAGCAAATCGCTTTCTCTTTGCACAGGCTTGCAGATTGGGATAAGGGCAGTTGTACATCAACGTTACGTTACGTTCAGATGACCTTTCTTTTTTTCAAAATATAAAAACTACCGGATATTTGCGTTCACGTGTAAATAGTTTATTGCCAACCTTCCAACAACATTACTGTGCTGGTCTTCTTCTCTTGAACCCTTACCAGGGATCGGGGATGGGTATGGACCTCGAGTTTCTTTATTACCCGGGTCAGGGGCGGGAAACCTATGTAGTGGAGTAATATAAATAGGAGTACTGTAATAGCTTAAGAGTAGTAATAAACATACTTTAATCACGATCGGTTGTGTTATTATTTAAACGCCCGACACCACATGGCGACCGTGACAGCGAGGTGTCCAATGTCCGGCGAATAATGCTGACGCGGGGCATTCGTGTGTGCCTCGGTGTTCGAATCTAGACTTTTACGATGAATAAAATTAATAAGTCAATTGTCAGGGGTACATGTGCAGCGAAGGAAATATAAATTATAAAAATTATGGGCAACAAATGCGCAAAGTGTGAATGCCAAAACAAAGAGGTAGTGATACAAGACGGCAACAACACAGAGGTAACAACTAGCAACATATTGATAGCCTCAATTCTGGGAGTTTGTGCGCTAGCCATAATTTATATTGGCTTAAAAAAATATAAAAAATGCCACACCGGGCTGGTGAGACAGGAGCTACGGGAGGAAGCTTTTAGAAGGATACGGGCGCGTTGGTCCGGGCATCAACCGGCGGTCCGCGACCCACCTAATCCAGAAGTACAACAGTGAAGTGAAAAAAAAAAAAAAAAAAAAAAAAAAAAAAAAGAAAAGAAAAAAGTGAAAGTGAAAATAAAAATAAAATAATGGGTATTGATGTATTAGTTATATTAGTATTGATGTATTAGTTATATAAATATAATAGTGTATGGATAGGTTACTAGAGATTTATAATTATCTTATATGTGAAAGTGAGAGCATTAGAAAGTTGGGACCTAAAAGGCGACAAGAAAAGTTAGGCCAGCAAAAATTTAAAAATGTTATTGCATTATATAAGGATTATAGATTACATATAAAAACTTTGCACTTAACAAAGTCATCAGATATAGAATTAACTTGTGAAGCGATTGAGGAAACTTATAAGAAAATTGTTAATTATATGCAAGTAGGTCCTATAGAAATTGTACAAAAAATGGATAACTTTGATTTAAAAACCGCGAGTACGTTGATTCCTTTAATGGATGGTAGGCAAGAAAATATTGAGCAAATTATAGATGGCATCGAGATGTATAGTAACTGTTTAAAAGGTGAGGAGAGCAAGAAATTGTTGATTTCATTTGTTTTGAAAACAAGATTATCTAAAACAGCTAAGTTGAAGCTGAATCCCGAATATTCTACAATTGAAAGTTTATTATTAGATGTAAAGAAATATTTGCTAACTAAGAAATCAGCCAATTCCTTGCTATCACAGATAAATAACTTATCTCAAAATAATATGTCCATTAGCAAATATGGGGAAAAGTTGGAGGAACTTTTTATAGGGCTCACTATAACACAAGCTGGCGAAAATGAAAAAGCACGCGAAATATTGAGACCTTTAAACGAACAGTTGGCAATAAAAAGATTTTCAGATGGTCTTCGAAATCGGCGGCTGAGTACAATAATATCAGCTAGAAACTACAGCGCGCTGAAGGATGCTGTGCGCGCAGCGGAAGACGAGGAGCTGGCAAGCCCCGGGTCTTCGTCCCAAACAGCAGTATACTCCTACTCACAAGGTAACAGAAATCAATCATATTATCGTTACCCCAGGTACAATCGCGGACGACAGTTTTACCGCGGCTATACACCTTCGCGAGGAGGTACGTATCAACCCATATCCCAGGTTAAGAGAGGACACAATCAGCCCAATATAAGTCGCTATAATTATCAAAGTAATACGGCACCAACAAGGAATTACAATCAGTCCCGATATCCGAGGAATAACGTAAGATTTTATAGAGGTAACTCAAATAATAATTATTATCGCAAAGGCAATGCCTACGTCACAGAGTCCGAGCAGAAGGAAGAAGATCTAAATTTGGCAGAGTTTTTTCGAGCCTAACTATGCATTCATATGTGAAGGGTTGGATTTCATCTATCTGTTCTGCGGCAATCGAAAATGTAAGTTTTTATTAGATACTGGTGCATCTTTATCTATCATTAACAGTCAAATCATTCAAAGTAACATAATAAAATATGACAGTAATACAATCATAAAAGGTATAGGTGGAAAAATAAAATCGAAATGTTTCGCGTATATTCCATTGCAGTCAGCAAACGGTTTTACATTTCGTCACAAGTTATACCTATTCGATCACGTTCCATGCGGAGCGGACGGTATTATCGGTTTAGACTTTCTTAGAACTTATAATGCAAACATAGATTTACCTACGAACCGACTCACATTACATTTAGAGCATTATGAAACATGTACCTTACAAATAAGTAAATGTACTAGTAAAGATGTAGTATCAGAAGAATATTTAATGGTTCCATCACGTAGCGAATCAATTCATTATTTGAGTATCAGTAAAAATGTATATAAAGATAGTGTTATATATCCGAAACAGTTACATGAAAACATATTTTTAGCAGGTTGCATCGTAAAGCCAATTAGGGGAAAAATACCAGTAAAGATATTGAATACGGGCGAAAAACCAATGAAAATTCTCAAATCTAACATTATTCAGTCGGGAGATATTGATTATTTAGAAAACTACGATTTATGTTCATTTAGCCAGTCTCAAAAAGATGTTAGTCGTGTAAAGAAACTATTAACAGAATTAAAACTAAATCATTTAGATTCTAACGATAGAAAATCACTACAAATAATATGTGCCAAGTATTCCGACATATTTTTCTTGGAAGGTGACAGGTTAGGTACAGCGAACGTCGTAGAACAGTCGATTATGGTGAAACCTAATACCAAACCCGTGTATACAAAACCTTATCGGCTTCCACAGTCATCGAAACAAGAAATTAATAAACAAGTGCAACGGATGCTCGATGACGACATAATAGAACCCTCTAATAGCGAATGGAATAGTCCAATACTATTAGTGCCTAAAAAGTCAGAAGGTAACAAAAAATGGCGTTTAGTAATAGATTACAGAAAAGTTAATGATTCGATACAGGACGATAAATTTCCCTTACCCAACATAACTGAGATATTAGACTCTCTGTCCGGAAGTATTTATTTCACCCATTTGGATTTGTATCAAGGATTTTATCAAGTTAGTTTAAAACCCGAATGTAGGAATATCACTAGCTTTGGCACAAGTACTGGGCAATACAGAATGAAGCGATTAGCCATGGGTTTAAAAATTAGTCCTAATGCCTTCTCGAGGGTTATGTCCATCGCAATGTCAGGTCTAACCTATGAAAAATGTTTTATTTACTGCGATGATCTAATAGTTTTTGGAAGAAATATGGAGATTCATAATAAAAATTTAATGGATGTCTTTGAGCGTCTTCGAACAATGAACCTTAAACTCAACCCACATAAGTGCGAATTTATGAAAAGACAGTTATTATATTTAGGACACGTGGTGTCAGCTAATGGAGTTCTGCCCGATCCAGAGAAAACTAGAGTATTACAACATTATCCGGTACCAACAAATTCGGACGAAGTTAGGCGATTTGTAGCGTTCTGCAACTATTACAGAAAGTTTATACCTCATTTTTCCGAAATCACTTTACCATTGAATAAATTATGTCGAAAAAATGTAAAATTCTTATGGACTAAAGAATGTCAAAACAGCTTTGAAACTTTGAAACACAAATTAACTACACCCCCAATCTTACAATATCCAGATTTTTCACATACTAACACCTTTGTTCTCCAAACAGACGCGTCAGGCATAGCTATCGGATCAGTATTGTGTAATAAAAATTTAAAACCTGTAGCATATGCTAGCAGACCTCTAAATAAAGCGGAGCTAAATTATCCAATTATTCAGAAAGAACTTTTGGCAATAGTTTGGAGCATAAAACATTTTAGACCATACCTATACGGAAAACAATTTGTCATCAAGACCGATCATAAACCTTTAATTTATCTATTTAGTATGAAAGATCCGTCAACGAGACTTTTAAAGTTCAGATTACAGTTGGAAGAATACGACTTTAAAATCGAGTACATAAAAGGCAGTGATAACGTGGCAGATGCTTTAAGTAGGGTGACCATAAGTTCGGAAGAATTGAAATCATTAAATAGTAAAGTTAGTTTGGTTATGACGAGAGCACAGAAAGCTAAGTTATGCAAAGAGGAGGTGAATAAAAGCACAGACACAAGGGATCCTTGTATACCTGCCGAATCAAGGTCTGGCCAACCGAGAATCGCAGAGATACTAAGGAAACCGAGTGACTACGTAGAGTTGAAATTTATTCAAGGAAGTCAGTTAACTAAGAAAACTCTAACTTATGAAAAAGAATGTTTAGCGTATGAGGTCTCGACTCATTCAATTTACATAAACCTCAATTATATGTCGCATTTTACGCGAGTCGAATTTGCGAATTTATTGAAGGAATTTTGTAATGAATTGAATATTGAACGACTATGTATAATTAAAGATGAAAGAAACGTAGAATTTTTAAAGCAACTAATAAATGAAATAAAAGGTAGAGAAAAATGGTCCGGACCGCAATTAAATATATTAAAAGGTATAAAACGAGTCCTCAATGATGAAGAAAAGATATGCATACTACATGATTATCATCTACTACCTACGAGTGGGCATGCGGGTGTACAACGCATGATCAACAATATAAAAGGTAAGTACTTTTGGCCTGGTATGGAATCCGATGTGCGGAAATACGTAAGCAAGTGTGCCAAGTGCCAAACTAGTAAGTATTCTAGAAATATAGTGGAACCGATGGTCGTGACGACGACAGCATCGGAAGCTTTTGAAAAAATATACTTAGATATCATAGGTCCTTTAGATAAAGACATAGACAATAATGTTTATATTTTAAGTTTACAATGCGAGCTGAGTAAATACGTCGAGGCGTATCCCTTACAACGTAAAGACACGGTAAGTGTGGCAAAATCTTTTGTCAATAACTTCATATTAAGGTACGGACTTCCCAGAGTTATCGCGACAGATCGAGGAACGGAATTTCAGTCAGAAACGATGAAAGAGGTGTGCAAGCTACTTAAAATTGAAAAGGTAAGCTCGACAGCTTATCATCATGAGTCGATAGGCTCCTTGGAAAATACTCATAAACACCTCGCTGCCTTCTTACGAACTTTATGTGATGGACATCAAGAGACATGGAGTCAGTGGCTTCAGTTTTGGTGTTTTTCATTCAACACTACTGTCCATACTCAGACTAAGTATACGCCGTACGAACTCGTATTTGGCAATAGTTGTAACTTGCCTAGTAATTTAAGAGATAATGTGGTAAAGCCACTCTACAATCCAGATAATTATGCACTAGAGCTTAGGTATAGGTTACAGTTAGCATGGAAGGAAGCGCATAAAAACTTAGTTTTAAGTAAATTGAAAAGGAAAGATGTATGGGATAAAAAGTGTAATTCGATCAAGTATCAAAGAGGTGATTTAATTTTAATCAAGAATGAAACTGGTAAAAAATTAGATATGCTATATAAAGGACCCTATAAAGTAATAAGTGAAAATGGACCTAACGTTACTGTTGAAAAAGACGGAAAAGTGGATAGTGTCCACAAAAACAGAACAAAACCATACGTAACCTAGTATTAAGTGTTTAGCGTTAGTTACGATAGATACCTATCCATTATTATAGCTAGCTACTACCTAGCGGTATTGTATTTCAAGCCTGTGTTAACAATATTATATTTCATTATCAAGGCACGATGACAGTGTCATTCCTTTAACTTGTAAACACTTTATACTTACACCTTAAAATATGATTATGATATGAATGTGTTAACTAATTAATTATAAGTTTTAGGAAATAAGAAATTTAAAAAAAAAAAAAAAAAAAAAAAAAAAAAAAAAAAAAAAAGTTTATCAGTAATATAATATTTTATTCGGCATTTTATGCAGATACATGTATGTTAAAAAAAAAAAAAAAAAAAAAAAAAAAAAAAAAAAATCGTATTTGACATTTTTTTTTTTAAATTTACCCCGATGATGTAGTGGAGTAATATAAATAGGAGTACTGTAATAGCTTAAGAGTAGTAATAAACATACTTTAATCACGATCGGTTGTGTTATTATTTAAACGCCCGACACCACACCTATTTCCCCTGGTAAATGTTCCAGCCCCTTTCGTGGCAGCCTATGGGTCTAAGTAAACCACACAAAAAAAAGAAAAAGTTTTCGATTACAGCTGCCCACCTATAGGTCAGGCCAGTTCACATTACGTCAATTTGTGTTCAGCTTGTGCTCGGCTCCTAAGCGTAGATCTTTACAAAGAGCTCTACTATCGTTAGCTAATCAGTTAGGTACTTTAAATTATTATTTGTTGTATCGAACAAAGCTTTGCAGTTAAACTCAAAGTTGTTGACGGAAACAAATAGCATTTAGCGACCGTAATACTGAATGATGATTCAACCTCACCGGCTATTGCCAAGCGATCCGGTCGCAGTTACAACCACTGGAACAATGCCAGAATATTATAACCTTACTAAAATTTACCCTACTATTGATATGGAATTATAATTCTTACGTCCTTGTCATAGAAGTGATAATTGCAATTTCATTAAAGGTTTATCAACTCACCACGTGTTAAGGTAATCAATACGAGAATATTAATAAATGACATTTCATTTTTACTTACAAAATTTCACACGATTAAGGTGAGGATGTACAATTCGGTTATTCTGAATGCGGTCAGCCGTCCAGTTGACTTGTATGACTTGCAGATGCGTGTTTCTAAACGATTGGCAGCTACACATAATTGCAGCAGAAAAGTGTAGGTGAAAAACGCAGTGCCTCGATCTAACCATTTCCAAGAACGACGTTTAAGACATTATAGCTATCTATTACTGATCATGATTTGTCATCAGTAAGTATCAGAGGATGGATGCCCACTGCTGAATATTGGTCTTTTGTAAGGGCTTCCAAACACGGCGGTCTTGAGCCGCCTGCATCCATTGATGATTGGTCCACGTAGTTAGATTGTAGACTACTTCCGCATTTGGTGCAGGTCGCCACTACATCATTTTGGGATCATCAAACTAAGCTTTTTACAATTTGATGGTTGCTATCCGCTTAAGAATTGCCTTGTATAACTTGTACAGGTGATAGTTGATAGGACTGCACCGCAGCACTCCAAGTAATATTATCGGTCAGGTTTAGGAAATTTTGATTTAATTTGACGGTGTTTTCCAGGTCTGTCGTCAGCAGAAGCGTGGCTGGGCGGCGGTGAGGGACTGGTGCGTCGCGTGGTGGCACTCGGGCAGGGAAGACTTGGAGGACACCGAGCCTGAGGAGGAGCCTTCCGACCCGGGGTACGCCACGCCCGTGTCTGTCGAGACGCCGCTGCAGAGTTCTGTGTCAAGGTAAGGGCATTATTGGTCACTAGAGGACGCCCGCGGTTTCACCCGCGTAGTTTTCGTTTCTGTAGGAATTCCGGCATAAAATGTGGTCTATGTATTATTCTGATATTTAAGCTATATTATTGTGAAGTTTCATCATAATCTATTTAGTAGTTTTTGTGTGATCTGATTGTAATCTGACTTTTAGATCGACATTGTAACCTCATTCTTGTAATTAAAAACATTATTTATTTATTTATTTATCCCTCCTTTTAAAAAGTGTGCAGGGTCCTGTAGGGGGCCGGTAATATGCTTGAAATGTTTAAAAAATATCTAGGTAACCAGATTTAAGTAGTTAAAGCCACGGGGCACAGCTTTGTTAATTTCAACTTTCCATTTATTTCGGTAACAATAAAAATATTTTTTGATGGTTTGTACACAGGTGTACATCCCTGAACGTGATCAGAGATCCGTACGCCGGTCGCGGCGGCTCCTGTGGCTCCAGCGTGGCCGACGGAGGATCATCACCTCTTCGCCGAAACTGTGAAGTTACAGTTCCCATACCAGCTGCGAGAGACAGTCGCTCTCTTCCCCCCAACACTAGAATAAACGCTGCTACCTCACCCGCTCCCAAATCAGCATCCGCTGACTCTGTTTACACAATCCTCATCAGACTACCCGACGCTGACTCAGAGAGACCTAGTATAAAGATGATCACGGAAGAGTCACCGCCAACCAATGCGAGGTCGCATTACCGACCACCGGCGAGAGGAGACTCCGAACTGAACTTACATCCAGCAGGCCATCCTGCTCTAACACGCAGGACGTCGCATATACAAGACGTGAGAATACCACTCAACGCCAAAATAATACCAAAGCAGTTAGCTGGCAAAGGGATAACATCAAAACAGCCAAAGAAAAAGAAAACTCAAGAGAAAAAGCAAGAAACAAAAGCGGCGAAAACGCTCTCCGCAATCCTCCTCTCGTTTATAATCACTTGGACGCCTTACAACATCCTCGTGCTTCTAAAACCTTTTACTGCTCGGATATACATCCCGGAAGAACTTTGGTCCTTTTTCTACGCCCTGTGTTACATTAACTCAACGATAAACCCAGTTTGCTATGCTCTTTGCAACGCGACATTTAGGAAAACGTACGTTAGAATTTTGACTTGTAAATGGCATAACAGAAATAGGGAAGCTATGACTAGAGGTGTGTATAATTAGTGGTATGGATATTTGTTTTGGCTTTAATTGACAAATTCAAAAATTTAAAATTTTGGGACTGGCTAATAACAATTCTCAGTACCAAAATAGCAATTGCCCAATTTTGGTATTGAGTATCAGTTATGTTTTTACCAAGTTAAGACACACGAGAAATGTGTTTATAGTTTTGAAAACGTTTTGTTATAACAGAACAAATAAAATTAAATTTTACTTAAAACACTCTAGATAATCCTACCAATAAAACAATAGCATGAACGGGCTATAATCCAAGAGATCGTAATGCAAAATGGCATTTTAAAACCTAAATTGCTTTCTCGCGTGTCGAACGACTTAACTTGGTAGAACCTCCATTAGTGCACTCCTATTTTCGTTCCTTTCAGTGGTTTCTGAGTACTGTCGAAGTGTTTCGAAACCACACACTTTCCAGTGTCTTATATCCTGGAATTATTTTAATCTTAAAGCAATCTGAAATCTAGTTCGTTTTGTTAGTGAGTTGTCATCCCGTCCATAAAGAAATTGATTTGTATTAGTATATTCGTTGGTATTCGTAGTGTCCAATGCCTTTGATCTCATACTAGATTGATTTGATCTCCAATCTTCTGTTGTAAGAAGATCTGTGTTGAAATTAAGGGTAACAAAGAGTCACAATATGAGAGTGAGTAGTCTGTAGTTTAGTGAATCGAGACTAAAAGCCGCGCAGCAGAATCCTAGTGTTTATGATATATCGGTATAAGTGATTTCTCTTGCCGACAAACATTTTTTAAAGTTTTTGTACCCCTTTTGTGAGAATCCACATCTTAACAATGTACACTGACAAATTCTTACTAATTTTTATTTCATAAAATATCTGCTGTCTCTAGATTTATATGAATGAACTTGACATCGAATATTGTTTTCGAAAATATGAGACCTAGTACCAAATGTGTCTATTATGAAATTTGCACGCTTACAATTGTTTTCCCGATACCGAAATACTAATAAGTTGAATCTAAATGGCCCTATTGATCACCGTTTTATCCGTACGTTATGCACAACTGGTTTTTATTTTAGATCCGTTATGTTAGGCGCCGTGTGTGGACGAATTGAAACTTTAAAACAACGATTTTAAGATTCATTTTACAAATGTGATAACGTCTCCATATTCGAAGGAGACTATCGATTGGGAGGTTGCAAATTTCATATGAAAGGGTACTGGTGTGAGCTTGTAGGGATAAATTCGACGAATTTAGGTGCATGGAATTATTATTATTTTCTTGCATTCCATTTATGTTTGTGATTATATCTTTTCCTTATAATTGTACAATTATCTTGCGTATAAGCATATTTTATCGACCAACGTGCTTCTTATTACGTCTATAATATGTTCGGTGTAAGATACTCGATGGTGTTGTATGTGATATAGTTTCGTTAGCGACCAATGATTGCTTTCGAGGGAGACTTTTCCTGGATTTTCAAATTCTAAATGTTTATTATATAAATCACAAATATTGTGGTTTTATAATTATTGAAATCCTAAGCAATAACGGTACAATTTTTCTTGTGAAGTGTTGATATTTAATTAGGAGCTCGATTTAATTGTTTCATTCATATTATGCGATTTTATAATAAGAGAGAATATCATATAACGTCACGGAGCAATGCTATGGAGTCATATTATTTTTATAGTACTGTCGACATTCATAATTTTATTTATTTTAAGTATAACTGCTTAATGTATTTCTATTAAATATGTAATAGACGTTGATTTGCAAATATTCACATTAGTACAGGGAGTTAAAAAATATTGTTTTTTTCCGCTAAATTATGACCAGTCTGTACAGAGCCACAAACTTCACTTACAATTGAAAAATGTCGTGTTATGGAAATTCCTGCGTTACATTTTAACGCACTGAGAAATTTCGAATCTGTGTATCTTTATGCATGAATTGTGAAGATTTCTCGGAAAAAATCATAATTTTTGATAATTAAAATTTTTAAAGCATTTTTATTTAAAGCATCTGAAATCTGAATCATAGCTGTCATTAGAACTCAGCTATTTTAGACCTATAGCTGCATTGTACAACGACTTTGGACAAGTAGGTAGGTATCTTCGATTTAAAAATTTTCACGGGCTCTCTTATACCCGATATATGTACGTGACATTTCGTCTTTTCTATTTGCATTATTTTTTGTGATAAAATTTAATAAAAAAATAAAACCAGTAACGAAATCAAGGTAAATGAGAAATTTTTAAAATACTGCGGCTATGGATGACTACACAAAAGTAGCTTTGCATATCATGTTTATTATTTAATATAACATTATCATTACTATAACATAACAACATTATAATATTATAATGATAATAATATTATTATTTATTATTGCTCAAAGTTATAAAAATTAAAAATCAATAACCAACTAAAACGCATCTAATAAATAATGTAGTTGAAAAGTTGAGTAATTTTTGCTCCGCAACTTAAACCTGAATAAACAAAAGGAGCAATCTTAAATAATAATTTTTTAAGCGCCCGAACAAACCACATAATTGCAAAAAATAAGGTATGTAGTTTGTTAGTTAACTATAACAATAATAATAATATGAGTGGATAACAATAATAATAGCATGAGTCAGTGGATGACAGTCCTTAACCATCCCGGCATTTCTGAGACTTTTGAATTGACTGAACCGATAGAGATTATCTACCACTGGCTACTTGGACCCCCGGGCCTTGCAGCAGGCGGTCATTTAACTATTATAAATTTTAATAGTGTTTTTTTATAATTTTTATAAGCATTGTTAAAAATTTAAATAAATAAATGACTAAAATATGAGTGGTAAAACCGAAAAACAAATAGGAAAATCGTCAACGCAACCATTGAATTATATATGTTACCATTAGAAACCATTTGTAGCTTGTAGAACACGTTTTCCCTAGTTAAAACTAGTACTTACGAAAGACCTTAGTGAAAACTAGAAATACAACCAGGACATAATGACTTAAGGTTAGATAAGAACTTTAATTAATTCAAAATTTGTGTACCCCAACTCTACGAAGTCTTGTCTCAATAGTATTTTTGAAGCGCGAAGCAAGATTTTCGCGAAAGAGGTCCTAGTCGTGAATAAAGCAAACCTACGAGGCCGAGTGGAGCGAAGGGAATGCTGACGAGAGAAGTGAGCGATCCCTGTAGTGAAACGAAGGTCGAGTAGTTTACGATGAATGATAGGGCGACGAAGCAAGGCTTCTAGCGTGGCCACTTTAAATTCTTGATGTTCATAAGTACAAATTTGAGTTATTCGACATTACGCAGCCTTGTCTGCCTCCCCCTGTCTGTTTTTAAAATGTGTAAAGCCTGAGGCTCACCAAGACCAATTTAGATGACTAGTTGTTTTCACCAAGACCTTTCGTAGAAACTGGTTGTAACTAGGAAAACGCGTTATATCATGTATTTGAGAGGATTCGAGAATTTCCCATTCGACAATTTTTCCCGGGATGATTTTTCAGTTTTTAGAAAAAGAACTAAAACTTGGGTTTTCAATGCCGTGCATTTGTTTCACTATATTTTAAATTGAAATTATAACGTTTTTGTGTAGTCATTCATATCTAATACTTATATATTATTACATAAAATTCATATTATTGTGTGAAGTAGATTAAGTAAGAACATAGGCCACTAATAAATTCTAAAAAAATGAATGTTTAATTAATATTTAAAAAAAGGGAAACATGTACATAGTAAATTAAATTCAGTAAGTTAATGGCAATGTGTATCAGCGCAAGTATTTTAATTATAATAATTATTATAGTCGTCTTATTAATATATATTACTTATATACAAGTAATGACGTGTATTTAAAGTATAGTGTATAAAATTAATCAGTGTCGTGCAACGTTCCTTTGTTACAAATGAAATTTTATTAAAATATTTATTAATTATTAATAATATTCTATGTGTAGACATAGACTACTATAATATTAATAATACCGACATATATAGCAAGACGTGTACAGTCAGATCGAAGTTTTATATTTATAAGGCAAACTACGCATTCCACATTCAGTTTTGTTACACTTTTAAATATTACAATAATTTTAAAGTTAATGATATGATAATAATTAATCCTTTTACCCTGATAAGATACCTCACAAAATAATAACTTGTTCAGAAGTTTTATTGCTAAGGGATTAGAAACTAAAAAGTAGCTTATATAAAAAGTTTAAACCTCTCGTGTCTTTATCATAAAATTCATCTCTTTCATTTTAATAAAATTCACTCAAGTTTTCAGAAACCCCTATTATGCAGCTGTTTCATACTCCCCTACCTACCTACCTACTTTTATAAAATTTCTTAACTGGGATTAATCGATTATCTCTAACAATTATATTATTAGCAATATTATATGTAGCGTTATTTTGCAAGGAATCTCGACTTTAGGCTTCGTCTTTGTTGTTGTTTTCTGTCTAGTTGTTTTATAACTCGATAAGGTAAGTCTCAAATTCTTCTTTAGCTTTCTCTGTTTAACAGCATGGTATAAAGAGAGACGAATATCCGAAACTCTCATTATCGAGTCATAAAGCGCTATATATAGCAGTGCTGACAGTGTACTAGTCGATCAACAATTATTGCACGGTGTAATCCGGAAAAAAGATACAAGATATTACCGTCAAAAGTCGATGGTCTTACCATGAAATGCTTCAACTCACAGCTTTCAAAGCTTTTGCTTAGCTGTTGGATCAATTGATATAGAAAACAGTAATCCCTGAGATGGTGCGTATTGTGAAAAAGGCTCCACTCTGGAGCTCTCACTACTATTTACTTGGCCCTAATCCCTCGATGGAAATTTTGCAATTTTCAGTTGATACTTTTAAACATTTTTAAAAAATTGTAAAAAAGTGTAAATAAATAAATGAGTGAAAAAAGAACATTTTATTTATTAATCTTATCAGGGTAAACGAATATTAATTACTTAAAAATGCATTTTATAAGAGTCCGTATTATATGTCTATACTTCCTCGATATATAGTCAATAGCATACCCCCGTGACTTTGTCCGTGTAAAACTACTTATATCAATTTATTTTTTTTCTATACAACTTATCGTCATGAAAAAAAAATTGTTGCAAAATCTGTAGCTCCGGATTTATTCTATCTGCGAAAACTGTATATAAATCCGTTAAATTGCTCCGGGGATTGCTGTTAACATATGGTTAGACAAGAAGTTTAGAATTTGGTTTATAAACTCTGTTTTATTTATCACCACATCGCCATTTTTCGTAATATAATTCTAAGTAAAGACGTTTGTTTTGTACTAATTTATTATAAAGTATGGGTACATATTAATATATTTTAAGTTTTCAAACTAATTTTCACACAAAGTTACGGTCCGTTTTATACTTCTGAAGATATTTTATCTCTCAGCTATCGCGGCAACAATAAACGGTTAATGTAATAAATTCAAAACCCACAAAACCATTTGGAAGAGCGTAAAAATGTAAAAGTGAGAATATTAACTTCGTTACGACTTAAACGGCGCGTAAAATTAATTACGATTGAACTTTTTTTCATTTCACGACTTTATTCGGCTTTAAAAGTTCAAATAAATAGCATTATAACCCTGCGAAAACGTTTTAAATTGTAAAAGCTTCACGTGGCGAAATGGGGGCTCGGCAGTGTGCCGCCAAGTCCACAATCGCTTGTTAAAGTACAGTTTCCAAATAGTGCCAATATATTTGTGATTCGTGAGCCAAACTAGAATAAGGGCATATACAACCTGTAAACTGTAATTATGGTGCCAAAACAATGCAAGAATATTTTGAAATAATAGCGAAATAATTCAAGAAGAATGTGTTGCATGTAAAAATCTCTCTTTGATTATTATTTCATCAGTGACTGACTTTATTATAAATGTAATCACGATTATTTGTAGATTATAAAAGTAAATTATAACGAATATAGCCATAATAAACTAAGTATTCTGAAATAAACGCTGCGTTTTTTCAGAATACTTTTGTTTGGTCTTCATAATTTTTTATAAAACATTTCTGGAAAATAATGAGGTATTTATGCCAGTCTATTTATCTACATATTATTATAATAATATCCAACATATTTCCATATCCACGAAGATACAGCAGTAATATAAAAAAATGTACGCGGTAATCTACAATATAATTTTCACCAAATTTTTAGATTTACAAAGATACAAATTAAATATAAAAAAGATTGCCCTTTTGTATAATATTCAATTTGATAGATTATTATTGAAGCAACGTTCGTGAAGTTGAGCGCACGGCAGTGCTGCTGACAAGTCTTATGCTATTAGAATATAAATATTTTAAAATAGCCCAAATAAACTTTCAGGAGAAACATAACTCATCAATACAATACGTCATTATATTTTCGTTTTTTATTCGCGTTTCGTAAAATCTTTATAAATCCTATTCATGTAATGAAAGCGCACAGTAAAAGTATCCGTATACTTACGTAGATGTAAATTTGAAGAATATTTTTTGTGAATGTCGTAAGATTTTACCAACATTGTGTTGTAGTTGTAGGATGTATTTTCTATAAATCCGAAGTACGATTTTAAAGAAACTTATTTCGCCAAATGCATTAACATTTGTATAATAAAATTTTAGAAAAATTTCCTTTTCAGTCGTTATAATTTGTAATAATATGTCCGATTATTTGAATTGTTTTCAACACAATATATTTCTCTACTGTAAGAAAATGACATCTAGTGTTTATTCAGAGACAGTACAAAAGCACAAACATGCTTAAAGGTCATAGCTCATTATATACACCCGGGACCCGACGCGCACCCCCTCGCCTCGAGTGGCTAGTATACTTTGTATGGATTTGTATGGGCATGCGCTCACTCATCAACTCCGTATCAACACCCGATCGCGTCGTTCGCGGGGCGTCAACGCGCGGCCCGCGAGTGGACCACTCGATGATAGCTGGCTGTTGGATTTTTTAACAGCGCGCAACCTCGCAAATTCGCTCGCATTTAAAGACTCCGTTTGAACAGGAGATAAAGTTGCTTTTTTTTGGCCGGAAAAAATAATTTCACTGAAAAAATAAAAATGGATTTGAAATTTTCATATTCATCAAAAGTAGTTCATTTTTCACCTATTTGCCCATACCCTGTTGGTATTAATTTTGTTTAACTATTAATACAAAAACCGGACTTAGGCTTCATTAGAGTTTTAGACTTTCTCCTATAAATAACCCTTTCATCAACCACTAATACCTCGTAGATGTATAATGTTTTAATAGCAACGAAGTGTAGCAAAAACTTGAAAAATAGAACCCTTCCTCCTAGGAAATAGAATCCTTTTTAATTTAGTATTTTGAGCTGAAAAAGTATATTTTAAATTACATAAAAGCGCTTTAAAATCGTACTTTTGATGATCTATGTAAATAGTTTTAGACATCACGAATCCTTTACATATGCATACATAATTACTATAATTTATTTTTAATCATATTTTAATATATTAATAATAAATATAACAAACAAAACAATTTAAAAAATACGAGTCCTAAAATACCAATCTAAATAATAACATAGATAGTCAACGCATGAGATAAATAATAGTTATGATTTTGCAATTTATTAATTTTGCACCTCGGAGAATACACTGTTATGTTAAAAAAATAAGTATTGGCCATTGAAAGTACTATAAAAAATATGGTTTTGATAGAGCCATCTTTTGTACCAGTTCTAGTTATTGCATTTTATGTCTCTGTTCTATGGTTTTTCTTTTCTGAAGGTTACAAATGAAAGTATTTTTTTTTCATAGTGGACAACATTTTTACTACAAAGAGGAAAGGAAAGTGCTCTCATCTTCATAAGAATAATATACCAATACAAATAAATAATATGATAGCTGCTTACATACACCCAGACTTGACTTTTAGAAGGCTCTTAAAAAGTTAAAAGCATATTTACATATTTTTTAATTTTGATTATTTTTTTCTTTTTTCATTTCAAATAACTCTGAGGTGTCAATAAAACTATTTTAATTATTATTAATATTTCAAACAAATATTGAGTTATTCCGGCTGTGAAAATTTACTTAGAAAGATAAATAGTTTGTACTAAAATAAAATATGAATAATAATATTATAAAAATAACCATTCATTAATGTTTCTAATAGTAATATTATGGAATTTATAAATTATAGAGTTTGATTTGAACGAGATCAAAAATTGCTAATGTAAATACATATTATATTTGCCAATACTTTTTATATCAATCTTGCTGAAATCGATACATCGGCATAACTTGCTTAGTCATACAATTTTTTTGATGCAAAAATTTAATCATCACGATTAGAAAATGAGGGCAAATATACAAAAAACTTATTAAAATCCGTAGAGTAGTTTTGAATAAGTTCAACCACATATACTATGACACCAGATTTTTAAATATTAAATAAAAATAAAAATCCTCAATATTTATAGGCGTCCGTGTCTAAGTAGAGTGAAACAGAATTAGAACAATATCGTGTTAACGCATTAACTTGAAAAGGTCTATTTTGGTACGAAATTAAACCCTTTTACAAAGCAATTTTCCACTCCCCCAGGCCGAGGGACCAGGCTACTAATTCGAGCATAATATTCTTCAGTCGCGAATATTAACTACATACGCGTAATATTCATTTTAAACGACCACGATACAAAAGTGACTTCAAAAATCTGATTGAAGCCGTGACAGCGAAACATATATTGTTTTGCTATACAATATTATTCTGTTTTACAATAAGTACGATTAATTATTACATGTATATTAAATATGAATTCGTTTTTTACTGGCAAAAAATTCAGAAATTACAAAATTTGGTTAGTGTAATTGCGTGTGTACATGCACAGCTTCAATAAAGTAATTTACGGAAATATATGCCTGGAGCGTCAGAGTGAAGATGATTTCAATGTAATTAACAATCAATTAACCTGAAACTCTACTTTAATCAATCAGCTTTCATTTTTTAACGGCCGAGTGGCGCAGTGAGAAATGACTTCTGCGTCCTAGGCCGTGGGTTCCATTCCCACATCCGGATAAACGTTTGCGTGATAAGCGTGATTGTTTTCCAGTGCCTGCGTGTTTACCTATATATTATAAGTATTTATGTATACTATATATAAATATTTATCAGTTATCGTAGTACCCATAACA
Organism: Mycalesis mineus; assembly: GCA_034621355.1. NCBI lineage: Eukaryota > Metazoa > Arthropoda > Insecta > Lepidoptera > Nymphalidae > Mycalesis > Mycalesis mineus. The sequence goes on from CM067893.1 coordinate 16,656,193, forward strand.
CAAGCTACCCACGCTTACTTTGGGGCTTTATAGCGATGTGTATTGTGTGATTATAAAGCAATTTGGACTATTGTTTTTTAGCAATCGCACACCATTAATGAAATGAAAAAACGATCAAATTTTGAAGTTCATTTTGTAAATTAAATTTCAATTAGCTTATATAGTTAGGACATGTATAGCATAGGTTTTATATTTTTCAGGAAAATTATTTACTAAATATTCTTTACGCTTCAATTTAATACAAAAGTAAGTTAAAATATAGTTCGTCAAAGTGTAGTCAATAAATTATAATTTAAAATAAAAAACAAGGGATAAAATAACTAAATAATTTTAATTAATAAACTTTTATTGTGGAGTATTGTTAGTGTTTTTGAATTTAAAAACTTGTAAGATTTTATAAATGAATATTGTACTTTCGCATTACCCTATTAATTAATTAATTTATTTTACTAAACACATTAGTTTAGTGAAATAAATGAAGCAAAGTCGTTTAATCGACTGGCCATTATGTAAGTAAAATCATATAGATTGAAGAGACAATGGTCGTTGGAATACCACGATGCTGGAATAGCAAACCCTAGCACTAAACATTGCGGTATTGGTCGAGCCCCATGACATCAGATGGGTTACAACAGCCGCTGGATGCGAGCTTTGTAAATTTTACGGGAGGTCAAAGTTCAGCAATTGATGACCACCGGTTGATATTAATGAGTATGGATTGCAAGTGACTAAAGCCCGGTTGCCACTACAAGCGGCAAATTACTTATTAACCAATTCGGACTTGTTGGGTGGTCAGATAACTCTGTACGACACTGAACGTGCTAAGGAGTCTGCATACCGCGTGGATCAATTGCATACTTGGATCTCCATCAACTAATAGTCGATAAGTATGCAATTGAGCGTTTGGTCGAGTGGGTACAATACCAGCGTTCGCAACAGGACGATATTACGGGTATTTACGGTTCCGTACCCCAAAATGAAAAAGTACACATAGAATTAATTACTTGTCCATCTATCATTCATTACGTCAACAATTGACAAAAGTATTATTATTCAAAAATCCAAAATTTAGTCCGGAATCACTATTTTCCTATAGTGTTAGCTGATCGCCTCGTATGGGGACAATATTAAACGGCAAAATTAAGATTTTCCCGCAATGCATGAATATTACTTGATTATTTAATTTGTACGGAACTCCCGGTGCTGACGACTCGCACTTGGCTAGTTTGTCTGTACCTAATTTAACATTGTTTGTTTGAATGCATTTAATTACTCTATTATATCGGCCAACGCAGGTGTCAGTCACGCATTACCGATCACTGTTTCATTTAAAAATTGATTGTGATTCAGCGTTCCTTAATAAACCCTACTTTATTGCCAAATACCTTTATATTTATACAACCTACAATAAACTAAACTGTATTAAAATTGTGTGCCAAATAGAATGCCAAAGGTTCCAATAAGTGGAAATACAGTATTTTTTATGTAATTTTATTTACACTGTTTTTGGATGCACTACGTGATGCTAAAACGTAAAGCCTCGTACGCACTAGAAAACAATTGACGCACAACACGTGACGATCAACAAGATTGCCAACGTTGCATAACATTGCGTGACGCTGCCAGCTGTCGCGCAGCTTACTATTCGTTATTGCGCATCAAAATGTTGTCGGATGGTGCTATGAGTATTGCCACTGAAATCAACGTTAGTTCCTCCGGCGCTAGGTTTCGGACAACTTGCCATGCGATCCTAAACAAAGTTCCGCTTTGCTGTGAGCAATAATGTTGTGCCAAGTTGCGCGTCAACTGTTGCCTAGTGGCTACAAGGCTTATTATTTGTGATACTGATGTAACGCTCTGTACACATGGCAACATTTAAATGCACTGTCGAATTTCATTGCATGAAAAATGCTGCGACTGTCGCAGCTTTATTGTGTAAGCAGGCATTATATGTCGTAGAGTGACAACCAATGTACATTTTTCAAGTAAACACATATGTTAAAGGTTTATATTATTTTGATAAGTCTCTGTACCATGTATTATTTACATAGAAGCATATAATTACTATAAAATAAATTGTTATTATTATTTTAGTTATTGTTTAAAGTGCATTACAGTAAGTAAAATGCAAGGCAATACATAACTCCATAACTTGAAAAATATAAAATCTGAGAGGCGAGAATAATAAGTTAACTTTCTATATTCACAAATCCAAAATTCATATATTCTTTCGACATCGACATCCATTTTACATCGACTGTGGCTCAAAATCTAGTCGTGTGGTGAAAGCCTTACGCGTAGTTTTAAATTACATTTTGTAATATACTAATTCCATTTAATTAAAACCATGTGATAATGTTTTAGCAAAATAAATACAAAAATTCTAATAATATTAAACTAAGGCTCAACGCAAATCGATGAAATTCACTACTTTACTTTTGAATTTATATAACTTTTTTCAGTATGTTTGCTGTGTAAAATATTGTTATTTTCTCCGTATATGTTATTCAGTATTGTTACAATATAAACGGCTGGAACTCACGTCCCTCGCGCTACTAGTTTCGAACCTATACGGGTTAGTCATGAACTAGCTTGTTCATGAAACGCAGCGTACAGATAACCAGTGATAAGTTTGCTTCACGCCGAAACTAGTCGGACATACCCCGACAATAGACGCGTGAGTTTCAGCTATTTATATTTTAATAATATGAACAATAGTCGCGATATATTAAGTTCTAATATGCTATTCAGTCTATGTCTGTTTTAATTAATATTGTATTGAACAAAGCACCTGTGGAACTTATTCTATGTATATTATTTTAAAAAGATGTTACAATAAGCATTTTGGTAATTGTATGTAAATTATTTTAAGCTGGCACATCACGATATGTACCAACTGTGTTTGTCTTTGAAGCGAAGTAACGTGTCTGTTACAGCTTACTAAAATTGAAATCTTGAGTAAATTCATAGACACTATACGAAAATAAGCATAATAAGTCAACTTGTCAAAGAAAACATTAAATCATTAGTTTACGTAGAAAAATATATTATATTGGTATTGAAAATTTAATATAATGTTTTATTTTGATATCGATATGCAGTTAAATGCAGTTTGTATTTATCGAGGTCGTATCTTTTTAACTTAATGTTTCCAATTTGGTTGTTTGCGTTGAGCCTTATGTGAAACTTTTGTGAATGGTTACCAATATGTCTAAATAATATACAAACCTTTGATATGGTATAGAATACGCAAATAGGTTCTATAATAATATTATTATGATAATATAATATAATAAATAGTTTTTATTATAATCAATGTACAAGTTTAGTATCTCACGGTGTATTTATCAAAAATAAATAAATGTGTTTTTTGTAACTTATTTTAAAGATTATTCCATGTTTTTGTATAACCAAAGACAATAAAAATTTAACTACACGGTGTTATTTTCTGGGCGACCGAGGATTGTTAATTGACGTCATAGAATATGTGGAGACAGAGAGATGGAAGAACGCACACCTATATTGGAGTAGCATGATGGGTTTGAACTTCATATTCCCTTTTATATAAGGGAAAGAGGCCTGCAGTGGTTCTTTAAAAACTAATGATGATGATGATGAAATGAAAATTTATTGCTTAGATAAAAAACTAAATTATAATTTCTCCTTTATGTATACCCTTGAGATACAAGCAATCCGTTACCATAGTCATAATGGTTCCACCGCTAAGTTTCTTTAACATTTAAAAAGCAAAAACGATAATGTGAACAAAATCTCGTAATACTTTGTCTCGTATACAAATAAGAAATTAATACGTTTAGAGGTCAGGTGAGGTTTTGGTAAGTATGAAAATTTTAGCAACAAACATTTTGCAATTTAACTTATAAACATCCAGCGATACCCTACAATTCATTTGGTGTCGTTGGTTCAACTAGTGGGGGTACGACCAACACTGTGCTTACGATGCGCGATCATTCCAACACCTTGAGACCCCAATGTTCTCCGGCTCTTCGCCACACAACTTACGAAATACCTATGTCCAGCACTTGATGTCCTTCGGCTGATGATAGTGATGAAACATAAAGGCATGGTACACATGAGCATTCATGTGCTTTTAATCCCCACCAACCAAATATCCTTGATTCTGCGTGATGGTAAAGATTTTCCTATTCACTTTACAATTTAGCTCTTGACGCCTGACGGCAGTCATACCTTATTGTTAGTGATGATGCAATCTATGAAGCATGCGGTTTAACTTGTTGGTGATGAAATCCACACATTTTCTTTTCTACACGACATCGTACTGGAATCGTAGGGTGGTAATTAGGCACGGCCGAAACTTTCCACTAGCCAGACCTAGATTTAAAAAAGAGTTCTATCATATAAACCCAATGAGCATGTCGCTGTGCCACGGAGTCCCTCAAAATGATGAGACTACAGTAGTATTTTCCCAGCTACTACAGTAGTATTTTACTCTAACACTAATAACTCTACTATTAATATTATTCAGATATACCAATACGATTTCTTTGTTTATAAATTCAATATTACAAATACAGCTCAATGTAGAGGAAGATATCAATTATCTATTTCGTACGAAGAATTATGAAGTGATTTATGCGGTAGGTATTTGCTTTGTTTTTTATTCTAAAACCAAATACTAACATTCCTTAATATCGTGAAATGTGAATTGGTATAAACGACTATGTTACGTACACGATTAATGATTTTAATGAAGTTTCCATCATTTTTGCAAATTTTTATTTGATATTCAGTTGAATTATACAACGTGTTAGGTAAATTAAAAAAAACCTTATCAGGCTGTCAACCAGGAAGGAAGTAAGGGATAGAGAATATATGCCTGGACAACAAATGAACATCCTAGACGAAATTCTGAGAGGAGATATGAGGACCTCAAGTATTTGTTTAAAACTTTGAGGTGTCAATGCTAGCAAAATTGACACGGTAGTCATATTTTTGTAGGTATATTTGTTTTATACATAGACTTATGTTAATAAGATCGAAATATATCGGTACTTTCGGGATGCTATACCATTTACCTAAAACGTTGTATAATAAAACGTGGAATAAAAACACCCTGCCCAGTTCACGTAGTCACGCCTGCGTTTTGAGTGATTAGAGCAACCAAATAACCAAAATTGCCGCCGTAGTTCAATGAGCCGTGAAGTTGTACTGGTAATGGGCGAGATCGATCAGGCCCTGGATGCCGAGTGCTGAAATGTTGGATGGTGTTTGGAAGTCCTTAAAAGAGGCAGATGTCCAGCAGTGTAAGTCTTTTTTTATTCATTACAAGTTAGCCCTTAACTGCAATCTGCCCTGATGGTAGGTGTTGCCGTTATCTCAGATGGGCGCCGGCTATCTTGTTAAGATGGAATAAAGGTGAAACCCACTCTATCGGCTTCTACACGACATCGTACCGGAACGCCATATCGCTTGGCGGTACGTCTTTCTCCTATCGGCGAAGTCGAGAATATGATCTAGTGCTTTATCTATCATACTAGCAGTCGCCCGCGACTTCGTCCGCGTGGAAACCTCTTAGGTACCCTTTTCATTTTAAAGACAGACTTTCATATAAAGTGTGCTCATTCCCCGCTACATCTCTCAATTTTTATAGTAGTCTCGTGTACTAAGGATCTACATTTTTTAACCGAGGAAAAAAAACGGAGGAGGTTCTCAATTCGACACGTATATATTTTTTTATGTATAACCACGCATAACTTTTTACAGAGTTATCCGATTTCGATAAAACTTTTTTTTTAGAAAGGACATACCTTCTAAAGTGGTCCCATTGTCATCATTTTAGGATCTGATGATGATATCCTGGGGAAATTGAAGGAACTCTTCAAATTTTGGAGGCACGCTTACAGCGATTTTGGTTTTTGTCTCGGTATCGGTAGCTTTTTGGCTACTAGTGCCGTATAACACTATGATAGTATAGTACGAGTAGGCTACGTGGCGACAAATCACTAAAAAGTAAGAAATAAAAATTTTTAAATGAAGTCGGTGGCAGCCAAGTTTAAAGAACATTTATATTACGTAGTAAAGCAGTTTGTGGGTTCTAGGTAACGTGCTTAAAGTAGAAACCTTGGCTGGCACCGACTCCTAGATATGCAATAAATTAAAACAACTATATGACACAGTTATTTTTTACTTTTTAGTGCGTTTTGAGTAGGTTCTTTTTTTTTTGTTAAATATTGTACGATATTACAGTACATTATCAATATATATTTATGGCAAGTTGATGTGTATAGCTTGATATTAAATATATTTCACTCTTAAGTCTAGCTTTCATAATAAACAAAAATAATTTTAGAATTCGTCACGCAGATCTAGAGATTAGCCCGTTTAAGCAAACGAACAAACTTTTTCGTATATTGTATAAATATGGTCTACCATGCTAAATAAATTGAACAAAGATCGAATTCTTAAAGACTAACAGTACCAAAACGTTGACCCCTATTCAGTACGTATAACATAACACGGAGAAGGTCAACTTAATTTGGACAATAAAGCGGCAGTGTTATGCTTTTTACAAATTTTGTATTATCTCCGAAATTATATAACTAATAAACATACTGTAAAAGGAAAATCTTATCTCCATAATATCCTTGTGATTATTAAGTAATTTATTTTGACATACATATGAATTAAATGATTTTTTTTAAATCTCTGTTAAAATATAAAAGATAGATATATGCTATCGCAGACTTTTTTGTAGTACTTTTCAAGATACATAAAGTCCCTGTACATTGCTTTCAATTATTCTCAATAGTTAAGGCAGCGCATGCGCATAAAGCCGATTAAACAGATTTTTGCGGTTTGACCTGCGCGACAAAAACTGGCGGTTAATATATACAATATAGATCTAAAATATAGCTTATGACACTAACCGATAACGTAGCATTCTACTGGTGAATGAATTTTGTAAATCGGATCAGTAATTCCGAAGATTAGCCTCAACAGATCCATTTACAAACTTACAAACTTTACCTCTTTATAATATTCGTATAGATTAGTCAGAGAGAGATAGAGACGAAATTTAAACACACACAGTCGAGTTTCGTCACAAAATAGCGCTACTGGGTAATTAAATATTTATTTCATACATACAGCTTAGTAGATAAGATGGTTCAAAATTTACGCGGTTAGAAAGAAGTATTTGAAAAAAAATCTAGTTAGACTGTCTCGTTGGTCTAGTAGCCTATATAACTTTGAGCACGAGGTCCTGTGTTCGAATCCTGAGTCGGGTCACGGAATAATTTGGAGCAGCGTGGTGAGTCTAAGCTCTATATTCTCTCTCATATAAGGAAGGAGACCCGGACCTGTATGTATGTATCATATATTTCCTGTAGAAATATCTTTTGAAACGTCAAATTTTTGTAGTGACTTATAATATTATCAATTTTACAATATTAAGTGTGTTGTTACATAAAGTTATTTATTTTACTTCCTGTGTGAAGTTGAAAGCCTATCCAATTGCCTTTGAACATCTTCGAATTGGGCATCTTGTTGTAGATTTTGTACTTTTCGGAGGCGATAAGCTGATATGACTAACTTATGTCCATTTCTAGGAAGACGGTCGTTTAAATCCTTTTTCTGTTTATACATATTTATATTTTGTTTAACATAAACTGAAATAAAAAAAAAACACGCACTAGCGTACACTCGTACGAAGTGAAACTAACTTATCAACATTCAAGTATTAGAAAAAATTGATACCATAATTACACCCACTTGTTAGTGTATTGAAAAATACAATCAAAAACTGAGGTTAATTTTAAATAACGAGAAAAAATAAATACCATAATTACACCTAAGTATTAGAAAAAGAGATGTAATTACTTTTTTTAGAATTAAAATAAACCCTTTGACTTTGCTGATCACTTCAATATAACATATATATATATATATATATATATATATATATATATGATATATGCTATATATATATCACGTCACTTCCATAAGTCAAAGATGGCGCGTAACGAAAAAATGCTACACTAAATTTTATTCCAACCCCGAAGTTTCACTTCAAAAAGTAGCCTATGTTCCAAGGTATAACATAATATCTTCATCCCAAACGAAGTAATCTGGATGAAATTTATTACGAAGATAAATCATATAATAATAGGCACAGACGATATTTACCGACCGAATATGTTACCGGAAACCGAGGTAAAGTTTATAAAATTAATTGACATTTTTGTATCTGTCCAATTTCAGCACGATATCGTTCACAAAGCCATCACAATATGCAATGTTAATGCCATCGAATGTAGAATGCGCACAAACTACATACGACACACGAAGTTATCGGTATGTCCGTTTGTTGTGCCTTTTATAAAAATGTCGCGCATTTTCCGTTACAAAAACATCGAAATCCATTTTCACCGTAACAGAAATAAAGCTGGGAGAGCTCTTTTGTGTCGGCGCGCGCTATTTGTTTGGAAAACTAAAGTTCTGACCGCGTTCTATAATGGGATTCTAGAACTATAAGCTTACGTACGGGATACAAACATAACAAAATTGTAATTTTACAGATATTATGAAAATCAGGGAAGTACTATTTTCATTGAATTGTTTATACATTTATTAGTACATAGAAAGCCATTTTCTTAATATCAACAATTCCGTGGTTTTTCATTCACTACAATTTAGCCTACGATCACAATCATCTGGTTCAATCAATCAATGAAGTGACGTTGCAGTCTAAGATAGAAGCGGGATAACTTGTTAGGAGTAGGATGAAATTCACACGTCTTTCGGTTTCTACGCGACATCATTTGATCGTACCGAAATTTTACTACAAAGTTTTAAAGAATAAATTGCTCGTTTTTATTGGCGTGGCGGTAACTAACCACGGCCGAAGAATAAGCACGACCAGCCAGACATGGGGCAGTTAAGAAAATCTATTAGCCCAGCTGGGAATCGAACCCAGTGCATACGTCTTATAAATGCACCGCACGTACCGCTGCGCCGTGGAGGGCGTTAACACCACCACTTGATCTCTACGTACAGAGTGCGAAAGATCACATAGTGAATCAAATCACTGGATGCAGCACACCAGTAGTGCACCAAGCTACTGGGTGCACGCAGCCAGTGGATGCATTGTAACGAAGCCGATATTCAGTGAGATCTAATCACCGCGCGAGTCGCACTCAGAGATGTTTCCCCTTTAATTGCTTTTTCAATTAACGCCTCGACGATCTTCACTTCGCATCCGCGTAATGGACTCCGCATAGATTATTTTATTCGTACAGATATGTTAATATCGGTAAAATAAAACGTTTGCTAAAAACATCAACTAGAAAGTGCTCGCGAATTCTTCAATTAGTTTTTTTTAATAATGTACTAGACGACAACTGCGGTTTCACCCGCGTAGTACTCGTTCCTGTGAGACTTTCATCAAAATCCATTTAGTATTTTTTGCGTGAAAGAGTAACAAACAATCATCCATCCATACCTACAAACTTTCGCCTTTATAAAATTAGTAAATTATGCTTGGGTGTAATACTTGGACGTAAACATTACCAAATTAGTATATCAAAAATCAAAACGAACTTGAGGTCTATACCTAATATGTGCCGACGAAGTCAATCTTCATACGTTAACCCCAAAGTGGTGAGGCCGGCTAAAGAAAATTATGGATTTTTCGTAAAGCTATTCTTTATTACCCATGCTAACTTTAAGAGGATTCCTTTGTTTTTTTACCCGACTGCGTCAGAAGGAGGGTTATTAAAACGCTTTTTTCCTGCAATTTCGAAGATGGTAGTAATCTAAACTAAAAGTAATCCACGTCAAGGGTTGTTATCTTCACAATGTTAATCTAAATATTTTTAACCAAAGCATAAACAAATAAATTTCAAAAAGATAAAACTATTATAGGTACAGATAAAGATGTATTAAAGGATCAGTCTGTTTTTAAAAGTTTATTCTTTGCACGCGCCGCTTTCAGACGTTCATAATTCCATTTGGCAGACGACGGTAAGTACACCTGATACGCTTTTAGAGTTCCGCCGCAGAATGTTACACTAACTACGGTTCCGTGAACAGCTCTGATTAGGTATTGTTTAACTACCAAATTATGTGGTTTGTTATTTGTTGACCAGTTTGATTGAGATGCGTGTTTTAGTTGGGTAGCCAGTTTCGTATGTTGTTGCCTTAAAAGGTGTATTGTAGAGCATATAGAACTTTGTAATTAATACGCCGCACAAACAATTTCATCCTCAGCACCTGGATACCTGGTATAGTATTACCATCAAGATATGGAATGAGCTTCCACCCTTGGTGTTCCCGCACTCTTATAATTTAGGGATTTTCATGGGGAGAATTAATAAACATCTTACAGGCCGGCAACGCATCAGTGGCGCCTCTGGTGTCGCAGTTGTTCATGGGCGGTGGTGATTACTTTACATCAGCTGATTCGATGGCGCGTTTGCTCTCTAGTTTCATAAACAAAAAAAATATTAAGACTACCGTCGAATGAATGCATAGATATCAGGCCGGAAGAATATGGCCAATATAACTTTGTTGTATCATTAAATTGATATTAAGATATATTTATCCAATTATTATTTTTTGTTTTTATGTATTAATATTATTTTATCTGCATCATACAGTACATGTATGTGCATGTGGCTTACCACATGCACATGCATGCACTGCGGTAGGTCTCATCTCCAAATCTTCTTTACTCAACTGCCAAGAAGGGTTGTGTTTCTATGTATGTATTGTGTAATTTATGTGTGTTCATTGCCTCATATTTTTTAAACCACTTGGACTTTTCTTTATAAACCAAATGTTCATAGATAGGTGACGTTAACTAAAACCGACATGGCGACTGTGAGACGTTATATTTTACTGCAACAGTCGGAACCATTTCAGTAATACATAGAATTACTTTTGTCTGGGTGTTTACTCAGTACTATCTGTTGCAGTTCAATATTTACTAAGTACCGTCTGTTGCAGTTCAATATTTTACCCTTATAAACTAAACGTGTTTGTTTTTTTCAGTTATTTTTTATGCAGTCCGGTTTTTTATTTTTTTCAATTTGTTTTTAACAGTGATAAGTTTTGCCGATGTTTAAAAAAAAGAAAAGGTTGTTTGCAATATACTGGTATAAAAAGTAGGATATAATTAAAAAGTCGAAATAAAGATGGATGCTTTATTCAGTTTTACTGATCAACGAAGAACATACGACTGCATTGCGAATTGAGATGATTTATATTCGTCTGAAAAGGGAGTTAGTGTTTGCCCCAGCCGTATCCACCTTTGCCCCAGCCGAGACCGCCCCAACCGCCGAGACCGTCCCAGCCGAGACCACCCCAGCCTCCGTTGAGACCCCAGCCGAGACCGCCGTTAAGACCCCAGTTGACGGTGGATACGGGGACAGTTTTGAGGACGGGGGCAGTTATGATGGGGGAAACAGCAACACTTTTGATGATAGGGATGGGAGCTGCCTTGATCACATTTTGAGTTGAAATCGCTGGTCCTAGTGCCTTAACAATTGGGACACCTAGAACAAAAAAATACATGAAATTGTAAACATTGCTTCTATAGTATTATATTACTAGAGGACGCCCGCGGTTTCACTTGCGTAGTTCTCGTTACCGTGAAAATTTCGGGTTCAAATATAGCTTTTGTGTTAGTCTGATATTTAAGCTATATATATTATTGTGAAGTTTCATTAAAATCCTTTCAGTAGATTTTGCGTAAAAGAGTAATAAATAATAGTTTAAAAAAACTAAAAACACGCTTTTTATAGAAACCCAAACTAAAAAATAGAAAATAAATTTTAATAAATTTAAATTAAGATTAGTGTTAAAAATTTCATTAACTATAAATTAATAATAGTGTAAATAAAAAAAAATTATTTTATTTTAAAAAAAGCGTGGGGTGCATTGTGTCAATATAGTTATAAATATTTTATTGACAGATATGAGTAGAGTGATTATCATTTTGATAATATCTTAAAAAGCACCCCACGCTTTTTTTAAAATAAAATAATTTTTTTTTATTTACACTATTATTAATTTATAGTTAATGAAATTTTTAACACTAATCTTAATTTAAATTTATTAAAATTTATTTTCTATTTTTTAGTTTGGGTTTCTATAAAAAGCGTGTTTTTAGTTTTTTTAAACTATTATTTATTTTTTACTTTTTAGTTTCGTTTATTTATAAAAGCGTGTTTTTTTTGGAACTTACGCATCAGCCTATTTTGGCCTAGACACGTGGGATTATTGAATCCCTCCTTATTTTGACTATTTACACTCTCATTACCTCTATAGCGGCTGTGGCCGACTTACAATCTGTACCCGCATTTGCCTGTGCCCCACCCTTAGCACAGTGACCAAGGAAACCACAGAAACCTGGCCAGAGTACAGTCGGCACGGGAGCGAGCCTTGGAAGTCGCAGAAAAACTGCGACTGCCAGGGCTCGAACCCACGCCTGAGCGACTGTTGTACGGGCAGTTTAGCACTTAAACCGCTCGGCCACACAGTCGCTAGTAATTTATTTATTAGTGAGAATAAAATAATTATTTATAAATATTATAAATACGGGGAATCAGAGTTCAATTTCGGAGAGGGAGCCTGAGAAACGGCTACCAGAACCAAGGAAGGCCGCAGGCGCGCAGATTACCCACGGAGAATTACATACTGACAAACTGACATACAAGTGAAGCTAATAATAAAGTTTGAAGAGTTTCCTCGAGTTTTCGTAGATCTCATCATCAGATCATGACTTAGTTAACATTAAACCAACTGGAATCTTTCAAACTTCTCATTGAGACATATTAATCGAGCCCAATCACAAGGTAGCTACTGTAAACCGTTAAAGAGCTCCCTCAGCTGTCCTTCTTCTTCATCGCCAGACCCTCAATGACAGTCATAGCCCATCTAGATGTAAAGTTCTCATTGAGACAAATTAATCGAGCCCAAACACAAGGTAGTTACTGTAAACCGTTAAAGAGCTCCCTCAGCTGTCCTTCGTCTTCATCGCCAGACCCTTGATGACAGTCACAGCCCATCTAAATGTAAAGTTCTCATTGAGACAAATTAATTGAGCCCAAACACAAGGTAGCTACTGTAAACCGTTAAAGAGCTCCCTTAACTGTCTTTCGTTTTCATCTGCAGACCTTCAATGACAGTCACAGTCCATCTAAATGTAAATTTCTCATCGAGACAAATTAATCAAGCCCAAACACACGGTAGCTACTGTAAGCCGTTACGGAGCACCCTTAACTGTACTTCGTCTTCATCACCAGACCCTCAATGACAGTCACAGTCCATCTAAATGTAAATTTCTCATCGAGACAAATTAATCAAGCCCAAACACAAGGTAGCTACTGTAAGCTGTTACGGAGCTCCCTTAACTGTACTTTGTCTTCATCACCAGACCCTCAATGACAGTCACAGCCCATCTAAATGTAAAGTTCTTATCAAAACAAATTAATCGAGCCCAAACACAAGGTAAATACAGTAAATCGTCAAGGAATTCTCTTATATGTAGATCGGCTCCATCATCAGATCGACTCCAGACCTTCATCGAATTGTAGTGCTTTTAAATACTTATCGGAAAAACTAACAAACGTACTTGTTGTCCCTACAATTTTTGAAAGTTCCCCTCGGTTTCTCCAGGATCTCATCATCAGATCCTGGTTTCCTTGTCATGGTACCACCACCGGACTATCTACTTTCCAACAAAAAAAGAATTATCAAAATCGGTTCATAAACGACGAAGTTATGCGCGAACACACATACAAGTTACATACTGACATACTGACATACTGACAAACTGACATACAAGTGAAGCTAATAAAAAGCGTGTAAAAAAACATCCATCCATACATAAAAACTGCCGCCTTTATAAGGCGTAAGAATATAAAAAAATCAACTTAAAGGTTTTATATTCGTTATGAGGTCTGAGTATAATATATTATCTTACCTATCAGCAGGCAGGGCAGGTATACAAAATGCTCTTGCGAATGCGAAACCTCTATTCTATTAATAATAGAACTAATTTTCGTTTGAACAACATTAGAGTATACACAAGTATAATAAATCCATTATTCCAATGGATAGAAAAAATTAAAAAACATTGTATAACTCACCACCCCATCCTCCATATCCGCCCCATCCGCCATAACCGCCCCAACCTCCGAGTCCGCCCAAACCATAACCCAAGGCAGAGCCGTGGCCGGTCGCGACTACGGCCAACAGGCAAGCCAGCTGAAACGCAACAGGGACATTATCACTTTATCATCTTTATCATCATCATCATCATCATCATTCTTATCTGTCGATGAACATCTAATGCTGGACATAGACCTCTTGTAAGGACTTCCAATACGTTCTCTGTAACCACTTTAATTGGGACTCAAAGTGTTCAATATAATAATGCGTTCAGGATGTTGTTGGGACTGCCTCGATCCTGCAGCGCATCAGGGATGTCCGCCGACGCTCGCGTAGATTATTTTTACACGACTATGCGGAAGCGGTGTAAGTCCCTGTTGAGTAGGGTCCGGGCTAGCTCTAACGGTATCCTGAAGGCGTTTTCTGACAGGTTAGATTGCCAGTATTTAAATCACTGTTCTATGGATTCATATGCTGGCAAATCGGTCCTGTCGTAGGTTAGGTAAGCTTAGATTGTAAGATATTTGGTTACTAACACTAGTTTTTTAAGTTATTCGTTACTAACACATAATATGATCCATTGATGGTCGAAATAAAGAATTTATTATTATTATTATAAAGCAAGACTACAAGCAACAATTCTATGCTACTAATGAGAATTTCTTGTAAATAGACGACTAACAAGACTAGAGTTGCGCAAGTCAGTTTCAAACATTTGTCACAAACTAAACATGAACATCTAAAATTAACAAATAATATATAATAATATACAGTAAAATTGACATCATTAATAAATCTAATTTTTATGCAGTTAAGATTTTTACAGATTTATAAATTAAATTGCGTAACATAAATAAATAAAAATTTACGTAAAGATATAGCAATTTACAGCAATTTAACAAAATTAGAGACTGTTTCAGCTTCCTTGGGTGGATATTAAATTTTTACAGCGCTAGTTCTTGCTAAATTGACTTATTAAAATTACATATTGGGAAAAATTATAAATATAGAAAGACTAAATATATTATAACGGCTTTGCAATACAAAATCAAAATGTAAACATATACCTATAAGTGAAATACTAAACTGTCCTATGGACTCATCACGAGATATTTAACACTAGTTTGAATTGGATTTTCACATAGTCATTAATAATCCTACGCGGATGAATACAAAGTTGGCTGTAAAGGCTGACCATGAAAATAAAAAACCTGGAGTGAGGGCGCCACCAGTACTTTTTGTGTAGTCTGATAATGGAAGAAATTAGTTCCTTTTATGCCCGCAATATGGCGGAGTTTTTAATTTTTCTGGTCAAGCTATAATCCTAGAAGATTATACAGAATTACCAAAAATAAAATCAAACACAAATAAAACTTACAGTAATGTAGGTGTTCATTGTAGTTGATTTCTTCAGACGAAGTGTACCGATGTTGCACACACCTGATTATTTATACCGGCCAGTATCCTGCGCGTTTCAGCACTGGCCTGCTGCGTAACCGGCAATGAGATCCTACTCGCATGTACCGCAGCACGTCAGCACGTGTATCCGCGGCTAATTACTTAGTTTGCAAGATTTTTTTTCATTGTCTGTTCATGAAGTTGTAAAACTAATTTTTTATAAACGTTTTGCTGTATTAGTACAAATATCTTTGTGCTGGACCAGGTCTTTCTTCTTATAGGAGTGGTATAGAGTTCTACTACTAATGACTCTGCCACCGGTTCAGAAAGCAGATTCTGTTGAAAAGAGCCGGTAAGAAACCCAGTAGGTGCTCTATATAAATGTTATTTATAATTTCCAGTTCATGTTATACCTCCTGTCCTGTACGCAAAAGAAAACAAAACTGAGAGCTTCCTTGTGTGTTTGTATTATCAGGGATTAATAATAATTACAATGACAGGTACGGATGGCTGAATCTGCTCTCAGAGACAGACAGTCAGCTTAACTTGTTCTCCGAGACAGGAAAGTGTTAAGCCAGCAACTTTCTTCCTTCCTCAGAATTTCTTGGAAAAAGTTAGTTCAGTATGAAACTGCTCGACATAGAACTTGAACCCAAACTCACTGGTTCGAAACCATGCATGCTTAGTAAAGGATCAACCGCCAAAAAGCTGAATTAGAACTACTTTCCCGCATTAGATAGGACAAAGGTTTCATGTGTGTTTCTTTTCTGAGACCGTCATCAACTTAAAGAGGTATGGGAGCAGGAAAAAGAGCATGCGACATATGGTCTCCCGATCCGTAGAAAACGAAAGGGTGGTAGGAGATGCCGAAAGGCGCACCTCTGCCACCCCTAAGTGCACCGACAAGCGCATCGGTACGTGAAAGTGCCTGCGCGATCCTTTGACGAAAAAATTTAATTTCCCTAATTGCTTTTTCCTTTTGTTTAACTAAACTAAGCAATAAATAAAAAGGCATTCAATGGAAGACCAGCTACAAATGTCATTAGTCTCTCAACCTATGTGCTTTTTGCTAAATAATATAAATAAAAAAAAGGCGTGTTATAAAATAATTATACTTTTGGAATACATTTTTATAGTTAGTAAGGTTATTCTTCTTTTTATATTTGTAAGTAAGTATTTATTTATTGGGATGTAAGGAGGGGGAGCTAGTGCAAGTTAGCTTCTCCAAATGTCAACCTCATTTGCTCGTGGTGCACTCTGCAGATGGACTGACGAAGCTGTGTTGACTGAAGAATGGCGGTATAACCATTCCGAATAGGCAAGGCTATAAAATGAAGCCAGTATCAGTGACACTGGTTCGAATAGCCTAGTTCAGCCAACCTCAGGCGAGTTGAAAGGGCTCAGCGTGGTCAGTATAAGGCATTTCTTTGTAGAGGTAAAAAAGGGCATTGTCCAGCTGTGGACTTCCATTGGCTATTAATGGCAAAGTATTTATTACAATATACTATAATTGTTATTTTATTATTTTAAAACATCCTAAGCCCTAACATAGTGTTACGCGCATATCACTAATAATAATTACTAATTCATTAAATACTTAGTAACCAGTAGTATAATTAACATGATGTACTAATTGGCTTACTGTAAACAATATCTTAATTAATTTAATCTGAATTTATTACTTACTTACTTCAAGTCATATTTTTTATAATAATAATTACAGGAGCAAGCACATGGTCTGCCTGAGGGTAAGTGGACAACCATCGCGTATATAAACATAGCTGCACTTATCAGGGCATGCAATATTACTACAACTTACTTTTAAAATACCGTACTTTCCCAAAAATAGTCCAATTCAAACATCAAAAATCATTTAGCCAATAAGCAATTTTCCTTAATTTTTTTGTGATATGTTTCAACCGTAGATTAAAGACTAATAGATGGAGTCATAACGCGGTTGTAGGTTCAAGAGCGTGACAGACTTATTTTTTGTCCCTTTCAGCGTGTTCGTTTTTATTATTTGTCAAGAATGAAGTTGGTGACAAGCAAAGGACATATCTGAGTAAATAGTAGCTTTTTATTAAATTTGCTGATAAATAATACAACTTTGCGGTTACGGTATTAATTTAAACGTTATCGTGCTATGGTGGGTTGTAATATTTTCGGCTGCAACAGTCGCACCGAACAGAAAATCGAAGGAATTACGTTTCATACGTAAGTAGGCATAAACTTCATTGATTGATGATTTAAAGCTTAGATATGTTATTTTTTAGCAAATTTCATGTATTATGCGTTTACTAAACTATCTTATATAAAGTAATATTTCGTATTTTACGATATTTTAAAACATAACGTTTTATGATGTACTTTAAATGTTGACATGTCATGTCAATAAGGCTGATTTGCTGTCTCACGAGTGGACACGCTATGGGCTCTATCTATTAGTCTTTAATCTATGGTTTCAACAATCGTACCATCGATCCTTCAATCAACAGTTGGGATACTCAAATCAAATAGTTTTTACACCGCGGTCTAAATTCGCAATTCAATGCTCCGGGGCTGTGAGCCAAACATTGAAGTTCCCTGTCGCGGTAACCAATATTTGACTACGCAACATCAATATTTGTTCAGGTTGGAACTGTTTGTACCAGTTTACCTAACAGGTTTGATGGTTCAGGTACCAATTTAGTCCCTTGAGACGTTCACTATGTTTGTACCTAACTGATCCCCAACGCAATACAGGGGTGTTATAAATTTTACGTTAAAGTTTGTCTGTCTGTGTCTGTGTGTGGCATTGCAGCACTTTAACGGATGCACTGATTACGATGCGGATTTTTAAAATTGAAAGCTAGTTTCTTGCGGTGGTTTTTTAGTTATTTTTGGTTAAAATTGGTCTAGCAATATAGAATATCAGCTCTTATTCAATTTCTTGAATACTATATAGGCTAACGATTGAACGCAATCACGCGAATATGCAGCCAACGGTGATACGCGCTTGCCTAGAAGATGCCTATTCACTTTTGACCTAAAGCTCCCCATATTTTAGGTGTTGGAGAAAACGGAAGCTGAAATGTACCTGGATTATTTAAAAAATGCCAATAGGGACTACCAGCTCACATAAGTACCACAGCAGCACAGAGGTCGTTGAAAAGCTTAAAATATTACATTGTAACCCAGAACCTTGATATTCCAAGCCTTATAGGCGAACCACTAGACCTACGAGTCGATTTATGGAAGTAATCATATAGTAAGGAATAAGTAGCGGTAATAGACTGATTTGCTTACATAAGTACCAGCCGCATCCTATGCCAGCGTCACGGCCAAATGTAAAATAGATTTCGCCAGCGAGGCATTTCCGTGTATTTATGCTAATATTTGAATATTGATTCTGTAGCAAAATTCGACAGTGCAGTCTTGGCGTCATCTCTATCTCTCTCTGATAAGATTTAATTACTTATTTATTTTGTATGTTGGTGCTTACCTGCGCACATCCGGGGCGTCACTCTGGTCAAAGAGTTGGCTGAAAATCAGTGCCGTATGCTAGAGCATGCAGCACGATGCTGACCTTTTTAGGGGTGTGTGGTCATACGTCGCATAGTGGTATGTGATACTTCCACCATTTGGAAAAGCCCGGTGGTCGATGCATCGGACACTAGAATAATGTTAGTAAGTAATTTGTGGCATAGTTTTTCCAAAATAAATGTTTTTTCTCTCTTTAAAATAGAAGAAATACAGAGTCGAGACTCGCACTGTGGAGTTTCGTTACAAAATCTTTGTCAGCTTTATTGATTATTTCTTATTAACGGAAAACTTCGTGAACCATATTGTTTGAGTATTTAATGATAGTGATCGATAGTTTTCTTAAACAAGGATTTAGATTTATATAGACGAAGATCTGGATTTAGTGTGGATTTTCATCTTACACAACTTGGCCCATACATTTATATTTACAGCTTAACAAGTTAGCCCGCTTCCAACTTAGATTGCGTCATCACTTATCATCAGGTGTGATTGCAGTCAAATGCTAACTTGTAAGAAACAAAGAAACCCTAAACACGCAAACCCGCTTTGGAGCAATATTTTGGGTATAAACTCCATAGCCCCTTTTCAATAAACAGGAAAGTACAGGGCCTTTAATACGAGGATAATGATTTATTTTTTTAGTAATTGAGAAGATAATGGTGAAAATCGTCATTACAGACATCTCCAAACATCATTTCACACAAAGCAAACAAACGAAATCAAGCCGCACAAAGGAAACCCGTCCACGGATCGCTCGAGCGTCTAATTTATTCCTCCACACGAAACCAGCGGTTACCAACACACTCAATTATCGCTAATTTAGCGCCGATTATTTCCAAGATTTATCATTACAATTACAAGAATTTAAATAATCTATTATTTATTTATGTGCGGCCGTGCCCCGATACACGTGAACAGAGCTTGATCAGGGCGTATGAACCCTACAGGTAGTAACTAATTAGAGCTACACCTAATTCGTGTATGTCAATCATCATCATCATCATCACTTGGTTCTATCTCCAGAACAAAGTTTGGCGGTCAATATGCATGAAGCTTTCCTATTATCCAGAATTTGCTTTAATTGTGGATAATCCAAGTCCACTCTCTTATGTTGTCTAGCCATTTCCATCTTTGACGACCAAGTGCTCTCTCGCCCAATATCTTTGCTTAAAAGATTACTTTTGAAAAGATAAACTTAGCACCCCTCTGCAGGTGTACAAAGAAGTATGTCAATAGACCATTGATGAATGACAATAGTCAATAGAAAATGAAAAAATAATAATACTCACCTCTCACAAGGCGAGGCAGTGTTAATATGGCTCTGATGAGTTAGTACCCTAATGAATATGCATCTAAATATGCCCTAATAATAAAATATTTGTTTATTTTTTTGTGAGACTATCCTAAGAAGTACATATTTCTCACCAGAGGATAAACAAATTATCTCAGACTATTATAAAAATCACTGAATACTTAGGTATTTTATTCGGCTTTTGCACAGGTAGACAAAGTTAATATTCATATCTAATTCATAAATCATTTGTTGGTCTACTTATAAGTCGATGTGGCTTCAATTAAGGACCTGGGATCGAATTCCGGATCGAGTTGTAGAATAATTTGAGGTTTTCTTTCTTCTAAAAACTTTAGTTAAGTTCAGTCCCAGAGTTGTGAAAACGATAGTGTTACACCCCCGTGCCTCGGAGAACAAGCCTAAAGCCATCGATCCCGGTCCTTACCAACAACTGATAGTGATCGTTAAATATTCCAACATTTTTACCCTAAGCCCGCCAACCTGCAATAGACAGCTTGGTGAATTTAAGCTTTATGTCCCCTCTCCTAATTTGATGTCGTTATGTCGCATTTTTTACATAAAAAAAAATTGCCAGAGGAAGAATTTTTCTCCATGTTTAAGAGGGAAAATTCTCCGTCCACAATCTAAACTTAAAAGTATGCAGTTAAATAGAGTTTTAATTATAAATTATTTTCTCTCGCTTGTTAGAGCGGGCAGCCTTTACTTAGTCACGAACAGATGGCAGCCATGGCTGTAGTGTAAGAGCAAGTGGGCTGACATAGACAAAAAAACTGAAACTTAATTTATGATTTTAATAGGTAAGGTAGGAACTTGGAATCAAAAAATTACTTTGTCTATAGAATAGCCTAGTATAATAGCATGGAATTGCTGTTCAAAATATATTTTCTAGAAATAAAATGGTTCGTTTCTTGATATTAAATGTATTTGGTTTTTTGTTAAGTCATGTTTTTTTTTAAATTATGTCTAACATTCCACAATTAAAGGATAGATGAACTATATGTCGGTTTTTAAAAAAATATAATAATACTTTGTGTGCGCCGCTTTACCTGCGGAGATTCCTTTCGCAACCCGACACACCAGATTATGTTTTATCCCCGTATCATATATTTTAATGCACACACATTTACCCAAGATGCTTACTACGTAACATAAATGTTCTTTAACTTTGGCCCTTGCACTGCTTCATACCTGATGTTAAGTAAATTAAAGCAACTAAATGAAACAGTCATTTTTTACTTTTTAGTGCGTTTTGAAATCCATTCCATTTTTGGTTTCAACATTTGGCTGTCTGGAAAGTCGGTTTACTGACGATAGTTGACCGTACAACGTCTTTAGAAAAGACTGATGGAATGGTAGCATTTAATTGGTTATTAAAACTTTTAATTTAAGAATATTTTTATAAATATTAATTTAAATTAATAAAATAATTGATTTTGATTTTATAAATTTATATTTCAAATTTATAATAAATATATTAATTTTTAATTTAAAAGTAATATATTTTATAATTATATTTAATTGACGGATGACGAATGCTCTGACGCAACGATTCTCCTTTATTTCACTCGTACACGTGCTCTATTACACTTCAAGATACTTTACATTTAACTCCTCAAAGTGAGTTAATACTGCATGTCATATGTTTGTTGTGTTCAGCCAGATCTATTAAGTATACGTTGCCAGACCTTTTCACGTCAAAATGTTTTTACGAGTAATTTCCAAACAGTCAAAGTGCCAGATAATATTTAAATTATTACATATAAACTAGCTGACCCGGCAAACGTTGTTTTGCATGAAAAATTAAAAAAAAAAATTGCATAAAAATATATTAATCAATTATCAGACATTATTTGATTTAATGCATAAATAAATTTAGTAAAAATGGGTAATTTCGAAGGAGTAATGGCAGAAAATATTTAAATTCTTACATATAAATGGTTTCAAAAATCAGGCAAAGTAAAACCCACAGAAAATCGATACACCTACTCTCGGACTATTTCAAAGTTGTACGTTCCTTTCCGCGTCGAGTGTTCTTCAACAATTTTCACCTTTTCTATGAATAAATTTTCACTGTGCTTTGTAGACGGTACAATTTCAAAAGTATCTACCTTTCCAAAGTTCAACATTATTTTGAAATAAAACTCCAAGACGAATTCGAAATTGTCGTTGAAAAAAATATATTAATCTTTTTTTGAAATCGCTACAAATTTTCCCTTGACTGCAATCACACCTGTGATGAAAGTAAGTGATGAAGATGATGATAATGATGAGGTTATCAGAATTCTAAATCGCTTGGCGGTACTCCTTTGTCGGCAGGCCATGGCCGAAGCCTCCCACCAGCCAGACCTGCACCAACTTAAAAAAATCTCAATTGGCCCAGCCGGGAATCGAACCCAAGACCTTCGTCTTACAACTGCACTGAGCTTACCACTGTGCCACAGTGGCAATCAACTGCGTCACGGAGGCCCTCACTGTATCACGGAAGTGAAGTAACAGAGCTAAGAAATCGAACATCATAAGCTGAAGCTATCTTCTTTCAGCCATCTCCAGCTACCCACAACTCCCTTATTCAGCAGACAGCGTCGTTGCCGTGATGAATTCTAAACCGTTCCGAGAAACAATTTACATCTCGCCTTATTTCCCCCGGGAACCTTTTGGAGTGTATTTTAAATCCGAAGCAGCTCTTACATTATCTTTTGAGATTGTGAAATACTTTCTAATAAATACATTTTTGTATCTTTATTAGCTGATAATGGGAATGTCTGGCTGCAGTTATATTTTGTAAAAGTTTTATAACATAAATTAAATAAATTTAATTAAAATGGTGATAATAAATAAAAAGTAAAAAGTAAAACTTGCAGTGTACCCTAATTTGAATAATACCTAGTACAAAAAATAAAGAATTACTTAAATCGGACTTGTAGTTCCGGAGATATGCTTCCACAAACGCCAGACGTTGATATAGACTAACATATGCGAAAACTGGGCAGTTTTGGAAATATTACATACATACGGGTCGAATTGATAACCTCCTTTTTTGAAGTCGGTTAAAAATACCTATCTGAGTTTGTTCTGGTTCTTTTTGGACTAAGGAGCATTTGGAACCTTCGAAGCGTTAATTTTAAGTTACTGATTTTAAATTACGACCATTATATTTAACGACATTAAATTGAAAATTAAAAAAATAAATTCCGACAAAATTGTAATCCACCATTTGTTCGAGGCGGCTATTTCAAACTTTTCATAGTAGGTACTCTTTTCGTAGTATTCTACTCGTTTACCTTTAATTTGATGCCCATATTCAGAGAGTTATGAAAAATAAGTATAGTGCCTGCGCTCTAACATGGTGCCTGTGACATATGTCATTAACTTTCCGTTTCACTCTTGAAAGTTGAAGCGATTTACAAATTATGACTTAGTATTTCAGCTGTTCCAAATTTTTAATATATGAAATCGTAAATAGCTGTAGTAACTTAAATTTAAAACCGTTAAACCCAGCCAGAATGTTCTAGTCTACAAAAAAAATCAAATTGAAAGAAAAATTAAGCAAAGTGTTGTAACGTATAACGTAACGCCATAGATGTGTCTAGTGATGGGACGTACTTCTACGATGAATAGTCGATATTTTTTTTAACGATAAACGTATATTCTAGTACAATTTTTATTTTTAAAAAGTCTATAATTTTATACAACAACAGAACATCAGGGAAAGTTTACTCAAAAGGTTGCAAAGAAGAAATATATTTCATTCGTCCTAACTTATATCAGAATTAGGAACATTTGAGTTGTCACTAAATTCATCATCTGAATCTGTGACGAATATTATTAACAACTAGCGGTCTCCCGGTATTTACCCGGTAGTTCTGGCCCGTGGTAATATCTGGATACAAATTACCTTATGTCACCCCTTATGAGTCGAGCTATCATATACAAAAGGTTTTTTTATAATCCGACTGATGACTGATGTAGTTTCAGAGATTAGCCAGAACAAATACGACAGACAGACAATAATTGAAAAAAAAATGTTATTTTGGTGTATGTACGGTATGCATATATGCACAAACAGACACTGCAATTTTATTTATATGTATAGATGAATTAATTATGTTGTTAATATGGACGTCACGATCCCAATCAGTCATAATATCCCTTTTTGTTTTATTCACGACCTTCGACCAGCCTTCAGGTTAAGCCTCTTGTAACAGTGCCAACATGTTATTTGCCGTTAATGGCGGTGAAGTAGGTATTTATTTTTGCGGCGTGACTGAAAATCAAATGGGAATATGGAAAAAAGTATTTAAATTCAATCAATCAAATAATTCAATCAAATAATCAATTATTTCATAGGTAATGCTGCGTTCGCAACGCTGATGTTATAAATGCTGATTTTATAAAGCTTCAAAATAGGAATTGAAATTAAAAGCATACATGTTATTTGGGCCCAATAACATTATATTAAGACCGAGGTCAACCTATTGTCATCTCTTCTAGAGCATAGGTAGGAGTTGGTGCCTTTTGATATAAGCTCCAACTTTAACATTTTTATATCTACTCCGTTTTCCAGTTCATCAACTCGCTGTTGCGATTGGATTAGTTTGAGGTTTATTAACCTGTACCAAATGGTAAAGCGGGGCAGATTGAGATTTTCTTAATTTGTCTTGGTCTGGCTGGAGGAAGGCTATCGCCGTGGCTAGTTACCACCCTACCGACAAAGACGTACCGCCAAGCGATTTAGTGTTCCGGTACGATGTTGTTTCATTCTACACCTAACAAGTTAGCCCGCATCCATCTTAGACTGCATCACACATCAGGTGTGATAGCAGTCAATTGCCAACTTGTAGTTGTTAAAAAAATTATCGCAGAGACTATAGTCAATAAAAGTTTAATCCCTAGAAACTATGCATTACTATAACCGCGATAACAAAGTCTCCTCATAAATAACGATCAAATAATAATTTGCCTTTTAAGGTAATTTTTTTACAACATTATAAGAGCTAGATTTATGCTGCGAGTATCGTCAGCGATAAACATGAATTTCTAAGCGTCACATCCCTAGTCACTGACGTCAACGTCATACTGACAACTGTCACCCGCACTTTCTTACAGCAATTCGAGTATAATCGATTGTGTAGCAGCGGCCATTTTGGACTTTCATTAAACATAGCTAAGAGCCTCTGACGACCTCTATGGCGCAGTGGTATGCGCGGTGGATTTATAAGATTTCTTTTATTATTATTTTTAATTTATGATTATTCTTAATTTATCTTGGTCTGGCTGGTGGGAGGCTTTCGCCGTGGCTAGTTAACACCCTACCGACAAAGACGTACCGCCAAGCGATTTACGGTTCCAGTACGATATCTTGTAGAAACCGAAAGGAGTGTGGATTTCGTCCTACTCCTAACAAGTTAGCCCGCTTCCATCTTAGATTGCATCAGCACTTAACATCAGATATGATAGCAGTCAAGGGTCAACTTGTAGTCGATAAAACAAAGCCACCGATGTAAAAACTGGCTGTCAAATTAAAAAAACACATCTAAATCGGTCCATTTGTTTTGGCGCTACGATGCAACTGACATACTGGCTGGCTGGACTGTTTGAGGTTTAATTGATGAGGCTTGAGCTGGAGCTAGTTACTAGGCTGCCGGCAAAGACTTACCGTCAAGCAATTTAAAAAAAATCGCTTCTATACGAAGTCATGTAGAACTTTCCATCTTAAATTGCATCATCACTTACCATCAGATATGATTGCAGTCAAGGACTACTTGTATTAAATAAAAAAAACTTAAAATCCTTTACGTTATCGCAGTAACTTCTCATAAAGTGTCATTATTATAATTTTGTATTCTTGTAAAGGGCTCAAAATTTTCGCAATACAAAAGCGAAATTTTTATTCATAAAAAGCGCTGAAAATTACTGAAGACCACTCAACGTCGAGAGGTACGTACAACTTTAATAAACTACGACCGCCATCTGTGTGAAACGAAATAAAGCGAACTGCAGTCGGACGACCTTACAGAAAATTAAATGCAAATTGTTACATGTATGTCATTGTTAGAGTAGTGGTAGGAAACCGGAAGTAAATTTTTAAAACCTGTTTCATAGAATTCTTGATCTTTCTCATTTCATCTTAATGGCTCGAAATTATTTATTTCTTTTTTGTTATTATAAATTATTCATTTATTATAACTAGTACAAAAATGGAGATGTACACTGAAAAAAAAATGAACACGACAAATATATGCAAAGTTACAAAAAGTGAATCAAGTCACCTAGGGTCCATTGTGTGGTAGAGAGTAAAACGTCGAACAGAATCCTAGACTAGCGGCATGGATGTAGGCTTAATGGCCAGCTTTGTGACCGGTCAACGCTCGCCTTCTCTGTTCAAATTATTCTACCTGTCCAGCCAAATCTAGTAGGATCCTACTAGAACAGCTTGGCACACTTATTTTGAAATGGAAATACTACTTCACTTAAAATTTTGAATATTCTGAATTTTTAATAGTATTCTGTCTGCGATATATCCTTGCCCTTATTCCGCCTCTGTAACACGAAGCCCCAAAGTTACGAGCTCGTGTCTAAATTACATGAATGCTTTACAGCGTTCGTGTAGTTTGCTCGTTTTCAAAATATTAGGAATTCACTCGATGCATGTTTCATCCGCATTCGAGATGCAACCAACGGATGCTTGCATATGCATGCGAGCGAACTTGTACAATTTTAAAGATGATTGTACATTTGCCCGTAACGTGCTTTAATTCAAAAGCTTTTGTTGCTAACTTTTGGAAGTTATAACTTGTTATGGGAGGGTAAACCACTTTGTAGGAGAGAGGATATAGAGCGTAGACCCACCATGCAGGTTGGTGGGCTTAGAGTGACAATGTTTAATTTATTAACGTTTAATATCAGAATTGGACCGCCGGTTTAATGTTTATTTCGAGGCACGGGCTTATAACACTTCCCGATTCCCCATTCCATTAACTAAAACTTTCTTAGAATAAGGAAGAACTCATAATTATTCCACAATCTAATCCAAGATTCGAACTAAGAACCGCGTGATAGGAGCCACTTAGGCTAAACCAACGAGGTAGTCTATTCGGTAGAATATTATAATAGGTACCATGTCGAACAGTCAAACTACGATACAGCCAAACAGAACCTATTCAAATATCTAAGGACGTTACGACAACTGGTTCCCTTACGCCGGATGTTGAGATCCATATTCTGACGGAAGTCGCCATGTTCACATCAGTCGCTTGATGGATTTGTCATCAAATGGCAGTATGAGATACGGGATGTAAGATAGATATAGATAGAGAACTCAGTAGGTTTAATACCCTATTTTGCATAGTTCTTGGATTCTGATAGCCAGCTCAAATAAAATTGTTACAAATTTTGAACGGCCTCCGTGGTGCAATGGTATCCGCGGCTGATTTATAAGACGGAATCCTAGGTTCGATTTCGAGTTGAGCCGAGTACGATTTTCTAAATCAGTCCTTATTTGACTGTTGAGAGGCTTCAGTCGTTAGCTAGTTAGCTGGCAACGACGTCCGCCAAGGACCGCAATTGTAAATAATGATTTAAAACGTATATGTAAATAAAAACGTATCACTATATGTTTTTATTTACATATACGTTTTATTTACATATAAATTTGATATGATGTTATACAGTCTAAACTTCGAATCCCTTAGGCCTGGCCTTACAGTAGGCCAGAATAAGGCTTATGTGATGACAGTGACTTATGAAAGGTAGGTATAAGTTCTTCGTTCGTAAAATATAGTAAGTATGATGTTATACAGCTTCTAGTTGTAAAGCAATTTGTCAAAGTTCCGAGTGCAAGTGTGTGCTTGTGAATGCTTTATAACGCCTGGTGTGAACCAACAGCGCGCCGCCTCGTACGTTATTGCTCCACACTTAACAGCTTATTGTGCCACACCTACATTACTGTACTGGGAATTTACTTGTACAACACTAATCTGTAGTGTTATTCGAAAATATTCATGATTTTATCGAGATTTTTATCATCAAAATCAAATTAATTGTTGGTGACTGGTGACAGAAGGGATGGCTTTTAGCGCAAAGAACCAGCCTGGATTTCCAATGTGCAAATCATATTAATATTACAAACGCGGAAGTTTGGATGGACGTTAGTTCATGCAAAAACTACTAAATAAGTTTTGGTGAAAATTTGCAATAGTACAGCATGTGTTATTCTGATATACAGAATAATACACAGGCTACCTTTCACCCCGAAATTTTTACGGGAACGGGAACATTGCGGATGAAACCACTAGCGACCTCTAGTTATTTATATAGATATTTCGCCGTTCAATTGGCGAAAGCCTGATGATTACAGTTAAAATAGAAGTTATCCGATTTTTGTTATGCAGGTATAATGAAAGACATTTCTTAAACAAAAAACCTGATATATTTGTTTAAAAAGTAAAAGTTGACATATTTGTTTTATTTATCGCCTTATCGAAATTTTAATTATACTATTCCTTACGTACATAATAGATTAATACGTTATGTAATACACTTACTGCACCATAATCCAGAAGGTGTATAATTCTTCCTTCTAAAAAAAATAAAACGACCGTGAAGCTTAGAAAATGTTTTATTTAAAAACACACGTTTATTTGCTTTTAAGTAGGTATAATCATAAATAATAATAATTATTACAATAGGAACTTATTTGAATCGATGTCAAATAATTTAGCTATAGTTTAACTAAAAACACCTTTCCATGTTGCGGAAAAAACGAAACTAATTTCTTCTTGTAGCATTTTAATCTGCACACTGCTAAAAAGCCCTCATTCCCATTTTTTTTGTGATCAGGCTATACTTGCACTGATAAGATAAGAATAAATAAAAAATATTCATTATTAAACTCTCAGTTACTTTTTCGGTGTTTCTCTTACCCTTAAACTATGTAAGCCCGTATCTTACCTTTTTGTTTTGGTCAGTCTATACTTGCACTGATGCATGTGAACTTAAATTAACTTTTTCATGTGTGTCTACGTCAAATACAACGTCATAAATGTTGAAAGTCAGTGTAATAAGAATTCGCAAATAACCACAGCCAAAGATATGTTATATATAGATAGAAAGATATGTTATATAGAAAACACTTTGTATTTAATAATATTACGTCAAAATGCTCTGTTTATTTTTACACCGAGACAAGAAATAAGCAAACTGTTTTTGAGATAGTCTCTAATTACAGTAGAGCTTCAAATGTTTAATATATTCTTATAATTTAAAACATTAACTAGGTATTTGTTAAATTGTTTATACAAAAACATAAGAAATTATCATTTAAAAATACAATAGCCTATTTTATTTATCTACTTTTGGAAGAGATTTGTAAGTATATTATGAGAATAATTATATTTCAGCAAAGTGAGAACACTTGAACTGAAATAGGTAAATTAATTTATTTATAATTAGAAATAAAAGTTAGGGTATTATATAACTCATTAAATAATATTAATATGAAGTTATGAGCAAATCTAGATATTTTAACAGAAACTCGTTCAACAGTATTATGGCTCGAAATACCACTTCTCGATTCTGCAGACGTATTCCCTTTAAAATGACGTAACATTTATTGAAAAAAACAAAAAAAAATTCTAATATCACTAAATTACTCATACAATAATCTAATTACGTGGTTGACCGAGCATTGCTTGGTATTTTTTTTTAATTATACGTTTTCTAAACAGGAATCCTTCCCCTCTGCATTCCAAGTTTCATGAAAATTGTTGGAGCCATTTTCGAGATTCTAATTATAATGATGATTGAATGATTATATTTATCATGAGATAGATAAAACACATTTGCGGATAATTTTAATGTGACAATGTACTTAACCATTGCATACTCCCTCTTAATTCAATTCAAACTAGTTTTATCAAATAAACCCTACCCACAGAACCGAGCAGTGGGATCTTACATTACCATTAATCAAAATCGCTCATTATATTATTGGTGTATAGTAAGTTATCATATATTTTTGTCTTCGCACACGCCGGGCTCCGGTGAAATGGTAACGACGTTGGACCCATGCTTGCTTGCGTTGTTTTCCTCAGGCCCGAGAAAATCCTGAAATGCAGAATTTTTCTTTAAGTATTAAAAATCATTTATTTTTTTAATTGTCACAGTCGTAGCTATGCAGCACCTATATAAAACCTCTAAGTAAAATAATATCTTGATTATAAGAAAAAGAAAGAAAATTTATGTTTATAATTTTTTTTACTCATTACAAGTTAGCCTGATGTTAAGTGATATGATACAGTCTAAGACGGGAGCGGGCCAAGTTGTTAGGGGTAGGATGTAATCCACATTGCTTCGGTTTCTACATGACATCGTACCGGAAAGCCAAATCGCTTGGCGGTACATCTTTGTAAGTAGGGTGATAACGAGCCACGACCGAAGCCTCCCTCCAGCCAGACCCGCACCAATTTACGAATCGAACCAAGGACCTCCGTTTTATAATTCTACTACGCTACGGAGGTCGTCTACAAAGAAAACTTTAGTATTTCATTAGGTAAGGTGGGAGTCAAATATAACTTACGTCAGTAATTGTCGAAGACCTTGTCATTCTTTGAGCC
Organism: Mycalesis mineus; assembly: GCA_034621355.1. Lineage (NCBI taxonomy): Eukaryota > Metazoa > Arthropoda > Insecta > Lepidoptera > Nymphalidae > Mycalesis > Mycalesis mineus. Next base: position 16,687,192 of record CM067893.1, read on the forward strand.
CTCTTCTGCGCTGATGCCGCCCGTTGCTGCAGAATCTACAAGAAATAGATAATCAACAGTTTAGTCGGTTTTAAGTTATCATAGCGTTATTTTGTAATAAGCGTAATGACACTTGTTCCGTACTGGAAACTCAATAAAGAGGTAATACAACCTGAAGGGAAGATTTGGTTAGATTTGTCCTCGTGATTGGGATAAACACCAGGTACCTACTTTCGATGGTTTTTGATTGGTTAATTCGCATGGTATTGTGTAACGTCATCACGCCCGGAATGGCTAACCATTCAGTCAACATCGGGACTTGTACGGTTGCATTCATATCCTTTTACGTACAATTCTATCAAATTAATTGTGCATCATATCAAGTTAATTGTGCTTTAGGGCGAACATTGTGAATATATTAGAAAATTATACAAAAGACCTTCTTATGAAGCCCGCCCCTTCTTATGAAGCCCGCAGTCATCTACCATGCGGGCTTCATAAGAAGGCTCAGAGTCACTCAGCGGGCGATAGAAAGAGCAATGCTTGGAGTATCTCTGCGTGATCGAATCAGAAATGAGGAGATCCGCCGAAGAACTAAAGTAACCGACATAGCTCAGCGAGTCGCAGAACTGAAGTGGCAGTGGGCGGGGCACGTAGTTCAAACAGCTGATGGACGTTGGGGGTCCAAGGTGGTAGATTGGCGACCCCGCACCGGAAAGCGCAGCGTTGGTCGACACCCAACCAGGTGGACTGACGACATCAAACGTGTCGCAGGGAGCCGCTGGCAACAGGCGGCTCGGGATCGTTGTGTTTGGAAGTCCCTAAAAAAGGCCTATGTCCAACAGTGGACGTCTACAGGCTGGTAATGATGATGATGATGATGATACAAAAGACCAGCGAAAGTCGGGCCCGACTAGAACAAGGAACTAAAGGTAGGTGCCGAATTGGTGAACTATTGTAACCCGAACAATACTCGACTGTGTGTTTTTAAAATTCTTCTTTCTCTCTCTCTCTCTCTCTCTGGGTTTTCGACTGGCAAAAGAGATGAATTATTTGTAGGGTGTAGGTGTAGTCTAGTATTGAAAGCTAGCAGCAGCTAAGAGTGCAGCTAATAGAACCTACCAGTAGCCTCCTTTGTTCAGCCTCTGCCAACTTCTCTCTAATGTCGGGTAGTTTGATGTCCGCGGCGGGGGGCTGCAGTAGTCTCTGTAGGTGCGGCGGGGGGGTCGTTGTCTTGGGGTTCGCGTCAAACTCTTCTATCGGTATTTCAAACGCGATCGCTGATAGGGAGAAATGATTTATTTCGATATAAATGAATATAATTATTATGGATGTTAAAATATTTATTGTATAAAACTTACTGTTTGTCTCACTAATACTCAAAAACATTTTAACAGTTTTGAAGGAATTTTCGTTTTGTTGATCTAACATCAACTAAAGGGGGTCTACAATTTATTTGAACTTCTTACATAACAATTGAAATCATTATTGACAAATACAATATACATGCATTTAATACAAAAACAAACGGAAAATAGAGAGAGATTCTAAGATTGGTAAAGGAAACTCCTTGGTAATTTTGTATGTTAATGTTAATGCTTCATTCAGTAGACGGTACTAAAGTCTTTATAGACAGAATTAAGAATAGTGTGATAAGGCAGCAATGTGGCAGTTCCTGGATCAAATCCAGGATATTCTGATTAAAAGCCAGGTCAAAAGTACCCTAAACCGAAGTAATTGTATGAAAGGTTTAATGAAATTGGATGATTTCTCACTTCTTGGAAGATATGCCTCCTACTTCCGTGGCACAGTGGTATGCGCGGTGAATTTTTAAGACGGAGGTCCTGGGTTCGATTCCCGGCGGGGCAGATTGAGATTTTTCTTAATTTATCTTGGTGTGGCTGGTGAGAGGCGTATCGCCAAGCGATTTAGCGTTTCCGTACGATGTTGTGTACAAACCGAACCGGGTGTAGATTTTCGTCCCACTCCTCACAAGTTAGCCCGCTTCCATCTTAGACTGCATCATCACTTAACATCAGATGTAATAGCAGGCAAGGGCCAACTTGTAGTCGATAAAAAAAAATGCAAAGATCGTGGCAAGTGGAAGGACGTGGCCGCCTCAGCCTACTACCCCTATGGGAATGAGGCGTGATGGTTTTTATTTATGTACGTAAGTAATGTTGGCAGACTAGCTTATTTGCCATTTTATATTTAAATGAAACACTCACGAGGCTTAGGTTTAGCGGGTGTATCAGGCAACACCACAGTCGGCAAGTCGTCACTGTGATGATGCTGATGACTGCTTGCGCCGTTTGCGCCATTTGCCTCGTTGCTGGTCAGTTTGTCGTTGTGACTGGCCTTTTTGTCGTTGTCATTAATTTTCTCGTTACCGTGAGTAATTTTGTTGTTGCCATTGGTCATCTTGTGGTCTTCCTCAGCCGGTGGTATAACTTGACCAGAAGATCCGCAACCCATTTTGATTAATTTTGAACGCTAATTTTAACACTTTTACATTACTTGTTTTTTTTATGATAAAATGTCCATGTATTTTCAACAAGGGAATGCAGCGACTACGCGTGGAATTAAAATAAATACATAATATTACGAAAATAAAAATATCCCAAGTTACTCCTAATAACTTATTATATTATACAAGGTCATAAAGATTGATTATTTAGCAAGTTTTTTCAACATTTTCTACTGGTTCTTCGCTCCTATTGGTTGCAGCGTGAGCGTTGCTCCTATTGTTATATAGCCTAAAGCTTTCCTCGATAAATGGAATATCACAAAAATTATTTTTCAATTAGAACCAGTTCCTGAGAATAGCGTGTTCAAAGAAAGAAACAAACGAACTCTTCACCTTTATTATATAAGTACCTACTACAATATACTGAAAATAATAAAAAAAATTAAACTGACTTCAAAACGCACTGAAAAGTAAAAAATAAGTGCGTCATTTAGTTACTTTAATTTACTTAACCATATCTATAAACTTGGTGCCATCCAAGTTTAAGGAAACTTTATTCAACAAAGTAGCAAAGCACTTTGTGTGAGTTAGGTATCGTCTTTAAAGTAGAAAACTTACAGGTGGCACCGACTACATAGATATGGTTAAGTAAATTAAAGTAACTAAATGACGCATTTATTTTTTACTTTTCGGTGCGTATCGAAGTCGGTTTAATTTTTTATCATACTTTTTAGTAGTTTATAGACAGCGAACATACGTAAAACCTGCTCATTCTGAACTATGAGTACCAATATTCGCCAGCCACTTATAAACTACCGTCACCGCTGAAATGTGCCTATGAAGTTTTAAGAGTTCCTTTGATTTAACCAAGATCAGATCCTAACATGATGACTATGGGACAATTTTGGAAGTGTACCCTTTCTAATAAAAAAAGAATTTTCGAAATCGGACTATTCTGTGAAAAGTTATGCGTGTCATGTATAAAAAAATCCCTATCTCAAAAACTACTAAACCGATTTTGATGAAACTTGTGTGTACCCTACTTGCAGTGTACCCTAAGTTGAACAATGTCTAGTACAACAAAAAAAGAATATACCTATATCGGACTTGTAGTTCCAAAGAAATACATACATACATATATACATACATACACTTTTGAAATTTGGCACGCACATTCAGACGCTGATATAGAGGTATGGTATACTCACGGGATTTCTTTAGCTTACCAGATGAAATGTAGTCTATTCTCTATATCACATTGACTTCTGTCTAGCAAAATTCATCAAAATTGATTTAGTAGTTTTCGCATGGTTTTCCAACTCTCCAAGTGAGAAAACTATCGAATTTACAATATTACTAGGACTATGAGAATTCTACTAAAGTAATAAAATAAAATAATAAATACCAAATGTCATCAAACCTGTCCAGTCGTTTTCGCGTGAGTAAGTAACAAAATATCCAAGTATTGTATTAAAAGGGTTACGACAATAGTGTAAAAAGATTCATAGATTGTTCAATGGCAAAAGGTACAATAAATATTAGTTTTTTGCTAACAAAGGCTGGTGGGTATTTGATATCAAAGGATAAAGGACTTTCTGAATACGTTGGTGTGAGGTGAGACGTCGTCAAATGGTACGACCTAATTTCGCAACACAAGGAAAAATATTTAATACCTTATCATTGTCCTTTTAAATATCCCTACTAACTACTAATTATTATAAAAGCAAAAGTACGAGGCTGCATCAGTGTTGGTCAGTGTATGTAAATTATAAAGTCCTGGGTTCGTGTCCTGAATTGGGCTATGAAATATAGAGCTTTTGACAGCCTCCGTAGCACAGTGGATTTATAAAACGCAGGTCCTGGGTTCGATTCCCGGCGGTGCAGATTGAGTTTTTCTTAATTTGTCTTGGTCTGGCTGGTTGCAGGCTTTCGCCGTGGCTAGTTACCAACCTACCGACAAAGACGTATCGCCAAGCGATTTAGCGTTCCGGTACGATGTCGTGTAGAAACCGAAAGGGGTGTGGATTTTCGTCCCACTCCTAACAAGTTAGCCCGCTTCCATCTTAGACTGCATCATCATTTGACATCAGATGTGATAGCAGTCAAGGGCGAACTTGTAGTCGATAAAAAAAGAGCTTTTCTTATACCATGGCGCACTGTAGTAGCTGGGAACTTGATGTTACACCCGCGTGCCTAGGAGAGCACATTAAGCTGTCGATTCCCGGTTATTATAATCAAATACTACTCGACCCCCTGTTCTATAAGAATGTTTATCACTATATTGGGCCAATAGGCATAATGATGACATAAGTAAGAGTGACTCCATTTGGTACTTATTCACTACAATCAGACAAATGTGTGACTAAATGAAGTTTCAAAAGTGCTTCTGAGCCTTCTAAATTGAATTGAAGCTACTTGAAATATCTATTGTAATAAAGCTGAAGAGTTTGTTTTTTGTAACTATCTAACAGAGATGTTTGAAATTTTACTCTCATTAGACTGATCGATTATTGCATCTCTGCGGAATGCTTTATTGTTGGCTGACTGTCTGTCCGCGCTATTTATATGTTCCCTTACAACTCCAAAATGGCTTAGCCAATCCCCAATATAATGACATATCCTTATGGGAAAAAGTCTGAGGAGTGTTCTTAGCTACAACCGGAAGAGGGTGTAAATGGCAAAAAAACACCCTAAATATTCATAATTTTTGAAGTGAAACTTCTTTATCGGGATTGGAAAAAAATTTGGTGTAACATTTTTTCGTTACGCGTCACATTTTTCCGTTACGCGCCATCTTTGACTTATGGAAGTGACGTGATAAATATATATATATGTTATATTGAAGTGATCAGCAAAATCAAAGGGTCTATTTTAATTCTAATTCCAGTGAATTTCTAAAAAAAGTAAGAAATTACGACATCAATGATAGTAATAATTCTATTACAATTAATGAAATTCATTAATAATCTTTGTAGTAATAAGCTAAAATGAAATAATTGTAGAATTTGTATTTATGTCTATGATTAAACTTTATCAGAAAGCCTTTTATTAAACTTTATCTAATTTAACTTTATTTAACCAATTTCTGTAAAGTTGCATATAGTAAATTATTTTTTGAAAAATAACGTCATAAAAAAGTTTCACTTCTTACGAGTGTACGCTAGTACACGCGCACATTTTTTAAAGTACCTATTGTTGAAACGAAAATGTTTCTAGACATAAAATAGTTGAGAAAATACACTTCCGGTTCATATTTTCAAACCGAAAGAAGAAAAAATGAGTAAAAGTTTAACATTGGTTTCAATATCGGGCGCAGCAGAAATGCAGGAGAGTGAACTGACCTTCTCTGACTTCTCTGACCCGAGCTTATTTATTTAAAATTGTTTTCGAAAAGCGGGTTTCAAAGAGGCTATTTAAATTATCAAGTGACACTATTCATTTTTGACGTTTCAAAACTATGCTACGGGTTTTAATGCAGCTTACATCAATAGATAGAGTGAGTTAAGAAGAAGCTTTATATGTTTAGTCTTATAAAGTACGTCGTGGTTAGAATTGTCCACGTAAACGAAGTCGCGGGTAAATATTAATGTTAAGCAGATTCTAGTTTATGGTCTAGAACAGCATAATATATCTTTTTAACCAACGAAAAAAAAACGGAGGAGGTTCTCAATTCGACACGTATATATATATATATATATTTTTTTTTTTGAAGGCACGCTTACAACGATTTCGGTTTTTGTATTGGTATCGGTAGCTTTTTGGCTACTAGTGCCGTATAATATACTATGACGGTATAGTATGAGTAGGTTACGTGGCGATAAATCACTAAAAAGTAAGAAATAAAAATTTTGTAACAAAAAATAGAACCGACTCAAAACGCACTAAAAAGTAACGACTCCTAGATATGCTTAAGTAAATTAAAGCAACTAAATAACACAGTTATTTTTTACTTTTTAGTGCGTTTTCAGTCGGTTCTTTTTTGGGATAAAAATTTTTTAAATACATAACTTCTAAGAGACTAATACGTTTTCCGATTTTCAGACAGGCTTCCCTCCTTAAAGGAGAGAGGATATGGAGCGTTGAACCACCACGCTGCTCCAATGTGGGTTGCGGTCTTAGGGTGATAATGTTTTACTTATATAATATTAAATGAAGGAAAACCGCTAACGTCAGAATTTTTTAGAAAAATATTAGAATTAATTCTACGGGGTAGAATTAATTCACTCAGGTAAGGGTTCGAGCAATTGACATAAAAATGTGACCTAAACAAATACTATCAAAATAACTAACGTGGATAAACTATTAAAACATAACAAAGTTCACTATCTAGATATTAGTCAGACACTTAATCAATTGTAATTTGTCGCTACACAAACGTCTCGGCGGGGAACCGAACCGGCGACCCGTGCGCGCCCGCTCGCATCGGCCACGCTACTATCCTTCGATTAATATAGGTTTTATTTTCACCATACGTTTTCAGGTGTGCTTCATTGATGTGTAGAGCGATGGAAACGACTTGATACTAGATATTTTTCCAAAGTCAAATTAATTATTATTGGTCTTTAGCAGCCGACTGTAGGACTAAGCCTCCTTGCAGGAGACGGTATATGAGAGACACCACACAATGAGGGGATGGTGGGTGGGAAAATTAATATATTTTAATTCAATTCAACAAGTATTATGAAATCCTATAAACGTGAAAGTTTGTAAGTATGGGTGGATGGATGTTAGTTACCCTTTCACGTAAAAACTACTGATTGGATTTTTATGAAACTTTACAAGAATACAGTAGGTACATACGTATATCATGCTAATTTTAATACACGTAAGCTAATTTTTATTCCGAATTTTTTACGGGAACGAAAACTACGTGGGTGAAACCGCGAGCGATAGCTTTCAAAGTTTATAACTATCATATGTATTGTTTAATTTTAACCAATATATTTGTAAAGTGTTGTGTTTTTTGCGAGGATCTTATTATTTGTTAGTTTATAACGCAAGTATTAAAACAAGTCGCGTTCGCTACATTCAGGATTAACAATGCTTACACAGAAATTACAGGTCGCGTTGTACGACACCCTCCACCGCGCGGTGACGAGCGCACAGCGGAGCCGTGGAGACGAACCATGTCCAAAAATATCTAAGTCAAACTTTTTTATTTATTAATCGGTTTCAGTTTTTTTAATAGTATTGTATTTGAGGCAACAAGGTTGTTTAGGCTATGTTCGTGTTCATATTCGTGTCGGCACCTTAATTAGAAGATTCAGCTTAAAATTTGTGCAGCATGTTTTATATTCAAGAGCTATGCTAAGGTAAGTCCTTAATCTATGTTATGTTATAAATCGCAAGGTTTCTGGCCGCTAAAATTGCATTTATAAAGATGATTGATTATAATAAGATTTTTTTTCTTTTTTTCTTTTTCAGACCTTGCAGCGTTGGTACTATATTCTCGACTCGATTCAATTTTAACCTCGACGAAAAGAGAGGTGTGTGACTTATCTATCTGGGTATGTGTGTGAGTCGTTGTAACTGTCTGTGACAGTATAGTTTTTGTTATAAATGGACCAATGTAATTTGTTAAAACTAATCAATGGTTCTTAAATGTACGAAGAAAATTCGATAAGTGATTAAATAGAAGAAGGCCGATATCTTTGAATTGCAAATCGCATGTTACAATACCTATATATTCTTCGCGAAAACCTATCATGATTAGCTAGATCATAATTAGAACAACTATGAACAACATCAAGGCATTGTTATTCGTTTAGAATCTACGTAGCAACACATGTCGACATTTACATAAAGCCATTTTTAGAAAAAATTCGCAATTTTTACAGTTACTTCTAGCAATATGTCTAATAAGCTCCAATAAAGTTAAAGTCTCAGTGAGTTTTCTCTTCATATTTGTAATAAACAAACTCTGAACAACTCTAAACCCAATAAGCAATATCGCAACACAGTATTACATTTGTAATACAGTATTACTTATTTCAGACTAACTCCAACTTGCAACCTCTGTACACTAAATAAAATTTTCCCTTTAAGGAAACTTTGTCACCGAGAAAATCTTCCAATTTTCCGAAGAAAAATTTCAAACTCGACGCCCGAGTGCGACACTCCGTAGCGAGTTTCATCCAATTCATTACCGACTCAGCGATATTCCGGATTGAAATTCCTTATAAAGTTTCATGAAATTCGCCGTGTCCGCTCCTCCCTGGATAAAATGACAAATTCGAGGCGAGTACTTTAAAATACAACTTAAGAAAAACAATTTTAGTTGAATGAAGAAGAGAGGAAACTATTTTAATAAACATTTTTCTTTCTCCATTCAATTTAACATAAAATTACGTATCTTCAAGACCTACTTAGTGCTACTTAATATATACTTTAAAATATAATTTTAGTTGAAATGTGGAAATAAATTTATTTTAGAGATGGTCGGAACTTAAGTTTTATATAAAAACTTCGGCAGTAACTGCGTTTTTTTTTAATTAAGCCGTCAGTTCTGGTCACTATCATTAACACCTGAAAGTAATCGTTTATGAATTAAACATTATCACTCAGCCTGCCAACCCTCATTGGAGCAGCGTGGTGGGTCTACTCACCACATCCCTCTCGTATAGGGAGGGCGGCCTGAGCTAGTAGCGGCATATATTTGCCCGTTTGTTTTTTTCATCATCAGCGACTCAACATTTCTCTGTGCGGTGAGTGTCGGACAATCACTATCAAACACGTACCTGATTGCCGCTACATAATGCATGCCCCCTCACCCCTTCACCAAACCGCCGGTTGACCCCCTGGAAGGTTGGAGGGGTCGGATGCGTGTTTAGTCCATATCATCGATTTTATAATTGTTGTTAACCATGCATTTTTTTGTCGCCACTTTGTTGCCGGTTTTACTATGTAAATACGGTGTGAGGGGTTCCATGCAAAGAAAAACATTTTTGAAAACATGTGTGTGTGTGTGGCATAGGTCCGTTCGTGTACCGGCTATTTCAGCACTTGGTGACAAAAACAAACAATATATTTTTACAATAACTGAATCATCATCATCATCATCATTATCAGCCAATGGACGTCCACTGCTGGACATAGGCCTTTTTTAGGGACTTCCAAACACAACGATCCTGAGCCGCATGTGCCCAGCGGCTACCTGCGACCCGTTTGATGTCATCAGTCCACCTGGTGGGGGGTCGACCAACACTGCGCTTTCCGGTCGCCATTCTAGCACCTTCGGCCCCCAACGTCCATCAGCTGTTCGAACCACGTGCCCCGCCCATTGCCACTTCAGTTCTGCGACTCGCTGAGCTATGTCGGTTATTTTGGTTCTTCTGCGGATCTCCTCATTTCTGATTCGATCACGCAGAGATACTCCGAGCATTGTTCTTTCCATCGCCCGCTGAGTGACTCTGAGCCTTCTTATGAAGCCCGCAGTTAGCGACCAAGTCTCGGATCCGTATGTCATCACTGGCAACACGCACTGTTCGAAGACCTTCGTCTTCAGGCACTGAGGAATTTTGGACGAAAAGATGTCATGCAGTTTCCCGAACGCTGCCCAACCGAGTTGGATTCGGCGGTTCACCTCTTTCTCGAAATTGGACCTACCTAACTGGACCATATGCCCTAGGTATATATACTCGTCTACAATTTCGAGTGCAGAATTTTCAACAATAACTGGGTGGAGCGAAACATGAGCATTACACATGATCTTTGTCTTGCTCATGTTCATTTTAAGGCCCACCTGTTGAGAAACTCTGCTGAGGTCATTGAGCATATTATTAAGGTCATCTAGAGATTCTGCCATTATCACTACATCGTCGGCAAACCGCAGTTGAGTGAGGTACTCGCCATTGATGTTGATGCCAAGTCCATTCCAGTCCAAGAGCTTAAAGACGTCTTCCAATGCGGCGGTAAATAGCTTCGGGGAGATAACATCTCCCTGTCGCACTCCTCGCTGCAATTGGATTGGCCTCGTAGTCTCATCCTGTATACGGACTGACATGGTGGCGTTTTCGTACAGGCACTGCAACGCTTGGATGTACCGGTAGTCGATTCGGCACCTCTGCAATGAACTTAACACAACCCAGGTTTCCACCGAATTGAAGGCTTTCTCATAGTCCACAAACGCCAAGCAAAGTGGCCGGTTATACTCTTCGGTCTTTTGTATAACCTGCCGCAGCGTATGGATGTGGTCTATGGTACTAAAGCCTTGTCGGAAACCGGCTTGTTCGGGAGGCTGAAAGTCATCAAACCTACGAGTGAGACGATTCGTGATGACTCTGGAGAACAACTTGTAGACATGACTCAGCAGCGAGATTGGTCTGTAATTCTTCAGCAAGGTATTGTCACCCTTTTTGAAGAACAGAACAACCACGCTCCTGTGCCACGCCTGAGGCGTCTTGCCCTCGTGAATGACGGAATTGAACAATCGCTGAAGGACTTCAAGTATCGGTTTACCACCCGCTTTCAGGAGTTCTGCTGTGATTCCGTCATCACCTGGCGCCTTGTTGTTCTTTATGTGTTCGAGAGCCATACTAATCTCGTCTAGGCTGACGTCCGGGATATCTTCGGTATAGTGTCGGGTCAATTTGGCTCTGGGGTCTTCAGCCAAATTGTCAACAGGCTTTTGAGTTGACGTGTATAACTGTCCATAGAACTTCTCGACCTCACCCAAGATCTCGGGCTTGGAAGAAATGAGATTACCGTCATCGGTCTTCAGACGCGTCAACTGACTGCGTCCAATAGCCAGATCTTTCGCGAACACTTTCGAGCCACGGTTGTGTTTTATTGTATCTATGATACGCTCGGTGTTGTAGCGGCGTAAGTCACATTTCTGCGACTTAGAGATCTGTCTGATGTCTATATTGATACGTCGGTAGTTCAGAGCGTCCCCTGAAGACTGTAATCGCATTCCTTGTCTTTCCTCCTTGAGCTTGAGTGTTTGGTCAGAGAATTTCTTGTTGGTTTTTGGGCGGTGGGTCTTATAGAACTTAGACCCAACCGAATGGACAGTTTCCACTAACCTGTTGTTCAGATCGTCCACATCAACACAATGTGCTAGGCAATTGAAACGGTTCTGGAGTTCCAGTTGAAAGCTTTCGGGGTTTTGGATGTGGGCACGAGTAGGTCGGAGCGTTGACTTCACCAGTCGGTACCGTTCAAGCTGTACATTGATATTCAACGTGCCTCTTACCAGTCGGTGATCACTGCCGGTTTTGACCCTATTGATCACAGAGACATCGTTGAATATATGCCGTCTGGTCGACAAGATGAAGTCAATCTCATTTCTCGTGGAACCATCAGGGCTCAACCAGGTCCATTTCCTATGTGGTGGCTTCTTGAAGAAGGAGTTCATCATAAAGAGGCCCTCCTTCTCCATGAAGTCAGCCAACATTTGGCCCCTGTGGTTCCGTTGCCCATAGCCAAATTGCCCCACTCTCAACTCTGAACCACTCCTCTCGCCCAGCTTTGCATTGAAATCCCCCATAACAACATTGTAGTAGAAGTTGAGAAGCATGCAGGGCTCTTGAAATATCCTCATACAATACCTCTACCTCCTCGTCGGGTTGTGTCGAGGTCGGTGCGTAAACCTGTATAACCTTCAACGAATACCGTTTGGTAATTCGGAGGACAAGGAACGCTACCCTGCTCGACACACTCTCGACTCGTACAACATTGTTAACGAGGGACTTGTGAACGATAAACCCAACACCACCTTGGGACAGATGTTCGCCCTCCCGGTAGTATAGTAAATTGCCGGAATTCAGGATTATCGAGTCCTCGCCCTCTCTTCGGACTTCAGACAATCCTATAATGCTCCAACGCAACTTACTTAATACTTCTTCCAGTTCGATCACCTTTTCGTCAGTCCTCAAAGTGCGTGCGTTGAATGTTGCCAGGTCCAGTCGTCGGGGTTGGCAGCGGAATCTCTGCCGGAGATTCTTGACACCCCTTGCCCCGCCGTTACCATGACCGCTGCCAGAGCCAGGAATAGCGGGGCTGCCGGGGACTAGGGGCTGTTTTCTTGGACCATCTCCCATAAAAGAAATGCCCTATAGTGACCACGCTGGGCAGGCGGGTTGGTCACCGCAGAGCTGGACTATTCGAACCAGTGTCACTGCTGCCTGACACTGGCCTCATTTTGTAGTCCAGCCTATTTGGAATGGTTATACCGCCATTCATCGGTCGCCAGAGCCTCGTCGATCCATCTGCAGGGTGCACCGCGAGCAGGTGAGGTTGACATTTGGGGAGGCCGACTGGAACTATCAACCCCCTTACACCCCAATAACTGAATAAGACATTCTATGTGTTCCAGTGATTGGCTTAGGTATTTGAATTCGGTATAGGAAGAAGGTTAGTCTAGTGGTTAGCCTATGTGGCTTCGATCACGAGGTCCCGGAGTTTGATTCCTGGGTAGGGTCACGGAATAATTCTGAACTTTTTCATTCTTCTATGAAATGTTCAGTAAATTTCAAGCCCGGAGTCTAAGTTGGCGGTGTTACACCCCCGTGCCTCGGAGAGCATGTTAAGCCGTCGGTCCCGGTCACTGTCATCAACATCTGATTGTAATCGTTAATAAATGAAACATTATCACCCTAAGCCCACCAACCCGCATTGGAGCAGCACAGTGGGTGTAAGCTCCATATCCCCTCTACTATAAGGAGGGAGGCCTGGCCCTGTAGTGGGCCGTTAATAGGCTGATAATGATGATGATGATAGGAAGTTTTTCTATGTTCGAGTCCTGACTTTGGATATGAATTATTCTGTTCTCTCTAATTTCTCTCTAATTCACTGTTTGGAGAATTTTTGTTGTTGCGTACTATCGAATTATAGGCCCTAAGCACGCCTATCTCCATTGGATAAATAAAAAAATCGAAATAAAGCAGACTTAGTCCTGTATAATAGACTAATAACGATGAATTGGCGTCTAGTAAAACATAAATCCATGGAATTTAGTTTACGATACGGGGACATTGACTGTAATGCGGTATGCCCCAAATATGACTGACAATACGTTATTAAATGTATTCGCCATTAGATTGATTGGCTTCCGTGGAACAAACACTATCATCGCGTCTACCCCGCCATTATGAGCGGCTATAAAACTACAATATAATGTCCTACTCCCGTTTATTTTACCAACAATGTCGTATGAGTTCATGTTGTTCTCGGTATTATAATGTTAATGCGATAGTGGAAATAATGAGGTACTTTTTGGAAATTGATAATTATATAAAAGGAAACGATGCATAGATGAAACTTAAATTGGGCCAAGGATCTTTCGGTCGATTTTTGAACAGGTTAAGTATCCCTTCAGAAATTAAAAACCCAAAAATGTCAATTTGTATAAATAGTCTGCGCATCATCAAAATTCATTTAAAATCTATTGCGAACAAAAATCTGGGAATTCATATAAAACAGCGTATTTTGCTTCCAATTTTTACTTAAAAGTGACTCGCTGACTAAATTATGGAAATGAAGTAAGTAGTCACTATCTATTCAATAAATTTTCTCATTAAATCATTCTACAAATTAAAAAGTCTGGGATAAAGACAATAATAATTGCACTTATATCTTTAAAAGTACCTTCACCGCGCCATCTAACGCTACATAACAACACTACGTGCTACATTTCGTTGTGAACCACAGTTGCGCTACACAGCAGCATGTTCATTCGATTTTTCTGTAATATTCCTTACATCTTTGCACAGATGTCGCTACCAGTTATCATAAATGCTTTTTCTAAGTACTGCTTGATACTTGCTTAGTGCAATTTTCTTTACATTCATAAGATTTACTAAATTTTATATCCGTATAATCTGAGACTTGGTCGCTAACTGCGAGCTTCATAAGAAGGCTCAGAGTCATTAAGAGGGCGATGGAAATAGCAATTCTCGGAGTATCTCTGCGTAATCGAATCAGAAATGAGGAGATCCGCAGAAGAACCCAAATAACTGACGTTAGGAGCCGAAGGTGAATGGCGACGCCGCACCGGAAAGCGCAGTGTTGGTCGACCCCCCACCAGGTGGACTGATGACATCAAACGTGTCGCAGGGAACCGCTGAGCACATGCGGATCGTTGTGTTTGGAAGTCCCTAAAAAAAGGCCAATGTCCAGCAGTGGACGTCTGCTGGCTGATGATGATGATGATATCCGTAAAATATAATACTAACTAATTTGCTTTTTAGGCGGACTATTTTAGTGCTCCACGTTAGGGCCAGACTTCCATCTTATAGTAAAGGTAATTTTGAAGCTTACACCCACCATACTGCTCCAATGTAAGGTATCGGGCTTGGGATAATAATATTTGTAAGGATCCCTATCAGGAACTATCAAGGGGTGTGACATCACCAGTCGCCCAGCTCTATGCCTGTTATGAGATTTTCTTGAAAGAAAATATTTTGTGCCCGATACAGGATTCGAAGAAGAGATCTAATATTCGACCCATAAGTAGTATGTATGTAGATATATTCGTTATTTTTGAATTTCCGCAACCTTCTGTAAAACCCAATAAATGGTTATTCAAATAGATAACTCTCAAGAAAGAGTATATGTATATACTACTTTTAAAATGATTACAAGCCAGCTACGGGACATTCACCATATTGTTACCATAGTGAATATTCGCGTGGTGCGACAGGCCAAGCGGACACGTTTATTAATACAAGAAATTATTATTCTTTGTGCAAATAAACAAATAGATTATATTATTGGGTTAAATACAACAAATTATCGTAAAAATACAAAATAACGCCCGCGTAGGCAGCGGCCGAACCACGCTCTCTGTAAAAGGCACATTTGATGCCATCGGCCGGGTAACGGTGTAGCGGCATCGGCAATAATGGAATAAAAACATCTAATTTATTTGGAAAAACAAATTCGGAAATGACTAAATAAGCTCTGTGACTAAGCGAATGCCAAGAAGTGGGTGAAAGAAAATATGTGAAACATATTTTAATGTAAAAATGACGGAGGCAGTAGAAATACATTGTCAGAAAAATATTAGAAAGTACCTACCTAGATTGCCTCGTATGATTTGTTAAAGATCATAAGGTTTCTTCCAAGTTCTCTCACTCAAGTGTAGAAAACGAAAGGGGTGTAGATTTCAACCTTATAAGTTAGCCGATTTCCATCTTAGATCGCATCATCACTTGCATTAGGTCTGACTGTTGTCAAGGGCTAACTTGTAATGAATAAAAACAAATTATAAACCCAAACTTCTACGCACCGAATTTACGCAGTAATGTAGAGGAAGTAAGTGAGCTTGAACTTCTAGGTATACCTAATATTCAAGATATTTGTTCTCTCAATATTTGGGACATATTCGGCCAGTTAGCGCCATCTATAAATGGTGTTGTTAACATGAAACACGTAGGATGTAACACAGATCATTTGAATTCCTTTTAGCGTATGAAATATTATTTCATAACCTTGTATACGTCTTCTAATACGTAATACATAATACCTAATTGTCACAATACCTATTCTACTTACATACTATTTTTTATGACATAGTTTGAAATTAGATAAACGTTGTAACATCTAATTGAATAGGTACTAGAGTAAGTAGTGGTTTTGTAGAGCTTTTTGTGTTAGAGGTTATTTGGGCAAGCGTTACCGCCATATCTATTTCTACCGCCAAGCAGCAATGCTGTGCTTCAGTCCACTTTTCAAAGAGCTTAGCTGATGTAATTACAGGCATATACTGTTTAACACCTTCGCTTCAGGTTGAGGATCGCAGGGCGGCGGGTGGTCAAAGTGTTGTTGTTTTTAACGGCATTTTTTCCACACAGATATAAAGCGCCAGCTTGAGCTGCCTTTTTGTTTTGTGGTTTTTTACTTACCACCAGTGTGGCTAGTGCGTCGATATCGAGAACGGTAAACGCAAATTTTATATGACACTGATACTCACCCATTTAAGTTTTCTCTCGATACTGCCAGGGGCGCTGCTTCAATTCCATATTAAATTTGCCTTTACGCGAAAGTGAAGTTTTCGATTTGTTTTGGTTTTCACCAACCTAGTCACTTACACTAGTCACTCCGGTCTGTTTGACCTGTGGACTGTAACTAAGAACAGAGTTTTCAGACACTTAACGAATTCTACACGTAGGTAGGTAGGAAGTCTGCCCCAGAGGTGCCCAGAGATGATATTTATGTAATTAAATAGTACAGATCTTCTATTTAAATAGTAATAACGTTACTGCGTAGTAACATTGCTAAGTAGTCGCTGATAAAAGTTATTAAGGTTGATAAAAGTTGACTTGTCATACTACGACGACGGTCGTGTGTTCAGAACATAAAAAATCGATTGAAATTCTTATATTTTTAATATATTTTCAAATAATTTTCATAAAACATGGGTAGTTGTTTAAAATTCATTGTGTATTTAAATAAAATAGTTAAATATGAGCATATGTTTGGACAGTCTGGGGCAAATTTTGGCAATTGGGTATTTGTTAAAAAATTCGAATAAAATAATAAACTTATTTCTTTTCAAGGTTTACATTTATAGAAAAGTGTAACAAATAAATACTTACATAATAATGGAAAACTAAAATACATATTTATGGTCTTAAATATAAAACCTACTTACTACTATTGTGATACAACTTGCGCTAATTTGAAAAACAACTAATTTATCTCATTCGATTCTAAATCTTAATCTCCGCCTACTTTCTGCCTTGACGTAGGCTTTACCAATTTAGTGAAAACTACGAAACCAACCAATAATGTAATTCAGCAATTAACATAGTAATAAAACTCCAAAACTCGACGGCGCCAATAAATTATCACATTTTTAATTCAACAATTCAGATTGGAACGTATTTGGCACCGACTTCCAACTACGTCCAACGTCCAACCCTTGTTTGGTTGGTTTCGATTTCTTCTGTTTTTTTTTTGGAAAAATAGCCCGCTAACGGTATATCCTAGATTTAGTTTGTAGTGTAAAAGCGAGAAATACAATAAAATTGTAAAAATATCTTTAACAATCGACTAAACCTTTTTTCCCCCTAAGTAAAGGTTAGTCCTTAACTACAATCACACAATCAGAGTTGTGTTGTGATGATTCAATCTCAGATAGAAGTGGGTTAATTTTTTAGGAGTAGGATGAAATCTTCACCCCTTTCGATTCCTACAAAATATGATACCGAATCGCTAGGCGGTACGCCTCTGTCCACGGTGATAACAAGCCACGGCGGAAACGTCTGACCAGTCAAACCAGGATCAACTTAAAAAATCCTAATGGCCCAGCCATATATCGAACCCAGGACCTCCGTCTTATAACTCCACTGCGGATACCACTGCGCCACGGAGGTCGCCAAAGTTACGATTACTGGATTTGTATTAAACGTTATTATGGCGAATATGGATAACCGTAATTAAATTTTGTATAAAATGTAGAATTTTTAACCTAAAAAGGTTACAAAGAAAATCATTCCATTCCTAATACAACCTCTTCAATGGGTTATAGAGGAAAAGTGAATATTGATCATCTTTTTAATATTTAACTAAAAATATTTATTTCTAAGAAAATCGACCAAGTGCAAATGAGACTATTAAGTCTCTAAAGAAATCGTTAGCAATCTCTCGGCCTAATAACGGTGCTATCGACTTTTTCGAAAAAGGTCCGGTGACTAAGAGACCGTTGCCTTTTAAATCGTAACAACATCTGTACAGATAAGGACCAGCAGAAAACAACTCTATCGTGTCGCAATCATTAACATTTTTCCTTAATTGTTATCAATTATAACACTAATGATAGCTCTGCTGGTCTCTATCGAAACACTTTTCTAAATAAAAAGCGTATTGGGTACTATACGAACTGTATGAATCACTGAACCTACTGACAAAGATGTTCCCCTGAATGATTTAGCGGTACGTTACGATGTCGTGTAAAAACCGAAAGGGTTGTTGATTTCATCCTACGCCTAACAAGTTAACTCGTTCCATCTTAGATTGCATCATCTCTTTCTATCAAGTGTGATTTCTTCGTGGTAGAAATAAGAAGTACTGTCCCAGACGAGCGCACAAATAGCGCTATTAGTAGGTTAGTGGCAATGGTACCTCTATCGCAAACTATGGGCGCAGCCTGGTTTCGTGAAAATCACAACATCACCAGTCTTTTTGCGGCTTAGAATGGTGATTATTGGCTCTGTAATGATTTCTGTGATTACAACTTAACGTGATCTTCAGTTTGCGATTTACGAAAAATTGAAGATTTCATAGACCCATATAGTGTTCTAGATAACGAGTAGTAGCTGATAAGAGGTAGCTTATATAACGTAGCTCGAACAGGGGCCCAAGGTACTAGAATAGTGCCCCTGCAACCCAATTTCTGTTGGTCGACCTCCCACTAGACTGACGACATTAAACGTGTCACAGGGTGCCGCTGATCACAGGATCGTTGGGTGCATCCCATTAGTACCCCATACCGTAGTTCTATAGAACTGTTGGGACATTTTCCGGGCTGTCAAATTATATCCCAATAGTTCTATATAGTATCTACTGTAGTATAGTTTTTGCTCTTGACTTTATACATACACACATACATATAAGTTATAAATTTTATATTATTTTAATTTATACTTCATTTTGTTTTTAACAAAAAAATGTCCCTTGCGACAAAAGCTTAGTTGTTAAAACCAAGTAGTAGTCGTGTCTAAAAAAATATTCTCTTATTTTAGAAGTTACAGGGTGTCCCCCTGTAACTTCTAAATTTTACTACTTTGGAAGTATATTTCACGCAATCTATTCAGTTTAGAAAAAAATTATATTAGAAACCTCATTATCATTTTTAAAGACCTATCCATTAATACCACACGTATGGGTTCAATGTAAAAAAAATGTTGTGTTCCAGTTCTAAGTACGGGGAACCCCCAAAACTTATTGTTTTTTTATGATTATGTATTTTTGTATGAAATCTTGTGTGAAGGAATAAATCTAGTTAGTAAATTTCAATAGTTCTTATAGTTTCGGTAAAAGTGGCTGTTACATACAGACGGACAGAAAGACTTTACAAATCTATAAGGATTCCGTTTTTTGTCTGTGATTTCATATTATACTTATAAAAACTAGGTAATTTATATGTAATGTACAAACAAGATGTTGATATCGACATTTCTTTAATTTTTTCCCATTAGTTCTATATAGAACTAATGAGACACTACACTCTAATATGGTGTATCAACAGTTCTATAGAACTAAAACCCCCTAAGGGTACTACTGGGATGCACCCGGAACGTTGTGCTTGGTAGTTCCTAAAAAAGGCCTATGCCCAATAGTGTACGTTTATCGGCTGCTAATAATAATGATGAATTCACTTGCCTCGTCTCATCATAACTTATCATCTTACATAATCAACTTAACATCAGACGTAATAACAGTTAAGCGTAATATCACAGAATACAAAATAAAAATAACAAAAAAGAAAAAATATAGGTAGCTATGTCATTGAAAATGACCTCTAATATTTTTCCCAAATAAAAACAATAGTTTGCCGTAACGCAGCGGCAAGTAACGCAATTAGAACGACTGCACCAAACGGCACCAAATACAGCGACACTAAATGTAATGTTCAAACACCGCCCTATTTGGTGTCGCGAATTGCTGTTCATACTAACCTGGGAACTTAACTACATGTTAAGTGACAATATCGTCATACAAGGACTTTTGTTTTCATTGTCATACCGCTTATTTTAAAAATTATCTGGTTTGTTCGCTGATTAGTCTATCGAGTCCTGTAGTCGAGTCTTCAATTGGGAAACAAATATTGAGATTTTTTAATAGTTTAGGCTAGCCCTTTGCTATTATCCCACCTTGGCGCTTGCTTAGACGGTGTCGATTCATTCTTTACTTGAAAATTACCATATTGTGTGGTAGAGAAAACGAGAGCTGCAAGAGCAGTCCATAATTTCGCAGAAATAGGATCGAGGAATCAATACCTTTTTTATGCGTCCATGTAATATCGACTACATAATATGGGTGCAGAATACGACTAATGAATAGCAGTTCTATGGTGGGAAGGAGAGGGGGGAACTAGATCGATAAATTCCTGAATACATAAGAATAATAATTTGGTTATCAGTAGGTATATGGAGGTTTACTGCTGGACATAGGCCCCTGGACTTACATACACCACGGCCACCTGTATGTTTAACCCGCTTGATGTCGTCAGAGAGACCAGCAAAGCCTTTTCGGTACGTGATCGCCACACCTGCAATTAGTCACTGAGAATTCTTATTCCCAATAATTCTCCTCAACTACCCGTAATTGGGAAGCTGGTGATAGTAAAATCTGGAGACGCTTCTTCGAAGAGCGTTATCGTTATTATCATCCTAAGTCCACCAACTGGCACTTTATCATCCTAAATATTATGGTAAAAATTACTAGAAGAGCTTTACCCTGTTCATTTCAGTCAAGTTCACTCAGTTCCCTGAATCCTTAGATGCAGTGACAAGATAACTACCCACAGCACCAATTATTATCAATTATGCTTAAGAATTAGTTAGACTATAAAGCCAGTTATTGGCATAGCTAAGGATCTTGGTACTCGAAAGTGATCGATATTTATTAGCTCTCAAAGCCTCTCGAGCCACTCAGAGCTTGAGAGCTTGCGGTGACAGCGGTGCGGCGGCGGGCTCCAACGTGTAAACAACGTTTAAGGACTTATTGCTGTAGTGTTTCTTAATCTTTCTCCTTTATTTACAATGTCTGGTCGACAGAGCTGCGCATAGTGTTATTTATTGTAAGTTACAGATGTTCTACATCGAGCGCTTTATTAATACATTATTATCGGCCTATTTTTTATTACTCCAGTTTCAAGCCTTCTAGCAGAGGGAGTATGGAGTTAAGACCCATCAACATCATGGCCAAGTGATGAAAAAGCCCAGGACGAAGAAGAAGAAGACCTACCACGTTGCTAAAATAAAGACCAGAATCAACAGAATAAGATGTTCACCGAGGTACGGGAACAGGTAGTACCACTCTGCTAGAGCTACTACTACTGAGAATTGTGGAAAAACTCAATATTCCCGCTCAGGATTGCCTGACCTGAACGCACAGAGGTTTTTATTTTTGAATTTGTTACTTCTTTACAATATTTGAACGCTGAACTAATCCACAGGGCTAATTTACTAAATGCTTGTTAATAGATCCATACCTAGCTTATAATTAATCTTCATTAACTTGTTTTGTTTTGAAAACGACTGAAATCATATTTACCTACCACAATAATATTTACGGATGTAAGATGCTACATTAAGAAAACTCCACAAGTTCTATAATTGAAACTGCAACAGCCACAAATCACAGTTTGCACTTCGCACACTTGCACAATCGCGACTAGTGTACGGACTTCCAAGTTGTTAAATCCGCGTCGCTTTTCAAATTGAAATTTACAAAATTGGTTTACAATTTAAGTTGTGATTTTGAACTAGGTTCATGAGATTGGAGTTCAAAGCAATGAGCATAAACCAAGTGGGAAGTAAATCCATACATCGGGTGGTCTGCTGATCCGGAGAGGTAATCAAAGTAGACTTTGAGGCACCTGAATGTACTGTTTTTCAAAAAATGTATTTAAATTTACATAAATTGTATGGAATTTTATCCGGTTTAGGTAATTTAAATTAAATTAGGACTTTAAATAAACAATAAATAAATAAAAATTCTTTATTTCGACCATTACGAATCATGGGTAACAAATAACTTAAAACCTAACCTTAGTAAATATCGTATAACCTAAGCTTGCCTAACCTAAGACAGGACCAATTTGTCAGCATATGAATCATAGAACAGTGATTCAAATACTAACAATCTAACCTGTCATACTTTTGGTGCTAGTACAATTAAAAAAATATTAATTATTTTACAAAAAAATAATTAATAAAAAATAAAACCAACTTCATAACACACTAAAAAGTAAAAAATCGAATTGAGAAACTCCTTTTATTGAAGTCATTTCAAAAATAAATTATTTAACACAAAAGAACGTTCCGGATGTATGACGTTGCATTTAGTTCCATCATAGATTAAAGACAACTAGATAGAGCCCATAGCGTGTCCACTCGTGAGACAGCAAATCAGCCTTATTGACATGACATGTCAACATTTAAAGTACATCATAAAACGTTATGTTTTAAAATATCGTAAAATACAAAATATTACTTCATATAAGATAGTTTAGTAAACGCATAATACATGAAATTTGCTAAAAAATAACATATCTAAGCTTTAAATCATCAATCAATGAAGTTTATGCCTACTTACGTATGAAACGTAATTCCTTCGATTTTCTGTTCGCTGCGACAGCCGAAAATATTACAACCCACGATAGCACGATAACGTTTAAATTAATTTCGTAACCGCAAAGTTATATTATTTATCAGCAAATTTAATAAAAAGCTAATAATTGCTCAGATATGTCCCTTGCTTGTCACAAACTCCACTCTTGACAAACAATAAAAACGAACACGTTGAAAGAGACAAAAAATAATCTTGTGTCACTTTCTAATAAAGGCCGAATGAAATAAGTCTGTCACGCTCTTGAACCTACAGCCGCGTTATGACTCCATCTAGTAGTCTTTAATCTATGAGTTCCATAGTACAACCTCCAACAGCCACAAATCAGTTTGCACTTTACACACAAATGCATTACGTCGACTAGTTCGCGTTTCCCCATTGCGAACTTACAAATTGTGTTAAACTCGCGTTTTCGAATTCAAATTTACAAGATGGCTTATAAGCTGTAACTTCGAACTGAGTTCAGGAGATAGGAATAGAAATTCTATTCATCTATAATTATATTTTAAAGCTGAAGAGTTTGTTTGAACGCGCTAATATGAGAATCTCTAATCAAAAAAATATTTTTGTGATGGATAGTTCACTTATCGAAGGAAATGAGGAAAATGTAGAAAAAGCAGGAAAAATTATTCATCTTTGAGGGTTAATATTCTTTTCATCATATCAAAATCAATATCAATATTCACTTAATGTTTGATTTGTAAATAAAACTAACTGATCCATGGATTAGGTGATCCTAGTGACTTAGCCCAAAGTGTATGTTCTAGAAATCTAGAGAGTAAATTAGAGCAGACTTTGTGTAGCTAATACGCTAAGGCCACTAATTAAAAACCGTTTCAATAAATAATATAAAAAATAATAGAAATTAATGTAAAAATAATTATTTAGATAAAATAACATAAATTTTCTCATTTTTTTTCGGTAAGAGTCTGGTGTAACATTCCTTGCTTTGGAGACCACGTTAACCTGTCGGTTCTGATCAGATTTGATCACATCAGATAGAGATGTGCCTAAACTTGCGTGGTGTGTCTAAACTTCATATGCTCTGTCCTGTGAAGACGGAGGCCTGCTTTTTAAGAGGTTTTATACCGAAGAAATTATAGTACATTAGACTCGAGTCCAGTCCAGACAGCACGTGCATCTCCTAAGTCGAGAATTCCTAGAATTGATTCCTGGGAGAAAGTGTGGAATAATGCTGTGTTTTTCTTTCTCTAGGCAATTTTTAGTAAATTTTCAAGCCTGGAGTCATGGTTTGATAGCAATCGTTAAATAATTAAACATTGTCACCCTAAGCCCACCAATCCGCATTGGAGCAGTATGGTGGGTCTAAGCGTTATATGCAAGTCCCCAGACTGATAAAGATGCTGATGATGATATTATTTGGCGTGTTAAATAAACCCTTGTAAGGAGAACGACAAAATAATAGTATATTAAAGCGCGTAAACGCCAATTATCCAATATAGATGTGGGAAAAAAGCCCTCAAACATGGAGCGCCCATAAAAAACGCCAGCAATTGCATCTGAGTCACCTCATTGAGCAGAGGAAACCCCTCGAGTCCAGGCCAGACAGCACGTGCATCTCCTTACTCGAGCAGCACCATAATTTTGGTCCCTATCCATAAGTAATGTTGGCTCACAATGTCTTATTTAGCGTACCTACGCGACTGACCGTAAGCGGCGTAAAGACCCTCTCTTAAGTACTGGGATACACTTTTTTGGTCCGAACCTCCCCAAAAGGCGAACTCAGGCCGTCCGTTATATTACATAACACTCGCAAATGGATAGTGTTTACGTTCCCTTATACGTTGCTAGTTTTTTATCGTTCGCATGGTAATGGGTGAGAAGTGGTAAATCCGTATCGGTTTTGGTGCGAGTGTGGCTTGTTTTTTTTTTGTTTTTAGGGTTCTGTATGTTTATTGCATCTACTGTATTTGAAGTAAGAGTAGAGTTATTTTTAAAAGTGCGGAAATTCATTAGAAGTAATCGCATTATACTGCTAATTTCCGTTAAAGGCCGATTTTTGCCGATTGGTCGGCAAAATTACATACGTTTTACTCCAGAACCGTCCTCAGGTGTACACAACGTTCAATTGTAAAGTTTTCAAATTGAACATTATAGATTCTACAACTCCTGAGGATGCTCCCATTTGGGATGGAAAAGTACATTTTATTGGGTACGAATTTGTGAGGTTTAAGTGGGTTGTAATCATCTTTATCAGCCCTCTGTATGGCCAGGTCTTTCTTATTTGTTGAACTACTGTGATGCCGCTCGGCCGGCTCAGCGGAGTATTTCAAAATAAGCTGGGGTCGGAGAACGGCTTCTAGTTGTTCACACTCCTGCATTTCTGCTATGCCCGATATTGAACTTAATGTTATACTTAACTTGCTTCTTTCGGTTTGAAAACTTGAACTTTTTTTCATATTCTAAACAATTTCGTGTTTAGAAACGTTTTGCTTCCAACAATACCATCGAAAATATGCATTGTTAGAATGTTTTTCGTAATTTACACCCACTTTCAAGTACCTAAGACACACTCCTCAGACATTTTCCAAAAGGATATATCACATCGGGGATCGGCCAAGCCGTTTGGGATTTGTAAGGGAACATGTAAACAGTGCGGACAGACATACAAACGACAAGAATTAAAAGCATTCCGCAGAAATACAATATTAAGGGCTGAAACAGCGCGTATATCAAATCATAAAATCTCGCTTGGTGAATATTAGGTAGTGAAACGTCCGACAATAGTATAGTAGGTATATATAGTATAATAGTATAATAGTACAATAGTAGGTCACAGTACTATTCAACTTACGTTTAGCTGAAAAGCCTCATGTTTTTTATTTTAGATAGGCTCGCGCTTGACTACAATCAGACCTGATGGAAAGCAGTAATGAGGTCTATGTTGGAACGCCTTTACCTATTAAATCTTGCCAATCTTGATTGTAGGTGGTAGGAAACACTGACGCTGTAAGGGCATTTCACACTTTTGCTATTTGTATTAGAAACGTGTCTAGCTTTTCTGTGGTAGAAAGGTATATATCTATATAATAAGTTTCAATGATAATTTTCTAAACATTTTAGGTACGCTCAAAGGAACCCTCGTCGAATGTGAATGTCCATTTCTACGGCAGGTGAATGGTATACCTACCATTAATATAATATGAAGTTAGCTGCTATACTTACCGTAAATCGGTGGAGTGGTGACTCTGAGACCAATTTATTAACAAGTTCACCGTAAGGAATCCTATTCATACAAGTTTTGTTCACGCTTTTCTTATTTTTTTTGTGAGATTTTTTTCCTGAATAAGGTTGGTTGGCTATGACTTGAATTGGAAAAATATGTGGCTTTTCAATTGTTATTGATTTATAACTAAATAGTTATTTGAGCCAGTGGATTTAAAGAACTCACTGGCTCAAATAACTCAATAGCTCAGGAGTTACACTGAAAATCGAAAGATAATTATGTTACAATCAACAAAAAAGGAGTTGCAAAAACACCTAAAATTCTTTAACCCATAATTGTATTTAGTAGTAAATATAAGAAAGTTTAAAAATATATAACCTATATAAAGGTATTTTATTTTTTTCGTTATTAATTTTCCAGTTTATTTGATGTTTAAAATTGAAAAAAAACAATATAAAATGTGCTTAAATCATTAGAACAAAATTAAAACTAAATTAAGGTATTTTATTAGATTCTTTTGACCAAATAATAAGTATAAGCTTTATTTCAATACTGCTTCACGAACTGACAGAAAAAATAAATATTACTATGTATGTAGGTATGAATCCTCGAACTAACTAATAATAATTAATTTAGGTTTCATTATCTTATAACTTAACATTTAAAACTGACTTCAATCACACCTGATGGTAAGTGATGATGCAATCTAAGACGAGAGCGGTCTAACTTGTTAGGAGGAGCGGTTTAACCCATTTCGGTCTCTACTTGACATCATATCGGAACGCTACGGCACGTTTTTGTCACCACCACCGTAGTTAACAAAGTAACCACAACCGAAGTCTCCCACCAACCAGACCAGGCCGGGACTAATGTAGAAAATCTTAATCGGCCTAGGTGGAAATATACCTCTGTCTTATGAAACCAGGGCGCATACCACTGCGCCACAGAAGCCGTCAAAACCCATACCCTACTTTGTACTGTTGTATGAGGTAGAGTTTTTTAAAGGTATGAGTAATTAGGATTTCGATACTTTCTTTTTAATTTAGATAGTAAAGAGAACACAGTGCTATTAAACGTAAGTAGTCAAAAAAGCATAATAGAGTTATTAAACTAAAAGCCTAGAATCTATATCAAACATAACCATTTCCAATGCACATCATAGCGTATCAATTCCGGCATTGAACAATAAAAACAATAAAGCTACGTGATACAGATAATACACAATTTATTTACAAAAACGAGGTCGAATATGTTTATGCGGCTTGAGTACGGATTTGACACATGGGTTTCGCGCGCTTCCGCCCAAGATGGCGGCGATTGTTATGCAATGGCGCGAAAGTAACTGTCCACGTCCTTCCTGTGGCACCGGAAGGGAAATTAAATAAAATGGTCTGCAAGCAATTGTTGCCCACCGCACGTAGCAAGCACGGCGTTTGAATATGAACTGTGATTGACATTGAAATATGATATTAATAATTTATGCTGGCAACACCAATTGTTTGGATGTGCTCAAAATTGACGGGTTCAATTACATTTACAGATTAGTGATACAGTATAATGAATCAGTTTGATAACAGGTACTTATCAAAGAGCAATCAGATTAAAAATATATTTTTTTTATCGTTGATGTAGTGGTTAGTCTACGTGGCTTCGAAGTTCTGGGTTCGAATCCTTGGTCGGGTATCGGAATAATTCTGTAGTTTTCATTATTCTGTAAAATTTTCAGTACATTCACGATCACGTTAATCCGTTGGACACGGCCATTGTCATCAACATGTAATAGTGATCGTTAATAAATGAAACATTATCACCCTAAATCCGCCAACCCGCATTGGAGCAGCATTGTGGGTCTACGCTCCATAGCTCTTGTATACAGAGGGAGGCCTGGCCCTGTAGTGGGCCGTTAATAAGTTGATAATGATGATGAAGATGATTTTTTTTCGTGACAGACGGGAACGATATCGTTGTATAAAGTCAACGTACAAACAGCTTGCCTAGCTTAGCCACTATGAGGCAGAACATTGTATTTCACTGGACCATAAAACCATGTTAGGACTTAACTCCGAGTTTTTACTGAGAATATCTTAATAGGTATAGCTACTGTAAGAAAACCTCAAATAGCCCGACCCAAAACTCGAATCTAGGACCTCGCGATCCAAAGCCTCGTGGGCTACCAATGGATCAATGAGGTTATTGCATTCCACAATAGATTAATATATTTTGATTAAGTACTTTTAAATGTACTTACCTTAATTATAATAATTAAAAGTACGTAACTACAATCTATACCAACCTAACAAAACTAATGAACCGCTATTCGACACTAAGGTTGTCATTCCTTCCGCGTAGGCCTAAAGTCGCGCGTCCGGCGGATGTGAGAAGTAAAGCGAGCTGATTGGCCCCTTATAGGGACGCGGCGGCCCCGGGTGGGTAACCTAGTAGCCCTGAGTTTTCCGGGACATATTTACCTACATACGCCGTGGAAACTGTTACCGAAGGAAGCGGGAAATTCTTCCGTTCACTTTCAGTTTTTCACACATCTTTTTATCATCGCCATCTTATCTTTTTTTTTTATCGACTACAAGTTGGCCCTTGACTGCTATCACACGTGATGTTAAGTGATGATGCAGTCTAAGATGGAAGCGGGTTAACTTGTTAACGAAAAAAATCCACACCCCTTTCGGTTTCTACACGACATCGTACCGGAACGCTAAATTGCTTGGCGATACGTCTTTGTCGGCAGGGTGGTAACTAGTCACGGCGAAAGCCTCCCACCAGCCAGACCAAGACAAATTAAGAAAAATCTCAATCTGCCCCGCCGGGAAACGAACCCAGGACCTCCATCTTATAAATTCACCGCGTAGACCACTGCGCCACGGAGGTCGTCAAGTTACCTAATTTAATGTAAGATATATAAATAGTTGTTTATAAGACGGAGGTCTCGGGTTTGATTCCTGGCAGGGTCGATTAAGATTTTCTAAATTAGTCCCGGTCTCGCTGGTGGGAGGCTACGGCCGTGGCATCCTACCAACAAAAACGTACCGCCAAGCGATTAAGCATTCCGGTACATGTCGTGTAGAAACCGAAAGTTCTGTGGATTTCATCCTATTCCTAACAAATTAAGTCCGCTTTCATCTTAGATTGCATCATCACTTACCATCAGGTGTGATTGCTGTCAAGGGTTAACTTGTAATGAATAAAAAAAATGTAAATGGTGAAAGCGCTGGAATCAACTATACACTGGTTATTTAAAAACATCTCCAACAAATGTCTTCGATATACTTTCAGCAGAGGCTCGATGTCCCCAATTGAATTATGAAACACAATATATTGGAGGAATTAACTAAACAACCATAAATAAAATAATAGGCTTTATAGAACGTCCAAGTAGCATATCCTATAATTTTGGTTTTCAAACTGAGGTAAGTTAAGCTTAATATGCCTATAGCTTCACCGGCAACCTAAGCGTAAGATGGTGATGCTGTTTGGCAATTGTACACAGTTTGAAAAACACAGCATGAAAAAGCGGATGACCCTGCCAATATGAGGAGGAAAGTAATCGCTCATGTTTTTCTTTTTATTTGTATCCAGACATCCTGGTACCGCATTATATGTCCAAAGGTGGTCCTTTTTCGCCCCGTTATTGATCTTAGGCGAGTCATTCGTCTCTCACTCGTCAAGTCATTATGACGTGTAGCATTTTGGTCCCTTTATTCCAAATTTCCTTGTTAACTGAGCATACAAGGAAAGCCTACTAAGTGCTGCTCAGCGCCCCTGAACACTACCACGGTTAAGAGGAACATAGATTCAATCCTTTCCCGTTTGGATATTCTTGTACTTGTATTCCTTAGTAGTAAATTTCAATTTTTTATACAAGTAGAAAATCATAGTTGATGAAATAAATGAGCAACCTGAAGTAAAGTGGTAACATTTTTTAACAAAAATAGAAACGACTCAAAGCGCACTGAAAAGTAAATAATAACTGCGTAATTTAGTTGCTTCAATTAACTTAAGCATATCTATGAAGTCGGTGCCAGCATGTTTAAGGAACATTTATTTAACGTAGTAAAACAGTTTGTGGGTTCTAGGTAACGTCTTTAAAGTAGAAATCTTGTCTGGCACCGACTCATAGATATTAAGTACATTAAAGCAACTAAATGACGCAGTTAGTTTTTACTTTTCAGTGCGTTTAGTCGGTTCTATTTTTTGTTAAAAAATTTTATTTTTTACTTTAGTGATTTATCGACACGTATCTAGTGCTCTATAATATACTATGAGAGTAAAGTACGAGTAAGTACTATACTCTCATAGTATATTATAGGGCACTAGTAGCCAAAAAGATACCGATACTTACACAAAAACTGAAATCATGAACCACCGAATGGTTATACATAAAAAATATATATATATATGTGTCGAATTGAGAACCTCCTCCGTTTTTTTCCGTCGGTTAAAAAACCATCGCCTTTTTCTCTATGAAAGCAACACTGTGTTACACAACTCCTACAATGCTATTAAATCTTGCACTCTATAAATTGAAATAAGTTAAGTCTAATGTGCATCTAATTTCACTAGTAACCGTGCCCCATAGACCTGAACTTAGCAGCGAGCTCCTAAGTGCGAGCTCTATCGCAAAGAATTATGTTACCATTAACCTACTAATTGAATATGAAATTATTAAAACAAAATAAAACTGTAAGCCCCGAATTCAACGTCATTACCGAATATCAGTGAAATGTGTACGAGGTTCGATTCCTGGCGTGCGCCCTGTTTTTGCGTTGCCGTCCTTCGAAGGATGCCGTCGTGGAGGTATCCAGCTCACATGCCGAGGTTCGAAGTCATCCCGACTATCTCATTATTGAAATTTTTTCCAAACCAAAACAAATATCTCCTGTGTATTATAATTACGTATAAATTAATATTTTATGATCAAATACTTTCACGGACAGTATTCTTAAAGTATTATGAAATAAAATGAAAAATTGTGGCTGGAATTTAATTTGTTGTTAGAAATTATATTCACAATTTAAATACTACATATATTGATATTTTTGTTGAATAGTTTTATCGGGTGCATCCCAGTAGCACCCCCTAATTTTAGTTCTATAGAACTGTTGATACGTCATATCAGTGCTTAGTGTAGTTCTATATAGAACTAATGGAACAAAATTAAAGAAATGTCAATATCAACATCTTGTTTGTACGTTACATATAAAATATCTAAAGTTTTTATAAGTTTAATATGGAATCTCTTTTGATTGCAATAATAAATGTCCACTTAAATTTGAGAGTATCTATAAAAATACTATATCGAATACAGCTTTGCCTAAATTGCACAAAACGTCTTTAAAATGGTATTGAGGTTTTTAATATATTTTTTTCTAAACTGAAAGTTTGCGCGAAAGATACTTCCAAAGTTGTAAAATGTGTATCCCCCTGTAACTTCTAAAATTAGAGAATATTTTTTTAGACACAACTACTACTTGGTTTTAACAAGTTAGCTTTTGTCGCAAGGGACATTTTTTTGTTAAAAACAAAATGAAATATCAATTAAAATAATATAAAGTATTGTATGAGTAAAGTCAAGAGCAAAAACTATACTACAGTACTATATAAAACTATTGGAATATAATTTGACAGCACGGAAAATATCCCAACAGTTCTATAGAACTACGGTATGGGGTACTACTGGGATGCACCCGTTTTATTCACACTTTGGGACATATTTGAAAAAGGAACATAATATCGGAATATGACCATTCAATAGTATTGTAAGATGTTAAGTTCATGCTGATGGCATTACAGGCTTTATACCTGGATATAAAAATCAAAGTCAAACATGTATGCCGTAGCCTATCGGAATAGGTAAATAATTGTGACAAAATATATTGAAAATCTTTATTAGTGCCGTTAAAACCGCTTGTACAAACTACACGGTTAAACTGAATATTCGGTTGATTTTAATCCATCCATTATTCTTAATCGGACATAAAGAACTTAAACTTAACATATTTGTAAAATAAAACATGAAAAAAGTCGGAAGCCATTCAAGTCACGCTAAGCTCAAGGCATGAATACAATAAGTTTTTAATTTCCACTTAACTTGAGAAACTGCAAGTTACTGCTATTATGCTAGCGTAAATTTCGAATTAACGAATAAACTTTATCAGCTAACAAAAATAGAAATTAAGTCAATTAAAAATACTCGTAAATAACAAATTTATTGACTATACAAACTGAGTATTTATGTTTTCATTGAGTCCAACAACTCAAGCTTGAGCATTAAGTTCATTTCATAAAGAAACTCAACCGGACATGTATTAATTAGCACAATACAAGTTATTCAAAACTACCCTATTTTAATTGTCTTTTTATTCTTTCCCGCAGGGAAAATGCAAAGACCTATTCAATATTAACAAGGGCAACATAGTATCATCGCTATGCTACACAGTAAACAAAATAAAAATAAATAAAGTAAGCTCTATGAACAAAAATAAAAGGTATATATACCATAGAGCATAGAGCATACATATATCAGTTGCTATCGATATTTGTAATCGCTTACATTAGTTTTTTGCGCGTACATATATAGTATATACTGCAAGTGGAATACATAGTGTTTGCTAGAGGTGTGGTTACGCCCCGCCCAGTGGAAAACATACTGGACTATTTAAAAATTCGTTTCACGTGTATGTATGATTACTTTTTAGGGTTCCGTAAAACATAATGAGTAGTTTTTTTATTATAAGCAATTTTTTACATAATCTATACTAATCAATCACGCCTAAAAACTGATCCGATTAAAATGAAATTTAATAGAGATAGTCTTGGGCCTGAGGCTACTTTATTTCGAACAAACACAAAACTAATGCGTTATACAGAGGGAGAGTTACTCGTAGAGACGAATTCAAGACATAAATAGAAAAATATGAAAACATTGTTACAGAATAGTGCCCCCGAACATTTTCAATACGTCTACAGTTGCTTTAGGGTAGGTTAGACGTACTTAAATTTGATTTGCATTTGAGTATCCGGTGTGAGATTACAAGACGTCAAACAGCGAACCCTTCACCGTGACGTGCGACGCACTTGACCGCGCATTCCTTCAAAACCCCGCCGCGGAATCTGCCGTAAATTCCTACTAATGCATTAAAATAGTATAGGATACGTGTTGTTTTTGCGGTGCGTGTGACGGCGCGGGTATATATAATTGTAATTAACATAAGTTGTCGTAATAGCGGCGGAGTGCGCGCGTCGCAAATGGCCGCGCCGGGTTTTTGCGCGCGCGCGTACTCTGAATATCATAAGCTACGTGCGTGGCGCGGCGCACACTGGCGCATTTTTCCACAGCCTGAAATGTTCACGGAAAATAGATTAATTTAATATTTTTATTATTTTTGCCCTATTTGACTAGTACATAGCACATGTAGCTTTCGATAAAAACTGATTATGATGACTGCTAGAAAAAGCTCGTCTTTGTAAGTTTTCTTTGAAATGCTTAAGTCATTGTATTTCGTGACTTCTCATTTGACATTAATTTCAAGTAAGTGTTATATGAAGTATATTATAAATAAGGGACTAAGCAGATAGTCTTAATGTTACTTGATGTTAAGTGGACACCAGCACCTAATAACAAAACAACACTTTACAAGGAAATGCAACACATCATATACCACGGTTCCAAATGTATCCTTCAGACTAGAACACAGCAACGCAGATTTGTAGCAGAAATCTGTAATCAAAGCGATATTATTTTCTGTTACTTTATTATCACCGAACTTTGCTGTTAGTTCCAGTGCATAAAACGACCCCGTAGTAGTGGTTCCCCCACAGAACAACAAACAAATCAGCGCTCATTTAGCGCTATTCCCCTGTCAAGTTCTGTTACTAAGCTCAACTACTACTACTAAAGTTTGTTGTTACACAAAAGCGCCCCGTGTGTCGCTAGTATCGGCGGGGAGACCGAGCCTGCGCCCTGTATGCGAGACACTGTTACCTATCTTACAACCGATGCCGCCCTACACTGCACGGCTACGATACGACATGCGACCGCTGCAGGGGTAAATGGGCTGCAGAAACTGTGCATCGATCAGAATTTAAATTTCATTTTCCTACGATATTGAAGATAATTCTTAGTAAAGTTAATGCGTTGTATAAAGCGATGATGAGATTGATGTAAAAAGATTAAATTCATGCGAACACTAGTTTATTAACAAAGAAAATTAATTTGTACGATAGAACGTGCGAATTTTTTTTTGCAATTGTATGTAGCTAATATAAACAGTAGGCTTCTTAATGGGTTTTAGGCTATCACAGATATTTTGTTAAGAGTGATAGGTAGAAGAGTGTAGGGGGATGTAACTACTTTCAAATCTGCTTGAACGCCAAAAGCTTTTGTTACAAAGACGTTACTGTTAATATGGTTCGCGGGCTTAGTAAGAATAAATGAGTTCAGAGGGTTAGCGCAGTATGTGCAGAGTTCAGTGGAGCGAGTCGTGCGGTGTAAAGTTGCGTTTTTCACCAGTCGATCCTTACAACTGGCTGTACGCTCAGTTTTTGTTGCGCGCGTAACACGATCGGGCCATCTCATAATTTGAACGTTTTTCACCGCTCTTCTCGACCCTTATTAAGACTAGGGTTGTCACTACGAGAGCTTTTGTTAAAGTTTTACTACTACTAATAACGTCTAATGAGGATTAACACCTTCACTTCTCATTTATGGACAGAGCAATTTAAAAGTCGCATTCCTGCATGATTTTTTGGATCACATCACTATTTACAACTTCAATAACAAACTATTTTATGTTATTCTCTTTCTAAGTGACATTTTTCACAAATAAATATTCTTTCTTTTCCACTTACTACAAAGTGCTATTGGGGATAAAAGAGCTTATTATGGCCTACCTGACGTTTAGCGATCACCGCACTGTGTAAACTTGTCATATCAGCGGCACTCATAACTAAATGCGGTCTGTTTGGAATAAAGGAGGCCAGGCCCTGAAGTGGGCCATTGATAGGTTGATAATGATGATTCCTGTGCTTATTTTCCAATAGTGGCAACCCTAATGAAGGCTCAGTCCCTGATTGCGCGGGCGCAGAGTGATTGACACTCCGTATAGAAACGGTTCGGTTCTCGCGCACCGCTCGCTGCCAACAACAAATAAATTGCCAATAGATAATGGCCATGCGATAGAAATACATTTATTGCCAGCGCTGCGTTTTTGTGTGCCATTGTGTTGGCAAACGAAAAAATGGCGTCCAGAAAAAAGATGTTGCACTTAATAAATTGATCCGATGCATTGATTTATTAGCTATCTCCGATTGAAATACAGTGGTACAAATTTAGAAATGGATAAGAAAAGTACTTACTTGCCATGGTAGATTCACTTTCTTTTGTAAAGTGTAATTAAATAAAAATTCTAAATGACTGAAAATGAAATCTTGTTTATCATCACACTATAGTCATCATCATTCTCATTAGTCTCTTGTTTCGCTTTTCCTAATCCTAAGGTTGCCTGGAAGAAATCGTTACAAAGCGATAGGTCGCCTTTTGTATTTTTTTTTTATCAACAAGTTACAAGTTGGCCCTTGACTGCTATCACACCTGATGTTAAGTGATGATACAGTCTGAGATGGAAGCGGGCTAACTTGTTAGGAGTAGGATGAAATCCACACTCCTTTCGGTTACTACGCGACATCGTACCGGAACGCTAAATCGCTTGGCGGTACGTCTTTGTCGGTAGGGTGGTAACTAGCCACAGCGATAGTCTCCCACCAGCCAGACCAAGACAAATTAAGAAAAATCTCAATCAGCCCCGCCGGGAATCGAACCCAGGACCTCCGTCTTATAAATCGACCGCGCATACCACTGCGCCACAGAGGTCGTCGATTCTACTTTTACTGTCCTGTTCGTTTCTTACATGTATTATGATGTACAAATAAATTATTTAAATAAATTATAATCCAATTGACGTCCATAAACATCCTGGCCTTTAGCTTGAGATGCATCATGTTCTCCCTTTAACCTGCTTAATAATAATCGGTCCACCTAGTGAAAGGTCGAACACAGTTTTAGTTTTAGGTTGCTATTGCAAGCACCTGAATCGCGTCTTCTGTAGCGCTATTCTCTGTATGAGTATGTAGTGTACGTTTCAAATTCGTCTCTCTCTCTCGCTCTTTTTCTTTCTCTATTGATAGTTTCGAATTAGATAGAGAGAAATAAAGTCGCCAGTGACCCTGTTGAGTTTGGTTACGTCTAGATTAGTACCTACTGTTGGGATAGGCGTCACAGAAAATAGATAGCAAGACCTTTTCCCTCTATGAAATCTCGAATTTATAAAATTGCTATCGTGGGTATCATCTTTGGATAAATATCTAAACAAATAAATTCTTAATTTCCTTTAATTTTTAAAATCCGTTCCCTACTACTGAGTAAATGCATAATTGTAGAGAATTTTATCAATTCAATAGTTGATTTTTTTTGTAAACGCATTCCATACAATAGTAATTATCGCTGACATTCCTAAGCTTTTCCTAGTATTATAGACTCATTAGAAACGCGGTACAGCAATCGTATAGTGGTGAAACGTCAAAAGAAAAACTTTGCAATCCTGACAATAAAACAGCGCAAAACAGCTTGATCAATTTCACTGCAATTTATTGAAAAATTAATATTATATAATTATGAAGATTTTATTATAAAATTGCTTAATTATAGCTGAGATTGTAACTGGCTAAATGAGAATTCAATTCAGTATGTAGACATTAAGTTAAGCCTATTTGAAACAAAAGCATTGATTTCATTAGCTTCAAGTATTAGTTATTAGTCCTGCTTCCAAATCGATGTAGAGCTATCACAATTTACAAACAGAACTAGATTTTTAAAAAGGGCTTGTATCATAATTATCTTCTTCCTCTGATCGGACTATTTGCTCTTGCCCATTTTGTTGCCACGAGAATGTAAATAAGTTTTTTTATCGATTACAAGATGGCTCTTGACTGCAATCATAATGTTAAGTGATGATGCAATCTAAGATGGAAGCGGGCTAATTTATTAGGAGTAGGATGAAATCTACACCCCTTTCGGTTTCTTTACGACATCGTACCGCAATGCTAAATCGCTTGGCGGTACATCTTTGTCAGTAGGGTGGTAACTAGCCACAGCGAAAGCCACCAGCCAGACCAAGACAAATACATATCAGAATCACTTTTTAACCCGGATTTCCCACAGGAACGTGGACTACGCGAGTGAAACCGCGGGCGTCTTCTATTTGATGAAATTGCTGGCATCCGTTAAGCGAACTGTACGTTTGCTCATCTGCAAATGATCACAGTTATCAACATAGTAGGCTCCCAACTGTCTGTTGGGTCGTTCCGCTCGGCTGTATCGATTGTGATACAATTAGGTAAATAGCGATAGCTTTTTACAGCAATTAATGATTAGCGAGAATAAAACGATCACAAGTGGGAATGGAAACAGCAATTGCTGTGAGTTTTTGTGTTAATGCAATTAATGTTTTGCTGTTCGAATGTCATAGCTCGTTACAAGGTGGCTCTTATCAGTTGTTATATAAAAGTTTTACTTACTTAGTTTCGTTTTCTACGAAAGGTCTTAGCTAATGTGATTGTGACGATATTTTATAAATGCATTGAAAGGGGTACAAGTCATACTATCCAAGGGTTCCTTGTATGGCATTATACCTACCATCAGACCGGACCTTAGATAACTATGGAGAGAATATAAACCGTAGACCCACCAAGCTGCTTCGATGCGGGTTGGCGGGCTTAGGGTGTTAATGTTTTATGCATTAACGATCACTATCAGACGTTGATGATAGTGACGGGGACCGACGGGTTAAAGTGCTCTCCGAGGCACGGGTAACACCACCAACTTCCCAATTCCGGGCTTAAAATGTACTGAAAATTCTTAGAAGAAGAAGATTTTTAGAAAAATGAAAACTTAGAATTATTCTAGTGACCCAACGTGAGACTCGAAACCAGGACCTCGTGATCGAAGCCACAGCCACATCGGCTAACCACTTTAGAGGCAGTCCTAGCTTTAAGATGTTTATAGTAAATGACTATCGTCAGTGAGCTACTAGCTAAAAATGTTTAACAAAAAATAGAACAGACTCAAAACGCACTAAAAAGTAAAAAATAACTGTGTCGTTTAGTTGCTTTAATTTACTTAAGCATATCTATGAAGTCGGTGCCAGCAAGTTTAAGGAACATTTATTTAACGTAATAAAGCAGTTTGTGGGTTATAGGTAACGTCCTTAAAGTGAAAACCTTGGCTGGCACCGACTTCTAGATATGCTTAAGTAAATTAAAGCAACTAAACGACACAGTTATTTTTTACTTTTTAGTGCGTTTTGAGTCGGTTCTATTTTTTGTTAAAAAAATTTATTTCTTACTTTTTAGTGATTTATCGCCACGTAACGTACTCGTTCTATACTGTCATAGTATATTATACGGCACTTTGATATGAATAGGAGCTCGGTGTACGGGTGCGAAGAGCATTTTCATATAATTTGTTAGTTGACCGCATAGCGTCGTTGGTATATGGTCCGAACTTGAAATGTTAGTGAGGAAGCGGTCGCGAGTTCGAATCCCACTCAAGAACCACTAGTGTGGTCAAGTTGTTTTTTTAATTTATTATGGATTGTGTATGATGCGTTTGTGATTTGCAATTGGTTAAAAACTATTTGAATTGTATCGGCCATTTTTGAGAGTGAACTGAGTTGAGTGACTGAGTGAAGGACTGAACTGAGTGACGGAGTTGGGTTCAGACGGTCGTGTTGTTTGTTAACCGTCCTCCATGTTCATTTGCAGAAATTGTTTTTTATATTAGTTATTAGTTCTTGCTTTAGTATATCTTAGTGTATTTATAGTGCATTGTGAAAGTGCTGAGAGGGGTAAGTGATAGGCTAATAAGAACTCCTGCGCATCACTGTATATTTTTAGTTAACAAGTAATTTTGACGGACTTCTGTTTCTATTGTTCCTAGCCTCTCGCAACGCCTTCTCAGTACAAGAGAAATACAACGAATTATTCTGAAACCCTGAAAGTTTGCTCTGAGCTAGCTACACTACTTTGGCGTGGCAGGGTGCCTGTTTGCTCATCTTAAACGAACCCTCCTGGCGCTCAACCTGCATGTATTAAATTTTGAATATAAGCTGTACTTCAAGAATTTGGTGTTGTTTCCTTTCAATCAAACCGTACGAAAAACACCGTAACATATGGCGCCCAACGGAAAATCATTAAAATAGTGACTAAAGTGTAGTTAAATACTGATTTAAGAACAATTTATTCCGTTGCCTTTGTGAAAGTTACGTAAGTTTTACATTATACTAATACGTATGCGACTACCTACATTATTTAATATTTGTATGGCGAATATAGAATAGTACCTATTTTTGTTGTACATTGGTTATTGTGTTCATTAATTAATTGGTTGCTATTTATTACTATTATTTATATTATAATAAATTGATATATTATTTATTGAGAGAGGTCATTGGGTACAAAGGTCCAACCTACCTACCTACCAACTTATTGCAGGCATTATCCCAGATTGTAAGAATAGGTATCTAATCGAACTGTAGTAGCATTTTTTTACGGAATTAAAGTTAGTTTGCCATGAACCATATTAATTAATTGAAAATAATAGAATTGTGTTAGTAAATTATAATATGTTATGTAATTATTTGGTGTGTGTATTTATTAATTTTATGTCAAGTATTATTTTAGTATAGGTGCCTAGGTTAATAAGGTACTTCTTTCTTACAGTTAATTTTTTAAAACAAGATTATTTTTGTAAGGTAGGTATAAGAGGGAGGATTGCTTGATTACTAAGAATTTAATTTAAGATATTATGGTCATCTCTGTTATTGTCTCATATTTTATAATAGATCATTATCTTTTCTTTAAAGAGAAAAGCTATAGGAGAAAATTTACAATATAGTTGTTTCAATTATTGTTATTTCGTTATAACCTTGATGTTAAACATTCCTTTTTTAAGGGAAACGTAGTAACAGATAGGTATCTAATTTGTATAGTTCAAGAAAGATATTTTATTTATGAATGGATTGATTGTGAAGATTTTTATGAAATATTAGTTTTGTTTCGATGTACTTTCTATATTTAGTCATATTATAGGTATCTTATTTATTTTTTCATATAATCAATTACATTTATATTAGGTGTATATCGTTTGTTAGATGAATATTGTTGTCGTATATTGATGAATATTGTGATATTTCATAAATATGGAGGTTAACTTTTTATTGAAAGATGAGTTGGAATTCGAACTTGCGAGTCGCGGGGTATATATTAAAACTTTTGTATCGGTCATGAAAAAAATGTTAAAGGAATTAATAAGTTCAGAAGAAAAAGGTGACTATTCGTATCAGATTAAAGCCCCAAAACAAAGCTTTGAGAGTCCCGCTGACGAGTTAAAGGTGTGTAAATCGAAGGTTGCTATCTTATCTAGTTATATTTCGGAAATATCAGAAAAACCAGATAGAAACTTATTTAGGCGTTTGGTGTCCAGATTATATCACGTCAAAAACCGAGTAGATTTCATAGTGCCAAAGACAGACAGTGAAACGGAGGAGAGAGATAACTTAGGAGTTAAGATAGATGATCTGTTAGCACAATTAGAGGAACAAGATGACAAAGAAGAAGTAGAAAATCTATCGTTGAAAGATAAGGAGATTTTACAACAAACATTAGGTACATTAGGTGAACGAATAATAAAAAAATTGGAGGAACAATCGCAATTTAAGGAACATTCCCATAACAATAACCAAGAAGAAGATCATGATAGGTCGGTGAATTTCAAAGACAAGCTTGAATCCTCCCAGGCCAATGGTAAAATTCCTTCGTCATCAGTGATTGAAAATGAAAGTCACACTCAAAAACATAAACTAGTACCTATTATACAGTGGGGTGTTAAGTTTTCAGGGAACAATAAGTTCAGTGTAAATGCCTTTATCGAAAGAGTGCATGAGCTCAAAGAGGCAAGAAATGCTTCAGATAAGGACTTATGGAGATATGCTATAGATTTTTTTGAAGGAGACGCCTTAATCTGGTATAGAGCGAACAGAGAAAATATTCTTAGTTGGAATGAATTAACACTTTCATTAAAACGAGCGTTTCAACCACCTTGTTACCAAGAGGAATTGCTTGACGAAATTAAATCTAGAACTCAGGGTAGAAATGAATCAGTTATAATATACGTTTCAATAATGCAAAATATGTTCAATAGATTGCCAGAAAAAATTTCAGAACATAAAAAGATCGCAATTATTTTAAAGAATATTCAGCCTTACTTCCAACGCGCGGTGTGTAGGGACCAGTTTGCTTCTTTAGTGGATTTAATAAATGTACTCAGGGTAGTAGAAAGATCAAAAATAAATTGTGAACAATTTCGAGAACCTGGAAGCAGTAAATGCTTATTAGAACCAGACTTAGCATATAAAGCGGAAGAAGTTAGAGTAACGAATAATCAGGTCCTTGAAATGGCAGGCAATTCATTACAATCAGATAAAAAACGTTGCTGGAACTGTAGGCAAAGTGGACACTTGTATCGGTCATGTACTATTCCAAAGCAACGTCTATTTTGCTATAGGTGTGGTCGGTTTGGGACAACGTCAAAAGATTGCTCTTGTAAGGGAAACGGGGCAGGGGAGGTCACCAAATCTGCCTAGTTGGATCTTCCCCTGATAGAAATAGTAAAGAATGGCAGGATTGGTTAAATGTAGTCAGTAAAATGTTTGTACGCCATGAAATAGATAATCTCACTATTTCTAAAGAGAATGATAACCGGTCATATGTAATATTAGAAATTTTAGACTTTAAATGCAGCGGTCTATTAGATTCAGGAGCAAATCGAACAGTTATCAATCCAGATTTTGCTAGAACTTTAACGTCTTTAGGACTGAAGTCGTATAAAAGTAAGTTTAATGGGTACATTTCTACGGCGGACGGCACAAGTCATACAGTATCTGAGTTATTTGATGTGCCTATCAAATTTGATGGTCAGTCTCATGTGATGTCCATATTGGTATTACCAGGACTTGTCCAAAATCTTCTATTAGGGAAGGATTTTTTTGACCAATTCCACATCAGATTCCGATTTAAAAGTGATATACCAGTTAGTGATAGTCAAGTTAATGCAATAAATCTACATACAACTAGTACATTAGTTTCGCGAAACGATTTAGATGAACTTGAACAAGATGAGCTCTCAGAAGTCATAGAAGAAATGAAACGCACTGTAGGGGTTGGGTTAGGCCGTACAAATTTAATAGAGCACAAGATAGATACAGGTGATAGTAAAGCAATTTATCAAAAGCCATACAATTTCTCACCTGTCGTAAGGAAACAAATTGAAGTTGAGTTGGATGAAATGTTGGCTAAAGATGTGGTGGAACCATCCTATAGCTCATGGTGCTCACCTGTACTTATCGTTAAGAAAGCTAACGGCTCTAACAGACTATGTTTAGATAGTAGGCAACTAAATAAAGTAACTCGAAGGGATACATATCCCTTGCCTCGCGTTTCTTCTATTTTGGATAGCTTACGTAATGCTAGGTATTTAAGTACGATTGACTTAAAGTCAGCATTCTGGCAGATACCACTGGAGGAGTCCAGTAAACAGAAAACAGCTTTTGCCGTGCCAGGGAGAGGTTTGTTTCATTTCAAGGTCATGCCTTTCGGGTTAGTGAATGCATCACAGTCCCAGCAAAGATTGATGGACATGTTATTCCAGTCAAAAAATGATAACGTATGGGCATATTTAGATGACATAGTGGTGTGTTCGTCCACGTTGGAGGAACACTTAAAATTGTTGAGATGGGTCACGGTGATTCTTAAAAAGGCAGGCTTAACAGTAAACATGGAAAAATGTCACTTTGCCAGATCATCTCTGCGATATTTAGGATACATTATCGATAAGGATGGATTGCGTACTGATCCCGATAAAGTTTGTGCTATTTTAAACTTCGCAAAACCGAAGAATATTAGAGAACTTAAAAGATTTATCGGATTGGCTAGTTGGTATCGCAGGTTCGTAAGGAATTTTTCCGAAATAGCAGCTCCCTTACACCAGCTAACAAAAACGAAGGGTGTATCAAAATTTAGGTGGACTGCGGAAGCTGACAAATCATTTTTAGAGTTAAAAACACTCTTAACCACGACTCCTGTGATTACATGTCCTGACTACTCTAAGCCATTTTCTAT
Source organism: Mycalesis mineus (assembly GCA_034621355.1). Taxonomy (NCBI): domain Eukaryota; kingdom Metazoa; phylum Arthropoda; class Insecta; order Lepidoptera; family Nymphalidae; genus Mycalesis; species Mycalesis mineus. The sequence goes on from CM067893.1 coordinate 16,730,367, forward strand.
ACACTGTGATGCGTCAAAAAACGGCATAGGAGCGGTTTTGTGTCAGAAATCAGATGACGGAGATCAGGCAATCGCTTATTTAAGTCGAAAGCTTAATAACTATGAAATGAAATATTCCACGTCTGAAAGAGAGTTACTAAGCGTAGTATTTGCAGTAGAGAAATTTAGACCATATATTGATGGGGCTCATTTTACAGTTGTGACAGATCATAGTGCATTGCAGTGGTTGCACAAAATGAAAGACCCTCACGGTCGATTAGCTAGGTGGGCTATGAAGCTACAGCAATTTGACTTTGAGGTTGTACACAGGCCAGGTTCTTGCAATGTAGTTCCAGATGCATTATCACGCTCTTTAGAAATAAATGCTATTAAAATTCAAGATAAGAATAAAGACTGCTGGTACAAAAACAAAGTTAAAGACATCTGTTCTGGGGCTGATCAAGATCCAAGTTGGGCTGTTGAAAATGGCTTGCTTTTGAAATCAGTGTCATTAAAACAATTTCCATCATCTAGCCGTTGGAAAGTATACGTACCCCAAAGCTTAAGGACAGATGTATTGCGAGACTCCCATGATTTAACTACTTCAGGACACTTCGGTATTAGAAAAACATTTCTCAAAATTAAGCAGAATTACTACTGGCCAAACATGTTGAGAGATGTAAAGGATTACATTAAAAATTGCGAAATCTGTGCCAAGGTAAAAGTGTCTCAGCAACCCTCTTTTGGAAAAATGGGACAGCATAGAGAGGTGTCAGGGCCATGGGAAGTGGTAAGCTTAGATTTAATGGGTCCTTTTCCAAAGAGTAAAAGGTGCAACACAATGTTATTGGTTCTGACATGCTGGTTTAGCAAGTTCACTTTACTATTTCCCTTACGCACAGGAAAAGCAGATAAAATATGCGAGATTATAGAGAGCCAATTCCTGTTATTTGGACCTCCATCAGCCATAATTTGCGATAATGGTAGGCAGTTTTTGTCAGAAGACTTTAAAAATGTTGCAAACAAATTCAATGTCAAAATTTGGTACACACCAAATTACCACCCACAAAGTAATCCGACAGAACGGGTAAATAGAGTGATAGGAACCATGATCAGATCCTATATTAAGTCAGGAAAACATTATAACTGGGACATCTACCTCAATGATATAGGTCATGCCATCCGTACAGCAGTACATGAAGGCACGGGCTACACGCCATCCTATCTATTTTTTGGTCGGGAAACAAGCGTAGCTCCAGTAAATCATCTAGAACATTTAGAAGAAATTAAGGACATATTACCGGGGCCCATCCAACAATCATTTATTAACAATTTAAATTTGCGAGGTCGAATTAATGAAAAGGTTAGGATTAAGTTACGACATGTACATGATAAAAGTAAAAAGACTTATGACCCTAAACATAGACTAGCGCTGTTTAAAGAAGGAGATATCGTATGGAAAAGGGCCAGATATTTATCTAAAGCTTCAAAGAAGTTTATGTCAAAATTGGCACCTAAATTTGAAAAGGCAGTAATCATCAAGAAAATTTCGGAAAATATTTATAAATTAAACAACGCATTTGGTAAAGATATAGGTTTATGGCACGCAAAGGATTTAAAAGTATACTGAAATAAACACCATGTAAAAAAAATATATATATATAATTATATTCATTCACTATATATAACATATATATATATTTTTTTGTGTAGGTAGGGATATTTGATATGAATAGGAGCTCGGTGTACGGGTGCGAAGAGCATTTTCATATAATTTGTTAGTTGACCGCATAGCGTCGTTGGTATATGGTCCGAACTTGAAATGTTAGTGAGGAAGCGGTCGCGAGTTCGAATCCCACTCAAGAACCACTAGTGTGGTCAAGTTGTTTTTTTAATTTATTATGGATTGTGTATGATGCGTTTGTGATTTGCAATTGGTTAAAAACTATTTGAATTGTATCGGCCATTTTTGAGAGTGAACTGAGTTGAGTGACTGAGTGAAGGACTGAACTGAGTGACGGAGTTGGGTTCAGACGGTCGTGTTGTTTGTTAACCGTCCTCCATGTTCATTTGCAGAAATTGTTTTTTATATTAGTTATTAGTTCTTGCTTTAGTATATCTTAGTGTATTTATAGTGCATTGTGAAAGTGCTGAGAGGGGTAAGTGATAGGCTAATAAGAACTCCTGCGCATCACTGTATATTTTTAGTTAACAAGTAATTTTGACGGACTTCTGTTTCTATTGTTCCTAGCCTCTCGCAACGCCTTCTCAGTACAAGAGAAATACAACGAATTATTCTGAAACCCTGAAAGTTTGCTCTGAGCTAGCTACACTACTTTGGCGTGGCAGGGTGCCTGTTTGCTCATCTTAAACGAACCCTCCTGGCGCTCAACCTGCATGTATTAAATTTTGAATATAAGCTGTACTTCAAGAATTTGGTGTTGTTTCCTTTCAATCAAACCGTACGAAAAACACCGTAACAACTTGTAGCCAAAAAGCTACCGATACTTACACTAAAACCGAAATCGCTGCAAGTGTGCCTGTACAATTTGCAGAGTTCCTTCAATTTTCCCAGGATATCATCATCAGATCCTAACATGATGACAATGGGACCACCTTGGTAGTGTGCCCTTTCTAATAAATAAAGAATTATTAAAATCGGACAACACTGTAAAAAGTTATGTGTGGTCATACATAAAAAAATATATACGTGTCGAATTGAGAACCTCCTCCGTTTTTTTTCGTCGGTTAAAAACTACAGACTTGTATGTCGATTCTTGAAAAAAACTTTGCTTTTGAAGCTGATGTACAACGGTTTCAGAGCGGATGTAACAGAAATCGGTATTTTCTAATGACATTTTGCGACATTATACTGATAGTCGAACTGAAGGTGGGACGATCGACGAGATGTTTAGTGTACAAGCTTATCTGACCCGGCGGCCAAAACTGTAACTAACGTCGCAGTGGTCACTCTTTTGGGAAACAGCGACCACAGCGACACCCTCACCGGGCCAGATAAGTTTGTAGCACTATAAGCGAGATGTTTGTGCGATGTATTTTTTTCAAGAATCGACGTACTGTTCAAATGAAGTAATTTCATTTGTCTTCACCTCACACAATGAGTCGCAGACAGCACGGCGCTGGGAATTTCTTCATTTCAATAACCGTAGCATATTCATTGGAAGCAATCTATCATACATTCCCACTTCTTGTTGTGCTCTTGTAATTAGTGTAAAAAGGCTCGTGCATTTGCCTGATTGTTTCGTCGGCAAGCTGGCATTCATGCAGAACCGATGTACTGTTCGAACAGTTAGGGTTAAATGCAAGTTTATTTTACCTCTTATCAGTGCGCTAAAATACATCTTGTCGATCGTCTCACCTTCAGTTCAACTGTCAGTCCAGTACGAGAAAATGTCATTGCAGAATATCCATTTCTGTTAAGTACATCCGCTTTGCAACCATAGTAAATTGACTTCAAAAATTACGTTTTTTTTCAAGAATCAACTGACATTTTAGACGGCTTCCGTGGCGCAGTGGTATGCGCAGTAGATTTACAACAATGGAGGTCCTGGGTCCAATTTCCAACTAGGCCGATTTTCTAAATTGCTGGTGGACTTTGGCTGTGGCTACTGACCACCCTACTGACAAAAACGTATCGCCAAGTGATTAAGCCGTTTAGTAGTGTAGATGTCGTGTAGACACCGAAAAGGGTGTGAATTTTCGTCCTACTCCTAACAAATTAGCCTGCTTCCATCGTCACTTACCATCTGGTGTGAGCATAGTCAAAGACTAACTTATAATGAATAAAAAATGCATCTTAGACTTTATCATTATCTACTTAACACATGATCATGTAGAAAAAAGGTTTTGGCGACCTCCCTAATGCGGTTACAGATAAATAAATAAAGTGGTCCTGAGTTTGATTCCCAGCAGTTTTTGAAATCCAGCACTTAAGGGGGCTTCGCACCGGAAAGTACAGTGCCGGCCGACACCAAAGCAGGTTGCGGGGAACCGCTGAATACTGTTCTCAAAAGCGCTGTGTTTGGACGTCCTTTCAAGAGGTCTTTGTCCAACAGTGGACGTCTATCGTCTGATAATGATGATGATGATGATGATTTGAAAAAGAAGGAACCTTGATTCTTTCCAAGATGGCCTGCAACAAATTTTAAACTGCTTATCGAAAAAGTTCGAAGTAAATTCAAAATGTCCCTGCACAAACTCCTTTTTCTCTACAAGATTATTAGTAAAATTTTATATATCAAGGATGACGATGAAATCTTAAAAAAAAAATACAGGCGCGAGCTATGCGTAAAGGGCCAGTAGGTACAACATTGTTAATTAACAATTGACGAACGCCTGCGGAATGAGTGTTTTGTTAATGGGAGCCGTCCTTCAGGCGGGCGGGCGGCGGGCGGGCGGACAATGACGCCGCCAAAAGAGGAGCGGACGCGCCATACAGCGGCGCGTGCGCAGAGTACCGAGCGGCGTAGGGCCACCACGATAACGGTATCAACATGGAAATGTTTATAACAAAAACAATGGTTTTTTACGATTAGCTACAGAAGCCAAGCCGACAAATGCCGAACTCTAACGTAACGTAACATTATACGAACCTATAAGGATATGTGAGATGAAATATCTATAGAGTTTAAATCCACCAAGTTGCGTCAATGCGGGTTGAGGGTTGATTTTTAGAAGTTTTGTATGTGATATGCAGGAGGTATCAACTTGATAGATACAATTGAGTGCACCGACGGGCGCGCCGGGCGTCAAAGTGAATGATTCCGTGATCCTTTGACGTCCTCACTAGGGCGCAGACGGCCCCACTGGGTTTAGTGGGTATTCTTGCTGTCAGCGAGTCCAATACAACGCATTGGCAGCTTTGCTCCGCGACACTTTCTTCGATTACGTAGGACACTCCTTAAAATTCCTAAACCATTTCCTTTCTATCAAAAGTAGACCTTGGTAGTAGGCTAAGAAAAATAAACCAAATAATTATGATGATAATGATGAAGTTGAAATACTAACGAAGATAAGCCATGGTCACCCTACGAGAATTTGACGCGCGAAACCTACTATGGTGTGGTTATTAAAATAATGCGCCCATACAATTGCAAAATGCTTATGTACCGGCCATACGGAATATGTAATGCCTGTTTTTCTTCAGGCGGAAAACTTTTGATAACCTCAAAATATATAAACCTTAAAATATTATTAAGGGTGCCGAGTTTCATGTGGGGATTTTGGAAAAAATTGGATTTGCTGACTACGATATGTTTTGTTTTTTTGGACAGTCTTTGGAAGTTTTCCAAATTAACATTTTATGAAATAAAATTTTTAACGTTTTTGACGACCTTTTTGTGTTGGTTGGAATTGATTATTAAGGAGCAAAATATCCGGTCTTTTCTTCTGTTGGAAAGGCATTTCTTTTGAGAAATTTATATAATTTATAAGGTTATAATTATGAATATTATGATACTTTCTCTTTTATTCATCACAAGTTAGCCCTTGACTGCAGTCCTGTCCTGTCAATCCACCTGAGGGAAAGTGATGACGCAATCTAAGATGGAAGCAGGCTAACTTGTCTGAAGTAGGATGAAATCCAAACCCCTTTCGGTTTCTACCACCAGGAATCATCCACATCCGCATCATCCGCATTCGAACACTTTAACTACTTAACCTAAAGGCAAAAGACGAGAAAAAAGACCGTAAAGCTAAACTGTATTTACCTATTTTAAACAGAGTTAAGAAAATGTTTAAAAAAAGATGTATTCCTTAATGTTGTCTTTAAACAACAATTTATTATTTCGTCGTTCATAAACTTTTCTCATGAAAATCGAAATAACAAAACTTTGTACGACTCAGAAGTTTGTTGTTTATAGTAAAATAATAGGTACTAGTAATATTGGAAATAGATGTATGATTGGATTTTTGTTGTTCATTTACAAAATTATTTAACATCTTCATTTTACTATATGTACAAGTATATGCAGTAGAAGTGGGTACGAGAGGTATACTAGCAAAATCTTTCTACAACCTGCTCCATGACCTTGACATGACTAGAACTGCAGTAAGCTCCATTCTAGAACAAGTGTCTAAAGCTGCTTTAGCAGGATCCTACCAGATTTGGCTAAACAGGGGGAATAATTTGAGCAGAGAAGGCGAGTGTTGACCGGTCACAAAGGGTACCCTTAAGCCTACATCCGTGCCGCAAATCTCTGTTCGGTGTTTTTTAACCGACGAAAAAAAACGGAGGAGGTTCTCAATTCGACACGTATATTTTTTTTTTTTTTTTATGTATAACCACGCATAACTTTTCACAGTGTTGTCCGATTTTGGTAATTCTTTTTTTATTAGAAACGGCACTCGAAAGTGGCCATTTCCGCTTGTTATGATCACTGATGTAGCGAAGCACCGCGATCTCGGTTTTTGACTCGTATCGGTAGCTTTTTGGCTACTAGTGCTATATAATATACTATGACCGTATAGTACGAGTACCTTACGTGGCGATAAATCACTAAAAAGTAAGAAATAAAAATTTTTAACAAAAAATAGAACCGACTCCAAACGCACTAAAAAGTAAAAAATAACTGTGTAATTTAGTTGCTTTAATACTTAGATATAATTGCCAGCCAAGGTTTCTACTTTAAGGACGTTACCTAGAACCCCAAACTGTTTACTACGGAAAATAAATGTTCCTTAAACTTGGCTGGCACATTCGTATGCTTCAGTAAATTAAAGCAACTAAATTACACAGTTATTTTTTACTTTTTAGTGCGTTTGGAGTCGGTTCTATTTTTTGTTAAAAATTTTTATCTCTCTGCCATACGATCGACCCGCCACCTACACGGTAAATCCATGGCATGCCAAGATATTCGTCTCTCAGTTAATGTTATTCAACAGTCCACTGTAATATTATGATTAGTATAATGGAATATTCCATATAATAACAGGAGTTTCTCTAGTGTTTATACAAGTGTTTGTCTAACTCCTAACCCAAGTGACTCAACTGGAGTACGGTCGTAAGGTCGTCTGCTTTCAAAGAATGCACATCACGGCCGGTAGACGCATAGCTGGCATGACATGCAACGCTATGCAGAGTCTAACTAAAGTTGGATTTAAAAATGTCAACCGACGATGCTATGCTAATGTGGGCCCAAGTATGCGGTGTTATGACTAGCTATTTATTTATCCAGCATTTTATACAAACTAGGCTTTATGCGTAGAGATATTCTTAAAAAAAATTTATTTAAATTCGAACAATTTGTGCTGCGATTTTTTGTGAATATCGGACTAATATAAATGTCGCAATGCATCGAATTGTAAGCACAAAGATTTGATTTGAAGATCTTTGTTTGCTACTCCTTTTATGACCATCGGATAAGGCAAATACGAAAATATTTATATAATTATTTTCTCATATTCAGAAAAGGAATTCATAATTTTTAATTATTCATTGTAAAGCCTGATCTGAAATTCCACAAAGTATTTTAGCACCTAAACAGCATTCGTCCAAAAGTATAGTATTGAATTTTCCAAATTGAATTTTAGAACATCGATTTCGGCTATTAATATTATACCAAATCCAAAAAAACTATTATTTTTCAATTTTCATAAAAAGCATTTTTGGCAAAAGTTAAATTTTGAAAGTTAGGGTAATTTTTCAAAATGGTAATTATAAAATATTCTTTGTAGGAAAACAGTCCAATAGCTACAAAAGTCCGCAACCAATTTCTGTACCCAAGCAGCATCCATCCCTTCAGTAAACAAATTGCGGCGATCAGTCAGTGCTCAGAAACACAAAACATCACTAGCGCAGAGACAATAGCAATAAACACTGACAGAGAGCGATGCTCCACAGATACCAAGCGAATTTTAATTAGGGTAATACTTATCGACTATTACTTTTGTTTTGTTTTCCATTATGTTGATTACTGTCTTTTTAAACAACTTATTTCGTCTAAAGGAGAATGCCAGATCCTAACCAAGAAAGAACATTGTAGATGAAAGAAACAACATGCAATTGTAAATATACTAAAAAAGACGTGTGGCACTCGGAGACTGCCGCGGTAAAGCTATTGCATAGCATCTTTTATCAACCGCAATTTTTTTAAGCGTGATATTGCAAAAAATCATTATTTAAAAAAAAAATGACTTTTTGATTTTGATATTTTTTTGACTGTTGGAAAATATCCTATTATTATATAAATGTTTTAGAATAAGCCATTTTTACTGTTGGACATCGGAATAAAATTCTGTTTAAAAAAAGTAAACTTTTTCCTTTTAATTTACACTCTTTACGAATTTTAAAATCTTTATTGCTGCACTGGGTTCTAGCCTTTTAGAGCGTTTTTATTGTAGTTTCATCAAAAGCGGGCTCTAAAAGGTTATTCAGAGTTGTTAAGCCTGTTTAAAATGTGTTTTAATAAAGCTTTGCGACTGTCATGTCAATGTGACAACTATACGGAACAACAAAATGAACGATAACCAACGTTAGGCTCGTGTCGAATACTCCGAGTTCAAGAGTTTTTAAATGTAATTTATATTAAATAGTAAAAAAATGCAATAAAATGATGCATAATACATTGTTTTACAATATGTTTTTATTAGTGGGTTAAAGTCCTATATTATATTGTCTGGCATTCTATTTTAACGTGAGGCTAAAACAGTGTGTACTTGAAGACCTGAATTTCGTGATTTTAATTTTGTCAGTTTAAAAGATATCGATTCGGGCCCTTACCGTAGTGTAGTTAGTTATAGAGTCTTAAATAATTAGTTGTAGATGCGTCTCCGTGGCGTAGTTGAATATGCGGTGGATTTATAAGAAAGAGGTACTGGATTCGATTCTCGGCAGAGATTTTCAATGGAGATTAATTGGTCCGGGTTTGACTGGTAGGAGGCCGCGGCCGTGGCTAGTAACTACCCTACCGAAAAGGACATACCACCAAGCGATTTAGAGTTCCGGTTTAATGTCGTGTAAAAACCAAAAGGGTTGTGGATTGCACCACCCCTACCAACAAATTAACCCTCTTTCATCTTAGATTGCATCATCACATACCATCAGGTGTCATTTTAGTCAATAAGTAATGAATAAGTAAATAAAAAAGCACCTATGATGTTTTAATTTCTTTTTTCTTTATTCTAACAGCTAACTTGTTAGTTTTAAAGTTTGTCAGTTCAGATAAGAGAAATCTTGCTAGCTTTAGATGGTAGGTTTTGGGCGAAAACATTGTTCTCAAACTTCTATGAGTTTATGACAAGGTTCCCAACACACTGACGTTTTTACTCTATGGATAGCAAGACCAAGTAAGCACCAGGGTTTATGGTCGACTAAAGATCTGGATCCTAAACACTTCCACAACTTCGCACCATGTTCCAAATTCAATAGCGTCTGACGTATTTACATAACATCATCATCAGCAACAGAAGCATCGGCTTTAAGGCTCAGACTATTGCCTTCCTTTATATTTATTTTAAGCGGAATTTTATTTAAATAACTTCTATTTTTGGTCCTAATTACATTTAACACAAAATATAAATTATCAAAATTGTATTTTTCCCTTTTTCATATCACTTTTAATTATTATTGATTATCCTAGAATCCCCGCCCAAGAAGTTTCATTAAAAAAACTCGGACGTTTCTTAAAAAAAAATAGAACTTGTGAAAGAGTACACGGATCATTTGCTGTTCGGAATTCAAGCGTTACGCGCACACACGTAAACATACAACACGCGTGCAAGTGTGCGTTAATTGCTATAAAGAAATATACGCATGCATTCGATATTTCATAGAACATGGGACCTTTGGAGTGGGTGCTATGAATATTTATGCTAATATTTTAATAGTAATATGTATATTCGAGGGGTGACTGTTTTATGTGTTAAACACATTTTATAACTTTAAAAGAATAATGGTTGAGCTTTTATTTTCCGAAAAAAATTCATAAAAATTAAATGTTGCGTATTTGGTAATGTTTGAATTTATTGGGTAATTTAACAAACTAATAATATTTTCTGGTAATTCAAGCCAGATTATTTATATTTAGCAATCATAAGTATTTTTTTATTTACAGTTAAACATGAACATTGAATTAAATATTTACAATTAAATAAATAAAAAAGTAAAAGCTTAAACACTACAATATCCTAAACTATAAATAATATATTAAACAATAAAAATAAAAAAACAGTAAAAAAAAATTTGCTTAGGCGTCATAATTTTCCTCGAATAACGGAATATTGAGCATTGTAACTTGCCAGAAGACTGGTGGCAATTGCCACGTTGAATAGCAATGATTTATAGAAAAACGTTTAATTTTTATTGAACTTAAATACTTAAAAATAAACAAAACTTCTGTCAACGGAAGAGAAGACAAAACAAAAAATCGCTTTATTTTCTTTATAAAAATATAACGGCTTACTATGACCAGCCCCCGGCTCCCAGTGTTTCATGGTGAAAGGTTTAAATACATAATCAGATGAGATTACTGTACCGGCGACGTTTAACGTGTCTCCAAAGGTGTATTTGACTTTCATTATATCCAGAACATCCTATTAAGAGGAAGAGTAAAGATTTGAAAAGTTGCAATGCTAATGTTGATTTTTCCACAGACTTTAAATTGCTTTCCACACCAAAATTCTTCCAATCTTCCTGGCATCAATGATATGCCGCTGGTTCTTTTCTGGTCGCGAGCCAAGCCGTTTGGTTCTAAATCAGCTGGCACGCCGGCGTTGAATGAATACTAAACGTATTTGTTGTCATTGAGGATTTAAAGTCGGGTCTATATTTTTCAACGCTCCTACTCCATATTTTCACACACCGCGGATGTCCGATGACTTGCTGCGACTGCGCCTACACAGAGATCACCGATTGTTCGGAGAGACAATAGGACGTTGTTTATACCTCAGCAAAATTGATTCATACAAAACTTGAAGTGGTTTGGAACCATGTGCTATAATTCTGGATGAAGCTAATAGTCTATATGTCACAAACTACTTTTTCCCACATTCAATCAACGAGCCAGGAAAATTTAATATGATATAAAAAGTTAAAGCGACGCCTTTGTTCGAATTTAGTTTAAAAGTAAATGATTTAAGTACACGGAGATATTTAAAGCCGAGTCTGGCAAAGTCGTTGCAGCGACATATTGTATTTGATTCGGAGGAGAATAAATGTTTTAAGCGACATCTCCCTTAGAATTTCGCGCCAGGTAAAATGTATTAAACGGCAATATCTACGAAATTTAGCAGCAGGATAAATGTTTTAACTGCCTTTTAATGCTAAATTAAGGAAACTACAAACAGTTTAAGCGGAAAAAAAAATGTCAAACCTAACTTCAAGTGCCAACAAACTGAAATTTCATAAATTCTATGGCGTTTCATTCATCACTTTTCTGAAATGGACTCAAAAATTGAGATGTATCAAGCGCCACAAAAGTGCTCAGATTTGCATGAAATCCGGCTGGATAGACGCAGAAAAATTCGCTGATTCCGAATATGTATAAAAGTGTATATCGCCCAAAGTGTCGCTTAAACCAAATAGCCTTTCACCCCTCGATATGTTATTCGCGACTGTTTTATTTAAAACACATATATTATATTTAAAATGATAATGGTTGGCTTCGATCTGTATGCGTTTGGTAATGTTTGAATTTATCGGGTAATTTAACAAACTAATAATAATTTCTGGTAATTGAAGCCAGATTATTTATATGTATCAATCATAAGTATTATTTATTTATTTATTTTATGATATACTCTGTCAGTATGTCCATATATATTTAAATGTCATCTTTGACTATTTAATCTCACGTAATTAATTTTATATGTATTTGCACTTAAATCATTAAAGGCTTATTCGGTGAATACTGTTAGAAAGAATACATAAAATCTCTCATGTACTAAAAATCCTTTTTTTTAATGTGGCCAATTTTACAAAAAAAAAATGGAATGATACGAATGGCTTTCATAGCATCGACTTAGTGATTATTTTTTTATTGTTTGACAGTTGGTATATCTAGATTGCGCAGCGATTGGACGAAGGCCTCCCTGTTTATGTCGTTGCCTATTTTTTATTTATATTCGCGACAAGCGTTATCTATCTCTGTCATTTTAATTCATATATCAATCGCGAACTGAAAATGTCAATTAAATAACCAGCACGGTGTCTAGAAATAACATTTGTTACTCGATATAAATACTGAATATAACAAAATAACAACACATATCTCATTCGCGATAAAAAACTGAAATAAATTAAAATAATTTATTCCGCAACATCGACTCCATGCTTACCTAGTTATTGAGAATTGCCAATCAATTGCTTATTGGATAACAGCTGACCAATCGCAGGTCTTCTTTTCATACACACCGAATATCGGTAATAAATGCAGCACAGCAAGACCTTTCGCTTGGTTTACTTGCCGACTACAATCAAATAGAACGATTGGTAAAGGTCAATATTGTGTCAAGCGATTTCCTCCTCTATTCCAATGTTGATTTAACTTTTATTTGCATGCGAAGTTATTGCTATTCGATGTTAATGCGCCGGTTGTTTACAATTTGTCGTAAGATGGCCTCAGCAGAACAGTTTTTACGTCGACGCTCTACTATTTGTCAATTGTATATTTTTTTCCGAACTACCGTACGTCTAGTTTTTTGCGCGTCTGCTGAACCAGTCTTTGGGTATTTTTTTTTTGAATTTAATGGTAGTTATGGCGTCTAGTGCGATTGTTTATTTTGGAATCGATACTGAAATGTATTAATGAGCTTTTGTATTGTTGTTTTCGTTTCATTACATTGAAATTGGTTTACTTCAATGTGAACGGACTGAGTGCTAGAAATAGACTTGATCGATGCTATCAGTTTGTTACTTGTATGTCAGTTTGTTTATTTTTCTAACTGGCTAAGTAGAGTTATTTATACCCCTCTGGCACAAAATAATTTTTTGACTCACAACAGAGAGGACCTGGGTTCTGGGTCAATATTGGATTTTATATTTTCTAAATTGGTTGAGATCTGATAGATTACAGTCCAGTATATATGTATAAGTTATTGAAACGCAGTTACTCGTTTGAAAATAATATATATATAATAATAGAGAAGACCTCCCTTCTTACAGGACACGGGATATAGAGTCATAGACCCACCTCGCCGCTGTAATGCGGGTTGGCGGTCTGTTCATAATGTAAAACATTTAATGATCACGATAATTCTGATGTTATTGATAATGCCTGGGATCGACGGCTGAGCTGATGAGATGCTTTCCAAGCTAAAATTTCTGAAATTATAAAACGATTTAAACGAAAACAAGGAAGTAATGAAATAAAAAGAACTTTCAAATCTTTTATTAATTCATAGGAAACGAAAAAGGAACATTAAGTATTATTATTATCTTAAAACAAATCCTTATACAAATGTACCATCAGTCGACGTTACAAAACTTAGCCCGAGTACTCAAATCAAATTTAAGTACGTTTTGTGTAGATGATTTTATTTATTTTTAATGATATGCAATATAAACATCTTTCAAAATAACTTGATCCGATACGTCTTATTGAATATTTGATTTTTTTTACTCTCTCGCAGGGAAGAGGCAAAGGTGACACTTTACAGCCATTACTTCAATATTCAAAACGTATTTCATTTGCGTTTGAGTATTCGCGCAATAAACGAATAAATTAAGAAAACCTTCGAAAATGTAATAACTATAATTGACAAATATGTATGTAGTATTAATAGTGATGAACTTATCGATCGAAAATTAGAGTTTAAGTACCTCTAGATGACAAAACATCAATCATTTTCGAGTTTCAAAACAGTAAAATGAACCTAAAATTTATAACCATAAGGTTTAATTTCATTCACACAAAATGTAAAATCTCTAGTGGACATTTTGTGGAAGACATAATATTGTTATATTTGTATTTATTTATTACAACTTATCTCTTGACTGCAATCACAGCTGATGGTAAGTGTTGATGCAATCTGAGATGAAAGCGGGCTAACTTGCTACGTACGTACGTCGATGGTACATCTTTGCCCGCAGGGTGGTAACAAGCTACGGACAAAACCTCCCACCAGCCAAACACAATATACATACAAATATTTCACAAAATAACACTTTAGACTCGTCTTACTAATCTTTTGATATTCGAAAATTATTGAATGTAATGTTTAAAAACGAACCCAACATCTCAAAATGGCGACGAGAACAGTACATATTTTTTCAATAAAGAACATTTTTAAATTCGTGGACCTTGAGATTTTGAGTTACGAATTAAAAAATCTTAAAATATGCACAGATGTATTGACAGACAATTAAATAAAACAAACGAAAACTATAGTAAATGCTTATCACATGACATTAATAAGGCACGTGACAAATTTTTCAAACTATGAATAGGAATATTGGCTTTAATTCAGAGAATTTTAACGTAAGCATATACTATTAGTAAAATTTTGCCTAAACTTTGGCTATAGTTTTTAAAGTTACTCACATTTTGCTATGGGCTGCCAACATTTATTTAATCTCAGTATTTTTTTATCGACTACAAGTTGGCCCTTGACTGCTATTACACCTGATATTAAGTGATGATGCTGTCTAAGATGGAAGCGGGCTAACTTGGGACGAAAATCCACACCTCTTTTGGTTTCTACACGATATCGTACCGGAACGCTAATCGCTTGGCGATACGGCTTCTGTTGGTAGGGTGGTAACTAGCAACGGCGAAAGCCTCCCACCAGCTAGACCAAGACAAATTAAGAAAAATCTCGGTCGTCAAAAAACTTTAAATTGGTATAATCTGATAGCTCTCATAACACACATCCAAACAAATACTTAGACTTGTGTGCACCAAGATTTCGGTTATCATAACCAACGGTTAATATAATTTTACTATTAATTTACTATTTATAATAAATCCGTACGCCAGTTAAGGACGTAAACCAGGCGGTTATCTTAACCGGGCTTACATCCTTAACCGGTGTACGGGTTGTCGTGAAGGAAATTTTACGTTTAGCTTATGTTAACCGTTGGTTATGATAACCGAAATCTTGGTGCACACAAGTCTAAGCGTCTATAGCTGTATGGATAAAAACCCAAGAATTCTATCTTTATAAATACCTTAAAATCGAGAATTTCTAGACACGTAATATTTAGACCTTAGAAGTAATAGAACCTTTGGCCAGACTTCTTCTAAATCAAGAGGTGAATTCTCGTACCCACCCCTAACATAGGTTCTATAATATTTATCATATAAAAATATGGCGAATATTCTTTTAAAAAATTAAATACTTAAATAACAAGGCATTTAAATTTAACAAGCAAAATACAATACACATACCAACCAATACTTTTAACTTGTCGTATTGCAATATCTTTTAAAATTTTTAAATGTTAAGTAATTAAAAGTCAAGTATTTAAACATAATATGAATGGCAACGAGTATATTCTCCTGTATAAATTCTATACTATTTCCTGCATCCGGATTTTCTCATTCCTGCATTGTGGACAAAGTGCCCTGCGAGCGACACATATTATATTACTACTGCCTCAAACACACGACATTATTTCCGACACAATAAATAACGTATAAAAACTGGTCGCATTCTAAGAAACTTGGCCTACATTTTCCTCTGAATTCAAGCCGCATGCCTACATTTTATACTTACGTTTAAAACAAACAAAATGTTCACGTATGTACTCGCGTAACAATTGCTTTTGTTCTACTTTTATACGTACTACGATGTTGAAATTAAAATACTTAAAAATAAAATAAAATGTTGCTAAACACTAAATTAAAAAAAATAAAATGCTAACCACTTTCTAAGAACTAGTATTGCGTGGCTTTAATAAATCATCATCATCATCATCATCATTAACAGCTGATGGATAAGCCACTTCCAAACACAACGTCCTGAGCCACCTGTGGCTAGCGGCAGCGTCAGTCCACCTGGTGGGGGGTCGATCAACACTGCGCTTTCCGTTGCTGGGTTGCCATTCTAGTAACTTGGGCCCCGTCAAACCAAAATAATATTTAAAGAAATAATAATATTTGTAAATTATAAAATAAAAAAAACATTTAACTTGTTTATTTTACGGCAGTAAAGCGCACAGTTTTGCATTATTTTTTTACATGCGACACTTTGCCTTAAAAGTCGCGCAATAAAATATAAACAATGCTTAATAATATCATTAAAAAGTGTTAAATGGTAGTAAACCGAATCAATTTCAGTTAATGCGAGTCAACATGTGTCCATGTAAGGCAATATTACGCACTAGGAATATCACTAAACACTTGTGAAACGTGCTGTGCATCTTGTGATAGTACAAATTGCATATTAATTAAGAATATGAGAATATTATATATGTATGATCTGCAGCTTGTGAAAGTATAATGCATATAAATTAAGCATATGAGAATAATATATGTCGGAGGAATTAATGTCAAGCCTTAGAATAAAGATGCAATTGTGATAATCTATGGTACTATTATTGTTTATGATGCTACAAGTTGTCTATGAAAGTAATCAAAATAGAATCAATTGTTAATCATTTAATGAGAGATATGAGATAGGTGCTTAGTTAAAACGTTGTGTTCAGTTAGTTAACTTCAATTTGATTTATAACATTTAAATGTTGCGTAATATCTCATCACATGATCTGATGTGAGATGAAAGTATCTTCTTTGATTGTTTTGACTGTGTCACCTCCAATAGGATTTGTTTTAATACTTTATCCAATAGGAGAGCAGGGCGCAAAAGTGCTAGAGTAGAGTATTTACACCATCTTGAGCGGAACAAAGGAGTTGCGTAGTCAGTTTGTGTCTCGAGTGTGGTGAAGATATTTGGTCGAGTTGGACCAGTGTAAAAGTGTTGTAAAAGTAAAAGATTTGTGTCGATAACCTACTTGCTCTAGATCTTAATAATAGTAGAATATACTTCGTGTATAATTTATAACATTGTAAACTTACAATAAACCTATTTGTGAAGACAAAGACTTTCTTTTGTGCTTGCATTTTAACCCTGAATTGCTCACATAATTAAGACCCACTAGAGATGATATCAAGGAGAACGGTGATACTCCGACATATATATTATAAAATCCAATTTACTCATCTTTAAAAACATGCATGAAATGACTGTGACATGCATGTCTAATTACATTATTGAATGATTATTTAATTACTAAGCTTGTTTTGCAATAACTTTTTAATCGAGATAGAGTACTGATGGGTTGCACATGTGTGCACGAATAAAATCAGTAAGTACGTCGTTTACATGGCTTTTCTCTTTTTGAGAGATCTGTATCTCGACAAAACCGAACACTTTGTTGTCCGTCCGTCTGTTTGTCTCTTAACATCCTTTTTCTTAGGAGCACGTGGAGGTATCAAGCAGAAAGTCATATCAAATACGAGGTATATAATACATTTAAGCTGTAACAAAATCAAATATACCTACAGGTTTGTACCGAATCCTTGGTGCATTCCTACCAACTGCATTAACTTAGATAAAGTAGGAGTATCTTTACAAAATTCCTCAGTAGGTATCTGAAGACGCTAATCTTTGAGCAGTGCGTCCTACATGTCCAGCAGTGGATATCCATCGGCTGATATGATGATGAGGATGATAAGGAAACGGGTTGTTAATTAGTTTCTAAATTCACAATAGCAAACTTATACATCCCACTTCTGAATACAAAGATTATTTAATCAGCAATAATATAGATGCGCCTTTTTATATAAAGGTAGTTATTAGAAAGTGGTGCAAGTTTATTGAAATAATGAAAAACATAAGAAATAATATAGTGATATAACTACATTAGGTAGACATTATGAATTGAATGAGGGTTATGTTGGTTTCTGAAACTGTCACAAAATTTGTGATAAAAAATTTTGAAATCATATAAAAGTTGTATTAATATAGGTAGGTTATAATATACGTAATAAAAACTTCATACAATGCTTGGGAATAAATCTGATTTAATATTATGAGCGAATTTGTTAATCAATTCAGTATAAAATTTTTTATACGCAATTAACCCCCATTTCGGTAGTATTTTGGTACAAAAATACACTTAAGTTAATTTCCAAACGAGCCTTAACTAACCGCTTATATATTTAATACAATAAATTATTAGGTAATTGTATTTTACAATATTTCCAATTTTCACTACAATTTACATTAATATCCGTGGCAAGGTTAACAAATGCTTTACGCAAGGTAACAATGTATAAGATTAATACTTGTATAGAGTATATTTAACTGTTTTATAGTTTGAACTAGGAGCCCTTGGAGACAGAAAACGTTCAGCTCCGAGGCTTAACTTGCTCTCCGAAACACGGGGATGTACTTTTAGTTAATTAAAAATTACGGTAAACAATCTTTTGACAATGGTGAAAAGGTAAATAACATTTCGGAAAACAGATTTTTATTTTGTGTAAAAATACAGTTAATATTGTAGAAATAAATAATTTAAAAAATTTTTTAAATAAAAATAAAACCGACTCAAAACGCACTAAAAAGTAAAAAATAACTGTGTCATTTAGTTACTTTAAATTACTTAAGCATATCTAGGAGTCCGTGCCAGCCAAGGTTTAAGTTTTTAAGTTAAGTTATACGGCACTAGTAGCCAAAAAGCTACCGATACCGAGACAAAAACCGAAATCGCTGTAAGCGTGCCTCCAAAATTTGAAGAGTTCCTTCAATTTCTCCTTTCTAACATGATGACAATGGGACTACCTTGGAAGTATGTCCTTTCTAATAAAAAAAGAATTATCAAAATCGGACAACTCTGTAAAAAGTTATGCGTGGTCATACATAAAAAAAAATATATACGTGTTGAATTGAGAACCTCCTCCGTTTTTTTTTGTCGGTTAAAAAGATTTTTGTGTTTCTTGCGGCTCTTCTTAACAGGACCTGCCTTCCGAGCTGGTGGTAGATTTAATAAATAAAAAGTCTGATTTGAAATTTCAAAAGTGCTTATAATAAGCGTACCTACTTGAAATAAACGATTTCGATTTTGAAAAGGCATTGTTTTCTGTAGTTAAGAAATACTTTATAACAATTGTATATCGTACACGGTATTTTAACTGTCAGTAAACATATAAAACAGTTAAATTTTCTAATAAAATTTTACTAAGTTCGATAGATTATAGAATACAAGTAATGGATAAGTGGTTTATACACGGTGTTACAAAACTAAGCTCACTTCAATACACCTTTGGTACAAGACAAGTTAGAATACAGGTGATGTTAGCAAGAATACAATACGCCAGTCTCTGCCGCTACCTGCAACAAATGGAAACATTAAAAAATATTATGAGAAAGTAAACCGCTCTCTCGCTCTAACCAACAGCGCTTTAAGTTATCACATCTGTCAGGCGTCCCGAACCGCACACTTTTTTTCACTTAAAAGTCAGCCATTGACTGCAACCACACCTTATGATAAGTGTTAATGCAATTTAAGATGTAAGTGGCTAACTTGTTAGGTGTAGTATGAATTCCACATTCCTTTCGGTTTCTACACATCTTAGTGAGAAACAGCCGTCCACTATTATGACGTCATATCTTGTAACGTCATAATAGCTCAGTACAAATTTTCCTTTTGCAACAAAGAGACAGAAGACCTCTACTCCAAGATTTACCAGTAAGTGCTTATAACTTTGTATATCTTTGTCGGATTTTAATTTATTTTTCATCCTACATCATTACTTTTATTCTAACTTAAAATAAATCAACTACTACTACCCTATAAATTAATAAACCCTATTGTTGCAGTTTGCATGCCGGAGTTACAGCTCCTTCCCCGAATCGGAGGATGTATGAGGGCTAAGCTGCAGCTGGGAACGGTTTCCTCACCTCCCTGATCTCATTTCCTCCCGCCGGTGCTGAGGTCCTGGAGCTCGCTGCTGTCGTCGCTGGAGGCGCTGGGGCAACCGTTGGGCGCCGGACCCGACGCAGCCGCCATCGCCATTGACAGCGGGATTGTTATGTATTGCGGCTGACTTGATGACGATGATGCTGTTAAAAAAATTAAATATAAATGAATTAAGCAATGCCATGATGACATAGTTGTATTAAAACATTTAGAAAAGTTAGCCCTTGACTGCAATTACACCTGATGGTAAGTGACCATGCAACTTAGATTGCATAATCACTTGAGAAATTATTTATTATCACATCAAGAAAGAGAAGCTTATTATTTCATAGCCTAAACAAGGAATTGAACACAGGACTTTGTGATCCGGAGCTTCACTGTACTAACGAAGCAGTAACAATTTATGGTAGTTAATTACATCTGCTAATTTACTTAGCGCATTATACACCAATATTAGTTATTCTCCACGGGTAATGCGGTCACTGATTTCTGAATCTCGGCATTCCAATTAGCTCTGCGGTTGACGATCGTCAGCTGCTATGTGCCTTGTATCTGTGAATGTGCCGCGTGCCGTGCATTGCTCACATTCTGACTGTATTACAGACGCTAGACAATGAATGAATGAATGAAATATTATTTATTGTACACCAAAGAAAAGAGCTTACAAAATATAAAATACATTAGAAATAAAAACAATGTACAATTGGCGGTCTTATCGCTAATGAGCGATTTCTTCCAGACAACCAATATTGGAGAGGAAAAGTGCATCCATTAGAGAAGGTTTGGGTGTACGTATACACAAATAAAGGAACTATAGAAACAAATTATCAAATAAAAATATACTTACGTAAAATACTTATGCCCTACATAAAATACTATATATACATACATATTTACATACATACCTACATACATAGATAATCTGCCATTGAAATTATGTTCTTATCAACATCATCCGATTTTTAACGACTTACGGCAGATTTGAAGCTTAAAATTACTACGTTGATAAAATGTGAACGTATTTAACCTACCTAAGCAGGTAAAACGTGGGTTCATGTATACCAATTTTCATGCAGATAAAGTCGCGGCAATCTAATTATCAATAATATGTTATGTGGCGTTACTTATCTTTAAAAAAACATGAAGCTAAGTGTCTAGCGACTGGAACGTAATTTCGCATGGCATACCTAATGATTGAGACGGCCTCCGTGGCGCAGTGGTATGGGTGGGTTCCCGGCATTTGTCCAGGTCTGATTGGTGGGCTTTCGTCGTGGCTAGCTACTAGGCTAACGACAAAGACGTACCGCCAAGCAATTACGTACGGTACGTGTTGAAACCGACGGAAGTGGGTATTATTATTAATGGCCTGCTCTAATCTTAGATTGCGACTAGCTGACCCGGCAAACGTTGTTTTGCATTAAAAATTTAAAAAAAATTTAAATGATAGTAGCCGATTCTCAGACCTGCTAAATACGCATCCAAAATTTGGTAAAAATCGGTAAAACCGTTTCGGATGAGTACGGTGACAGGGAAATTTTATATATTAGATATAACAGGAGTGATAGCAGTCAAGGGTCAACTTGTAGTAGATAAAAAAAATATAAGAAGTGAGACCTGGCCATGTAGAGAGTGGTCAAAATAGGCTCTTAAATATAGATTTTGATGAGTGACTCCTATTCATTCCTACTGTGGACAAAGTGCCAGTAGAAAATCTGCGTCAGTTGCTCCTACATTGGTTTGGGCATGCACCAGAAAGCTGAGCTGGAACTTTTTTCTAGGTTGTGCCACGGAAAACAGGAGTGGTGTTTGATGCTTGTTAGTCCTGACTAGCCCAAGAGGCATCAAACGCCAGAATGTTTCATTCTATGTGTTATGTATTTTGTGAAATCAACATTTTTTCTTTCTTTCTTTCTATTACAGGCTTTTAATTTATTTGGCCGGTAAAATTTAATACATTTAAAAGGCATAGACGATTAAGCATCGAATAAACTCACCTCCTTCTTGGCCCTGGTTAGCCAGTCCCAATATGAAGCTATGAGGATAACCCATGGCCAGGTTGCCAAGCCCCAGGTTGCTGCCAAGTCCATCCAGGCCCAGCACTCCCGAGTGGTACAACATCGCGCCTCCTGGCAGGTCTAGCTTTGGTAATAGCTTGGGTAGTGATGGCTGACTTGACTTGCTGCTTTCTGGTTCGGGGTTTGATGATGAGGTCGATGGCAGGGTGTCGGTTGGAGGTTCCCTAAAACAATATAAATTGTGGATAGTGTGTTTTATTAAAAAATAAATATTGTATTTTTCGTGCAATATTTGATATTATATAGTTCTCGTTCCCGTGGGAATTTTGGGATAAAATGTGGCCTATGTGTTAATTCAAGGTGTCAGCTAACTCCATACGAAATTTTATTAAAATCACTCCAACCGTTTAGTCGTTAAGAAGTAACAAACATACACACTCACAAACTCTCCTTTATATTAGTAGTATGATAAACGTAAAACTTTAGTGAAGCGTAACTTATCACTTATTAAATCGACATGAAGTTTAGTCTGAAAAATTAAATGAAAATTTTTACATTAGTTTTTTACATATGTTGGAATTACTAAATGCAGAAACACACAAAAGACTGGTTGATGATGACTGGATTTGGGAAATTCGGGACAATATGTGGTCTATGTTTTAGTCTGATGTGTAAGCTACATTATTTTCAAGTTTTATCAAAATCCTTTCAGTAGTTTTGCGTGAAAGTGTAACAGACATCCATCCCTTCATACAATCTTTCGCGTTAATAATATTAGTATGAATATAACAAATATTTCTACATGTTTTGTATATATAAAAAAAATAAAGGTAGGTATGACATATTGTACAGTGCATGCATACGTCAACTTGAGGTAAAGACATCTGCTTGGCGGTAAAAATTTAAAATTCCTCGGCAAACTGTGTCACAAAGAGCTTTAGGACTAATACTACTAACTAGGTACTAACTAAAGAACATCCTATGACACGCTCATTGAGAAGATAAAAATATACTTACTCGTACCTTTTGAACTCCCGCTCGCCGTCGGCACATATCCAGTCCTGTTTATGATTCTGCTGCAGCAGCTTCTCGCTGGGGGACTCCGGCTCGCTGCCGCTCTCGTCGCCGCTGTCGCCCGACGACGCTGGTTCGTCCTGAAACAACTCAGTATTGTTAATGACAACCAAAAATTAACCACAACACTACCGGATGTCTTCGTATCACTTAGTTTATTATTAGCCCTTGATTGCAACCAAACCTGATGTAGTAATGTAAAGTAATGATGCAATCTAAAGCGGAAGCGGACTAACTCAGGAGAGGAATGAAAATCTACACCGCTTTTGAATTTTGTATGGCATTGTACTGGAAAGCTAAAACGCTTGGCGGTACATCTCTGTCGGAAGGCTGGTAACTAGTCACGGCCGAAGAACGGCAGAGTATGAGAGTATATTTTTTTTTATCAGCTGTTCGTGTGGCTTAAAGCCACCAAGACCCTAAAACTTTTTACAATTGAGAATTCAGTTGGTAAAATTATTATTTAACAATAACTCATTCTCCAGCTAGTGACTGAGCCAACAGAGCATCTCAGAGAAAGAAATGATATGTCACAAAGTAGTAAATGGCGAACGGAAATCCGTAAGATTTTCCCTACCAAAGCCCACAGAACGCGCAAAGTAGTAGATAAATCATCATAATCGGCTGAGAATTTTGTTCACATCAAACATTTGGCTCAACGATTTTCCATTAGAAACACCATTGCCAGCGCCCCATACATGTTACTACACTATAACTAGACATAAGCGACTGTAGGGGAACATGTTCTAACTTGTAGTAAAATCTTATTGAGTGCCCGTCGCTAGCACCTGCGACGCGGAGGACGATGGGAGGTCGGGCCAAACGTTGGGCTTAAGGGGTCGGTACACGTTCAAATATCTACGAAATCCTAACCGTACTGTACTACTATATGTGTATATACTTAAGTGTATATATTATGTCTGTAGCCGCAAATTCAAAACCCAAAACAGATGTATTGGACTATGTTCATATCTTGTCAGTAGTTTGGGAGAAGCAAAAATTTCTACTTAAAGGAATTATTTTGTTTTTACAATTCAAAATAAAAGTGCAACGTTCCATTTAAATTTAATTATGTAACTGCTTTTGACATTATAAAAACATTTAAATTACTAAAATCAAAAAGAACTGGAGATTTATGGGGGATGTCAGTAAAAGTGATATCAAATATAATTAATGACATTGCTCCACACTTAGATGTTATCTTTAACGAATGTGTGGATTCAGGTACTTTTCCGAACCTAATGAAGCATGGAAAACTAATTCCACTTTTCAAATCAGGCGACCAAGCAGATCTGAATAACTACCGACCGGTTTCAATATTGCCAACACTGAGTAAGGTTTTCGAAAAAGTAGTTTTAAATCAACTTCTTAGTCATTTTAACTTAAATAACTTGCTTCATCCCGACCAATATGGTTTCACAAAAGGTCGCAATACAACTGATGCAGGTGCAGAACTATTAAAACATATCTTTGATGCCTGGGAAAGATCTAAGAATGCTATTGGCGTATTCTGCGACTTGTCCAAGGCATTTGATTGTGTTGACCATAAAACTCTTTTAATTAAATTGAGCCACTATGGCATTAAAAATGTTGCACTTAATCTCATTGCCTTTTATCTCAGTGATAGAACTCAAAAGGTATGCATTAATGACATAAAGTCGCGTGGCTCATCTCCTAAAATGGGCGTTCCACAGGGTTAAATTTTGGGTCCTTTTCTATTTCTAGTGTATATTAACGAATTACCATACCATGCTAGCGACATTTGTGAAATCGTACTGTTTGCTGATGACACATCTTTAATTTTTAAGACTGATAGAAATAAAACAAACTTCGACGATGTAAACTGTGCCATATCGCATGTGTCGCATTGGTTTACTGCAAATAACTTACTGTTAAATGCAAAGAAAACTAAATGTGTTGAGTTTTCATTACCAAATGTAAAAAAAATAGATAAGTCTTTATTGATAAATGGTGAAACACTAAAGATGGAAAGTTCCACAGTCTTTTTAGGAGTAACCTTGGACTGTAAACTTCAGTGGAGCGCTCATATAGAATCACTAACAGGTAAACTTAGCTCAGCTGCATTTGCAGTGAGAAAAATAAGACAGTTTACCGATGTAGAAACTGCTAGACTAGCCTATTTTGCGTACTTCCACAGTGTGATGTCTTATGGCATTTTATTGTGGGGCAAGGCTGCTGACATAAATTCTGTATTTATACTTCAAAAACGAGCAATTCGGTCGATATATAAACTAAAACCCCGTGAGTCCCTTCGTGATAAATTTAAAGAAATAGGAATCCTTACAGTAGCCTGTCAATATATATATAATAACCTAGTCTTTGTCAAACAAAATATAAATATGTAAAAACAGAAAAAGGACTTAAACGATCGTCTTCTTAGGAATCGACATAAATTAGTTTTATCAGCGTATCGCCTCCGAAAAGTTCAAAAGTCTTTCGTTGGACTGGGTGTACTCTTCTACAACAAGATGCCCAATTCAGTTTTAGATCTGCCATTGCATAAGTTTAAGCAATGTATTAAAACTCACTTACTGAGTCAAGGTTATTATACTATAGATGAATTTTTAAATGACAAAGAGGTTGAGAGGCAATTGGATCAGCTTTCAACTTCACACAAGTAGTAGAATAAATAATTTTATGTAACAATACAGTTAATATTGTAAAAATTAATAATTTTAAAAGAGCAACTGTTGAGTTTCTTGCCGGCTGTTCTTAACAGGACCTGCCTTCCGAGCCGGTGGTAGAGTCACTACAAATAGTCTAATTTGACGTTTCAAAAGTGCTTATAATTGGCCTACTTGAAATAAATGATTTTGAATTTGAATTTGAATTTTGAAAGTATCTATAAAGAGAAAAAAATAATTTATAATGACTCTACTTACGGCTTGAAATACAAAATTTACTGACAACGACAAGAAACTCAGCAGTGGCAAATGGAAATCATACCTGGCCTTTTACTAGAATGTCCTGGATTTGGTCAAGGAACATTCCCTTCGGTTATAATCGCCTATCAATTAATTGTGTCTCAAAGTTTTTACAAAATAGAAGTATTGGATGTGTGCACTTGTATTTAGTGACAAGACAAAAGACAAAACAGTATATTCGTTAAGTTTGATCGTGTAAGGCACCCTTTAGAGAACGTATATTGTTACGTAAGTGCACTGTAAGGAGGTACGTGCTTCAATTTTATTCCTGAAAAGGAAGTGTGTCACTTGACAATTGTGCAAATTACAGCAAACAACTGAGTGTACGCTGTTTACAGCAAAAATGTAAATAATTTATTTTTACTTTTTTTACTACTAGTTGCCCGTTGACTGCTATCACACCTGATATTAAGTAACCATGCTGTCTATAAAGGAAGCGGGCTAACTTGTTAGGAGTAGGATAACATCCACATTCCTTCGGTTTCTCGACCAAACCCGGACCAATTCAGAAAATCTCAATCGTTCCTGCCGGGAATAGAACCCAGGACCTCCGGCTTATAAATCCACCGCTCTTACCACTGCGCCACGGAGGCCGTCAAAGGTCATTTTCTTCATAATATTTACACAAAATTATTTTTTAAGTATATGTAGATTGCATATATAGCAAACATTGCATTTTAACATAGGAAGTTCATTATAATATATTTTTCAAGACCTAGTTTTTTTCGTTATAGGAAAACTGATATTAAGTTTTTATGATTTCAAAAATAATTGTAGACAGGCCCCACCTATACCTAGACTATCGGATGATCATTCTGTAAGTATTGTTTACCTGTAAATAAACATTTTTTATAACGAGCTAAGCGTGACGTCATCGCAGGGAACGGACAAAACAACTGTTAGAACACCAAAAAAGGTTTAGGCGATTGTGAATGCACGCACTGTGTGAAGGTACTGTCGGCGAAACAATAAGGATAAATATAACTTTCCTGTTTTGACTTTGCCGCTGTCAGATACATGACGTTATTAGTATGCTGTAGATGTAATAGTTTCTATGATTAGGTGTACACATTAAGTTATCGGGTGTGGATTCGGATTATGGGTCAGGTCAGCTTCGCATCCATTCCAGATTAAGTTTTACTTTCTTCCGTAAAATTCTAATAGAAGCATATGGTAGTCTAAAAGCCTTGTACTTTCGAGGATCATTACCATTAAAATGATATGATAATGATAATAAAAACCATATAAATCAAACTTGTTCACCTTCAGCCCGCTGACCCGTACTGGAACTGGAAGCATCGAAATCGCTTATCATAAAGAAAAGAAGCAAAACCTTGCAGAGGGACATTTGGCTGATAACAATTTATCTTCACTAAGCTGTTCATACACTTACATATTTTATAGTTAAAACAAATAAAATTAAAAAAAAGATATGTACAAAAAGAATAACCCATCTAATTGTTCATGCAAAGGTAAGGTGCTCAATATACCGAAACAATTATCTAATGAAATAAGAAAATAACTTTTTTATAACAATAGAAGAGACCTGTTTTGTCATCGGTACAGTGTTATCAGATGCAGTGCGGCGAGCGGCGGGCGGCGGGCGGCGAGTGCGTTAAACGGTAGTTAGTTAACCACAATTATTATTATTTAGTGCGACGCACAAAGCCTGCGCCCACGCACCGCTCGACGTTCGTCATAACATGGACTCTTCGTTTCGTTTACATGGTGTATTATGAAAAAATTGAGCTGCCTCTTTGGTACAGTGGTAAGGCTATGTGGCTTCGAATACTGAGGTCCTCCGTTGGGTTTTTCTTCCAAGATATTTTTACTGAAATTTCCACACACAAACATATTTGAAAAGTTATTTTTCACCGGTTTGAAAAGCAGCTTCTACCACGAAGAGCCGACTGGAAACTGTGGAATTTCTTTTGTATATGAAATTTAATATTTTACTGTTTCGACGGTAATACCACTTATATACATGCATATTCTTCATTATCATCTGCATTGGCCTACTGCTGAGGCACTCTTAATAGGCAGGGGATTTTGAGTTGAACCAATCCACGCAGCTTAACTGCGCATTAACGGGCGAAATTTCTGTCCATCCATTCGGCCAGTATTAGAAATTAATAGTAATGACCAATATTTTTGGCACGAGCATCTTCAAACCTAAGGATTGATGACTGGGTTAATAAGACGGCTAAAACTAATAAGAATAATCCTTCATAGAGAGTCATATCCACTCTACGTTGTCGGTAACAAATTCATGATATGATCTGAGTAAGCGGCCGTAACTGAGCTGCTTTCAAATCATAATTCTTTGTATTTGTTTACTAACAAATACGAATACACTACTTTCAATTGTTATAACTGTACATGCGTACAATTGTCTTACGTAATATTTAGAATCTTTACGGTAGGTAGCCTGGAAGTGGTCACTCTTAGAGATAAGGCCGCCTTTTGCCTATTAATATTACTCTGTTTGAACCCGATTGTGTCAGAAAGAGGGTAATGTTTTTTATTTGTGTTTATTTTTATTAAATGCAATTAAATTACTAAATTAAATAAAAAATAATTAGGTACATTATACATTATGTAGGTACGTTGGGATGTTTTTTTTATATTTTCAAAAACCCTGATTTTGGATTTTTAGTTATAAAATAAAACAAATACTAAGCTACTAAATAACAACTATTATAAATGCATGATTATTTTAATTGTATTTAAGGATTTTATTCGTTTTGTAGTTTCTGAATCTAAATTGAAACTCTTACGTTAGGTTTTTTATTAATTGTTACAGCCTACTTGAATGACGCAAAAAGAATACTTTAGAATTCCTATCATAACTGTCAAGTTGCAGTCATATTCGAGAGCAATCTAAAATAACGAAACAAGAGCAGACTAACGAGCACAATGGAGAAATGTATCGGAAACATCGTATCTGATAGTGTGTCATATCGATTCTACTAATTCGATTGTAAATCGATAATGAGCCCCAATTTGTGAGCTATGAGTATGTAGTTTTATAATACAAAAGAATCAATCAAGGAACTTATTTCAACAACTGTAGGCAACATATCATAACACTGAAGTTGCTACATTACACGACAACAATCGAAAATACTGAAAAAAGAAAACGAACGAACGAGCACATTGGAGAGTTCTATCGATCACATTTCATCCAATCGTGTCCGATATAGATTGTACTTACTCAATTGTGGATCGATAATCAGCCTGAATTTGTTCGTTACCCTATACCTACTAGAATAAAACGAAAATAATATATACAATTTGGAAATTTAAGGATACTTTAGGCATCGTACATAATAACATTGAAGTTGTTAAATATGCGAGAGCAATCGCTAATAACGTGACAAGAGCACGCTAACGAGCACAATCGAGAGATGTGTCGATAACATCGCATCCGATCGTGTCCGATATAGATTGTACTGACTCGATTGTGAATTGATAATGAGCCCGAATTTGTTTGCATATCCATATTAAAAGTGTTGGTTTAATTTTAAGAGTTTATTATCTATTGATTTGTAGATATTGTAAAGTGATAGCTCAAATATAAAATAGTGTGTAAATTAAAAGAAAATCAGTACAGCAGAAACGCAATGGCCACCAATCTATATAGGAGCAGCGTAATGGGTGTAAACTCCATATTCCCTCTCTTACAAGTAGGGCTACCTGCCTCTGTAGTGGTCCGTAAAATAGACTGAAAATGATGATGAAATTAATTTAGAGTGTTACAGGGGGAGGCGCGTTATACGGTTTACGAAAAAACATAGCGTTTGTTTTCTTAATAAATATACAATTCTCTTGATGATACTTTATAAATATATTTCTGCTAAAGTTCTCAAAGATTCACAAACAAAAACGCCTGTCTCAACTAACCAAACTCTAACCGCCTATTGAAAATTTACAGTGAATATCTAAGTAGGTACTAGATTATAATATTAGTGGTAAAAATATACCTAATTACCTACTATATCTATCAATATCTGTGTACCGGTACATAGGACTGCGTCCAGCCCATAGATATTGAATACGCAGCGCACACAGAAGCGCTCAAAGAGCCCATTCACGTATCAGCGCGCGCCTCCAACAATGCGATATTATTCAATGGCAATTACACGCTCTTGTACGCATTAAATGTATCCACTTAATATTGTATTGCCGAAGATTTGTGCGTGAAGAGTAGAGCGCCTATAGAGCTACATCTATATGCAATTATATACCTATCCAACTAGCGGACAGACGCGAAGCGACAAACAAAGAACTGAAAATTGTCATACCATTACTATTCTACATACATCACTATAATAAATGTTTGTTAAATATTTCATATTATTGAAGTTGTTTCCCATGAATGAATGAAGAAAAAACACCAGACAAAGCTATAAATTCTCAATCTATTACCAAAAGACTGCGTGAGAATGTAGTAACTGGCTAGGGAACTAGCCAACCATTAAACTAGAGCTGAGGCTATTTAAGAGTTTATGGGAGTCTCAGTTATAAAATATTTACAATAATTAATGCAATACACACACTAGTAAAATAGATTGTCATATTGGTAATTTTCTCGATTTTGTGAATAGCCTTTCTGTTGCCAATACGATGTTTAAATTTCCACGTGTACAATATAATGTGGGCAATTGTATTTAGGTACACAGGGCTAGGAAATATTGTTGATAGTAAATTGTCTGGACAATGTCCGACCACAGCTATGAAAAGAGCTGGTCAGTAATTTGTGACTTCAGGCTTTTATATACAGTGAATACTCAGTGATAATGCTACAGACCAGGATTAGCCTGGGCGTATTATAATGAGCGTTCTTATATAACTTGAAAAGTACGATTCTCGGGAAAATTGCAGAATTCATATTTTCAACATTTAGATTGATGCCAGACTTCTGTAATGGCTAGCCATGGCAAGCAGAAGTCGACTACTTTGCGAAGTGTCTAGCTATCTATTTCTTTGCAAAGTAGTCGACGGTCTTAGGTGTTGAAATTACCAAGTTAGTTCGGAAAACACAGTTTTAAGCCCTTATCATTAGGATAAGGGTAAGTTAGACTGGTAATAAAATACTCGTATGTAGTGGAAAGACACAGGTTACTGATAGCGCGAAACTGTTGCGTTTGAAAAGAATTGCTTGCTTGCATGTTTAAGGCTTCGAAAATATATTTAAATTCTAACAAACACCTTGCCGTTGAGATTGTTGTTATGAGTTCAAACACGCTATATTAACTACTGTAAGGGCAGACAATGTAGATAATACAATAATCACGCAAAGCGCAATGATAAAAAGCAACATTTATAACACAACGTATACTTGCTATCAATGCAAGACGTAAGTAAAGAGCGCAAGCGCAATGGTTCTGCTCTATAATGGACATTTTCAAACAAAGAATATTTATTCTAATTACTTACGAAACAAAAGAAGAAAATATTCCCCTACCCGCAGTAGCCCTTAAAATTGAATCGGATCCCTAAACCTAACCGCAGCCGATAGTAAATCATTATTCGGGTCGCCATCCGCCATACAAATGTCCACCGCGCGAACACGTGTAGCGCTGAATACCTATTATATCGCGCGGAATGCATCTCCTTGATTTTGAATGCCTGCTTATTATGCACCCATTTACACCCGAAGCTCGGGTGCGCGGATGTATCGATTACTGGATGCGATTCAATGAATCGAATCATCAATTCGATTCGATGTATAGGGTGAAAGTTCGAAGCGTTTCTCGCACGTGTTCGTGCCTACCAAGACGCTCCTTTAAGATGTCAAAAGCGTAGAAATCTATTTTATACAGATAGTTAAACTGATGGATAGGCTTTCGCCGTGGCTAGTTACCACCCTACCGACAAAGACGTACCGCCAAGCAATTTAGCGTTCCGGAACGATGTCGTGTAGAAACCGAAAGGGGTGTGGATTTTCGTCGCACTCCCAACAAGTTAGCCAGTTTCCATCTTAGACTGCATCATCACTTAACATCAGGTGTGATAGCAGTCAAGGGCCAACTTGTAGTCGATAAAAAAAAATAGGGGTAGCACTGCTTCTGGCCAGCTTTATCACGAAAAGCTCTATTACTGTACCGATAACATAGCTTCAGCTTACTTAGTGTCGACAAAATTGTTAACATTGAAGTGAGTTTATTTTTGTAATTTTTAATGAATTAGTGTTATCGAAAATTTAATAATAGTTAAAATATAAAGGTTATGTACGTATCTCTGAATATGATGAAATTAGAAGACTAGATATTTAACAAAAATTCATAAAGATGACACACAATGATTTGTTCTTATCGATTATGTTCACTATGTTTTACAGGGATGACTATTTATAAAACACTATATTTCTTTTTTATACTGTATAGGCTAGCGCTTGGTTAAGATCACGCCTAGAAGGTGCATTGCAGGAGACATTGTAGAAGGCAGGAAAAACGGAAGCTCGTACGGCATTCCATGATTTTTCAGTTCGAATCAAGAACGACATATATCAATGATAACTCAAACATTGTTCACAAAAACACATCTAAAAAGGTGAGAAAATTCATAACAACCCTATCCAGCAGCTCTAGATTGGTAACCAAAGATACGCAAACAGTAGCCCAAAGGCGTACGATACGCATCTCGGCGCGCGGCGGTAACAAGCCCCTTGTTCCTGTCAATCGCGCTAATGTTCCGAAGCGTACAATTGACCGCTGACTATACTACTAGTGTGTACGAATGGCTGATTTTCATACGCTTGTTCGCGTGGGAGTTGACGCGCAGATTAGATCGCGGCTCCGATGTTAGGATCTTCGGACAACTGGTGAATAAACAAGGATAGCGGTTTCTGAATTTTGTCGTATATTTTCTTATACAACTTTTTAAATTCTATCTTTATACAATTTCATAACTTTTTATTTACCTATCTATTAGAAAAACTAGCCCAATTTCTTTTTGCATTATACAAGCAAACGCTCGCGGCTACGTTTCCGTGAAAATCTTGAACTACGATGTTCTTTATTTACGAATCGTTCATCTATCTATTGATGACACTTGTTGCGTAGCTTAAAAATTTTAGCTTAGAGAGGACTGATAGCTAAATAGATAAGAGGTTAACCGTTTGACGAAATCATTCATAACTGCAGAAGCTTCCGATTAGCTTGAATGCTAACAGTGGATACTACGATCTATTAAGTTAAACTTATATTTAAATCAGATACTTGAAAACATTTTATTAATTCGAATACTGCATACGAAAGCAGCATATAATTTCATTGCACATAGTTTCCAGCCGATTGCAATGGACAATAAGGTGTCGTAACGTATAATGTTTATAATATTATAACTATTTGCTTCCCATTTTAGGATCTAAGAAATGAGAGCATTATACGCAGTAAGAAAAGTACTGGCATAACTAACAGAAAGTAGATTTTAATTTAAATATTTATTACTCAAAAATTAAGAAATACTCAAAACTCAATCAAAGACTGAATAAGTAACTTCTGGGAATACTTGTTTCACCTTAGATGACATCTCACACCTCAGACTTCTAATTCTGTAAATATGTTTTTATTAGTCGACATCGTGACTATCGAATTTGTCTCTATCTCTCCTCTTCTACAGTTATAAGTTAATAACACAGTCGAGTTATAAAAACATCCTTACAGAATAGTCCTTCAGGTGAGATCGTAATCGAGCGCTATTTCATAATCAAAACTTGTATTTCTATAAACCTCTAATGAACAATAGATTTCTAAGTTTTACTACATTATACATTTGGAATCCAAAAAATAAGGTCTTGATCACTGCCACAGTTCTTTTTCGGAAATGTGACAAGATAAAAGCAGTGACAACGCGTATGTGTAGAAAAAAGACTAGTCACTCATGATGCTCAAATTATAAGAAACATGCCACAAACTCCAACACGCTATCAATATAGGCATTTTTAGTACCTTCTAACTTCTTAAAGATCTCGTTTTTCTGTGATACGTCATAGTTTTCATCAATGAAAACTTAAAAAAAAATAAAAAACATCATGATCATTTAGATCAAATTGAGAGCATTATTACGGTAAAACAAAACGTTTTTAGCTCACCCTAAATCCTATTACTATTATAAAGGCGAAAGTTTGTATGGATGTATGGATGTATGGATGTATGGATGTATGGATGTTTGTTACTCTTTCACGTAAAAACTACTGAATGGATTTGAATGAAACTTTACCACAATATAGCTTATACATCAGAATAACACATAGGCTACATTTTATACCGAAATTCCCACCCTAAATATATTTATATAACCAATTAACGGTCAGGCATTTAAATAGTCATGACACGCCATGCTGGCAACACTAGTACACGCTACAGTATCGCTGACGCAATTCAATTTCGAGTGGGAATTCATTTGCTAACAAACAATAGCTTTCATCGGTTGTTTTTTGTTTCGCGTAAAGCGCTCGTATTTGTTTGCACGGCGATAAAAGCCACCGATGCGTTTATTATACTTAGTGTTGCCATGCGTTGGAAATTTTCCGGATTATTTGCTAATTAAAATATAAGGCTGTTACGAAAGGAGATATGATTTTAGTTAAGTCATCGTTTGTTTGTTATTTTTAACTCCTGACGCAAAAAGAAGGGTGCTATAAGCTAAGCGTCGATGTCTGTCTGTGTGTGTGTGTGGCATCATAGCACACAATCCCGTTTTCGATGCAGTTGTTTTTTAATTCAAATTTAATCCCCTCAATATGGGTATCAAATGAAAGGACTTGACCATTAAAATACTATAATACAGTATAAAAATTTCGAATCCAGAATAAGAAAATACAATTTAGTCGGGGGATTTTTAAATTGTCAACTTAATCTTGTATACACATTTGTATGTGTGTAATTTCCGCCCAATACTGTATTTAAGCTAAACTTTGTAAAATGAAAATTAGAAATAAAGTAAAAGGAAAACTCAGTACCGCGTGATACGATACCTACGAGTAACACTGGCTTAAACTATAAATAATGCAGTATCATTCTTCTATTTAAATATAAAGTGGAAATTAATTTCACAAACAATACATTACAACGCATGTATTTCACGAGTCAAGTATTTGTTTGCACAGTGACAAAAAGCCGCCATTGCGTTTAATATGGCTAAGGTTGCCATGTTTAAAAATTTCGCCGGATAGATCCTAATTAATAAAGTTAATACAAAAATGTTTGTTTGCGTCAAGATCCGCTATAGAACTTTGGGTAGAGTTACTACTTTTCTTTCTGTATCGAAAACATCGATTTTACACTAAAATAAATAAGGTGAAGATAAATGATAAATTAGTAATGTAAGATGTCATTAAATTATCATAAAACATCTTTGTCTCATGTTGATGGTTAGACACAAAGAGGTACTTTGCATACACCTTGAAATATTCCTCTGTGTATAGGCAACTGCTCAGCCTGGCAATCATTAATAAGTTCGTACTATATTTTTTAAATATGACCAATATTCTCTTTGTGAAGTGGTGATCAAACCCACGGTTCGGTGTTAAACCTGGCCCCTTTACCACGCAGCCATTAACGCTTCAAGCTCTAAACGCTCCCACAGAACCAACTCAATTTGCATTAAAACACACTCTTCAACGCATAATAAATTATACGCAGCAATAAGGCTTTGTAATTTTTTCCTTTTTCCTTTTTCCGCAGTCCGTGAGTTATACCAGCGCACGCGGAAGGCGCACAATGGGCGGCGAGATGAAAGGGGTTTACTGTGACGTCACGCGTCTAATGGTGCCCACACTAATGCATTGTTAGGAGATTTGTTTATTGGAAACAGCGGACCCTGGGGATTTGGCACAGAGATCATAGGCACTTAATAGATATTAATGAGGTTGAAAAGTTCATGTTTTAATGTCAGTAACCTCGATAGGTCCACGGTTATAGGGCTGGCATGGAATCCGATAAATTGGGTTTGATTGGTGCATTGGTAATATTTGAAAATTATGATTATTTAATAAAACAATATTTGATGTTTCGCTGTAGAATGGACTTGTTAAGTAGTAATTTTTTTAATTAACCTCAATAGGAATCTTATTTTCTTCGTTACTCTCGTTGGAAACTGAGAATTTCTTAAAAAAAAATAGCTCAAAATTTTTCTAGCACAACTGAGGGCTCGAAGCAAAAAGTATGTGATTCTAAACCATAATAAGCAATAGATAAAAAAAAGCCTTAGTATTTGAACACTTTCATTTAAGGCTCATAAAAAAGTTGTGTAAATATAGTAGAGTAATTCGTTTTTTACTTTTCAACTTAGTACAAATGTAGAAGTAGATACGACGACTGCACAACGTTAGAGGATTGCGCTCTATTTCAGACTACTAAAGCCTTGAGTAATTCCCCTCCAATCTTTAAACTCAGCCACTGGTTAAGCTGTAACACTGGCTCTCTCTAACGCTGCGTCAATTGATAAAAAATAAATTTTCCACAGCGGAGATAAATTCTAACAGGACCGCCAAACATTAGAAAGCAGAAGATTTTTGAAAAAGAAGTCATTGAACCTCGAAGTAAAAAGTGAAAGAAAGAAACGTCTCTATATGTCTATAAGTGCCTGTATCTGATTTTTTGGCGAATTA
Source organism: Mycalesis mineus (assembly GCA_034621355.1). Lineage (NCBI taxonomy): Eukaryota > Metazoa > Arthropoda > Insecta > Lepidoptera > Nymphalidae > Mycalesis > Mycalesis mineus. Next base: position 16,766,877 of record CM067893.1, read on the forward strand.
TAAGGTGAGAGTAAATGGAAATGTTTTGACAACCTCTGTGGCGCAGTGGTATGTGCGGTGGATGTATAAGACGGCGGTCCTGGGTTCGATTCCCGGCAGGGCAGATTGAGATTTTTCTTAATTGGTCTTGGTCTGGCTGGTGGGATGCTTTTGCCGTGGCTAGTTACCACCCTACCCACAAAGACGTATCGCCAAGCGATTTAGCGTTCCGGTACGATGTCGTGTAATTCAAATTCATATTCAAATTCAAAATCATATATTTCAAGTAGGCCAATTATAAGCACTTTTGAAACGTCAAATTAGACTATTTGTAGTGACTCTACCACTGGCTCGGAAGGCAGGTCCTGTTGAGAAGAGCCGGCAAGAAACTCAACAGTTGCTCTTTTAAAATTATTAATTTTTACAATATTAACTGTATTGTTACATAAAATTATTTATTCTACTACTTGTGTGAAGTTGAAAGCTGATCCAATTGCCTCTCAACCTCTTTGTCATTTAAAAATTCATCTATAGTATAATAACCTTGACTCAGTAATACATTAATACATTGCTTAAACTTATGCAATGGCAGATCTAAAACTGAATTGGGCAAGTGTAGAAACCGAAAGGGGTGTGGATTTTCGTCCCACCCCTAACAAGTTATCCCGCTTCCATCTTAGACTGCATCATCACTTAACATAAGGTGTGATAGCGGTCAAGGGCCAACTTATAGTCGATAAAAAAAATGTTGGTAAGGAAAAACCAAAGCGAACGTTCCAGGACATTTTCATTAAAGGCCAGGACGAAATTAGCCTAAACCGATGTACTTGTACGAAAGGTTTAATGAAATTGAAAGAAGCGAGGCAGATATGCAAGGATTATGGCAAGTGTAACACGTGGTCGTAGCCTACCCCGATGTGAATCAGTGGTATGTGCGGTGGATGTATAAGACGGCGGTCCTGGGTTCGATTCCCGGCGGGGCAGATTGAGATTTTTCTTAATTTGTCTTGGTCTGGCTGGTGGGATGCTTTTGCCGTGGCTAGTTACCACCCTACCCACAAAGACGTATCGCCAAGCGATTTAGCGTTCCGGTACGATGTCGTGTAATTCAAATTCATATTCAAATTCAAAATCATATATTTCAAGTAGGCCAATTATAAGCACTTTTGAAACGTCAAATTAGACTATTTGTAGTGACTCTACCACTGGCTCGGAAGGCAGGTCCTGTTGAGAAGAGCCGGCAAGAAACTCAACAGTTGCTCTTTTAAAATTATTAATTTTTACAATATTAACTGTATTGTTACATAAAATTATTTATTCTACTACTTGTGTGAAGTTGAAAGCTGATCCAATTGCCTCTCAACCTCTTTGTCATTTAAAAATTCATCTATAGTATAATAACCTTGACTCAGTAAGGGAGTTTTAATACATTGCTTAAACTTATGCAATGGCAGATCTAAAACTGAATTGGGCAAGTGTAGAAACCGAAAGGGGTGTGGATTTTCGTCCCACCCCTAACAAGTTATCCCGCTTCCATCTTAGACTGCATCATCACTTAACATAAGGTGTGATAGCGGTCAAGGGCCAACTTATAGTCGATAAAAAAAATGTTGGTAAGGAAAAACCAAAGCGAACGTTCCAGGACATTTTCATTAAAGGCCAGGACGAAATTAGCCTAAACCGATGTACTTGTACGAAAGGTTTAATGAAATTGAAAGAAGCGAGGCAGATATGCAAGGATTATGGCAAGTGTAACACGTGGTCGTAGCCTACCCCGATGTGAATCAGGCGTGATGCTATGTATGTATGTGTCTATGTGTACCGATTAAGATCCGACAAAGCAATGCGAATATATCATGGTTATTATATTATTATCGAAAGAAATTTTTTTGTTATTCAAGAGAGCCAACAATGTATTAAAACGGTTAAAATAACTAATTTTTATAAGTTTAACCTGTACATAGAAATGCCATACCAAAAACCTATTACTACAATAGAACAATACACGGAACCCAAACAATGAGCCAAATAATTCTCCTAACCACATTTCATTATATACAATAATGCACTAGTTTAATGGTTAGAAGTAAAAACCACTATAATATTGGTGGCAAAACTAAATTCATTCCGCGTTAGCCGAATTCAAACGAATGTACATAAGAGCCGGTGACTGCCAGAGCTTCGTCATTGTATAAAAGCTTAAATTTTGTTAACTCATGCTCCTACTATACGAACTATAAAAATTGCACCGCGGTGGCTTTAAAAGGTAGCAGGTTTTAAGGCCTCTCAACCATTCGAGTAGAAACAGAAATTGCTTTATATATATTTTCTCAATATATATAAAGCAATTGCTGTTCAATATGAAAATCCTCTGATATTAAATTATCCCCTCTCCTACAAGTCCATCTTAAATTTTTTAAATCACAACAAATCATGTCCACACTTGCCAATGACAAGTTTTATGGCAACCCAACGTTATTCCTGATTTTATTCTAAATAAACATTGTTCAGGATAAAACTTTAAGTCTCTAGCGAAGAGTTGTCATAATGCTAATTGCTTTGGGAACATGATCCTCACGTGATTTTATAAATAAAAGAAAATCATTTTTTAAACTTAGTCTATTGAGGGTTTGGGCCCTACTAGGTTCTAAAACCACCGTGGTCTATCTAAAATCTGCGTATTGTATTTAACTATGATAGGACTTAGGGACATAACAAACTATCAACTTTTATAAAATGACGTAGGTTTGGCGATTACAGGCTCTTGGTCTAATATCAGTAATGAATGTAGTATTTACTCTTGACACCTCCGACCGTATATTAATATTACAACCGCATAGCAATTTATTTTCGTTTCACAAATTAATGGTTGAATAACATTGACATATTAATACTATGGACTTCGACAAAAAAGTAAGCCAAAACGCAATTCAGTCTCATATTAGCTGGCCGTAATGTGTTATTATTTACTGATGATTTTAAAGTATTATTTTGCTTAGAAACAGGCTATTTTATTAAAATTTTAATAAACTATAGAAACGAATTGCATAACCAACCAAAATGAAGTTGTCTTTTCCCATACGCTTCCCGTGTATAGGATAGAAGGAGTGCAATATGTTTATCTAATTAACCACATTTAGTTCGATCTGCCGTGAGCAATAGAATGTTTTAGAACAACGACTGCTTTAATTACTTAATTTTTGAATGAAAATAATTTGATTATTTTCAATTCAAAAATTTTTATTTTTTATGTCAACTTTTATTTTTTATGTCATGAATATTAATCAACTAACTTTTACGTATATTAATATTACAACCGCATAGCAATTTATTTTCGTTTCACAAATTAATGGTTGAATAATGAATTTGTACGTAGTGTAAATATATTCGTAGTTATGGTTCAATTATCGAATTTACTTGTCAAAACAATGTGTTTTATATTACTTTTGGGATGGAGCGTTAGGTTAGTCTATGTGGCTTCGGATATCGAAGTCTTGGTAAATTTTGCATTAGACGAGTCCATAGTATTAATATGTCTTTGAATAATGAATTTGTACTATTAAATATATTGAGCTTTCCTTTCAAAACAATGTGTTTTATATTACCTTTGGGATGATATTCTAAGTTAAAATTCTCAGCCAAAAATAAGAAAGATGTGGTATTAATGGTCCTCCAAGCCTCGGAGCTTGTTCAGTTAAGCCGTCGGTCTCGGGCATGTTAATTAACATCCATGATAAGAAACTCATAACCCGACCGAACCGAGTCGAACCTAGAACCTCGTAATCCGAGACATATTAATGTGCCTAAGGGAAAACGTTATTCGAAGAAAGACTTATACTAAATTGATAATATATGGAATATTACGAACGAATTCAAAAAATATTTCATTCTTTCTTTTCATTTATAAGCTTTTATTTTTACTAAAGTCTTCATTGATTTGATCTCTAATGAAGAGAAACTGATAGCAGTCCAGATTTCTATATCACTACCTACGTTATAAATATAAATGGTCGGCGAGTTAAATTGTTATTAATAGTTACGACTTTACTCTCATATATCACGGTTAACACTGTTGGTGCGTTTTGAGGTTTTACCTTCTCTATTGTTTTTATATCGTTTTAAAAACATTGTTATCATATTAAAAAATGGTTAAATAAAATGCTTGGCCGTGTAAAATAAAATTTCACCATCATCATTATCAGCCTATTAACTGCCCACTACAGGGCCAGACATCCCTCCTTATAGAGGAGAGGATGTAGAGCGTAGACCCACCACGCTGCTCCAATGTGAGTGGTGGGGTTAGGGTGACATTGTTACATTTATTAACGATCACCATTGGATGTTGGTGGTGTTAAAACTAAATTACTTGTCAAAAATTTTTTAGTCTAAATGAAAATTCGCACTAAACTTTAAAAGTAAGAGTTTTACCCTTTGTTTACGCCACAACTGGATTAAATCTAGGTTACTTTTTATCCCGATATTCCCACAGGAACGGGAACTACCATGGACTGTATTAGGTATAAGCTAGGTGCCATAATCAAAAAGACATAATAGAAAATATGTCGCCGTGATCAATGGGTACAATTCCCGACTGTGCCGCAATTTTTGATAATTGATGATACTTCTGCAATTCTCCAGTATTTTTATTTACACCATCCATCAAGCAGTTACAAAACTGCAATATTGAGAAAATGCACCGCCTCCGTTTGACTCCCAATAGCTTCCCAGTTCACACCATTTCACAGACCAGAACTGCGCATCGAGCGTGACGCGCGCAAATCGATCGGTCAGCCTGCAAATGACAGGCGATCGGTCGATCGTTTTGTCGTGCGACCCTCGAGCCAATATGAATCATCGCCCGACTGGACTGTATACATTGAGCTTTTTACTTTCTTTTTATTTGCTTACTTTCTTTAAAATATCCTTTAGTATTTAAACATGAACGAAATTCCTCTTTCCCTTACAGGTATCGAAAGTGACGTGCAAGTCAATCGGTCAGGATGCAAATGACAGGCGATCGGTTTTTACTTTCTTTTTATTTACTTACTTTCTTTAAAATATCCTTTCGATCGTTTTATCATGCGTCCCTAGAGCTGATACGAATCACTGATCAAATTGACTCTACACATTGAGCTTTTTACTTTCTCCTTATTTTATTGCTTTCTTTATAATATACTTCAATATTTAAACATGAACTTTCCCTCTTTTCCTTACAAATAATCCACTATTACACACAGGTCGCAGGAACCGCGCATCGAGCGTGACGCGCACAAATAAATCGGTCAGCCTGCGAATGACAGGCGATCGGTCGATCGTTTTGTCGTCCATTGTAATTTCGTAGAGCATGCGAGGAACCACGTCAGGAAAAAAATGCAGGCTTTTATCAACCTGAAGTAATTTTGTGTGAGTTATGCAGAAGAGCTTATTACTTCCATCCAATTTAAAGCATATAAAAATGTACACATCATTATAATGTTATTTTAACAATCCACTACAATACCAAGCTTCGCTCAGTGTTGGAGATTTGAACCTGTGATCGACCACGCTGCTTAAAAGCGGGTTGGCGGGCGGAGTGACAATGTTTGATTCTGTAACGATTCCTACAACATGTCAATGAGAAAGGCTGTGTCCAATAATTTCACCTGCTCTCCGAGGCATGGCAACAACTACGCAATGTATGAAAAAGCAATGGTTGCAATGTTTTCAATGGTGAACGAAAATGCACAGTTACGGCAAGGTTAGTATCAAACATGTTCGTGTTAGAACGATAAACAGTTCGTTGTGTTCACACTTGGTCGCCTAATGGTATGTAACTCCTTACTGTTGCAACGGAGTCAACAGCAAATAAATTTATCCATAGTCAACAATGATCTGGGAACTTTGACAGTATAACTGAAAAAAGTATTGCATTAATTGAGGTGCTTTTGGAGTTTTACGCGTTCGGATACACATTGACTATTGCACAGCACTGGCCTATTGAAGTTTTGCTTGATTAGTAATATTCACAAATCATCATTATTTAAGTAGTAGATGTACGGTTTAGCTTATAATTAATTTAAACAAAATTGAATGTCATAAAGTTATTCTAAGAATCCCGTATATTAGCACTTCTAGAAATAAGAGCATTCAAATAAATAAACAAAAGAAATTCTTTAATTTATTCAACATTATAGCTTTGCCCCGTAAAAAGATTAATCAAAAATATTTAATCATTAAAAAAAATCAAAGTACTTAAGCAATTTTTTTCCAGTACATTCGTGATATTATAGAAACGATGACAAATTTTACATTTCTGTTTGATAAGTAAATTCATTAACTTCATAGGTACCAAACTCAAGAGACTTCATGACACCAGTAGATTCAGATACTAAATAACCTCAAGATAAATATTGATCTTAGCCTTATATCTATATCTAATTTTATCTTAGTAGATCGATAACCGATGCCAGCTACATACCTCACAGCGCCGCGCACGTGGGAGATCCAAACATCGCTAACGGCGTGTGGAGCCTCACGGATTCGATACACAAAGCTGTTTTATGATCAGTTATACAGCCGCACATATGATTTGAAGGAACTTCGATAATACAATGCTATAAAGGTTCAAATTTTAATAGTAGAGCACTTTGTATATGAGCTCGTTCAAGGAAGTACTACTACAGCATTTTATGATATTACTTTATTACACCGTCTATACCTACACTGATTTAATAAACTGTTTTTGTACAATTAATTGCGGTACCGACAACTTAACGTGCTTTCTGAGGTACGGGGGTGTGACTGACTGACATCCTGCCTCGGGGCTTACAATTTATTGAAAATATATTAAATTAAAAAAAGAATAACCCAGAACCTCGTGATCGAAGCCATATAGGCGAACCACTAGACCAACGAGGCTGCAATTTATATAAAAAGATGAAGTGTGGTTAAGACGTTTTCAGTCTGAAAAGCGTCTAGAGATGGATCCCAACTGCCTGCGGCTGCCGGCCTATCACGAGCCCGACTATCTGACTATTGTAGACATTAATGTAATGGTTGAGATATTTAAACCATTTGTCATGATGCGATACTGGCCATTGCGAGTTACATGGGAAAATCGTTGCATTAGAGCCCTTCAACACTGCATTGCTCCATAGTAATAGTATTCAGACTGGAACGTTGACTTGTAGATAACATTAGCTTACTTGATATTTTACAATTGAATGGCACAGAACATCAGCTTGAAGGGTTTGATGCCTTATTCTTCCTTCATGCACTAACTTTCACCTGACGATATACTAAGGTACGTTGCCTATACCTAACATTACCTTAAACTTACCTCTTGGGACTAAAGCACAGCTCTAGTAGCTTATCTATGAATAATTGTAGGGCCTCTCTCTTCATGGGGTTGAAAACTTAGATTCACCTCCCTACTCTAATGCGGGTTCGTGAGCTTAGAACTACAATATTTGAACGAAGTTCCTTATCGCGCGTTGTGAAAGGGGGCTAGACGGAAAAAAATCTGACGAAAAGTTGTATATATTGTATCGCTTGGGAAGGAAAAGCCACCTGCGTTGCGCTGCTGCTCTGTGCTGTCGTCGTCTCGACAGCACTCCAAAACACACACCGCGGCAAGACAAACAACAAACACGTACGTCTCCCCGAACACGACCAAAATATATAACAACTTCGTTCTATCCGGGTGTCCCTTGACACCTCTCAACTTTTTTTTACTAGTATAAATGCTCTTCTACTGCGTAATATCAGAAGTGTCATCAACCTTACAGTTGATGTCGCAAGGATGAAGTGGTGATAAGAAGTTTTAACTATAAATACCTCCCCTCTTTTAAAGAAACCTGTGCCAAGCAGCATCAGTAGCAGTGCCAGAAAAATGATGAATGTCCAATTTATTTGCTCATTATTTCCATCATCAATATTTTCAATTTTGATTAAAGCCATCCTCTATTCACATAACTGGGCCAACTAAAATAGTATGACGACAGTTTATACTACTAATTAATGGGATAAGAATCAAGGAGGGACAAGAAGAGGTTTTATTATTAAAACCACTTAGAAAAGCCTTGTGTCCAGCAGTGAGTGCCAGATCAATGATTAATGACACTTTTTAATTTCCTGATCCATCATCAACATTTGCATAAAGCCATCCTCAATACACATAACTAGGCCACGCCTCTTCTGAAATTAAATATCGCGCGATCATCCGTCGGATCGATGTACCGCATAATGCAGTTCATTAAGCAAACACGGCGAATCCGGGGCCCTTTATTAGAGTATTGATTTTATCACGTGCTATTTTATAGAGATATTCATATCTTTTGATGGTCTTCGTGACGCAGTGGTAGGCCTAGTGGATTTATAAGACGGGAAGACCTGGATTCGATTTCTGGCGATTGAGATTTTCTTAATTGGTCTTGATCGAATAAGCGAGCAAGGCGAGATAAGAAGTTTTAATCATAAATACCTTGGCTGGAAGCCTTAGCCGCGTCTAGTTACCACCCTACCGAAAAGTGATTTATCGTTTCGGCACAATGTCGTGTAGAAACCGAAAGAGGTGTACAATTCATCCTAATCCCGTTTTTTCAATTTCAATTTAGCCCGCTTTCATCAGGTTGCATCATCATTTACTATCAGGATGATTGCAGTCAAGGGCTAAGCTGTAAATAACAAATCATAATATTACCTATCCTGCCTTAAGATTTCTCAGGATCTGAAGTCATTTAATGCATTTTTCACGTAAACATTAGTGTATGTGCATAAAATACTCCTCTAATCCGATGAGCTACACGACCGGAGAGAGATGGGATGCCTCCCGATCAGCGTGCCGCAGATGCCTCAATACCACTGAAATTTCAATCAACATTCCTCACAATACCTGAGCGCCTCCTCAGCTGCTGTCATTAGATGTAGTAATAGATAATAACCAGCCACGTGACGGGACTTCGCTAATAGATATGTCAGTAATAGGAAATTTTCTCAGGGTAAAGAATTTTCGAGTTAAGCATTACTTACGCACTTATATTAAAAAGTAAAATATTTTGCTAAAGTTTCTTGCTGAAACAGGCTTCTGCTTGATATTAAGAACTTTGCGGTATCAGGGTGCAAATTCGTAGTCGACTGCAGACGAGGAGTCGCAGTGATACTATAGTTTTTATGTACTCGGATTTCTATGTTCACCTTTCATGGCGAATAGCAACGTCCACACGAATACATACAAATCAGGAGCGTTGCTGCGACATGTCCTCTGCTATTGTCGTCTCGAATCGGCTACGAATTCGTACCATTACACCTTCTTGCCTTGGAGAGTACGTTAAACCGGACTCAGTTATTCAGTCAGGCCCCGGCAGAGGTGAAAAAGAACTGAAAACGACATTTGGCTGCCGCTCAGGATCTGGCTCGCTATCGACTGAAAGTGGTCATTACGTAGATCACATGTTCCCGTAAGACTGTCAACGTTCCACAACCTCCTTCTTAAAGGAAGGCCAGACACGGTACTGCACTTCCTCTTTCATCAATAGAAATAACGGAAATGGAAGGTTTTAGTATATAATTTGTTAAAGTTTTATGTAAATTTGAACATATATGAAAAAGCTTTTTCTGGAAACGCTGTTTTATCTATTTGATATATATCGAAACAATGTCTAACTACCAAAAAGTCCGCGATGGTTTACATCTATCTTTTGTGGATGACTTACTACACCAATTTTTCTTAAAAAGGGATACTTTTGTTATTTTCGTGTCTTTGAAAGGTTGCAACACTATTTACCACGCGGACTAAGTCGCTATCGTCCGCTAGTTTATTATTTTAAACGATAAATGTTCATACACTTTTGAAATAGGCTGCTAATAACGATAATAATCGTATTTTATCAAAAAGAAATAAATGTAGCCACATATCGCAAGAACCGGAAGAAAGTATGCGATGAGCAGAATGCGAGACGTTAGAATGTATACAACCTGGCTTGGCCTGGCCCTTTGTCCAGTACGCAGAACTGCTTAGCAAAGGATTACTATATCTGTCGGGATAAAAACCGGCGACGACGCAAAACCAATTAATTAAAACACTACGAGCACCGGTAAACTACTACGACGGAAAAACTAAGGGAGTATCCATATCTGACGTAACAGCTAAGCTGCTAGTACACTGATTCCATCATTGGGCTATTGTATAGCTTATGCTTCGGTTCTCGGGACTTGGGTTCGAAACCGGTAGGGCTATGAATTAATAATTTTTCGACTCCAACAAATTCAAACAGTTTCAAAGCCTGAAGTTGGCAAGTTGATGGTGTTACATCCCCTTGCCTGACAAAGCGCATTCTCTTTCTACATTTCCATTTACTCTCGCCTTATAAATAAATCCCTTTCGTAAGTCTGCTTTCATTCAAAGAATGAATCCCTTTCGTAAGTCTGCTTTCATTCATTCTTTCCATGTGACCAAACCATCTCGATATTACTCACTAGATGTTTTATACCACACTGCTCTCTTATTACTTTTTGCCATATCAAACTGACAGTCGAACTGAAAGTGACACTCAGTTTTACGACTTTTTTTCAAGAATCGATATTCTTCTAAATGCTCTCATTTTTACCGCATTTATTTTACTTTCATGTTTCCTTTGCCATACACAACATTCACTGCCATACCTGTGTAAGGTTTATAGATAAAATCATTCGACAGGTACGTTGGTGTCAACTGTAGAAACGTAACATTCCTTTGCTTTACACAGATAACGGCGATAGTGCTATAAACTTGTCACTACATCCAAACTCCAACGGACTTCTCAGTATAGATAGACTAAAACACTAGCTCACATCTCGCTGTCAAACGTCAAATGTATCCTCACCCTAATAGCCAACCAAGCGGGTTGTACGTGCGCACGTCAGCAAAAACTACGCTGGGCTACGTATATGGCGCGCGGTGTTCCCACGTGCTACCGGGAACCGAACCCGGAACCGCGCCTGGGAACGGGGGACGGAACGCGCTGAGGACGTCTGTAATTGGACAGACGATAAATATTGAACGCTCTATGTAGCACGCGTCTCCGTCCGCGCCCGACCGTCTATAGTGAAACACAACTAATCTACTCGTGATATTAATTTAACCTCAATAGCTTGTTCAGAGGACGAACTTAACGGCGAGAGGTCATGGGTTCAATCCCAGCCCGTTTAATTATAATCGTAATTACTCTCTCCTGTGCCTAATAGTTTTTACGACTAATTAATTGAAAGAAAAGGAGAATGTTTATAACTTTTAATTTCAATTCTCTACAAAAATCTTATGAATTTAAAGAAATGCTGAGATGGTATAGCTTAAACTTAAAAATTTAGCTAATAGTAACATATATTTTAACATTTTTGACATATTATATGAAACAAAATGAGTTGAGTTGAGCTTTAAGCTTGTTTCAGTACATCTATTTTCCAGTGCAATTTTGAATCATAAGGTCTTAACCGTAGGTCGGTCGTACAAGTAACCTAATGTTTTGCGCGGAGATTTTTTTATCGACTACAACTTGGCCCTTGACTGCTATTACACCTGATTTTAAGTGATGATGCAATCTAAGATAAAAGAGAGCTAGCCTGTTATGAGTAGGATAAAATCCACACCCTTTTCGGTTTCTACATGACATCGTACCGGAACGCTAAATCACTTGCCGGTACGTTTTCTTCAGTAGGTTGGTAACTATCCACGGCGAAAGCCTCCCATCAGCCAAACCAAGATAAATTAGAGTTAGGAAGTTGATGGTGTAAGTGACCCTTGCTCCGCAGAGCACATCAAAGAATCGAAAGTCACCTGGTAATAATCATTACAGAATCATTAAAATGTAAGGAGAGATTTGAACAGACCACTAAAATATACCTACTTTATTATCATCATCATATCATCAGCTGGTAGACGTACATTGCTGGACAACTTTTTTCCTGGGACATCCATACACGACGATCCTCCTTTTCACACTTTTAATGTCGTCATCCACCTGTCACTATTCTTTAACACTAATGTAAAAAAAATTGTCTGTATTGTAAATGGTTTTTTTAAAAAACATTTTTGAGCTTAACTTTGATTTTGATTTTAGTGATGATTACGTTTTCCAGTGCGATGACACGAGGCTGATGACGTAATAAATATTGGTATGAGCACGCGCGAATGCCTGTTGCTTGCCTTCTTTGGTGGTGGCAGCTGAGATAAATGGCGGTAACTTATGAAAATAGTTTTTGCAAGGGATAATATCGAGCCTGTTCAAAGAATATGTGAAAACTATATTTCAAAGTTAAAAGAAATAAGATTTATTCGCATTTTCTTATTCATTTCAGAAAATATGATGATCCTGGGAAAGTACAATATTCCATATATATGAATAACAAAAAATGGTTTTATGTTCTTTATATACTTTGACACCATCCACCCAATGTGTCCAGTTTCATTATTAACAACTAGTTGTTTGAAAAGTAAAGTTAGAATAAAAAACTAATATCACGTAAATTACGTATCTCTCAATTTAAAGTAGAAATACTAAAGTTTTATTATACTTAATGGCATTTTGTATATCTTTGAGGTACTATCTCATACCGTACACTCATCAGTCGAGCTACGATTTGTTTTTGGATAAATAAAATAATTCGTAGTCAAACACTGAAACTTCGTTAAACAAATTTGACGATATAGGGCAGATTTTCTACAGGACTGTTGAGGATGGCAACAGGTCGTCGTCGATCCAACCCACCGAATTTGACGTTAAAAAAGGACATTCATCATTTTCGTCCTATAAACAATGTAAATCGGTAAACGTACCTTTTTATTTGAATCCATGTCGGCCGTCACCCGCGTCTGACGTCACAAATGGCGCTTAACAATGTTATCGTGAGCGCTGTCATCCGACTACGACGTCCGACCAACGGACGCCAAAAATCCGTCAAAGTGAACGGAAGCCAAAAATCCGTCAAAGCAAGTGGCCAGAACCAGTCGGTCGCAATCGACACGCACCGGTCGATCGCCTTTCATTTCCCCGATAAATAAATAATCGTTTTATTGTACGCACATGTCCCGGCTGGAATCCCGCCTAAGGGCGTCTCCTTATATGGGCAGGGAAGCGCGCGCGCACTTTATATTCGAGTCTTGTCGTTGCGCAAAAAATTACGATTCGCGTACTCCAGCGTAAGACAGGGATGCCGTGGAAGCTCGCTATTTTATCTCTCGCGGCCGCTTCGATAAAGAAAAGTTAATTTTTGACAAGCACAAAGGCACCTGTCCACTGGCGTTGTTCTGGGCCAGAAAGCATTTTAGTTTTTTACTAATGCTCCCGACACGTTTGGACGTTGGCTAACAATTATTTTTGGAATGACTAATTTTTTAAAAGCAAAATATTTTTAGACATAGCTATTAAGGTTTAGTCTTGAGTGCTATAAATTCAAATAAATTGTAAACAAAAATTTTTCGGTATAATCATACTTATTTAAATATAATAATAAATTAAAATTAAATAACACATAATCTATATTCTATATTACAAAGTACTGCTAATTACTAAATTACGTCTAAAACCTAACTTCACTGCAACGACGCGTATTGCCTAAGATACTGGCAGCATTTCCTCTTTTATTGGCCAAACTAATTCGTTGGCCAAGGTAACTGCCAGCTCTTTTACCCCAAGACACGAAAACAAAAAAAATATATAAAATATTATTTCTAAACATCGATCGCGTTTACAATTGTAACTGTAAACTATTAACGAGCCTTATTCCGAAAGGGGCTGGAAAAACAAAACCGGAGGGGGCGGAAAGATCCTCTGCGTCTTACCCGGGCAAGGATGGTAAAAATCGAGAGCCATTTCCCAATGCGATCCCTAGCAAAATCACACAAAAAGCTATCAATATCGACACAGCCTCTTGAAAGTTAAAAGTTTGGAAATGTTAGATACATTCGACAAATATTTTTGTTGAACAAATTCAGTCAGTTCAGAGTTCTACTAATTGTCCATGATCGATTGCAAATGCCTGAAACAAGTGCCATAATGATTAATTTAAACTTTATTTCACGTACCTATACCGATAATAAGTGCTTTTGTGTATTCCTAAAACGTTTATTTCAAATGAACATTGTATTTTCAAAATTATATCGCAAAAACTCGATACACTTAATCCTTACTAATATTATAAAGGGGAAAGTTTGTATGGATGTATGGATGTTTGTTACTTTTTCACGCAAAAACTACTGAATGGATTTTGATGAAACTTCACAATAATATAGGTTACATATCAGAATAACACATAGGCTACATTTTATACCGAAATTCCCACGGGAACGAACTACGCGGGTGAAACCGCGGGCGTCCTCTAGTGTTGATATACATTAAGAATGTTGTGGTTCAGGGTATCCGCGGATGTAGTCTGCTAGTTTATGCTATACGAGTATATTGCTGATTCACACATACAAATGCAAGGCAGCGATTTTTTTATCCTGATTGAGAACAGTACAAAATAATATAAAATTTAATCATGATGATGGTGGATTAATGTCCACCTATCATCATAATTTTTTTACATCATCGATGATTATGTAAAAAATACTATTTTATGTTTGTGTATACAGGTTAGGTTAACGAAATTTTGACGTCTTTATGGCTTCTGTGTTTTGAAAACAAACCAAAGAACTCAGTTATATAAAACAAGAAACCTTCCCATTATGCCCTATTTCGAATTGTCGTATGAAGTCGTAACCACCTTTTGGGTTACCACAATGTTTACGTCTAAATTACGTTCTTACATCAAAGCATTTCAGAAAAAAAGCAATTAACTTCTGAATTTAATCAGTGAAAATCTTCCGATAAGATCTGATAGGACTTTTAAAGAACTTGTGGTCGATTCACATTGTTCCAGTTCGTAGAACCAATTGCAAATGATAAACCAGGGAATAGATATTTATATAATATTTGATTAATAATTAATCATATCTTATACTATTATAAAGGCGAAAGTTTGTATGGATGTTTGTTACTCTTTCACGTAAAAACTACTGAATGGATTTGAATGAAACTTTACCACAATATAGCTTATACATCAGAATAACACATAGGCTACATTTTATACCGAAATTCCCACGGGAACGAGAACTACGCGGGTGAAACCGCGGGCGTCCTCTAGTATAACATATAACTGCTCTACCTCAGTAGTTTAGTGGGTCTGGGACCGATGAAATTCTAAATATACAAACCTCTCTAAGACGTAGCACTTTCGCCGTACCTATTTGTATAACTTTATTCACAAACATATTTAGAATTGTGCCGTGTGAAATGATGTGAATAAATTCAAAGGAAAAGACCAAGATTTAAACTTTCCTTAAGATAGAGGCCACTCTCTACAACTCTGTCCAATTTTTTTTTGATAGTAGTAATTACAATACAATCACTGGACTTGAATGTAAAGATACTAGAACAATGTAAAGCTGCCGTAACACTTTTCTTCGCATGAACATTTTTATAATTCAAAGAGTTCAACGCATTTGAGTTAATTTACGTTATAATGCAAAAACGTACAATCTTCAAATATCAATTAGTTTATAAATAGTTCACGGATTTTTGATCACCAAGTCTCAGATATTAAGAGCGAAAATCGTTCGTCGTAATATAGCGCTCGCGTTTACTACACGACAATTATCGGGTAGTACAGTGTTTTACAACAATAAACGAGACGATAAAATCGATTCCCGAAATCGATTGTAAACGATGTAAAAAGGCAAAGTCGATTTTAAAGAAGGAGAAAAAGCTATACAAATTGCGTGCGTAATTTCATTCGAAAATGTCGCCAGCAATGTTTGTCATCAAGTTTTGTTGAATCTTATTTAATTAGACCTATCATTAGCTAATTGATTGCGATGCGAGTAAAAGAAAACAATTAGGTAAATTAGAAAACTATAAAACTGATAAGATCGGCCATAACACGATGAGAAACACCCATGAAGATATTTGTTTTTTCAGACTTTTTGTTTTTTAGAAGTTCCTTTTTTGGGACATTTAAATATTTGACGAAAAATGATAATAGACGTAAGATGAGGTTTAAAGTAATATAAATTGAAATAATTATTAATGTATAACTTAAATTTAATAGATTTATTGCACACCATGTATCTATATGGAAGATGTGATTGGACATATTACTTTAATTTAACTTTAAGATTGTAACCACATTCATGCAAATATAAGATTATTTATTTATTTAATGTATGTATAGGCAAGCAGATGGGATTTCTTATGTGATTCAATTGTAGAAGCTTTTACTTTTAACAGAGGAAATCTAGAAGTACATGGGCTGTGGGCAGACGATATTGAAAGGACGGCTGAAAGTGGAGCGAAAACACACACACAGATACGAATTACTGGTCCTCTTTGAAGGAGGTATTTATCCCCAAGTAGAAAAGTTTTCATTAATTTTAAAAAACTAATTAATCCAAAAATTAAAACGTCTGACACAATGCATGATGATTTTTGGTTTTTAGATTAAAATATGTTCTTTAATTATAAGCTTTGTTATATTATACATACTATATCTATGTATCAGTTATTTTAACGCGAAATAAATTTTATTTTATTTATTATAAAGTATTTTATATTTTACAATTTTCATCGCTACCATTTACTCACGTCACCGTCACTTGATGTTATCAAAGAAAGTTACTAAAAAGCCTCTCGAACTAATCTCTTTAAATAATCGTTATTCCATGAGAACGTTGAATACGTTGGCTAGTTACTATATAACATTATACAAACAGAGAGTAAGCGAGTACAGTTAATATTAGATATACTCCTATATTACAATGCACAGTAAATAGTAATAAAGATCTAGCCGCAACTCGTGTGACCATTTTGGTAGATCAACGTAAACACTTTTTATTTAGCACATGAACATGGATATACTGATAAAACCTAGATATACGGTACGAGATAAAGCTCGTTATAGAACTTTAGAAAAATAAAATAAATTTAAAAGCCGCACAAAGTGAAATTAATTAATATGCTTTTTTATTCATTTAAAACAAAAATAACTTAAAATTGAAGCTGCTTGTGAAATAAAATAAAATGTTTTTGCTATTTCGTTTAATGGCTAGTTTGTATTAAATGTTACAGACAAAAAGTCATAATTAATAAAAGGCTAACAACCTTTATTCAATTTCACTAATTAAAAGTAATTGATGACTATATTTGTACATAGTAAGTACCTACCGACATGTTTTAATTAATATCTATACATTTTGTTTAAAAACAGTGTAACGCATAATGTCCCGCGGTGTCACCCGTGTAGTTGCAGTTCCCGTTGGACTATAGGAATAAAAACTCATATCATTAAACCAGGATATAATCTATGTCTATTCCAAATTTTAGGCAAATCAGTAAGTGTTCATGATGACACATAATTCTTGAATGGATCCATATTATTTTTTTTATATAAGTTATAAGTTGGCCCTTGACTGCTATTACACCTGATGTTAAGTGATGATACAATCTAAGATAGAAGCGTGCTAACTGGTTAGGAATAGGTTGAAATCCACACCCCTTCGGTTTCTACACGACATCGTACCGGAACGCTAAATCGCTTGGCGGTACGTCTTTGTCGGTAGCGTGGTAACTAGCCACGGCGAAAGCCTCCCACCAGCCAGACCAAGACAAATTAAGAAAAATCTCAATCTGCGCCGCCGGGAATCGAACACAGGACCTCCGTCTAATAAATCCACCGCGAATACCACTGCGCCACGGAGGTCGTCAAAATTGCTGGATGGAAATTTTATAATAATTTCAATTACTTACCTGATTTCAAAAAGCAGCTTTACCTAGAAAGATCATAGAGACCAATTTCTGAAGTTAAAGTCACACCAATTTAATAAACCTAAAATATTTTAAATAGCAATCTGATACACGAAAATATTTTTTAATATGTGCCTACAAATGTATCTTTAATTTCCCATATCGACGCACATAAACAAACAAACATACATAGTATCATATTTACAATTCAATTCTTCAATTAGATACAGCCTTGTGAGGACACCCCGCGGAGATGACAGAAAAAATACCTATTTATTACGTTAGGAGCTGCAGGGAGTGGGATTGGGTCTAGAATTGCTGAGTGCGTGCGGTCGATGCTACAAAGAAAACTATTTGAAAGGCAAAACTTAAGGTTGTCACACACTTATGCCATACCGCACAATGACAGAAAATATTTGTACAGTTTCATCAATATCAGTCCAACAACAGCTTATTACTGGCCTCACTCCTGATGGAAGAGATATGGAGCTTAGCTTACTCACCAGCTGCTCCAGTGTTATTTGGCGATCGCACTACGGACTTAGAATTCACTGAAAAGTTATTAGAATAAATAAAATGTCAGCAATATAGCTATAGCTCGACTCAAGATACGAACGGACGTGATACGAGCCAACTTTAGCTAACAACTAGACCAACGAGGCAGTTCTACAGTTTTTTTTTTTATATTGACTACAAATTAAGCAAAATCTCAATCTGCCCCGCCGGGAATCGAGCGAAAGGACCTCCGTGTTATGAATCCACCGCGCATACCACTGCGCCACGGAGGTCGTCATAGTGTGGACTATAAATGCGTTAAATATGAAATGTTCGGATAATCGGAGCTGTGGTGCAACATTGGAGTAAGTTGAAGACTACTTTAAGCAAAGAGTTTTATTGCGATATACTCGTAAGGTGGCCTATTATTTATTGGCTGTTCGATTTATCTCTATTCCTGAATCAAAATATGCCGCGTATAAACAGTCACACGATACCCACGTAAATACATCTACGTGGTGACAACCTATATAATGAATTTATTGTGTCCAGCTTACTTTACAAGCATGGACTAGCCACTAAGTACTCGAAAAATTATATATTTATTTACAACCTGTGTAGAAAGACGAATATCTTAGCTTTCCATGGATACACCATGCGGGTGCCGGGTATATCGTGTGGCAGAGAGAAAAATGCCGAACAGAGTCCGAGACTTGCGACACGGATGTAGGCTTGAGGGCACCCTTTGTGACCGGTCAACGCTCGCCTTCTCTGTTCGAATTATTCTCCCGGCTCCCAAATCTGGTAAGATCCTAAGAGTTTGGACACTCTTTCTAGAACAGAGCTTACTGCAGTTTTAGTCAGGTCTTTGAGCAGGTTGTAGAGAGATTTTACCTATCGAGCCCACTTCTACTGGATATTATAAACTAATCACATAGATATTTCTGTATTTTTTTTTTAATTGTCTAAAAAAATCTCAAAAGATATTTAAGGAACACAGTAAATAGCCATTTTTTAACATTAATTCAAATCAATATCATGACACTTTACCAAAGAAGTCAAGTCTCTCTTCCATAGAAAGGAAAAATCGGAAATCCCACCACGCTGCTCCAAATCGGATGAGCTATTTTTTGTCGTAGGTAAATTATGTTTCATTATTACAAAAAGAAGAGTTTTTAAAAACAAATAAGTTCACATAAATGAATTTGTATTTTGAATTTAACTAACAATTACTGAGGACATCAATACTATCCGGCCGCCGAATAGCAATTAAGTTTTTATAATTAACAGTTAAATAAACACGTGCCGCCGTTAAATAATATAAAACCGATCGATTTAATTGAAAAGCTGCATGAAATAAATTTGTTCGTAAATTGGATAAAATCCTCCGCCGATATTATTCCGATAAACCGCAAATGTTTGCGTTTAATTTGCATATTCGTTTGTTGGCAGCCGATCACCGCACGAAATGTGCGGAACCCCCTAAAACAACCCGCGCTATGATCATTTACATCGATAAAGGTAATCGCACATTAGCGATTCCCGTCTGAAAGGTATTTTTATTGATAGTTAAAAAAGATGCCTTTTGAAAATGTGTTGAAACGAATATCTTAGTATTCCATAGATTCACCGTGCGGGTGCCGGGTCCATGCTTGTGACACGGGTGCAGGTTTAAGGGTACCCTTAGTGACGCGCGTCAACACTCACCTCCTCTGTTCAAGTTATTCTCCCTGCCCAGCCAAATTCGGAAGGACCCTACTAGAGCAGGTTTGGACACTCCTTCCAATATGGAGCTTACTGCACTTCTAGTAAGGCCAAGGTCTTTTAGCAGGTTGTAGAGAGACTTCGCTGGTATACCCCTCGCACCCACCCAAATATTTTATATTATTCAACGTATAAGGAATACTTAAACATTTATGGAAGTTTTAGTTTTCCAAATCATCTTATGGTGCATCAAATCAGCTTGTTATTTTTTAATAGACTTTATTTTTAGGATTAATCAATATTATCGTATATAAGTTTTTGGAACATTTGCCATAGACCAAAAACTAATTGGAGCACTCATGGTGGCATCAAAACGCGTAAATAAGGTGTTACGATGAATTTAAATAAGTATTTTATGTAATTGTTATTACATTGTCAACAATATTTTTCTCGGTATGATATGTTTGAACATGTAGGACTCAATAAAATAGTAAATATTATAATTATAATTTCAAAATCATTGATAGAGCATTTTAAAAGCGATCACGAAAGTTCGATCTTGTTAACAACAAAACAAAATAGCGTGATAGTAGGGAATATCTTGGTGATAGATATGCGATCAGAATCACATGAAGCGATGTGCGAGAACGCGAATAAACAATCCAATTCCAGACCCAGTCAAAACCCAGCAGGAAGCTCCATTTAGCCCTATTTAGATGATCCTCAACCGATACTAAATTTAGACAAAACATCTCTATCGAACACTGATTTAATAGAGCCTTAAAGATCGCCCAATTAACATCACCGTTTTCAAAATACCCCTGTCCTCGGACACCCACGGCTAAGCGTTTCGAAAGTTAAAAACCGAAAAATCTAAACAATGTTGGCTCCCATCCATATTCATGGGTATCCAGAAATCTTAAGCGGTGGCCTTACGGGGCGGGATTCTTCTACTGGTTCAATAAGTTTTTCGTATGTAATTAACCTTTTGTAATGCCTCTGCGACGTTGCCACGCGCTGAACGCGCGACTGCCCAATATGGACACTGCACCTCGCCGCATCACCGTTCTGAATCTACTTTTATTGCGCCATCCCACTTCTGTAACGACTTAAGTGCAGCGAGAGTACAGTGGATTGAAAACTTTATTTTGTTGACACAGAAAATATTACTAAAGAGACAGCTAGCGTAAATGAAGACCGTTCCGTTTTGGACAATGCGAATTATATTGTTAACTCATTTGCTACTGTTCATATAAATGTGGCTTTAATAACGGATATAGAATCGATCGAGAATCCGCCTGACGCTGAAGTGATTTCCGACGTTTCGGAGTTAAACGCGTGTGTACAAGACAGAAGGCCGCCACACGACGAATTCCATACGATTCTTGGACACGATTTAGTTGAAAATAGAGCATCATTAAGATAGGTGAGGTGGTGTCGTGACCGGGAAAAAAATTAAGGAATCGGATCGTGGGTAGGTGAGATGAATTGAATATAATGAGTGGT
Source organism: Mycalesis mineus (assembly GCA_034621355.1). Taxonomy (NCBI): domain Eukaryota; kingdom Metazoa; phylum Arthropoda; class Insecta; order Lepidoptera; family Nymphalidae; genus Mycalesis; species Mycalesis mineus. The sequence continues at coordinate 16,788,353 of CM067893.1, forward strand.
AATGTTTGCGATACGACGGTGGCGGTCGAAGAGCAGCGCGCGGCTCACACAGTACTGTAGAGAGAGCTTCCAAAGTCATTCGATACCCACTAAAAGAGTAGTAGACCATTGGGTCGGATACAGAGTGCTGTAAACAAAAATTATATTTTTTTTTTTCGAAAAATAAAATTCTTTCTTAAAGACATAATAACTATGCTGAATTACGAACAGAATCAACATTTATAATCTTTTAAACAAAACAAACAAATGATCTTTTATAACTTAAGTATAAAATCATTAAAGAGACAAACTTACTAGAAATGCACATGGCACTGTGCTCGTCAACTTTAAGCATAAGTGTTAAGCCTTATGTGCCAGTATTTTCACCGACAACCATCCACTAGGCTTTCCCGAACAGTTCTCAATACTAAGAGGTCTACTATATACATTAGATAGGCTCTGTTATAGTCGAAACATGCAAGATAGTTCTGAAGACGAGTAAGCAATGTTATCCCCGGAACGTGTCGCTCAAAGTGCGCGGTACTTCGGTGGTGCGATTCAGAGGACACTCGGCCAGTAAATGAGCGGCTGTCACACGTGACGGTACGTCACGATCACATTGATTGAATGTTGATTTGACAACGATAAATGTACGAGGGTGACAGTGGAGCCGCGTCGCCGGCGCTTCGTACTTTGACACACAATTTATTATTTATTACATGCCTTTTATTTAACTTACAATGTTGGGTACAGTTTGTTTAGGTCGAATCCGGCAAGTTTCACTTTTGAACAATCCAACTCGAACTAACAACTTGTTTGGATTTGTTCATCGGATGAATTTGACCCAAATCTCTCTCTTTTTCAAACAGCGACATAGTCTACAAAATGAAATTATGAAGCGTTGAAACTGGTATCTTTTAAGGGTCACAGTTTATTACATCTACCCTTCACACTACCTGCACTGCTTCACTTCGAGTGGTTAGTACCTATTCTGTATATGAACTCCTACAAATATCTGCTCTGACGTATGTGTTATTTTGATTTATAAGCTATTTTATAGTAAAATTTCATTAAAATTCATTAAATATTATTTGCATGAAAGAAAAACAGACCTTCATCCACACATACAAAATTTCGCCTTTATAAAATAAGCAAGGATTACACAACCGTTCATTTACTCTCTCTTCAGAACAGTTGTTAGCTTATGTGATTTCAGATAACGATGTCCTGAGTTACATTTCAGGGTCATGCTATAAAATATCAAGTTCTCTTTCTTCCCAGGATTTGGCAGCAGACCAAAGTTGGTAAGTCCGTGCTTCGGAGTGCATATTAAGCTGTCGGTATCGATCATCTTCATTAACGTCTGATACTCGTCGTTACAGCGTTGAACTGTATCCTCCTAAGTCCGCCAATCTGCATCAGAATAGCGTTTGAAACTCAAATCCCTTCTATCTAAGGGGAGGAGCAAGATACCCTAATTGACTCTAATAAAGAATCAAGCCCTTTAAACGTAAAAGCTTCTCTACATCGTACACTTACATAACTGCAAAGAGGTTATCAGTTGTCTAACTAACGATGGCCGCGAGACCAACGGTAACCGTCCAACGGTTGACGAATCACAATTCCGCCATACGAATGCCGAACCGTGAAATGAAGACGATTTATCGATACCTGTATCCGAACAAATAAATCGTAAACAAACTCGATACAGGATTTACTGTTTGAGATTTGACAAAAAATTTCCTTACAATCCCGAATGGTGCATCTACATGACAATGCCTATATGCGGCGAGGTTCATACGCCTTGTAAATACGTTATTGTATCTTATTGTAGCCCTACATCGTCTGTCCGTCTGTCTGTCCACTTGATTTGTTCGCCGCTCCCGTATAATGAAGGTGCAAGCGGTTGACAGGGCGCTTGCGATTCTCGATGATCGATTTCTCGATTAAAAACGATTGTTGGGCGCACAATCGATTATACTCGATACTCGGGTTGTCGGCTTAATTATTGTTGACGTTGATGGCACGGGATTTAGTTGTAACAGGCGCTTGGATTTGCATCGTTTGAATAACATACACTGAATATTGTGATGGCAAAAATATGTTTAGTGTCTGACGTTTCTTGATACGATTGACTATCATAAGTAAGTACATACAATCTGTGGTTCAGTTTCTCGCAAAAATAAAAATGCGTATTCAATAAAGAATTTCACTGCGTTATGAATATAACAGGTAAGAGATTTTTGGTAGTAGACATTCACTGCGTTATGAATATAACATGTAACTTTAAAAGAGAAAATGATGAATTAAAGGCTGGTAGAGTACTATCGCCATGTACCTATATTTTCATTTTCCGTCGCATGGCAGTAGGTACCTATTACTGTTTTTTTATCAACGATGAATTTAAACAAGCGAAATAACTGTAGCTTATCCTAGGTATAATAGCTAAGGTTGGCCAGTTGTTCTTAACTACTGCATATCTGTCTGGGGCGGATCTAATTTTATTTCGAAAGTGTACCTTAAAAGGATTAAAGGATTGTCAGGTGTTAACAGTAAGGCAACTCTTTATACTGGCTATAAAAAATTTTAGTTACATATATGTGTTGCATTTGAACTAGCCACTTGCAGATATCTTATGATATTTGTGCGATATTAACTATTGATTCAAATGGGTTTTACTAATTATATGAATTTACTTCATACACTCACACATGCACGCTCTCTCTCTCTCTTACACACACACACACACACGTACATATACATACATGCACACACACACACACACATTTATATAATATGTAATTTAAGGTACAATGTTAATTATTTAATGTCCCTGTACCACGGGTTTTATACCTATAACATTATTATTACCTATATTTTCATTTTCCGTCGCATGGCAGCATTGCTGTTTCTCTATCAACAATAAACTTAAACAAGCGAAATAATTGCACTTAGCACATACTAGGCGATAGCTAAGATTGATATTATTTAAATTGATTCATAGCTTAAAAGGATATATTATATGATTCATTTTGGGCCTTTTCTGAAAGTTCAGGCCAAGAAAAAAATTGGTACATATCGTTAGAACTAGCCATTTGCAGCAATCTTACGATATTTGCGCGATATTAACTTTTGCTTCAAATAGATTGTACTAATGATATGGCTTTATTATAGTCCGTGGGTACTTTTAAAAATCAATAAAAACTCTGAAAATTATTAATCTTCAAACCAGCAGTTAAACTCCTACAACTGCTGCCATATTAACTATTGCTACAAATGTACTATATTATGGTTGGCACTTTTAGAAAACGTGCAAAAATTTATGTAGCCTGAATGTTATCTTTAATTTTAATCGATGACAAATTACAGTGAATTTTAAGCACCAGACACGTTCAAAACAATGAAAAATCATAATGTGAGTACTGTCCCACATAAAACGTTTCGGAGGATTTGAAAAATAGTTACAAGAGTATCCTCGCAGGCGAAACGGTAAACACGGCCTCGACAGCGTACCGCCATATTAATCACACTTGTTAAACCTGAGATGGCGGTGATAAGCTCAAAAAATAACGCCTCCGGAATGAGTTATGCCCCACTTCGCCCTTACAAATTAACTGTTTGGCTTATTGATGCAGCGGGCGACTGCGAGTGATCATTTTCTTAATAACTCCTGACTGATGGGTGTGACTTCAGAGAAACGGAAACGCGGCTGCGGCTGGTGAGAAAAACGAGATTGGATGTAATTTTTTAATACGTACTCGCTAATTGAGTTTATATATCACTATTAATGGAAAAAATATGGTTATTTTAATGATAAAATTATTATTATAAAAACAAAAACCGTAACGCCGACAGTAAAGTTAAATTTTTTTAAGTAAATTATATAGGTTTCCACTTTTCACAAATTCAACGACACCTCACATGTCAAAATCCGTTCAGCCGTTTAGGCTGTAGCCGGCCGAAGAAATGGACATACATACATACATACATACGCTCTAAAAAAACAGGTAACGCCGACAGTAAATAGTTTTTTTAAGTAAATTAGGTTTGCGCTTGACTAAAATCACGCCTAATAAAAAGCAGCGATATGGTTAAAGCACTTGGCTCACCGTCATCATCAGCAAAGAGGGAATATGGAGCGTCGACCCACCACGTTTTTCAACTTGCCTAGAAGATACCCATTCACGCTTACATTGCTGGTACTGATTTCACATAATGTTTAAATTACAAGTACTTATAAATTGGTCCAGTAGATAACTTGTTCAGTTAAACTAAAGAGGTCCAGTAGACCTATTCTGTAACTGTAAGTACGTTTTTATAAGTTGACATTGTGACTAACGAGTTCTTTTTTGTTCCGTCTAACGCGATACGATAGATAAAGAGAGATAAATACAAATTCGATAGTTACAATGTTAATTCATAAAAACCAGTTACAGAATAGGGCTACTGGGATTCGAATCCTGGGTTGGTCTATAAAAATGGATGTCTTCTGTCCAAACAATTCTTTGTAGGTAATGTAGTTACGTCAGTCCCGCAGTTGATAAATCGGTGGTTTAACATCCCCCGTGCCTCAAAGAGCACGCTCAGCTTTCAATGGTGGTAATAAGGTATTACATACCATCGCCATATGATAGTGATGGCTACAAAGTCAAATAGATATATCACGTAAAGTTACTTACAAATAATCACACTCTGGAGTCCGCTTACCTGAAAATAAAAGTTAATCAGTTAATAAATATTTTCTAAAATCTTTCAATTTTGAATTTTCAAAAATTGTAACAAATAATTAATTTAAAGTAGGCTTAGTCTACAAGAATTTTTGAAACGTCAAGTTTGTATGTTTGTAGAGTAATGGAGACTCTACAAACATACGTATAACTTTAACTTCGACAAAGTATTAATCGCTAATCATTTTACACCTAGTAATTTTAACTAGCTTAATGATAACAAATTAATAATAGCACAACAATAAATAAGTTTATAAAGTTTACAACAATTAGATATAGTTAAAATATTTTGAATAACATTTTATTAAAAACAATACATAATTTTAAATTTACTACTCATGAAATGATATGCGTTTTCTACCTTCATTTAATAAATACTCCACATTAATTTTGACTTAAGTGTAGGATATACAATATTATAATTAAAATCTTTAATCAGTTAATTGGTGTTTTGTACTATTCTCTACTATTTATTAACTTTATAATAGTGCCCAAAAGGTATATACTGGTGACCCCGTAAGAAGAAAATGAGTAGTGAGAGTGACACAGCCGGATCGGTGAACACGCGCCCGCGCCCGAAGATGATGAGAGAGTCGCCTGGCGCAGAATACACGATGTCCTCGTCTGTCAGACAAAGACAGGCGGAAAAACCCTTTTGGCCGGAAAAACCCTCGATCTGGTTTCGCCTGGTCGAAGCGCAATTTCGAATCTTCGGTATCACGGATAACGAAATAAAGTTCTACCAGGTACTCTCCTGCCTGGATCGACGGTACGCATCCGAGGTGGAGGACATCATCACTGGCCCACCGGATAACGAGAGCTTGAAAAGCGTGCTCATAAAAAGAATATCAGTGTCGAAGGAAAATAAAATCAAACAACTGCTGACGCATGAAACCATGGGCGACCGCAAACCGTCACAGTTCCTTCGGCACCTACAACATCTACCAGGCGCCGATGTCCCAGAGGATTTCTTAAAAACCATTTGGTCCAGCCGCTTAACCACGGAGATCCAGCCAATAGTTGCGTCACAAACAGCTTCCCTGGACGCCACTTACTATTAGTGATACATTATGGGACGCCCGCGGTTTTACCCGCGTAGTTCTCGTTCACATGGGAGGTTTCACTAAATCCATTCAGTAGGTTTTGTGAGTAAGTGTAACAAACATCCATTCATCCATACATATCAACTTTCGTTATTAGTAAGAATAAATAAAAACTCTTATTTTCTTTCGAAATCCAGACATTTTTGAAATAGTTCATTTTGTTTCTTTAAATATAATTTTGGTTTTCGTTTTCATTTTTAAGCCAGTTTTAAGAAATGATATACAATATGGTCTCTTAAATATCTGAAAGTGAAATGAATATCAAAAACCCAAGGTCAGAATACAATAGTAGAGATGAGAAATTAAAACAACCCAATTTCCTTTAATTGATGAGTGTCAATATTGACATATTTATGTGTCGATTCCCAAGTCGGGCGACGTCACAAAAAGAGGATTATCAAAATCGATATATTAGAACAGGGTCATATCTACCGGCGCCTGAGACCGTGTATAGGGGAAAAACTTATATTTTAAATGAGGTTTAAAATGCAGTAGAAAATATTTTGGTAGTATATATGAAATTTCGAAATGGTTTTGTTTGTGGCGAAATTTCATCTGGTTTTTGATATTGTGGTAGTATATCAGAAATTTCAATTAATATAATGAAAATCATGAATGATTGAAGTTAAACTCTTTATACCATGTATGTTTTACATTAAAGTTTATATCGAAAATCAAAATGTGACGACGATTCTTCTACTACATTTTAGATTTAACTACTCGTGCAAAGTCGGGACAAGATTGCTAGCAATACATACATAAGATTAGGTGTTTATTAGCACATTTAGAAAAAATATATGTAAATAATAAGTTGATTGTAAAAAATGAGTTGATTTTTGAAGTTATTCGTTGTATAGTGATTCATCATTTCAACTTGAAACTTTTATATATATTAGCAACTCAAAAGTTTTATCTATAATCTTTCCTCATCCTAATGCTCAGGATCGGGTGACAGAAGAAGGGCATTTGACGGCTCGACAAAAAGCTGCATAATATAAAGCAGGCGCATAGCTGAGCTTGTGTGCTTTATATCAAATATGGCTTTGTGTGGACTTAAGAGGAATTTATCTATGTTTTAAAGGGATTTACGATGTCAAAATCTATATGTATCCTATCACTGTACATTTTTAAATATACAGTGATACATACAGATACAGTAAACAAAACCCTTATCCCTTAGCCTTTTATAGCCCTTTAAAAAAGAAATGGGTATAGCAAGTTATACTTAAAAGATAGATATATACCATCGCGGACTTTTTGGTAGTTAGTAGTAATAAAGAGAAACAATTATTCCATAAAAGTTTTCGTTATATCTCAAATAGATAAATTAGCGTTTTAGATGAAAGCTCCAGGCGTTTGGGAATTATCGTCATATTTCATCCAATGTACATAGAACCTTAACAAATATATACTAGAACTTTCCTCAGGAACCAGTCTATCTATTGGTGACACAAACCACATGACAGTCGGTTCAGTAGTCGCTAAGAGACAGACAGACGTGACGGAGGATTTTGTTTTATAATACGTACCAAATTACAACGATGAAATTACGCAAAGTAACGCCTTCGTCTATACAATATTCCTTAATATATGTTATATTTCCATTTTAGTAGTATTTTTAATTTATACAGTATATAAAAATAAATCCAACTGCGACGTGAACACAATTTATCAAAAAAACCTGCCAGTGACATATAAATTGCGATTTAACCATTAGGATGCGGGTCAACACGCACTGGCGCGGTCCCATCGGGCCAGCAAAGAACACTCATCAATTGTTCCACCGACCATTACATTGGGCGGACACCATTATATTTATTTACCCATTCCGAAAATAAATCCAATACGCATCCAATAAAATTCCCTTTTTGCTGCAGCGTATAACCTAACCACGTTAAGGATGTTTTATAAGCATAGATGCGTTGTCCGATTTTTATCTTTATGTTAAGGCAATTGATGACAGCCGTGTGGCGCAGTGGGTAGTGACCCTGCTTCTGCGTCCTAGGCTGTGGGTTCGATTCCCACATCTGGAAAATGTTTGTGTGATGAGCATGGATGTTTTACAGTGTCTGGGTGTTTATCTATATATTTTAAGTATTTATGTATAATATATATAAAATATTCATCAGTTATAATAGCACCCATAACACAAGCTACTTACGAGTACGCTTACTTTGGGGCTATATAGCGATGTGTGTAATTGTCCTATAATATTTATTTATTTATTGCCTGGTATTAATTGCTTAATAATAAACAACTAGAGAACACCCGCAGTTTCATCCATGTAATTCTCTACCGTGGTAATTTCGGAATGAAATGTAGCCTATGTGTTATTCTGATATATAAGCCAAAATATTGTAAAGTTTCATCTAAATCCATTCAGTAGTTTTTGCTTTAAAGAGTAACAAACATCCATCCGTCCATACATAAAAACTTTCGCCTTTATAACAACAGTTAGGATTAATCATTATTATCAGCCTATTAAAGGCCCAGTACAGGGCCAGGCCTCCCACCTTATAGAAGAAGCGATATGCAGCGTAGACCCACCACGCTGCTCCAATGCGGATTGGCGGGCTTAGGGCGATCATGATAGTTAAAGAATTCAACTATCACTATCAGATGATAATAACTGGGACTGACAGCTTCAAGTGCTCTTCGAGGCACGAAGGAGCGCAATTATCTTCCCAAAACTTCTTAGAGTCTCTTAGAAAGAAAGAAAAAGTAAGATAAACTCAGGATGTCGTGATCAAAGTTTAAATCTACACTTTTACTATTGAGCTATTAAAATTCAAACGGTTTTACCGACCAGCACATAACGCAAACATTCGTCTATTTACAGAGCGTCAAAGATAACATTTCGCAACGGGATGCAGTATAAACAATAGCTAATTGTTGCGTCGAGCAAGAAACAAAGAGTCCAGGGTTCGATTCCGGTGCGATTCGGCGCAACGATAACGTCGTCCGAGCATGAGTTTTATGATTGATGGGCGATATTTCCAAATCGAATTAATACGTGAATCGATTTCTACCGATAAATAATTTATTTGCGACGGAACGCATGCCTCTTGCAAGTTAAGGTGGAAACTGACTTACAATGCAACATATTATGTCCTATCAAGGACACTAAAATATTCTTAAAACAAGTATTTTGAATAAAAAACGTTGATTGAAAAACCACCACTGACATTAATTTTTTTTAATTTTTGACGCAATAGAAGGTTGTCATAAATTATGAATACATACATAACATTACGCCTCATTCGCATAGGGGTAGGTAAGGACTACATCCTTCCACATGCCACGGCCCTTGCATACTTCCTTAGCTTCTTCCACTTTCAATAATCCTTTTATACAAGTTCGTCGGTTAAAGGTACTCTTGACCAACATATCCTTCCTCCTCATAAATCTCTTTTGTTAATATTTCATCCATTCTCTGTACATTCCTAAACCTAACTGAGCATCCCTTTCTCAATTTTAGTCACTACATATTCTTTTACACCACACCGTCCTCTTATCATTCTATTGTTAACGTTGTCACTTAGTATTAATACGCACATACTTCTCAATGCTATATAAAATAAATTATACATCGTATTACATGTTTGTTTGTCTATTTTATCATAACTTCTATAAGATGATACTGTTATTTATTTGATATTTATTGTATAAGACTGATTTATTGTAATAACTGCCTTGTTGGTCTAGTGGTTAGCCTATGTGGCTTCGATCACGAGGTCCTGGGTTCGATTCCTGGGTAGGGTCACGGAATAATTCTGAACTTTTTCATTCTTCTATAAAATGTTCAGTACATTCCAAGCCCGGAGTCTGGAAGTTGGCGGTGTTACACCCCCGTGCCTCAGAGGGCACGTTAAGCCGTCGTTCCCGGTCACTATCATCAACATCTGATAGTGATCGTTAATAAATGAAACATTATCACCCTAAGCCCGCCAATCCGCATTGGAGCAGCGTGGTAGGTGTACGCTCCATATCCCCTCTCCTATAAGGAGGGAGGCCTGGCCCTGTGGTGGGCCGTTAATAAGCCGATAATGATGATGATGATAATTGTATAAGTATGATTCCACCTTTACCGAACCAACTCTGGTCATTTTTGCCGCGAATTTTCGGTCTAGACAAAGGCTCTCGGAAAAGATATCAGTTGTATCATATCATTTATCTTTAATATTTCGAATGCACTTATCATAAAATCATCGGAAGCCTAAGGGCATACCGCGCGATGATAAAAACCTTCGGACGGACAGACTAACAAGTCAAAGGAATATATTATGAATAAAGGTTTTTGTTATGAATTTCTCGAAATTCATTTTTTTTGTTATATATTACTTGTATCTCTCAGTTATTTAATATTTTTCATCTTAAAGATAACAATTACTCCCTATGTTTTATTCAACGATACATATTAATATAATTATTTAGGTTAGTGTACCTAAATATATTTTATTGCAATTAAAAACGCTATACCTAAAAAATTAATAAAAAATTAAACCGACTTCAAAACGCACTGAAAAGTAAAAAATAAATGCGTCATTTAGTTACTTTAATTTACTTAACCATATCTATAAACTCGATGCCAGACAAGTTTAAGGAAAATTTTATTCAACAAAGTAGCAAAGCACTTTGTGTGAATTAGGTATCCTCTTTAAAGTAGTAAGTTTACAGGTGTTATAGACTAACATATGCGAAAACTGGGCTGTTCTGGAAATATTACATACATACGGGTCGAACTGATAACCTCGTTTTTTTGAAGTCGGTTAATAAAAAGAATTAATTTCTTATGTTTAAATAGCGGCGACCGCGGCTCCGCGAGATATTTGGGTTTGTGTAGTTCGACAAAAAGTAGCCTGTCCTATTTCAGGTTTCAGATTATCTATGCAGTTCTCTCATTTACATCGGTGATTGAGTAATAAACAGACGGAGTTACTTTCGAATTTATAATATAAGGTATAGATTACTTGGTATACGAGTAAGTGCCTACATTAATTTTAATATTAAAAAAATAAAGAATATTATTTGATAGTAAACGTATTATCATATGTATCACACACGTTAACTTCAAACGTTTGACGTCAAACGTTTTGACGACTTCCGTGGCGCAGTGGTATGCGCGGTGGATTTATAAGACGGATGTCCTGGGTTCGATTCCCGGCGGGGCCGATTGAGTATTTTCTTAATTTGTCTTGGTCTGGCTGGTGGTTTTCGCCGTGGCTAGTTACCACCCTAGAAAGGCGTGTAGAAACCGATAGGGCTGTGGATTTCATCCTACTCCCAACAAGTTAGCCCGCTTCCATCTTAGATTTCATCAACACTTAACATCAGGTGTGATAGCAGTCAAGGGCCAACTTGTAGTCGATAAAAAAAAAACTTGGACGCTGTCAAAAAAATCTTTTTGACATGGGAACTCGTGGAGCTTAGCGTTGATCGGTCATAAACCCTTAAGCCTACACCCGTGCCGCAAGTAAGTATCGGACTATGTTTTACGTTTTTCTCTCTGCCACACGAATCGAACCCAGGAGCTTAGTCTTATAAAACCACTGCGCATACCACTGCGCCACGGAGACCGTCATTGGCTTTTAACTTAAGAAGTAGACATTATGATTCAGAGTATACAAAGTAGTTCCTCGTTTGATTACACACACAAACTACATACATACATACATAAATACATTTTGAAGTCACACACATTGTATTACATGGGACATGTTTTTCGCTCGCAATGATTTATACAATAATTCTTATTGTAATACATTGTGGTACACGTTTATGTAAAAAAGCAGCGTAACAGCGGGGCAGCACGCCGCCGGCTATCAGACAATGGTTTCAATACGGGAGCCGACCTCTGCCACCACACGATATCGTATCGCATCATCTCCGCTACCGATCCGACCCCTTCACCTGCTAGGGTGACAAGTTAGCATTGTAAGCTGCCGATATTCAAATTGAAATTCAAAATCATTTATTTCAAGTAGGCTGTTATACAAGCACTTTTGAAACGACAAATCTGTCAGTACGTAGTGACTTTAACACCGGTTCAGAAGGCAGATCCTGTAGAGAAGTACCGGCAAAAAACTCAGCAATTGCTCTTTTTTTTAAAAATCAATGTTACAATTTGTATTCTAAAACTTACAATTTTGGATATCCCGTCTTGTGTGTAGCAAGAACAGCTGATTGCTTCCAAGTATCTTTGTTGTTAATAAAGTCATTAATTTTATAGTAACCTTTACTTAGTAAATTGCTTTTAACACATTTTTAAAATTTTTCTAAAGACAAGTCCAGTACTTCCTTTGGGATGAGATTATAGAATCGTATACTCAGTCCCACAAATGATTTTTGCACTTTGCTCAAGCGCAGTACCGGGGGGCTGATATTTTGTTTATATAACAGGGTTTATAACTTCTATCAAACAATTTATTTAATTTAACAAAAATTTAAATATAATATGTACAATTAAGTTATGTAATATAATTAATTAAAATTAAGGACACAACAATGTATAACATAACAAAAAGAATAAAAAAATTTTGGTTATCCCGTCTTGTGTGTAGCAAGAACAGCTGATTGCTTCCAAGTATCTTTGTCGTTAATAAAGTCATTAATTACATAGTAACCTTTACTTAGTAAATGGCCTTTAACAGATTTTTTCAAAGGCAAGTCCAGTACTTTATCGGGGAAACTAATTCTAGGGACTCTGTCTAGAGATTCGTTTGTTAATATCAATTTTCCGTTTATAATGGCTGATATTTTATTTATATAACAAGGTTTATATCAAGGTATATAATAGGGTATATAACAAGGTTTTTCAAACATGGTTCAAATTTACTTCTATCAAACAATTTATTTTATTTGATTTGATTGAAAGATTTGAATATATGTACAGATAAATTATGTAATATAATTGATTAAAATAAAGGATACCACAATGTATAACATAACAAAAAGAAGAAAAAATTTAGGCGTCATAGTATAACTCCGAATCGGTATCGAGTGTTCAAACTATTTATTGGTTAACCTGGTGCCTTTAGTTTATCTATTCTTTACTATTTATTTTATAGGTAGACTCTACTGAAAGGAGAGATTACACAATGAAAGTTTTAAATACATGTAGCTACATTGTAAAACTTTGTTGCAACCAGAATTGTCTCCTCTTGTTATTAAGCAATAATTCAAATAAGTTTAACATTTGGGAGCAATTTATTTGTCTTCAGATGCGGCTATGAATCTTCTTAGTTCGTTTATATGTTTCTATATGTTTAAAAGTACTGTGTTTCTCAGAGAGAGATTTGAGTCAAGTTTGAAACTAACACACTGTTAAGTAGTAATAGCGTTACAGAATAGCGATACTGTAGCGGGTCTATGTGAAATCAAATCAAATCCAGGATTATTTATTCTATTATATATAAAAAGAGGATTATTATTCTATATTCTACAATTAGAGATTATGTTGAATGCGAAATACTTTTTACAAAGTATTAGTGGTAAATTAAGGAAGGGTCCACATTTAAGCATCATAACCGTAAGTATCCGACGCATGGCATCAAACGGATTACTTTTTTACAATAAGTCCACAATATAAAGAACAATTGGATCTGCCGATGTATGACGTAGGACGACATCGTTAAGCATCATATCATCGGTATTGCCGACGAGTAGATTCGGTCAATCCGTACTACGCGTATCAGTGGACGCACTTGTACGTACTATACAAATAATACTACGATCCGTATGATGCGATGCGTCCGAAACTTACGATGCGCCGCCTACCTTTAGAGTCGGAAACTACGAATAGTCCAATAGTTGTGTTGTATGGTGTCCCTACAGACAGCTCTTGTTATAAGGGCGCTGTGCCCCGCTGGGCGCCACTATACTTACATAAACTACGCCCGAACTTGCCGTCACCTCGTATATCACACGCTTTGTACATATCTGCGTAACCACCAACACTGTACCTAGCGCCAACGCTCCTGACACAAGCACTGAAGTACTTCACTGATATCGAACCTTGTCTTCGCTGAAATCTTGTCTGTCGATTTATTACAAAAGTTTCGATCTATTCTCTCTTTAAGCATTGTGTGTAAGAGCATTTTTTGAAGTGCATGATTGTGCCGATGTTAGTGATGGCACACGAGGTGATATTCGGAAAACAACTATGGATGCCTCAGTATGTTTAAAGGTGATGGTTTTCTGCTTACCATTAGATGGGAGTAGCTGGTCACAGACAGCTCAGGATCGTTGTGTTTGGAAGTCTTTTTTTTATCGACTACAAGTTGGCACTTGACTGCTATCACTCATGCTGATGTTAAGTGATGATGCAATCTAAGATAGAAGCGGGCTAACTTGTTAGGAGTAGGATGAAATCTACACCCCTATCGGTTTCTACACGACATCGTACCGGAACGCTAAATCGCTTGGCGGTACGTCTTTGTCGCTATAAAAAGGCCTACATCCAGCAGTAGGTTTATCGGCTGTTAATGATGATGATGATGATGATCAGATGGGATATCTGCTTGATTCATCAATTATTTCCATATTCGATATCCTTTGGACATTATTGGTTTTTATTCTACATTCGTAGTGCAATCATATGGAATATTATTCCAGCTATTATAAAGTTAGTTTCTTCACGTCAAGAATGAATAGACCGTCTAGACAAATGCCTTCTACCGTAGACTTCTCCAAGTAGCCATCAGATGTAATTGCAGCTGAGTGCTGAGGCATGTAATATTTATAGAAATAAAACTTTCTCAACTCTAAAGTACCAGCATTGCAGTGCATGTGCAAATCCTAGCTCTACAATGATAAATAGTCGTGGCATTTGCCAGCTTGCCAGGAGTTGGTCTTGGCTCTAGGCTCAGAGAAAGATAGTGCTTGAGGTATGTTTCTGTGATGGAGTTACATCTATCTAATACCTATAAAAGAGCGATTCTTACCTATAAACGAGAGAAAGGGCTTCAACGATTTTGATGCAATTTTGTATGGAGGGTGTTTTGGGGGCGATGAATTGATTATTATGAAATTGAACGTTTTCCAAAAAAAATTAAACTAACTAGAGTTTTCATTTTTATAAAACATATAATTTCAAAAAAAATATACTGAGCAAAGCTTCGAGGTACTTTAGTTAAATATCAGAATAACATCTATGTTTATCTATGCTTCCACTTAAACACAATTTAACTACAATTTTAAACTACAAATCATGCCGCAAAATATTCATAAAATCTTTGGGCTATAACAACTTACTCAATAATAGTGCAAATAAATTGAAATTCGTATTAGTTACTTGGTCGTTAGTCATAATTTCAAGTACAGCCTGTGAAAGTACAAATTTAAGCTCTTAAATAAAGAACAATAAGTTCATTTTACAATGATAAAAAACAACTCTATGAATGCGAGACAAATCTCATTCTATACAAAGCACAGACCAGATTTCAATCGAGTATGAAAATGTTTAATCGACGAATAAAAAGGTGCAATAATTAAAGCCTCCGATACTGCTTATGTGTATTTTTTACCCCGTAACGTCTTAATGAGACAGAATGATAAACCAACTTGACAAAAAGGAGTAACTATACAAAGACGAAGAGCGGATTGAGGAAAAAATAGTAGTTCCAGAGATGGTGGGAATATTATATGAAGTGCTTGATTTATCGCGACCACGATGAGGGTTTTTGTAGTACCTGACAAGATAGGGAAGGTGACAAGTATTCAATTCAAATTGCAGTTTTGCCCCTTTTTCAAGGTGATGCAGCGTTGAGTTTATGTAATAATTAAAATACACATTCAACTGTGGACAATGATCCCACATCTCTGGAAGTTGTCAGTAGCTTTCGTTTCTTAAGTGTGTAACGTACCAAAATGAACCAAAGCTTGTCTTCAACATTTTCATAAGCAAATAATATAAACATCCCTTGCTAAATTAATTTTGAAAATGTTAATACCTGTAATTATTTTTTGAGCGTATAACGTTCAACAACGTTTTGTTTATCTACAATGAAAGCCAACTTTGTCACACAATAATTAAGACGGGCTACAAACTTTATGACTTTTATAATTAACAATCTTACTACTATTATAAAGGCTAAAGTTTGTGTGTGTATGTATGTTTGTTACTATCTAACAACTAAATGGTTGTAAAGCTATTTTAATAAAACTTGGTATGGAGCTTACACCCTGGATTAACACATAGGCCACATTTATATCCCGAAATTATTATGGGAACGAGAACTACACGGGTGAAACCGCGGGCGGCCTCTAGTAAAATATAAGATTTAAATAGTAAAAAATACTGTAATTATTGTGCACAGCCTAGGCTAGGCCAAGGGTTCAGTAAATAGCCCCCAAAAGCCACAACAACTGCTGTACCCCATAAATTCCCATTGTCTCTCAGACTACACCGATGGTCGATATAAATCAATATTGTGACGGCAGTTATGATTCATTGTCTGTCACGACGCCTTAATAGCGTACCGATTGACTGCTCCCGCGGATTTTGAAAAAACTCCTTTATAAATCTTTTAGTCATGGCCAAGAATGATCGGCCGGCAAAAGCTTCGCTCAGTTTTGAGCAGAAAAACCCGGAGCGTCCGGATTTCAAAAACAGTACCTCTATATAAATAATAACAAAAAACAATTATATTATATCACTTCTTATTAATAAATATTTACGATATAGGATATGTTGTCAAGGTATTAAAAACATAGCTTCTCTGTGAATCATAAACAATAAAAAAAGTTATAAATCAATCTTATTAATAGATGGTGACACTGTCTGTTTCTTAGATGCCGTAAGAACAGATGTAGAAAGAACATTAGATATACATATTATATTATAGGTATAGTTGAGTATTGATATTTAAGAATAAACATAATATCAAAAATTGCGGAATTGACGGGATTCGAACCCGACGCGGGTTCAAATCCCGTCGATTGGCAAGCTGAAAAGCTGAAAAAACGCGGAAAAATCAAAAATCTGCATGCAATGACACTAACTAAAGCAGTGTGTAAATGTTGTTGTTATTTCCATTAGACTTATGCTCGTAATTTCACTAAAAATCTTACTATTCGAACCAAAAACACCGCAATATTTCTTGGTAGCCAGAAGTAAGTATGGCGGAATTAGCCCGGACCATGGATGTTACAAAAACCGTACTATAATTAAATCTAAAAATATTTATAACAAAAGTTATAGGAATTTAAAAGGAATTGCTAAGATAAGAAATTTTAAAGTTTAAAATTTCTTATCTTAGCAATTTTTAGAAGAAGCAAGTTTTACTAATGATACGTGTTATAAAGATTATTTTAAATTACATTAATTGTGGTATTGTTCAAATAATCGTGTAGAAACCGACAGGGGTGTGGATTTCTATTCGATTCCATCCTACTCCTAACAAGTTAGCTCGCTTCCATCTTAGATTGCATCATCACTTAACATCAGGTGTGATAGCAGTCAAGGGCCAACTTGTAGTCGATAAAAAAAAATAATAATAATTACACCGTGGAAAGATTGTCGCAAGAAAAATTTTAATTAATTAAGTCTGAATTTCAATTATTGTGTAAACTGTTATATTAAAATAACAATAGGCCATTATTCATACATTTTCATAATCGTATGCGTTATAAAAATTCAACAGCGTATCATCATTTCGATGAAGCGAATTCCCCCCTACCCCCATCCTCCCTCCATTCAACTGACAATGTTTTTACAGACAAACACAAACAAACACACAAATCATGATTATCGCTGAACTGTGACAAATGATTGATCACTAGCGAATGCTATTACGGGGAACAAAGGTGAATAACAAATTCGCCAAGCCAACTACGACCTTACCCATACGGAATAAGCATTATTTTAATGCCCAAAATATCATCATAGCGCCATACAAAAAGATATGAAATATGAGTTAGGTGGTTCTTAAACGGCTGAAATGGCGTCTTAAGAAAAAGCTGGACCGAATTTAATGGTAATTGCTCTAAATGACCATCCCGATGTCGCGATAACACTTGATTCATATGTTATGAAGGAAGAAGGTTATTGTTTTTTCTATATGAAGTACTCCGAATTGAAAATGTATTGAAAATTGATTTACATGAACTTGTTATTGAAGACGAAAAAATATGAGGGGCAAAATTCGTTGAAATCTTTTCAAGAATAAACCTGATATCCTAACTAATATTATAAAAGCAAAAGTTTGTATGTATGGATGTTTGTTACTCTTTCATGCAAAAATTACCGAATGGATTTTGATGAAACTTCACAATAATATAGCTTACATATCTGAATAACACGTACTTGTAGGCCACATTTTATACCGAAACTTACGGGAACGAGGACTACGCGGATAAAACCGCGGGCGTCCTCTATATGTGAAGACAGAAACGAATAATGAAGTTTACTGCTTCAGTAAAGATCTTACAGCTCGTGATAAGCTAAGTATGTGGCCAATAAGATCAAGTTTTAATAAAAGTGTCAAACCTTACACTGTGAGACTTTAATAATAATTGATACTTTTCAAACAGAGCACAGATAAGTAATTGCCATCTTTTCGAAGAGGAATAATTTTGTGATAAGAAACGCAGATTGTTACTTAACTTGTCTTCTCAACTTAACTTTTCCTAGCTTATCTTTCTCAACTTAACTTTTAAAAAGAGAGAGAACCGATTGAACTTGTCAAGTAAGGTGAAGTTTTAAAGTAACTATATTTTTAATTGAAAGCAATTACATCTAATACACCTTAGTTGGTTTAGCTAGTTAGTTCTTTGAACCATTAGTTAATCTTCGGATCACAAGTCATCGGTCCTGGATCGAGCAATGAAATATTGTGCTTCTTTATTATTACACCTGTAGAGTAAAATTACTAATATCAACAAAAAATAGAACCGACTCAAAACGCACTAAAAAGTAAATAATAACTGTGTCATTTAATTGCTTTAATTTACTTAATATAAGCATATCTATGAAGTCGGTGCCAGCCTTTTGTCATACATAATATATATATATATATATATATATATATATATTATGTATGACAAAAGGCTGGCAATATATATATATATATATATTAATATATATATATATATATATATATATATATATATATATATATATATATATATATATATATATATATATATATATATATATATATATATATATATACGAGTCGAATTGAGAACCTTCTCCGTTTTTTTTTGTCGGTTAAAAACAAAACTAGGACTAGGACTTTCATACAAACTTCTATCCCATGCCTTATCCCCTTATTGGTAGTTTTGTTAAATCCGTTCTAGCGGATGTCTACACTCTATAAGAAACCATGTTTCAAGTTTGTAGGTGTTATAGCTTCTGAGATTTCGTGATTAATCAGTGAGTGGTATTTCTCTTTTAGATATATTAACATTATTTTAAGCCCACCAACGCATGATGCGTTGAAGCTTCATATCGTCTCCTACATATAAAATAGATTTTACAGCCAACATTAACTTTTTTATATGGACGAAGACCTGGTCCTGTAGTGACCATTTCGCTTGAGAATGATGATACATCCTCTAAATAGACTAAAAAACAAACAAAATGGCGGCGTAACAGTAAACCTATCTGCAGGCCTGAATGCTAAATATATAACGACGAGCCAACTCGTGCTATCTGCCATCCTGTGTGGTCCTGTCGAGGCGCCACAAAAACCTATCGATTCGCTTTTTACCAACAAACAACCGTCAATTTACTGCTCGAAAAACAATTGATACTCAAAAATCAACCGTATGTGTTCCACAATAGAGAATCTCAAAATAAAATAAGATGCATTTAAGGTTGTGGGGCAGTTAAAAAAAATAATATAATTGCTATAGCATCTGTCACAGGCCAACGATTTCGTTGCGACGGATATATTAAATTAATTGTCGGTCAAATAAAAGGTTGTCGGTCAAATAAATCGGCGAACTTATGCGTTTTGGCGAAAAACGACCTCCCCGGCGCTCGGTGGGGGTGATTGGTGTGGGTATTCGTCAACAATTGTTTAATCGTATCTCGTCTTCTTGCGATGCAACTGTGCTAATGACCGATACGCCGAGAGCTGGCCAACAGTTTGGTAAATGCCAATGTGACTTTGAGTGACTCCCTTTTACGTATTATCTTCTCTATTTTCATTAAATTTTATCAACTCGTTTTCAGAATAACGTACCCAAAGGCATCTGCAATATATCTAGTCGGTATAACTGTCATGTGCAGATTGCAGGTGCTAGTCAAAAAGTAAGGAAGGCACATGATTCAGGAAAGCTTTTTCGGGAATCTATTATGCAACCAAAATTTTCTAATAACATAATGAACTGTTGTATCATTTACTCAAGACAGATCGTAACCACTCGTAACGTAAAATTATATGGAAAAAAGCGTTTACTCTCGCTATAACTAGATGGCGCTGCTTCAATTCCATATAAAATTGCGTTACGTTTTTACGCACCGACTCTGTAACAAACTCATACTAGGCACTCTACCGTGGAGCTCTTGAGAGTTTGACATGGATTGACCTTAACCACAAATCGTTCGCCAGCTCTTACACTAGCTGCACTCATGCGGCGCGTCTTTTTCAGGCGGTACAGGTTTTCAATAATATGCGAAGGCGTCGCAGCGTGAGATGGAATTTGCAAAAAAATTTCAAACACTGTGCGGTAGGTGTACCAGTTTCACTCAAAAACTTAAAATCAGATAATTATTTAGGAATTAAATTATTATTTAAAAGTAATAAATTAAAGATCGATAGGAACAAAGACACTACTGGCTTGAAGTATTTGTCTATCTATCACGGACTGGTAAGTCACGGTGAGTAACTCTGTACTTAAAGGAGTTCTCTTTAAGCCTTTTTATTATATGCCTGCAAAACTATGCCTGCAATCCTTATCCAACATTTGAGCTATAATAGTTAATAACGGCGTAAAGCAGCAAGAAACAGTTCGTGAAAAGCGTAAGTGGGTGGTATTTGGTGATCTTAGAAAAATGTAAAAAGTGAAACTGTAGATATGTCCAATTTTAATTCAGCACTTTATCCGAGGTATTTCAGTCGTCAAAGGCATGTAATTTGTTGAACTTAATCTTAATGGATTTTTATGTATTTTTCTTAGATAGATGTTTAAACAAAAGCTAAAGAAGTATCCACCATTACGTAAAAGCCGCTTCGATTACTCAACTGCTACTTGCTTCTGCATTGTTATTGCTGACTCTTCTCTAGTAGTTCGGATCGGAATTCGAGTTATTACGAAAATTTTACGTTTTACAAATGCTTGTGTTTTAAGCATACTTGATTTAAATTAAATTAAATAATGGGGTCAATCAACTTCAATTTTGAAGCAATCACAATGTATATAATGTTTAACTCACGAAAAACTCAAGAATTAATGAATGATATCAGTTACACAGTATCACGTAGCTAATGAGTCAGCAGGAGGTCCAAGCCCTGATGCGACGCGGCAGGTGATGTACTGGTTACAATACACAGTTGATGTACTGGTTTTAAAGTTAATTTCATACTCCTAGGAAACTACACTGTAAGGGTCAACAGGTTAAGCATTACCAGCTTACCTTAACGGACTATAATAGGGCCACTTCCTCAACTTCCCTCTTTATAGGAGAGGAGGTATGAAGAGCTTAGACCCATCACGGTACTCCAATTTGGGTTGTCAGGCACAGGGTAATAATGTTTAATTTAACGATAATAATCGAGATAGGCTTAACGTGTTCTCGTGTTCGTGGGACCTCAAAAACATTAGATGACCACTGCTTAAATAGATACTTGGTAAATTACTAACTTTTATTTTCAATGCAATCGAACATTTTCTTCTCCTATTAGTAACATTTTATTCTCTATTTTGGAATCTTATATGACCTTATTTTTAATTTGTTATTTTCATACTGTACAATGTTATTAAAAACGCTGTTCGTTAAAAATAAATAAACAAAAACCTTAAGAATTAATTAATTAATTAGCTGATACAATTTCGCGTAGTTAATGAGCCAGCAGGAGATCTCCAAGTCGGTAGGTGCTGCACATGTGCCCGCTCGTTGAGAGAGTTGATGTACTGGTTTTTAAGTTGATTTCGTACTTTTAGAAAGCAACATTGTAAGACAGCCTTTGTAAGTCTACTAATTAATAGTTAATGCGAAAATAACAATGATAAAATATTTCAAAGTTTATCTGTAAAGGCGATAGTATTTTTTACATTTAGATTATAAAGAGATAGCAAGTTTAAGGATCACCTGTGTGATTATGAGATTACCGCCGCCCATTTATCTACATTAGGAGCATCATAGGTATTAGTAATGCCAGTAAATTGTTGGAAGGGAAAAACCAAATCGAACGTTCCTGGATCAAATCCAGGATAGTCTGATAAAAGGCCTAAACCGACGTTTTTGTATGAAAGGTCTAATGAGAATGCAAGGATCGCGGCAAATGGAAAAACGTGGTCTCTGTCTATCCGTATATTGTTCTAAAATATGTAGTATAAGGTTGCCCTCAAAAAAATAATACTGTTATATTGTTGCAGTACAACGTATAACCTACAATAATACAGAAAACAAACTGCAACCCGGTAAAAAATTAACCTATTGTAAATGCACAACAGATGTCGCTGCTAAAACAAACATACCCGAAACAGCGGAGAAGTCAGATTGCAATGCGTTGAATTACGAAAAAAAGTGGCAATTTATAATCAAAAAGTGCTATTAACAAGCGACCAGCATTCCTGTGCAGGAACACGGGAACACAGGTTTACAGGAATACAAAAACATACATTTAGAACATGTTTCTAACGCGTAGGAACATGGTACTAGAGTTTTTCGGCGATGTTGGACCATGTCTCTTTATTCATGTATGATTCGCAGGAACTATCCTGTGATCCATACGATATTTTTTTTATCGACTACAAGTTGGCACTTGACTGCTTTTACACCTGCTGTTAAATGATGATTCAGTCTAAGATGGAAGCGGGCCAACTTGTTAGAAGTGGGACGAAAATCCACACCCCATTCGGTTTCTACACGACATCGTACCGGAACGCTAAATCGCTTGGCGGTACATCCTTGTCGGTAGGGTGGTAACTAGCTACGGCGAAAGCCTACCACCAGCCAAAATATACAAGATTTCTATCACAACCACAGAAAGAGAGTAGAAATAGAATGTTTGTACCTACTTTAAATAAAATTATGAAATTATTAAAACGATTGCAGTCAAATGCTAAGTTGTAGTAAAAAAATAAATAAAATGAGTAGACTGTTTCATTGATAGGATGAGAAAAAAAAATTACTGACTAGTTATTTATAAAAAATACTCTTTATTTAATGAATTTACTAAAGTCAATATATGGAATAATGATGGCTATCAGAAACAACCACATGCTGACACAGACGTAAGTATATTGCTTTTCTGTATTTGTAAAATTTCGTAGCAATACCGGTAATTTGTTTAAAACTATTGTTAACCAAAAATATTAATATATAATTCGTTGACGTCACAATAAAAAAATTAATATGTTTATTTAATTATATTGACATCTTGTTCTTAAAGGAAAAGTGCTTTCAAATGATACCTTACCCAAAATATGAACTTAAACAGCAAAAATCTCGTCAATTAATCCCAAAAAAATCATATCAGTGTTTTCGGAATAAATTCCTTTTTCAAAGCAGTTTATATCGCATGAGTACATCATAAATTTCGAACGATATAAGAATAGTCCCCTTTCGGAAATTATGCGCCATCTCGGCCGCTATAATACGCCCGTCCTAAATATCCTTTTTGTCTGTCCGTTTAACAATACCAGTATTCATGTAGCGGCTGGATTCTTGACAACCGCCTCTGTTCCTCTGTTCACAATTGTTTGTTACTTTTTTAAAGGAGACTAATCTTTTGGGAAGACTATTTATCAACCGACTTAAAAAAGGAATCCCTTAATACAGCGTGTACATACCTTTACCTGTTCAAAGTCTAATCACATTGATTAGTGATTTAAAACCTGCTGTGACTTCGATGATATGGTTAAGTATATTAAATAACAAAATTATTTTAACTTCTTAGTGTATTATGAAGTCGGTTTTATTTTTTTAAATAATAAAACAAATCAAAATCTATAAAGAAATACTAGAGGACGCGACGTTCTCGTTCCCGTGGAAATTTCGGGATAAATTATTAAAATTATTCCGATATGTAATACGAAGTGAAGTTTTATAACAATCCATTCAGTAGTTACTGCGTGTAAGAGTAACAAACATCCATCCATCCACATATACAAACTTCGCCTTTATAATATTAGTAAGGATACTTAATTAAGATTTACTGTTATAATAATAATAATAATATAATAAAATAATAATATAATAAAATAATAATAATTATAATATACCGTTATAATAAGATAATAAGCACAGATGAAGCTACATTTCATCCATCAAAATTATCACCCACACCTAACTGGACCAAAAATAAAGGAGATATGAAATGAGTGATCATATATGTATATTTAAAAGAGCAAGTTTGAGTTTCTTGTCGACTCCTCTCAGCTGAAACTACTTTCCGAGTAGTGGCGTGCACAAGGTTTATAATTAGAGTAGCAAGTATAGGTACACAAAATGGAAAATTCCTTCCCCAATACTGGTTCATAATGTGTCCTCAGGGTAGGCAGCGCATTTATGCATTTATGTGCACGCTACTGTATCCGAGTCTGTGGTAGAGTGCTTGTAAACTAAGCCTAACGAATTTAAAATTTGTCCCCTCACCTATAAGAATCTAGACCTAGGTCCTTTAGTTAGCCGCTAAAATTCTGAACTGAGTTAGCAAGCACGGCCGTAGGAAGTTAAAAGACTGGTAAAGAGAGGACTGTGTCGATTAGATCACAATATGAAGAGTTATCAAATACCTACATTATTAACAAGTGCCTGTCATAGCTGTGTTGGCGGTTTGCACACGGTACCTTTACTAACTTACTCAAACTAATTTGAACTCTATATAAATGTAATTGAAGTAGAAAATCGTTTAAAGTTACAAGATAAAACACTTTCTGTCTACCTTAAAAGGTGATTATAAAACTGTGCCCACTTTTATGTTTTATTGCGTTTAATTTTTGGATGACGATGTAGCACTTGACTGCGATCTATCTCACTTGATGAAAGTAGAAGCCCAGATGATCCCGAGCCGCCTGTGTCCCGCGGTTCCCTGCGACACATTTGATGTCGTCAGTCCACTGCGCTTTGCGGTGCAGGGTCACCATTTTAGCACATAGGGCCCACAACTACTAGAATAGAATTTATTTGTCACACAACACAACACAATACAATTAACAAACCACAAAATATTACAACAGTTCTTGAAAAAACTAATATATGTTGCGTCGTGGACAAACAAGGTTTCCGCCTCAGCACGAAGCCTCGCCTTCTCTGCTCGAGTTATTCTCCCTACTCAAGGAAATCTGGTAGGATCCTGATAGAGCAGCTTTGGACCCTCAATCAACTAGAATGAAGCTTACTGCAGTTTTAGTTAAGCCAAGGTATTTGAGCAGGTTGTAGAGAGGTTTTGCTAGGATACCTCTCGCACCCACTACTATTGTATATTGACGAAATGAAAAAGCCTTTTTTTGTGTTAATTAATTAGTAAGGTCATAATGCTTATTCACATTTAATGTATGGTTTTAGGGACATGTGCTTCCCACGACACTCAACAAGTACTATGCATAATTAATAAAACTAAATTAAGAAAACGTCATGATTAAGTAAAAGACAATGTTAAATTTTGTTATAGTATGAATGTTTTTGTTAAAGAAATTTCATGCCATACTTTCCACAATCGACCCTAGAGGAAAATTCAACAAACGAATTAAGCAAGTCATAGGTAAATCAAATACCATTTGACGTAGATGTCATTTCGACGAACCACTGATGTGACAATGTGTTTGCAAATATTGTATCCTTAGTACGAAATCTACTCATTATCGTCAAATTGTTGTAGATAAAGAAACACTAACATTCAACTAACGTGCTTCATTTCTTCGATTCACTTCAACGATTTTACTCGCCTTTTAAATTTAGGATTAGAATAATAAATAAGAGTAGAAACATTTGGAGTCGATTTTGTGTTCACGTTATCGAGTTCCGAAAACTTTTTCGATCGCTATCGATGCAATAAACGCATGCAAATCTAGGAAGCCAGGTGAAAACGAATTACGGTGCCGGCACTTTTTTATGAATATAGAACAGTTTTGGGTGACGTATTTCGATTTAGAAGCCAAATGTACTTTATAGTGGAACAATCATATTAAAAGTCGTACAAGCATATCCTGTTTTACATCATAAAAAGAAAAAAATATCCCGATATTTAATACAAACTAAGTACTTAAAGTACTTTCTTCCTTATAAGTGATGTATTTATGCACAGATTATTTTATGTATTTATGTCGTTAGGCGCCATGAGTGTTGTTTAGATGCTTTTCTGCATCTTGCTGTTTAGTGGTAGAAAAGTGAAAAAGAAACATGTCTAAGTCATAGCTGCTACTTTGGCTTTAGACTAGATTCTCAATGCACGTTGTAATAGAATGCGCTTGATTTTAAGATATCCATAATGTAGATGCCAAGCCCTAGTTTATATTATACTAAAAAAAATCATCTCGATTAAAAACTATAAGACTTTGCAGCGTAGTAAAATATTTCCTTGATATTTCGTAAGTAAATCTTATACTGAGTGTAGGGTAGTCATTTTTTCTCCATCTAATGTGAGTAATCTATGATTAGCGATAGTTGTCACGCGACATGAGCTATCGATGCTACTGTTATCTGCATCTTGCTGTTTAATGGTAGAAAAGGAAAGAAGAAACATGCCTAAGTCATAGGTGCTATTGGTTTTAGACTAAATAGTCAATGCACCTTATAGTAGAGAGCGCTTGATTTTGTAGGTGCCAGACCCTTGACAGTAAAACTCATCTCGATACTCCTACTAAGGGCATTGCAGCCTAGTAGATATCCTCGGTAGCATTTAAGTAAATCTCGTACTAAGGGCTACCATCTTTCGTCCTTGTTTTGTGTGAGTAATGTATTTTTGCATAGATTAGCGATTGTTGTCACGCGCCATGAGCTGTCGTTGAGGCATGCGCGTGCGACGTTTTATGTATCGCCTAATGCTGTAATGTAATCGATAGCTCACATTGTTATTGCTAATGTTTTTCATTTCGTGCGTCAACCGATTCAATCGAAATTCTTTTGTTATTAATCTTAAGGTAGCTAGTTAATTAAATGCGATATTTTTAAACTCTGAAATTTTTAAAATATTAAAATGAGGTCTTGAGTCCGATTCCAGAGATGGCCTATGAAGTTTTGGGGTAAGGCCTATGAAATTTTGTTTTACTTCTGTTAAACGTGTCACTCTAAGAGGCCAGTTTTCCAATCCGATTATAGATTTACCTACTACAAATAGTTTTATATAACGTTTAAAAAGTTTTTTTTTATCGATTACAAGTTGGCCCTTGTCTGCTGAATCACACCTGATGTCAAGTGATGATGCAATCTAAGATGGAAGCGGGCTAACTTGTTAGGAGTAGGATGAAAATATCCACACCCCTTTCGGTTTCTACACGACATCGTACCGGAACGCTAAGTCGCTTGGCGGTACGACTTTTTTTTTAGTGCATGTAACAAATGTAGGTACTTGAAATAAATAAATTTGAAATGGAATTTTACTTATAAATTCAAATTTATACTTCAAGAAAGCAATTTAAAAGTTCGTCCGGGGTTGCGAACTTCAATTAAAATGTAATATTTACTTGATGTATTTTTGAGGTAAAGCATTTTCAATGAATTGCCTACAAATACCATGCTTATTCCTGCTATGAATGAAAATACCGGTAATAGTATAAGAATTAACATTTATGCATCAGGTTGAAGAGCACAGGGCAATACATAATTACTCTTAATGCTGGCTCTATCAGGAGTGCCTTCCTTCCGAGCCGATGGTACAGTCACTACAAATATTTTAACTTAAAATATTTTTGAATTTTAACTATTTAATACGTTTCCTTTTATATCTTGCATAGTGCTACTACAGGTATATACGCGATGACTCCACCTAAAATCAGATGGTCTATATACTTTTTCTCTGAATTATTACTACTTCAACTTAAAATTAAAATCAATTACATTAATTTTCCATAATATCCATGTAATTTTAAATAATAAAAAGTACCATTATGACGCAAACATAAGCAAGTTAGTTATGTGACAAAAATATTTTTCCCTTTAATCTTAAATGGTAACGACTCATTATATGTTATTTAAAGTTCATTAAAATTTCGCCAGCCCGCAACGTCGCCGCGAGTTAAGGGAAACACCACTTAAAAAGTACTCAGCATAATTTATTACATGATTAAGTAATTATACGTTTTAATTCGCCCCCCTAAAATCAGCGCGGACGCTGGAAATGCGATAATTGTTTGTTTATTATCTTTTTATTGAATGTCCGTGCTTCGTTGAGCACGTAAAGCCGCCGGCTATGAGCTTGATCTTGCTACAATGGTGTTGCACCAGATGCAACCACCCAGTAGCGTTTCTAGAACTGCATACGATAGGGCATGACACACACTAGAAAAGAGTGTGGATTTCGTCTTTTTTTTCTATGTATGTATGTATGTATGTATGTATGTCCAAGTCATCCCGCTTCGCCTAAACGGCTGAACGGATTTTGACATGTGAGGTGTCGTTGAATTTGTCAAAATTGTGGTAGTGACATAGGCTATATAAATTTTCAAAATGGCGGCTGTAAATGGGGGAAAAAAGGAGGGATGTGTGTATTTTTTCTCTTATCTTAGCAATATGGGTTTTCAAAAATATAAATATCATATCATGTTCAGATTCCTATTTTAACAAAAAATGGCAAACGTTTACCAGTAGGTATAAGTGCTGTTATGGGTTAACTTTTCATGTTAAAAAAATGTCACGAACCTTAACGCCATGTGTGCGGCCGACACATTAGGTGCAAATTTGATTGTTAAAAATAAAAAAAAAATAAATATGCGAATACGAATCAACACTTTACAAATATTTTCGCCATATGTAGCCGACACAGTACGCGAAAATTTTATTGTACAAAAAAAGTTTCAAAAACTTCTAACCGAATGCATTAAGTGTCCGACACTTAAGACAGCGCTGTATGGAAACGGTCGTCACAGAAAAAACCAATTCCCGTATTAGTCGTGAAGTACGCGAGGCGGTTGTCTATTTTTATCATGAAATACGCAGGGAAACAATTCATCACTCCACTAAATTCCAGAAGTCCGAAAGGTTAACGCAAAATGTCAATTTCCACATTTGCATCGTTGAATTCCTAGACGGATTACCATTTACACACTCGCACATAGCTCCGTGTTGCTGTAAACTCCGCCTAGGTTAACGTACTCGTACAACAGCGAAAATATAGTTTTTCTGTCGCATACAGAATATGGCATCGTTCTATAAAAAACAGAACTGTAAATAGTCCTTTGCGTACCACCCGACAATATTACAAAGTAAAAGAATAAAAATAGCTGCAATTCTTTATAAAAAATTTTATTCTTATAATGCTTACCTTTCGAATTGCCTGAGACATATTTTACTACAAGCTTTCCTTTTTTCCAGAAGGTTTCCCACACGGCTAGAAGGAATGGAGGAGTATTAGTGCCAACATTCAAATATGTATAGTAGCAAAAGTGGATATGTCAGAGGAAGCATGAAAGTAAAATAAATGTAGTAGAAATGAGAGCATTAAGAAATATGAGTGGAGTAAAACTAAGAGGCAGAATTAAGAATAGTGTTATAAGAGAGCAGTGTGGTATAAAAGTTTGTGACTAATTTCGGGAAAAGTATGTTGAGATAGTTTAGTCATGTAGAGCGAACGAATGAAAAGATACTTACGAAAGTAGGTAGGCCTACTCTCTAGTATGAAAGGTAATGAAATTGGAAAAAGCGACAGAGATATGCAAGGAGCAAGTCCTGGTCTCTGCCTACCCCTATGGGAATGAGGCGTGATGGTATGTATGTATATTTTCTTGAACTTGAGAATTTTGGGATCTTGCCATGTTGAGAAATCAGATCTTGGTAACTGAGTTAGTAGCTCTTTGTTACATTTATCGTAGGTGCTAATCATGTTCTTGTATATAATTTTAGAGACAACTCTACCTTTCATATATACACAGTAAAGCTGTTGCAACTGTATTACGTCTCCAAATAGCCCTATCACAAATCTCTACTACTACTACTACAATGTTACATTTACTTAGTATATATTTATTACATCTCAGTAAAGCCGCGGTCAAAAACTAGCTTTTTCAATCGCCAATCCTTACGTCCCATTCGCACGTACACGATAACAATATCTTACATCTCTTTCACGCGTTTACCGGTGCTCGGATGGATGCACCGCACGCGCCCTCCATTTTCCTTTTTGGAAAAACTGCTGTATACCGGAAATACGCGTGACACGATCAACACGCGCCATATTTGCGCCATACGGTTATGGGCCGGCATTCGTAATTGTGGCTGCGTGGAAAAAGTGTGCGTCCAGCAGAAACCGCCGGTCCCATCGGAAGGTTCATAATTATAATCTTTAGATAATTATATTTTTAGCGATATAATATTTCTTGTAAGGAATAAATAATTCGTATTTGTACCTACATAGAAAAAGTGTGTGTCCAGTGGTAGCCGCAAATAGCATCGAGAGATACGAATATCTTAGTATTCCATGGATTCACCGTGCGGGTGCCAGGTCCATCGCGTGGCTGAGAGAAAAACTCCGAACAGAGCCCGAGACTTGTGACACGGATGTAGGTTTACCGAGTACTCTTAGTGACGCGCATCAGCACTCACCTCCTCTGTTCAAGTTATTCTCCCTGCCCAGCCAAATTCGGAAGGACTCTACTAGAGCAGCTTTGGACACTCACTCCAATATGAAACTTACTGTACTTCTAGTAAGGCCAAGGTCTTTAAGCAGGTTAGAGAGACTTCGCTGGTATACCTCTCGCACCTACTCCTACCGCGTATAAACTAACCATATAGCCATTTTTAGTTCATTAGTATTAAAAACGTTCGTATAAAATCTGTAAATAACTTATATTTCTAGCCTTCTAAATAATGTGAGGTAGTGGTGGTACAACTCTGTGTTTCGGAGAGCACCGTCGGTCTCGGTCACTATCATCAACACTTGACGAACACTTTAAGGATCGATTCCTTAATGTATGAAACATTATAACCTATTATAGCCTAAACTTAGATTCGTTAATAAGACCGCTTGATCTCAAATCGCGTAAGTATTTGGACCAATAAATTAGTAATACATAATCAAGTCTACTTGTACATAACATAGATATATAACATTTTTTACCTTGCTGAAGAATTACAGACCAATCTCGCTGCTGAGTCATGTCTACAAGTTGTTCTCCAGAGTCATCACGAATCGTCTCGCTCGTAGGTTTGACGACTTCCAGCCTCCCGAACAAGAACGGTTTCCGACAAGGCTTTAGTACCATAGACCACATCCATACGCTGCGGCAGGTTATACAAAAGACCGAAGAGTATAACCGGCCACTTTGCTTGGCGTTTGTGGACTATGAGAAAGCCTTTGATTCGGTGGAAACCTGGGCTGTGTTAAGGTCATTACAGAGGTGCCGAATCGACTACCGGTACATCCAAGCGTTGCAGTGCCTGTACGAAAACGCCACCATGTCAGTCCGTATACAGGATGAGACTACGAGGCCAATCCAATTGCAGCGAGGAGTGCGACAGGGAGATGTTATCTCCCCGAAGCTATTTACCGCCGCTTTGGAAGACGTCTTTAAGCTCTTGGACTGGAACGGACTTGGCATCAACATCAATGGCGAGTACCTCACTCAACTGCGGTTTGCCGACGATGTAGTGATAATGGCAGAATCTCTAGATGACCTTAATAATATGCTCAATGACCTCAGCAGAGTTTCTCAACAGGTGGGCCTTAAAATGAACATGAGCAAGACAAAGATCATGTGTAATGCTCATGTTTCGCTCCACCCAGTTATTGTTGAAAATTCTGCACTCGAAATTGTAGACGAGTATATATACCTAGGGCATATGGTCCAGTTAGGTAGGTCCAATTTCGAGAAAGAGGTGAACCGCCGAATCCAACTCGGTTGGGCAGCGTTCGGGAAACTGCGTGACATCTTTTCGTCCAATATTCCTCAGTGCCTGAAGACGAAGGTCTTTGAACAGTGCGTGTTGCCAGTGATGACATACGGATCCGAGACTTGGTCGCTAACTGCGGGCTTCATAAGAAGGCTCAGAGTCACTCAGCGGGCGATGGAAAGAGCAATGCTCGGAGTATCTCTGCGTGATCGAATCAGAAATGAGGAGATCCGCAGAAGAACCAAAATAACCGACATAGCTCAGCGAGTCGCAGAACTGAAGTGGCAATGGGCGGGGCACGTGGTTCGAACAGCTGATGGACGTTGGGGGCCGAAGGTGCTAGAATGGCGACCCCGCACCGGAAAGCGCAGTGTTGGTCGACCCCCCACCAGGTGGACTGATGACATCAAATGGGTCGCAGGGAGCCGCTGGGCACATGCGGCTCAGGATCGTTGTGTTTGGAAGTCCCTAAAAAAGGCCTATGTTCAACAGTGGACGTCCATTGGCTGATAATGATGATGATGATGATAACATTTTGTAATTTACAAGTTGCTGTAAATAAGGTATACTTGCTAGTGTATTTACAGGCATTTGAGACTAAAAGCATATGCTTCGATAAGACGAAAGCACCACAGAGCAATGTACGAGGTGTTTTAGTAAATCTTGCGAAGATTTACTCTTATAGACAATGGTTTCCCACATAACATCTGGTAACCTATCTTGAGACATCAACTATGACAATAAAAATTACATTATAATTTTTTGTACGTTGAACGAAAAGTACCTTTCGCAGATCGCCTGTATCAAATGTGATTGAACTTTAAAGGTGATATTTGGCAGTCGATTATCGCGGTGACGTGACTTCCGACGCAGTTGGACCGGAAACTGGGAAACATTGTATCGAATATTGATCCTTACATTGTTAGCTTTGGGTGATAAAAAAAGCTTAAGCGTATTTGCATATTGATAGCAATAAGCTCTCCTACCCGCAGGTCAATGATCGATGTCACTGTTTTAGGAATTTTGTAACTAATAGTTAAGTGAGTATTAGATACAATCGTTAGGTTATTTTTTTTATAACACGTCGACTTTATCGACGCGAAGAGTTGCCTTTTTTTTTGATACTTAACTTCGCAGGGGAGAAATCGGGTTATGTGGAACTTCTAAACTAAAACACCCTCGGTGGCCATCCTCAGTACATTTATGAGACACATGGTTTTTCAATGAACTGTCATACAAGTAAACGGACAGTTGCCCTAGATTTTAGTGGTTGATTTGACCACTTACTGACTGAACTATTCCACATAACCTCCAAGAGATATCGCAGATATACGAATCATGAATCTTAGGTTCAAATTATGGGTTGTGAATGAAATGATTTCACTTTCAGGATATTCTCGGTAGCAGCCCGCTGTTGGAAGTTAGTGGTATCAACACCACTCGCACATTAAGCCGCTGGTCTGATTCATTATCATTCTAAGAGTCAATCGTTATCACCATCCTGCTAAACATTCAATTATCAAATTAAAATAGGCTGGTTATAAGTATAAGAAACTTTCAGGTAATCTATCTTTTATTTATCGATAAGTTCGCGAAAGTACTAAGCTATTTGAGTTACAGTAAAATAAGATAAAATCCTTAATTATCCAGAACCAACCCCAAACCACCAAACCCAAAACCTTTCTGAGAATAAAAATGAGGAAATTTTGAAAATAGCAACTTAAGCTGAAATTAAACCTAACTTATAAATTAAAGTTTCGAAACTACAACAAAGAACTCTTAAAAGGCAGTTAAAACTATAAAAAAACATTTATTCAATACGAGTAATTATTTATCAAGAATAATATACATTAGTCGGTTTAAATACAATTAATTAAAAACAAATAGGTATATCATAACAATCTATTTGCGAAACAAATCGACTTAAAATGCTTAAAACATTCAACACCCATGCAATTAAGCTCATTTTCAATTGACTATTAACACCAAATTTAGTCACAAATGTATTAAAATACACATTTGGCGGTGGTTTATTGTGGACCCTAATGACGTCCATTTGTATTGTTACGGTAGCGTTTAAATGGTTTAACCTCATAAATATTGACGAGGCGATTTTAAATTAGAAACTGAAACTGTTTAAGGCATGAGCAACGCTACATGCGACGCGATACGTTGCTATACAATAGAGCTTATTGCTATGCCGATTTTCAGTTACTAATTGAAAAAGAGAATATTCGATATTTTCATTTCCAATGAGTTCGAAAGACGTGTGCCTAGACCTAGGCAACCTAGGCAATAGTCCGATAAGCGGGAAATGAATTTACGACTCCTTGGAGTTGATCCCGGTCTCTTAATAGTTGTGGAGCAATTAAGACATAATATTTAGTAAATTATTTACTACTTATCTATGAAATTACTCCCACTATACTTAAGCCAAACTCGATTGAGAATGCTTGTCAACAAAAAAAATAAAAAATGAAGGTAGAAAAGAAATCACTAGTCATTTTACACATAATTTTTTTAATTAATTTATTAATGACCAATTCATGACAATAAATTAGATTAGTAAGCTTAAAACTAATTAATATATTCAATATCTTTTAAATAAGATTTAATAAAACATAATTTTAAATTTATTAGGCATAAAATGTATTGCATTTTCTACCTCCATTTTTAATTTGTTTGTTGATAAGCGTTCTCAATCAAGTTTGGCTTTAGTATAGATAATACGTTTTTTGGACAAAACTATACATTCCGAACACCATGTAGCTGTAAAAAATTTCATGAGGCCGGTTGACTAAAAAAAAACAAATTAATAACTTAGTTTCTCATTGATTATATTAACTGAGGAAGTTACATTTTTTATCGACAAATACAACGATACGGCCGCTCTCGTAATGGTCTCTATGTTGACTGAAGTTATTAAGCGGGTTGAATGGAACCGCTGGATACAGGCAAGACAGTGGTGTTTGGAAATCCAGTTCAGTAGTGGATG
This sequence comes from Mycalesis mineus, assembly GCA_034621355.1. Classification (NCBI taxonomy): domain Eukaryota; kingdom Metazoa; phylum Arthropoda; class Insecta; order Lepidoptera; family Nymphalidae; genus Mycalesis; species Mycalesis mineus. The sequence goes on from CM067893.1 coordinate 16,823,315, forward strand.
TCCATCAGCTGATATAATGATCGTTTGTAGGATGTCAGGCTTTATGTTCGCCATGTTGTATAGTGACGTCACGGCGCGCGCGCATCCCACAGACTCATTTAGCTCATAAATAATAATGATTTAGGGTCCAATCACATCAAATTGATCCCGATTAAAATCTAGCAAAGTGGATAAGTTAATATTTAATTTAATTTGAACAGACTTAATAAAATTTTTACTGTGCGAATATTGGATTACAAATTGTTAATCGTAAGTTTATTTTATTTGAAAAATATTTGTGAGTAAAGTTATGAAAATTTTGTCGTGGACGTAGCTTAAAGAAGTGCGGTTGCCTTTATTTTTCAAAGGACACTAAGTTAGCAAATAGCTCAACACGTGGGACACTTTAATTAATGGGTACTTATAACAAGAAGGAAAATAAAGTTCTTTACTAATTCCGGTTCACGTCCACAAGTCATTAAAAGGCTAGACAAGTGGCTGTCAAAGTTAAATGGGCGTCGATGAACCCTCAAAGTGTAATATCCTGCGAATGTGACGAAAATAGATATGACGAAAAAAAATCAAATGCACAGCGGACACTTCCGTGCAGACGAGCCTTCCGGCCCAACGCGGTCAACGACTTGGGATGGGAAATATCTAAATGCAAGGAGTACACCGAATTACGATTTAACGATGATGTTGTGTGGTAGGGTGGCCCCGTCAAAGGCATAAGCATGGATAAGTCTCTTTAATTCATTATTAATAGTAGCGAGGAAGTAAAAATTTGAAAAGATATTCTTATTTTATTTATTTATACACTTTAATTGTACACTACAATATAGAAATAAAAACAATAAAATGATAGAAGAAAGGAACAGAAAAAGTAAAATACAAAAGGCCACCTTATCCTTTGCGAAGCGATTTTGTCCAGTATTCTTCATTTGTTCGTATTCTTAGTAGCATTCCGGAAAGGAAAATTGGTAGTTTTACACGCATGTGCCTCAGAAAGTATGGAAGCATATTATTTTTTTTATCGTTACAAGTTACCCATTGGCTGCAATCACACTTGATAGTAAGTGATGATGCAATCTAAGACGAAAGCGGGCTAACTTGTTAGGAGTAGGACGAAATCCAAACCCCTTTCGGTTTCTACACGACATCGTACCGGAACGATAAATCGCTTGGCGATACGTCTTTGTCGGTAGGGTGGTAACTAGCCACGGCGAAAGCCTCCCACCAGCCAGACCAAGAGAAATTAAGAAAAATCTCGATCTGCCCCGCCGGGAATCGAACCCAGAACCTCCGTCTTATAAATTCACCGCGCACACCGCTGGGCCACGAAGGTCGTCAAAAGGAGGTTGTTAGAAGTAGGATGAAAATCCACACATAGTACATAGATACGTACATATGGCTATGGCTCATTCCTATAATGGTTGGCAGTTATCACTATTTTTAACGATGCTTGCATGTCTCTGCCACATTTTTCTTTGTCTCAAATAATTTTAATCAAATCAGAATCTATTTTAATTACTGAAAACTGCGCGTTGCAGCGATGATCTATGATTGAGATATCATAACTTACAGTTTGGACTTTATAAGAAGATACGTAACCAAGAAGTGTGGTGTTTATAAGTTCCTAAAAAAGACTTACGTCCTACGGCGGACTTCCATTGGCTAAAGTAATTATACTGATGATGGCTATAAGTAAACAAGCTTTGATGATAATTATTTCGTGCTAAAGTCTATCGAAGTCATCCCACATTTTCCCCCAAAGTAGTCACCCTGTATCGAATATAGACGGAAGTGAGTGGGACGTGAGGCGCTCCTCGGTTTGTTTTGACATGGACATTGTCAGCTCGCGACACCTTTATCCCATCCGCCAATCTTTGATTTCTGAATAATAACACTAAAATTAGCATGCTAAACGGATTTGAATGCACTTATTACCGTTTGTTTTTTTAAATCCAAATTATTTCGTTCTGCTGAGAAGATAGAAAAAGTTGAGGGTTACTTTTAAGAAATCAGCAAATCACAGAATGTGATAACGCCGGTAGCACTTTTCAGATGAGCTATTGAGCTCTACAGCTAGTGCAAAAATTTTTTTTTCAATCGACTACAAGTTGGCCCTAGACTCCTATCACACCTGATGTTAAGTGATGATGCAATCTAAGATGGAAGTGGGCTAACTTATTCGGAGTGGGACGAAAATCCACACCCCTTCGGTTTTTACACGACATCGCAGCGGAACGCTAAATCGCTTGGCGATACGTCTTTGTCGGTAGGGTGGTAACTAGCCACGGCTAAAAGCCTCCTAGCAGCCAGACCAAGACAAATTAAGAAAAATCTCAATCTGCCCCGCCGGGAATCGAATCCAGGACCTCCGTCTTATAATTCCACCGCGCATACCACTGCGCCACGGAGGTTGTCAAATAGGATATTTTTATGGAGTATGGTGATACAATGCAATGATTAAGTCAAAGAATACCTATTCACTTTTACGTGGAAGGTATTCAAGCTATCATCATCATCACTTTGGCCATCCTCGGATTAAACTTTGGCCGTCAGTATGCGGAAAGCTTTTCTCCTTCTATTGAAGCTATGAATGAAACTCAAACGTCGGTCGGGCGTTCCACACCTTATTGGCAACAGAATTGTATGTCGATAACTGTTCAAGGTTTATAAATTCAAATCTAATCTCACAGCAGCAGACAACTGTCGAAATCGTAATAAACGTAGTAGAGACCATCGCAATTTGTCCACATTGATTGAGGCACGTGACTCGAATACGTATACAGTATACATCGTCGGCAATCGGCATTTCAAAGCGATTCTGGGAGATGCAAATACTGAATACTCGAAACACTGTATCGTAGGTATTGTCTAGGCGATTGAAGGTATCGGGAACTTTTTTGATAAGATGCTATCTTATTTCCTTCCTATTAAGAATTATTGTTATAATATTTAACCAGCACTCTGACCTGGCTTTGCTTTGAATGTTTTTAGGGTTCCGTACCTCGTAAAGAACTCTTATAGGATCACTTTATTGTATGTCCATACCTCCCGTGAGCTCAAAATCTTGAACTTTGGTACGAAGTAACGTATTATAGAGATAAAGGAAAAATTGCGAAAACTATAAATTGTAATTACATTATAATTATATTAAAAATACTTTTAACAAATTTAAACTTACTACTTCTTTCCACATAAACGCATAGAAGTATCAAATTGAAATTTATATCAAATACTCAGATATACATATCTTTAAGCTGTATCAAAATGAAAATATACCTACAGATTTGTGCGCGGAACCTTACACTGCAGTCATCAAAAATATCCTATATTGCATCTATACTTACATACATTGCTTAAGAAGAAAACATTCATTCATTAATTGTGGAATATGTAACTTATATCTGCAGGGCCTTTAAAAACAAATTAAGCTTTCTCCTCGAAGACAAATTATAACGAATTGATAATAATCTAAGCATTGTAGACATATACGTCTATCTTTGTCACAGCAACGGGCACATTTGGACCCGGTAGCCGCGCCACAAATGGGCATGGGTCGTGTTATTTAAATTTGGACAAAAAGCACTTGTGTTGTCATTTACCCGGTTAAGGCTTAGAAAACTAATGCCCTAAAGCGGCTCCTGAGTCAGCCACCTACGCGGGAGTTTACGACGATCTGTAAACAGATGTGTTTGTATATAAAAACAATAGTAAATAGCTAAAGTGTGGAATGCCCTTCCGAGGTCAGTTTTTCTTTATTCCTACAACTTAGGTATCTATAAAACAAGAGTGAATGGGCATTTTCATAGCAAGTGTATCCCACTATAAACCACGTCTACATTTACTATTAGTTGAGATAGTGGTCAAGCACGAGTTCTTTCATATACAAAAAAATCTGCAATATGATAATACAATAGCTCCACGGTTCACAGTTTGACCTGTTTGGCCAACGTCGTATTTATTTCTAAAATAAGATAGGATATATAATACAATTTTCAACATAGCTAATTATTCCTATGTATACACATAAAAATAGATAATTATAACATAATATTGGTATTGTTATACTAAATATAAAATAAACTGTTATACTAAATATATATAAAACAATATAGTACAATTTTTTTTTATCAACTACAAGTTGTCCCTTGACTGCTATCACACCTGATGTTACATCACTTAACATCAGGTGTGATAGCAGTCTAAGATGGAAGCGGGCTAACTTGTTAGGAGTGGGACGTAAATCCACACCCCTTTCGGTTTGTACACGACATCGTACCGGAACAATATTAAGAAAAATCTCAATCTGCCCCGCCGGGAATCGAACCCAGGACCTCCGTGTTATAAATCCACCGCGCATACCACTGCGCCACGGAGGTCGTCAAATATTAAGTTTGGCCAGAAATTATCTTATATTTCGATATATCGTTCGCAAACCAGGAATTAAAAGTGTGTATCCGTAAATACTATTTAATTTATTCCACCATGCTTGGGAAACTGAATTTACTGAAAGAATTATTGTTAGATACGTATAGCCAAAAATTATGTTTTAAAAGAATTAGAGCCTAACAGTGCGAATAAAAACAAGGAAGTAAACGTGCATATCCGGGGAAGTTCTTTAATGAGTTCAACCACGTCTAGGGAGATAGCGTAATGAATTATTATGTGTGGCCAGACCAGACCACCCAGGCGGCGAGCGCTAGGAAGTCCGGGGCGGTCTAGAATAAAGGGTCTGAGCACAATGCACTTAGAGCAACATCTGAGGGGCCGCTATCTGTAGATAGGATACTACTGCGGATTATAATGTTTGTAATAACTAATAAGTGTTGCTTACCTGTGTCTGTTTTAATTTATACTAGCTTACGCTAATTTGACGCAGGCAACAATTTTTCTTAAATCCAATCTGATCTGAAGTAAAAAAAAAAGAAAACACTATAATAGATAACTAGATTGGTACAGAAAATAGCGCATTCACGATCGCCTTAACGATTATTTTGTGTTAACGAAATAACTTTTGGCAATTTTATAACTAAATTTCTACTTTCTTTATTTCCTTAAATATGGTCTAAGAGTGTTCCGCATCGGTAGAACTCAGAAAAAAATAACCTCACAAATAAAAGGTTTTGTTTAATATGAAGAAGCATACACAGTAGCATAATCAGAATACCTTTCTAGATTTTAGTCACTGCATTTTCTTTTATACAACTGTCCCTCAGTGTTACTCCACTCATACTTCTCAATGCTCTCATTGAAAAGTAATAATGATAAGTAATATCTGGTACGAGCTCAAGTTGGACTCACTAGACTTTTTTCTTATCTAATACAAGTTGGCCCTTGACTACTATCACACCTGATGTTAAGTGATGATGCAATCTAAGATAGACGCGGGCTAACTTGGTAGGAGTAGGATGAATTCCACACCCCTTTCGGTTTTTACACGACATCGTACCGGATCGCTGAATCGCTTGGCGGTACGTCTTTGTCGATAGGGTGATAACTAACCACGGTGAATGTCTCCCACCAACCAGACCAAGACAAATTAAGAAGAATCTCAAACTGCCTCGCCGGGAATCGAACCCGGGATCTCCGTCTTGTAAATCCACCGCGCATACCACTGCGCTACGGAGGCCGTCAAAAACTGTGGACGTATTAAACATAATAGAGAAATCTGCTTACACCGAACTTATAGATTAAACGTAGTGGCATACACATAGATGAGACAACGGTGTGATCGACTCGGCTTCGTCCAAACTTGGTCCAATATGACACCCGTCACGTACGTGATCGAATCGTGATTGCATATTGTATACTTTTGATACCCATATTATATGTATAGCTTCGTTTGGTAGTATATTGATATATAAATATGTTCATGTTGTGTATGTAATGACAAAAGCAAGTTGCTTGTAGTGTTTTAAAGATAACAGATGGTGACAAGCTTTTAAACTCTACATGGCCCTAATTAACACTGTCTAACAATGTCAAATCACGACTACCTCGTTGGTCTAGCCTGTGTCGCTTCGATCATGAGGTCCTAGGTTCGAATCCTGGGTCGGGTCGCTGGAATAATTTTGAACTTTTAATTATTGTATGAAATTTTCAATAGGTACATTCCAAGCTTGGTGTCGGAAAGTTGGTGATGATACGCCCCCGTGCCATATAGAGTACGTTAAGCCGTTAGTTATGGTCATCATCAACATCTGATAGTGATCATTACTAAACGACATATTAGCATCCTAAGCCCGCAACCCCCATTAGAGCAGCGTGGTGGGTCGCTCCATATTCCCTCTCTTCCAATCTCCAATTTTAGAAATGCTTTTATAAAAACTTGTTTGAAATCATGGAAACTGGTTAAAATTAATGAATGAGAATAATATTAAGTACCTAAATAAATTATATGTTTATCTTGACATCAAATTTTCCCAAAGTTAAGGTTGTCTGGAAGAGATCGTACCAAAGCAATACCGGTCGATAGCAATAAAGTCTTTGCTATTCTACTTTATTGATTGATTTTTTTCTTGTTTAACGTACAAATAAAAAGTATAAATAAATACATAATTTACTAAAGAGTTTCGACTAATGCAATGAACGTTGTAAGTAAAAGAAGACTGTAACGCAGTAGTAACACGTAAGGCTCGGTGCATTGGCACTGCGGCCCCCACTAAGTCAGATTTCCCACTTTCCCGGAGCGGAGTGAAGTGAGGCGCAGGTGGGCGGGGCGCGGGGCGGCGGGGCGGCGGGCGGGGCGGGGTGTGTCGCTCGCACGTCACTCGGCTACTTCCGATGTGCGATTTGAGAATAGAACCTCCGTTACTGCGAGTACTTCGCTGTAAAGAGTGTTGACTATGGAAGCGTTTGTTTGTGGCAAGTTTGGTTTGTTTATTGGAAAGTGTTTATTAGGAGTTCAAAAGTATTTATTTAGGAAGTTATGGGAAGAGTTTAGGTACTTAATTTATTTAGCAAACAGTTCAGAATAAATTAACTTAAATAAACAGCATGAATTATAATGCCGTTTATTAGATTTATTTAAGGTTGCTTTTACTTGGAATATAATAAATCAAAGATGGTAAAGAACATGATACTAATTAAAATTAAGGGTAACTTTTTGATATATTTGTAAACTACAGAATGTAACCTTAAAGGCGCTTGCGAGTCTATGTAGCATTTTAATAAAAAAAATATTTTACTATAAAAAATAATATAGCATTGACTATATTTCACCACCAACTTCCCGACGCCGGTCTTGGAATGTACTGAAAATTTCATAGAAGAATGAAAAACTTAATATTATTTAATGACCTGACTCAGGATTCGAACCCAGGACCTCGTGATCGAAGCCACATAGGGTAACCACAAGACGGCAGTTAACAACGAGCAGTGTTTGATCTAATGGTCGCCTGGAAGGTAGATCACTATTTTACTCGTGGACGAAATCGCGGATGTTTGCTAGTGTAGTTATAACTTCGTATAACTAGACTGGTTATTCGTTTATTTTTTATTGAGAGTAGTGTCAGCCAATCAGAAAAGTGAATGAATGAGTGAAACGCATCTACGAGTATATTAAAGCTACTGACCTTTAGCTACACACTATTTGTCGCCCCTCATGACTTATTCATGATATGCGTTTTGCGTTCAGTGCGTAACTTGTGGGAAAAATTAAGAATTTAAAACTTATAGAGCCTCTTTGTACTAGCTATGGCCCTCACAAGACGGTTTAAAGTCGCTCAGCGGCCGATGTTAATTAATCAGAACCGACGAGATTCGTATGAGAACCAAATTACAAGCATAGCTCGAATCGCACAATTGGAGTGGCAATAGGCATCATGGGCGATCCTGCACCGTAGACCGCAGTGTTGGTCGACCCCAACTGGATGGACTTTCGACATCAAGCGGATTATAGAGAGCCACTGGACACAACAACTCAAGACCGTGGCGAGAGGAATCCAGTTGGCGACGTTTATTTGTAGAAGTAGGGCTTACCATACCAATGGCTGTCTAGCGATATACTACGGTCATACTCAATCTTCCTCCAAGTATCATTAACGTCTCAAGATTATGGTTGATGTAATAAATAGCAGGTACATAGGTCACAGGACATTTTGCGATGTGTCTTCCTAGCATGTCTGCAAAGAGTGTAACTGTTATTTTAGTCATACTTGATACGTAGTTACTTACTAAGAAAAATAAAATTAATCAGATGGATGCCACTGCCGCTTTTAATGAAATAAACAAAGCCTGAACCGTTCGGTAAGCTCACGGTGAAGTAAACAACTAACAACAACCTCAACCCTTCTGACTGTAAAGTGTGAGTTTTTACCGAATCGCTGAATAAAAACGTAACATCAATTTATATTTTATCATGTTTTTATTTAACCAACTCTGTGGTCAGAAACAGCGTTGGAAAGAATAACAGGCAAATGCAAACGTTTAATGCCCTACCGAACCAGCCTTTTAGCAACACCATATTTTGCTTTTCATTTAATGTATTACGAAGTTATTGAAATATATTTCTGCACAAAAACAACAATTTCTCAAGCAAACATCCCTTCCGTATCAACAAATCGCATAAGCAATAACAATTGCTGCAATAATTGGCTGGCGCGTCTGTATCTAACGAATTTCTAATTTATAGCGCGCGATACACGCGGCGCGCGCATAAATTGCGCACATCTAATCGACGCGCTATCTTTCGGCACCTTTGCGCGCCGAGATTCTGAGGTACCGACGCGCGCTATTCTGAGGCACCGACGCGCGCTATTTCTATTCTCGCTGCGCGCTATCTGAAGTGCTAGGCTGATAAGGCGCTTTAATTGTGGCCGGGCGGGCGCGCGCTAATCTGCCATCGGATAGCGTCCCGTGCTCTACTGGTATTCGGCGCTTATGGCTTATTCTTTTATTCGTTGTTTCCTAATGCATGACTCAAATGCCTCGTTTGTCCAGTGGTTAGACTATGTGGCTACAGATTATGAAATCCAGGGTTTAACTTGAAAACCTCACCAGTTAAAAAACTGAGCTTTTTTTCTAAGCCCGGAGTTGGTACTAAGTTGGTGGTAACCCCTTTGCCTTTTCGAATAGCGAGGTCCTGGGTTCAAGTCAGTTATTATCATATACGTTAAAGAATTAGTCATTATATTCTACCTAAAGCCCGCCATCCCCCTTTGGAGCAGCGTAGTGGATTTAAGCTCCATTTCCTCCCTGCAATGAGAAGAGAGGCTGGACCTTACATACATACATCACGCCACATAAGGGTAAGCAGAGACCGCGTCCTTCCACTTGCCACGATCCTTGCCATCTTTGCCTATTTCTTTTAACCTCTCATAGAAGTACCACGATTTAGGATACTTTTGACCAAGCCTTTAATCAGAATATCTTGGTCGTCGCGGATAATTTACGAAGAACATAACATTTATTCTCCAAAGGTAACTTACACTAATGAAGAATTTATAACATACTAAGTACTATCAAAGAGCTGTAATCGTAACTCCACATAACACAGCAAGCGCAGTGCTACTGCAAATTATGCATACTCGATACTAGCGTAAAATAGTGATGTACGCGGCATGATTTAGCATGTCGATATCGATTACTGTGTCGATAAATAACTACCACCTAACGAAGCGGCGTAAGCAAACCTTTAATCAGGGATTCGATTACATTCTGTGTTATAGAGTTTCCCAAACTTTGTTTTTCGTGTTCCCGTTACTAATGCAGTAATATTTTTTATCACTACTATATGTATTCTTATTTAGCAGGAGAAATAAAATATTTGTTATGCATAAGACTACCATTTTATGTTTCTTTTTTAATTTTTTTTATTTATTACATGTTAGCCCTTCATTGCTATCACACCTGGCGGTATGTGATGTTGAGTTGTAAAATGGAAACGGGCTAATTTGTTAGGAGTAGGACGAAATCCACACTCCTTTAGGTTTCTATACGACATCGTATCGGAACGTTATCGCCGATACGTCTTTGTCGGTAGGGTGGTAACTAGCCACGGCTGAAGTCTCCCACCAGCCAGACCTGAACCAATTTAGAAAAATCTTAATCAGGCCAGCCGGGAATCAAACCCAATACCTCCACCTTATAAATCCACTGCACACACCATTGCGCCACTCAGGCCGACAAAATCTAATTTATATATAGGTAGGTTTTTGCTTCTTTGCATAAAATACTGACAAATATTTTTCTTTTAAAACCACACACTTTACAATTTGAGAAACCCTGTCTTTTATTAATGGCTTTTATAAACAAGTTACAAATATTGATTGTTCCTGGCAACACTACTCACTGACCTGCAGCGCAGTTTCGCTTACCTGCTATGAAAAAAATTCCTTTTAACACGCTAATTTGCATGGCGATGACAGATTTACATATTGCTTTAAAGTCCGAGAGCTGGAGGACTATATGCTTGCTAAACAAGTTTTAACTTAACTAACTTAATGCTATTATGTTCTACGATTATATGGGCTAAAGTTTGATGTAAAACTTCAGCGATGACTAGTTCCCACTCTACCGGCGAAGACGTACCGCCAAGTGATTTAGCGTTCCGTCACGATGTTTTGTAACTTTTCGACATAATGTCACGTAGAAACCGTATGAGATAAGTATAATATGGTGCGTTTATATGGGTCAAGGTTAATATAGGTGCAAATACTTGTACTCTTCCAAGCTCGATACAAGCTTCGCCTTAAGATTAGATGAGATGACAGTTTAATAAACTCACACAAAAAAGTTTTGCAAAAGACGAGAGGTCAGTGCCCTGTAAGTTGTAATTCTAAAGTGAAAAATTTTAACTTATGATAAATTGAAATTCTCTTTTAGAAGGAACAGGTACCAGAATAGAATTAAAAAATTCCTTTATAACAAGCACTTTAAAAATGTCAAGTTCTGTTTGTAGTGACTCTACCACCGATTCGTGAGCAGATAGCCCATAAACTTAAGAATTTCTCTCTTTTACCCCCCTATATACCTGTTTGTCTAAGTTTGTAGTGTTTTGTCGACGTCGACAACAGATGTTTGTAAGAGTAAGTTTGGCGAAGTACAGTTAGAGTTGGCGCTGTCGCGTCGGGCGGCACCTTTGATGTTTATGTAAAGTAAACGTGACGCTCATTGCATGGTAATTGCCTTCATAGTGAAGGGAAAAGAGTTGTTTATCGATGAATTTTGCAAGTGCCCAAATCTCGGTCTAATACATATTTGCATGTCTATTAACGGTGCATTGTAACTTTTTAACATAACGAGACCTTCGTATATTTTAAATGTTTCATGAAAATAAATGATTTTGATTCTTATGCATGTAAATATTTTTTAAAGATATTAATTTTAATATTTGTTAAAATCAGTGAATGAATAATTTAGTTACTAACATATGTTTACGATTTTATACATACATACAGATTACTATTACAAATATTTTATTATATTATTAGACATGAAATGAAATGTGAACATTATTATATTTTTCAAGAGCTTCAAATAATTGCTGCTTTTGATTTTAGATTATTTTTGCTGTCAAAGTATTTCTTTGAAATATTGTTGTTCAGAAGAACAAAAATATATTAATATATTTTTTGAGGGCATTATATGTAGGAACAAGATATAAAACTAGATTTATGATGTTTTTCAAAAAAAATTTATAACCCTAGTTGAAAAATAAAACTCTAAAAGCATTACCGTTAAAAATCTCTATAAGCATTATTCTTAAAAACAAAAAAAGAATTGACATCGTATAATCGTATAAAAAGCAACAAATAAACCGATCGTAAATCTAAATAATAACCGTTAATAAAGCCATCAAGCTATCGACACGAGCACATCACTAACCCGTAATTGCGTATAGTACATTTCGTATTTCGCCTCGGGGGTTACCGGTAAGTCGTAATTCTGATTTTACTTTTTTTTAAGTCGGTACTTTCTTTTGGGAACGTCTTCGTGAAAGCGCAAGAAATTGATTGAAAAAAAGGCTTCGTCAGCCGCGATGGGTCATTTGTTATAAGGGTTCTCTATTTTTTTAAAACGAATGATTTTTTAACTTAAGGACCAACTGGTTGAGTTGATTGAATTATTTGTAAGCACAATTAAAATTTTCGAAGGCATGCAAATGGTTAAGGCAGCTGGCCAATCTGCCGTGAAGTAATCACATATCGACTACACAGAACTGCATCTAACAGTGCATACTCACTAGGAGTAGGTACATTTGACAGCCTCCGTGGCGCGGTGGGAAGTGCGGTGAATTTATAAGACGGAGGCCTTGGGTTTCCGGCAGGATTGATTGAGATTTTCTAAATCGACTACTTACCACTTTGTCGACAAATACATACTGCCAAGCGATTTAGCGTTCCGGTACGATGTTGTGTAGAAGCCAAAAGTGGTGAGGATTTCATCCTACTCCTAAGAAGTTAGCCCTCTGCCATCATACATTGCATCATCACTTAGTATCAGGGGTGATTGCAAATTGGCTCGTTGGTCTAGTAGCTAGCCTATATGGCTTCGAGCACGAGGTCCTGGATTCGAATCTTGAGTCAGATAGCGGAATAATTCAGAGCTTTTCTATCTTCTAAGATTAGAACGTTGAACTGTAGATCCCGGTTCCTATCACCAACATGTGATAGTGATTGTTAATGATTTAAACAGTAGCCCGCCAACCCGAATTAGAGAAGCATGGTGAGTCTAAGCTCCATATACCCTCTCCCATAAGTATTTGTGTGTCCTTGTGTCTATAGGCTTTTTTTTATTGACTACAAGTTGACCCTTGACTGCTATCACACCTGATGTTAAGTGATGATACAGTCTAAGATGGAAGCGGGCTAACTTGTTAGGAGTGGAAAGAAAATCCACACACCTTTCGGTTTCTACACGACATTGTACCGGAACGCTAAATCACTCGCAATATGTCTTTGTCGGTAGGGTGGTAACTAGCCACGGCAAGAGCCTCCCACCAGTAAGACCAAGACAAATTAAGAAAAATCTCAATCTGCCCCGCCGGGAATCGATCCCAGGACCTCCGTGTTATAAACCCACCGCGCATAGCACTGCGCCAAGGAGGTCGTCAAATGATAATGATGATGATGATTGAAAAAAAGAAAAGGTAGGAGTACAAACCTCTCTCGCGATCTCTAAAAGCTGTGTAACCTATTTATCATCAGGCGAGGTGTCAGGCTATCATTATCACCTGCTCCTATATAATGATGTTTTTTACGCCGGGCCACGCCCACGAGACGCGTAATAGGAATGTTTGTTTAAAACTATTAAAGCACGGCGCATCTCCGAGCGGTGTAAGTCATAAGCGATGGAGGGTAACTGCCTCGGGTCCAAGAAAGACTGCCTCGTTGATCTAGTGGTTCGATCACGAGGTCCTGGGTTCGAATAATTCTGAGTTCTTCATTCATCTATGAAATATTCAGTACATTTCAAACCCGGAGTCGGGAAGTTAGTGGTATGACACCCCCGCGCCTCGGAGAGCACGTTATGCCGTAATGAAACATTATGACCTTTAGCCTGCCAAAACGCATTGGAACAGCGTGGTGGATCTAAGAATCCATATCCGCTTACCCGCGGGGCGTTACAATGATGATGACCGTCTGATAGTTCGACACAGAGTCCAACATTATCTCCCTAAACCCGCTAACCTGCTTTAGAACAGCCCACGCATCATTCCCATAGAAGTAGATATAGACTACATATGCATATTTCCTTATCTTTTTCCACTCTTATTAATCCTTTCAAACAAAGTTCGTCAGTTTGGGGTCCTCTTTACCTGGCCATATTTTCAAATGTCCTGATGGCCCAAGAACAATCGCCTAGGCCTTCCTCTTCCAAAATTTCCATTAACCCTCGCCTCATAAATCTCTTTTGTTAATCTTCTTTCATCCTTTCTTAGCCCAAACTATCTAATCATCCTTTTATCAATATTAGCCAATACATCTTCTTTGTCTTATAAACAAAGCAACCTTGATATAACTAAAAATAGAGAGATCAAGATCATGATGATGGTAATCAACAATCAGTTTATTCCTACAACTTGGGCCACGCCACAACAATTTTGACGAATGACAAATAAGAAACCGTGATTGCTGCCTCCCCAACCATTATCGGGTAATTGATTCGGCGGCGATTTGTATCGAGAGATCGCATCGATTTTATTCACGACCCGATCGTTTTTTAGATCGGACGTTATCTGTGGATCGCTGCCGTCATTACCAACACCATTATTAAAGCTATCTTAGATTTTAAAGTGAGGCAACGTTAAATACAGGAGATAAATACGATCATGTGAACAAGATTTTTGAGATACTGATATAATAAATGAGGCTACAAAATACTTAGTCAACTTTTTCAATACAGATAAATAATTTTAATGTATTGACACAACATTAATGTAATGTTTTGCTTTTGTTTAAATATTTAATCAGCCTTCTTCAAAATGAAGATTGGCAGTCAGGAGGAGAAAACTCTTCCGGTACTGTGAAATAATTTTAAGCTTCGTGTCGCTAAGCTTGGTTCACTTCTTTATATCATCATTCCATTTTCTCAGCTGTCTGGGATTTCATAGAAGCATCATCTTTGTAAATGCCAAATATGCAATGTTTAACCGACGAAAAAAAACGCAGGAGGTTCTCAATTCGACACGTATATATTTTTTTTATGTATGACCACGCATAACTTTTTACAAAGTTGTCCGATTTTGATAATTCTTTTTTTATTAGAAAGGGCACACTTCCAAGGTGGTCCCATTGTCATCATGTTAGCATCTGATAATGATATTCTGGGAAAATTGAAGGAACCTTCAAATTTTGGAGGCACGCTTACAGCGATTTCGGTTTTTGTCTCGGTATCGGTAGCTTTTTGGCTACTAGTGCCATATAACATACTATGACAGTATAGTACGAGTAAAATACGTGACGATAAATCACTAAAAAGTAAGAAATAAAAAATTTTAACAAAAAATAGAACCAACTCAAAACGCACCAAAAAGTAAAAAATAACTGTGTCAATTAGTTGCTTTAATTTACTCAAGCATATCTAAGAGTCGGTGCCAGCTAAGGTTTCTACTTTAAGGACGTTACCTAGAACCCACAAACTGCTTTACTGCGTAAATTAAATGTTCCTTAAACTTGGCTGGCACCGACTTCATAGATATGCTTAAGTAAATTAAAGCAACTAATTGACACAGTTATTTTTTACTTTTTAGTGCGTTTTGAGTCGGTTCTATTTTCATTTATTTGTTTTATAATTGCTGTCAGCGTTTGCATCCGGCTCGTTCTAGAACTTTGGATTTTGTGACGGAGTCCCATGTCCATGAACTTTTGAGTCTTTTTCTTAAACTCTACATCTCAAATGCTTAGAGCCGACGACAACATTCTTTCTTCTGGACCAATGTTTGAATAGAATTAATTAATAATTTGATAAAATAACAATAAGTAACAAAAACTTAATCCTTAATCTTTATTTTGACGGCCTCCGTAGCGCAGTGGTATGCGCAGTGGATTTAAAAGACCAAGATACGGATTCCCGGCTGATTAAGATTTTATTCATCAGATCTGGTAGGCGGCTTCGGCCGTGGTACATCTTTGTCGGTAGTTACCACTCTACCGACAAAGATTTACCACTAGGGGATTTAGCGTTCCGGTAAGATGTGTAAAATCCTACTCCTAAAAAGTTAGTTGGCTTCTCTCTTAGATTGCAGCACCACTTATCATCAAGTGTAATTGCAGTTACATTTATTTAAGTAAGAATTACGGTTCAAGAATCTGCTTTTAAATAAATAAGATATTACAATAAAATATTGTGATAATATTATGTTAAATTGCTTGAAATTCCTACATCAACTCCAATTAAAAAATGGAATTAATTTAAGCATCCATAAAGTATCCGAGTCAGATCGAATACCTAGTTAATATCATCCAGAATCGATTAAATCTACCCGAGATTTCGCTAATCGATACCAATTAATCTTAACTGGTCCGGTAACGGAGTAATTAATAATAATCTCCAAGTTATAACGATATCAAGGCAGACGACTAGTTAGTTAGGCATAGTTAGTATTAAGAGTTGTAGAATGCCTCATTGGTTTTGTGGCATGAGGTTTCGCATTTTGAGGTCCTAGGTTCGAGTACAGGACCGGGCTTCGAAACAAAGAACTTTTTTTTTGCATGAAAATTCTTAGTCTGGGGCTGGGAAGTTGATTGTGTTACAGCCGGAAGCTCGGGGAGCACGTTAAGCTATCGACTCCACCAAACTACCATTAGACGTACGAGGAATTTTGAATCTCTAGCGACAGACCATTTAACTGCATGAATTCGTCTGTGACATTGCAGTGTGAGATGTAACGTGACTATCTGTTAATTATTAGGGCTGGCCTTAATTGTAGTCTCTTCACGAAGTTTACATCTGCTATAAATTATGCCTGCCCCTTTCAGGTGATCTGATCATCAGGGTTATGACCTATTGCCTTCTCCCTTTCCTACCATCATTAACTAGACTATGATTTCGCTTCAACTACCTCGTTGGTCTAGTGACGACCTCATTGGTCTAGTGGTTGTATCTTCCATTACGAGGTCCTGTGTTCGAATCCTGGGTCGGGTCACGAAGAAATTCTGAGTTCTTCGTTCTTTTATGAAGTTTTCAGTTCATTCCAAACATGGAGTCAGGAAGTTGGTGTCGATACACCCCCGTGCCTCGGAGAGCAAGTCGGTCCCGATCACTATCCTCAACATGTGATAGTGATCGTTTATAAATCAAACATTATCGCCCTAAGCCCGCCAACCCGCGTTGGAGTAGCGTGGTGGCTCTACGCTCCATATCCCTTCTCCTATAAGGAGAGAGGCCTGACCCTGTAGTGGGCATTTAATAGGCTGATAATGATGATGATGATAATTGTATAAGTATGATTCCACCTTTACCGAACCAACTCTGGTCATTTTTGCCGCGAATTTTCGGTCTAGACAAAGGGTCTCGGAAAAGATATCAGTTGTATCATATCATTTATCTTTAATATTTCGAATGCACTTATCATAAAATCATCGGAAGCCGAAGGGCATACCACGCGATGATAAAAACCTTCGGCCCTTAATAAGCTGGTAATGATGATGACCTTCAGTTAATAATGTGCCCAAAATAGACAAAAGGTAGGTATTGTTTAAGTATAGTTGGGTAATTGGTCTCTATCCGATAATTTCACTTCATAACAGATCCAAAGCACCTGAGCACAATGAGTCACGGTGTCACAATGGGTGTAGTGACGTCACGCAGCTTGCACAGCGCCGCCCGATATGGGCCCAGCTTGTGTCAGATCAACAGTGTACTAGCGCTCACAGTACAACATGTAGAGCGCTAATTGTGGCTGATTGTGCGCTTTGTCTCTTGCTGGCTTTGTTTCTATCGCCGTAAATGGAGGTAAGTGACAGATGTAAAAATTGCTCAAAGTTGTGTAGTTATTTTTTCAATTACAGATTTGTATGGTTAAACTTGAGCCCCAGTAGTCTGAGCAGGAGTCTATCTTCATAGGAAATCGTCTATGACCGACTGCTTAACCTCACCGAGGGACGAGAGGATATTATATATTTTTATTACAATTTGATGGTAAGTGTTGATGCAATCAAAAATGGAAGCGGACTTGTCAGGAGTGGAATGAAATGGGTACGTGTATGCGGGCGTGCAGTGCCACGGCCAAAGCCTTCCACCAGTAAGACCACGATAAATTATGAAATCTCAATTGGCCCCGCCGAGAATCGAACCCAAGTCCTGCGTCTTAATATAAAACCACTATGTATACTACTGTGTCACGTGGTCGTGAAATACACAGTTAGTTTTACGTTGTAAAACTTTAATAGTAAGCTGGTAATGTGGCTATGTCAGACTTTTCAGTTTTAGGATTTATCTCCAACGGAAGACAGATTCCTCGGCCGGAGGTCCTCAAATGATAACACAAAAGATTACGTTACCTGTACGCAAAGTCAGCTGTTCATACCTGTAACAATAAAGATATGTCGGTTAGCTTTTTGCAAGCGCGCTTAATTGTTAATTATAGTGTTTAAAGTTAATCGTGTCAGTGGAAAGCCGAAAATTAAATTTTCATTATTTTTTGTAGAAAGAATTTTTAATGGAATACGCCGCGTTGATAAAAAGTTAATAACGGAGCCGTGGTAAACGCTTCTTAACTTAAACACCTTGGAACTTGGACAGAAGCTACAGTTCATTGAGCGATTTTTTGTTCTTATTAAAGCTTTTTTTAAATAATGCAGATTTTTAGTTTAGCCACCTACCTACCTACCTCGTGGGTTCAATGCTCAAGCTTCGAGGCTTCGGATCATTTGGTGTTTTTTTTTTGTGATGATGCAATGTAAGATGGAAGCGGACTAACTTGTTAGGAGTAGGATGAATATCCACACCCCTTTCGGTTTCTACACGACATCGTACCGGAACGCTAAATCGCTTGGCGGTACGTCTTTGTCAGTAGGGTGGTAACTAGCCACGGCGAAAGCCAGCCAGACCAAGACAAATTAAGAAAAATCTCAATCTGCCCCGCCGGGAATCGAACCCAGGACCTCCGTTTTATAAATCCACCGCGCAGACCACTGCGCCACGGAGGCCGTGCGGTTGGGTTGGGCTACAAAATATTAAGGCTTCTTCAACCTTATTATAAAATATTTCCTGTGCCTACTGGTTTCCCAACAACAGAGAGATGTGGATTTTATACCACTCCTAACAAATTAGTCCGTTTCCATTTTAGATTGTATGATCACTTACCATCAGTTGGATTGCAGTTAAGGACTATAACTTGTGATGAATAAAAAAAATTGGGATCATAAGTTGCTGGAAAGGCGACCTCACAACGGAAAATGTATTGATCGACTCCCCAGTAGGTATAATAGATCGATGACATGAGGACTTTCAAAATCGTTATGACCAGCTGTGCACGTATATTGTCGTTTTTTGTTTTAAGCTAGAAGCACAACATTACGCACAAGTGAAGATTTTTGAAAGCATCAGTTAAACCTGCCCATTACAGCAAATATTACACGTGGGCAGGGCGAACGGAGGGTTTTTTTTTTTAATTCCGTACACAATCAGTGTTGAAGTGAATTGTCCTATAAATCAGCGGGCCCCAGTAATTGCAGCCACCCTGCGCCTGGGTCAGCTTGGCCCGCTGCCAAATATCAATTCATTACCTAAAACACCTACTGTGAGTGGTCGAGATTGTTTTGGAGTTTACTAGTTATCCCCAGCGTATGCACATAAAATGACTAATAAAATATTATTATCATCACCAACAGCTTATTTTAATGTGTCCCTACAGGACCATTCATCCTTCCTTATTGGAGGTGGCATATTGAACTTGAGCCCACTAAGCTGCCGCAATGTGGGTTTGCGAGTGAAATGAAATTTATTATAACAAACAGGGACCCATGTACCTACTATTATACATTTTAACAAAGTTACTAAGTATTGAGTAGTTTTATTTATACTGAAGGATAATATAAAAAAAAACGTATACAAAAACTCCTTTGCATCAAACGTGATAGTAGACAAGAGTAGGCATATATACGTACATACATACATACAAAACATCACGTCTCCTTCCCATAGGGGTAAGTAGAGACTACATCCTTTCATACAAGTTCGTCGATTCAGTGTACTCAATACTCATGACCTGGCCAGCAGTAGTAGTTAGATGTTTTCCAAATTACTGAACCCCAGCACTAAAAAATAGTATTAAAATAAGCTCTTGATACCTATAAGCTGACCACAGAAGGCAATAAATTTAACTAGCTAATCTATAAAAATATATTATACAGCACTTAACTTCCGAAAACATATATAAGCAAAAGTTTATAGAAAAGCTCAACTTAAAATATATTCCGCAGTGTTGCTAGTTTAAGTTTCGTCGGAGGTGTTCACGAAGCACTTTAAGCTTCAGAAGTTTTACTTCGCTGCTTGCGACCAGACGAAGTTTGCAACTTTCCTTCCGCTACTCGGCTACAGCTACATTATACAACGGAAGATGAGATTTATGAAAATATTATGCTTCGATGTTTATCTCTTATATATAGATTGTGCTTGCCAGACCTTTTATAAAATTCAAAATTTTCCTGTGTAAGGAAATTAGTGATTTCCAAAAGAAGGATAAATAAATATTAACCACTCAACATCACGTGATCCGGTTGCTCGTTTGCTCGCTATTTTTATATAAAAATAAGAGCACCAATTCGTAACAGACCGCAGCAGACAACATTAGACGACTACTACTGGTTTCATATGTATTTCTATGTAGTAACTTTCGTGGTGAGCGACATGTTGTTTCCATATAAATAGATTATATGGAAACGACATTATATAGTCGAACTAGCATCGTAAAATGTACCTAGTTTACGAACCAGTACACGAAAATGATTTTTTTTAATCATATTCCCAGCGTAATATGAAGAATCATTTCCCCAGTCGCCAATCACTAATCTTCGTGTGAACTGTTGGAAAAAGTCTGTTAAAGATAACATTTTAAGATTATCTAGCTAAAAGTTGCTATGAAGCTAAATGTTTGGTGTAAGGAGACGTAATTTTTCGTAACATAAAAAATATAAGATAAAAAAAATATGTTTGATACTTAAGAGTCCAAACCCTTGAATCCCTACTGCTCCCAAAACCACCAAACTCAGCTTGTGGTGGCTGCGTACACACACACACACACCAACGTTGTAACGAATGTCGACTAAGCATTTTGTATAGCGACGGCGGGCGGATTTGCCCGCAGATTTCGACGTAGCCAGTAAGGGTCAACGTGTAAATAAATAATAGTGAACAGTTGTCTGGCTACTCATTTACTGACCTAACCCTAGCAGAGCACATAACAACCAACCAACCCCTAAAAGCTTTTATAAAATGACCAACGCTAGCTCCCAAAAGCTCTTAGTCTAACAGGCATATCTACTGCTAGAAAAAACCCTTTTAAGCACAACTAACTATTAAGTACCTACTGTTTTTTTCCACCCAATCAGAACCATTAATATCAGTGATAAGAATTTTAATCTCGGCGTTAATAATACACCTGCGCACTCTACAATAAATAAAAAGCAATTAAAACTGGTGCAAGTATCACTTCACGATTTACAGGTTAGGCCCCTCGCATGTGGCGACAATTAAAGGATTTTAAAAAGCTTCAATTATAAGTGGATGCTTTCGCAACAGTAATTAACTTACTAATTTACGTAAAGCGATCGTGTGTGATAAGGGGATTGGGTAACGGACATTCTCTTACGGCTTTCTTATAATTATTGTGTGTTATGTTGTGGGCTTGCGAAATTGTTTAACTGTCTAGTTAGCTACAATCTTTACTAGTAGTACTGGTAGAGAGTTTTGTGGCAGAAAACGTCAGGAAAATACCTAATACATTATGTGTAATGCAGCTGCCAAGTCGTAAAGCTGAAGGGCGTGGTTGTCGAATTACAGGCAGATTTAGTTTAACAGCAAAGCGGCATTCAAATTTAAACTTAGGAATCAAAGCTCAGAGCAGCTTTGATTCGTAAGTTTAATTATCGAATTTTATAATTTTTAAATTGGGTCGTTTGGGATTTGAAGTAAAAATAAGCTTGTAGCACAAAAGATTAGACTTTTTTATTATTCGTCACAAGATAGCCCTTGATTGCAGTCACACCTGATGGTAAGTGATAATGCAATTTAAGATGGAATCGGGCTAATTTATTAAGAGTAAAATAACACTCACACCCCTCCGCTTTCAACACGACATCGTACCGAAACACTAAACCGCTTGGCGGTACGTCGTTGTCGGTTCCCACCAGCCAGACCTGAACCAATTTATAAAATCGGCCCTGCCAGTATTCGTACCAAGAACCTTCGTCTTATAAATCCACCGCACATACCACTGCGCTACGGAGACCGTCAAACTTACCATCCAAAACCTAACGGATTTCCGGGAATAGATTAATTATAAAAGTTTTAACATTAACTTTTTCGCGTCGCTCCACACGGAGGCTTCATATCTGAGCGCAGTTCCCGGACGTGTCACAACATATGAAGATATATTATTATTTCGCGCACGGAGGCCGCGGTAATAATCAATTAAGGTGTCAAAGTTTCCAGCGGCGGTGATTTTGCGTTGCGGCACTTCGCGATGGCCGTATAGTGATGATATTCTGTATTGTCACATTTTTAATAGTGGCGCTTGCACTTGCTGTAGGTACAGCTTGTCGACTGTCGACTGTGTCTCATTTGTGTTTGATATTGATTGGAAACCTTAAAGATTTCATAAGATTTTTTAACGTTTAATTGATACGAAAACCCATCCCTTATAACAGAGTGACAATCCTCAGTGCATGCAAGTGACACGTCCTATATTGCGCTGCCCTGTGCCCGTCACTTTGAGACGTAGACATTAGGCGTCGTGCGCCTGTAGTTTCACCGGTATACATTTAGTTTAGACCAAAATCATGATGTTAGAAATAAGCGTACCTACTTAAAATAAGTTGTCATCTTTATTAGCATATTTTAACGGCCCACTACAAGGCCAGGCATCTTTCCTTTCCTTTTATAACACGAAGGATAAAAGACCCCACAACGCTGCTCTAAAACGAGTTAACAGGCTACAAATACTCTAAAAATCTACCAATACAGAAGTTCCACACTATACAAAAATGAACCTGTCGAAAGTGGCAACACCGCGCTTTCCCGACACGCGACGGTCGATGCCATTTTGAAATCGACGAAATGACTCCGATATGTAATTAATATCGAAATTAATTCAAGTAAACATTCTCGTTGGGTGTTGATTCTACAAGTCAATATATTATGTTCCGTCGTAATCAGCATCAGGGTGTGCTATTTATATATTTAAATAATTTAATCAATAACATTGACTGCCTCCTTGGTCGTGATTAGCCTATCTGGCTTCGATCACTAGGTCCTGGATTACAATCCTGGGTCGGGTCACGGAGTTATCTGACTTTTTCATTCTTCTATGAAATTTGCAGTTCATTCCAAGCCTGCAATCGGGAACTTGGTGGTGATAGCCCCTCGTGCCTCGGAGAACACGTTAAGCCATCGGTCCTGGTCACTATCATCAACGTTTGAAAGTAATCGTTAGTAAATTAAACAGTACACTCATCACGCTGCTCCAATGCGGGTTGGTGGGCTTAGGGTCGTAATGTTTAATTTATAGGCCTCCGCCTAGCCCTGTAGTGGGCCATTAATATGCTGACAACGATAAGGAATATATAAATAAAGTCAGCATCTAAAACAGGTAAACTTGATTCAAAAGTTCTTGTAACGTTAATTAAGTCAATTTAAAATAAACGAATTTGATTTTGGAATTATTCGTTAAATGAAAAGCCTTTCCACATTCCTTATAATGTGAGGATATACCTAAAGTAGAGCTTTAGTATTTAGTAATAACAACGAGTAAATTAAAACCTATAATCCTTACAAATAGCAATCAAAAGACGGTACAATATAGGCTTCCTCTCATTTCTCGATAAAAAAAACCGCTTGCCAGATCGAAGCAGATAATTTGCTTACAATATAATCTTACGATTGCCAGCTTAAGGGGCAAAAAAGGGAACCATAGGAAAGGGCTATTATATTCAAATTCGGCTTGGTAGAGGCAATTTATATGGATTTTATTGACAAGACAGTGCCGGCGCGAAATTCTTAAAGGAAATATCTTTAGCTCCGTTCCTCCTTAATTGAGGAGACAATGTCGTTAAGGCATTTCTTTGCTGAAACCCTTTTTCATAGAACTAAGTGAGTAAGACCGTACAGCCACTTCTGTGGAGATATTCCAAACTAGATTCTTCCTCGCCTTGCTTTCACTTAGTTTGCACCTTAAACATACTTAATATAATTAAAAATGTATTAGATATAAATAAGTATACAGTAATTAATTTAACAATTCTTTTGACTGACAGTTATTGGCAAAGAACAGACATTATATGGTCATTATAAAAGTATTATATAAATATGAAAGCACCTGACGTTTTTTTACAATAATTTAATGAATTATTAAGTTATGAAGCTAAACTGGGTCTGGTATTGAGAAGGACAGGAGCGGCGTATTGTACTCGTATGTGTGCAAGTACCCTGCGAAGATTTTTGTTATTTTTTTTTGATTTTACAATCTGCTTGTTCCGGCGATATTCTAATACTTAAATGACTTTGCCGTTATAGGCCATTATAGGACTCCACCAGCTGCTTTCTAATAACAAATGATCCTAAAAAATCTTGGCAATAGGACTAGCCATTCTCAACTGCGACAGAAAAGTTGACAAAAGTGTGAGGCTGAAAGTTACTAAGAGAAAAACCTATTAATTCCTTTTTGGTATGTATAATAAATCCTTTAAGAGCCTTTCGATGGTCTCGCACTATCTGTGATAATATGATACCATAGAGGTGATCTGATTATGGAGTCAGAAGCCGGCAATAGATGCTTCTAAACTAAATAAAATAAACTAATCTACGTTGGTTATTTTGGTTTGCCTAACATTATGCTATTTTAAGTTAAGAGCATCATTATAAAAGCTTTTTATTTAAAAAAAAAATTTAATGAAAACTCTTTGTTCACAGTAAAATGGTGCTATATGGATTTTTAAGACACTTGGCGCAACTTAACGGAACTTTCGATACCTCCATTTTATTTTTTAAAAAGCCTTCCGCTAAAAAGTTTGTTTCGCAAACGTTCGGAAAGAAAGTGGACACAATGCGGGATTTCTTAAGACAGATTACAGGGGGCGCTTTAATAAGATAGCGTTTATAACTCACGACTCCGTTGCGACATTCGTAATGTTACTTGAGATTAGATACGACACTGCTCAAATAAACTTTTTAATGAAATTAGATTATTGAGTAGAAGCAGGTATTATATATGTGTGTGGTCATTTTATTTATTTTGTAATTTTCCATAGAAAATGGCAGAATCTAAAGGAAAATACCACTCAATCCCGACAGAAGCCGTGTACCCACTGTACTATCACAGCTCTCAATTACAATTAAAATTTTAATCTAATTTAATGATTCAATTAAAAATCAAAAGTAAAATTTTATATTTGCTTTACATTTCATAAACAACAACAATAAAGTAATTTGACAAAGTAATTATAGTAAAGTTTTCCAAAAGTCAAACAGAGCTATGCAGTAATTTCAATTATCACCATCTACGAGACGATGTTTTAAACAAACAACTAAATAATTTATCGAGTCAGGCGTATATTTAATAAATTAATTTCGATGGCAAATTAATTCGAAATGCTTATCTTAACTTGGAATTATTACAGATTATACACCGTCCAAATACAAATTAACGTCGATCACGGAATTATGAAAGTGATTTAATTTTCGTTTATCGCTACTGAGTTTAATTAATGTTGCAATATTTACATATCATTCAACTCAGCGATCCGTTTACTAAAAGTCAGGTAACTGGAAAACGTGACATTTTCGTTATACTACTTACTTTACTAATTAGTTTAACTAGCGCTGTTCAGCATGTTTCTTTAACAAAACTAGACATAGCGAGCCTCGAGTTCGTCTCTATATCTTTCTATCTATAGTATCATGTAAGACAAAGGATGGTAGAAAAGACCATTTTCGTTACAGAATCGACATGTTGTAATGAGTCGGGCAATGAAATACTGATCTTCTGTTTATTTTTCTTCCATAAATAGCAGGGTTTTAAATGCGCTGACAATGATGGTTCTGTTCGTGTTTATAGAATGGTGTCAAAGACAAACGCACTGTCGAGAGAAAAACACACTGTGGAGTTGTGAAAACATCGTCACAGAATATGACAACTGATTTCAGCACAAAGCACGTGGTCCACACGATGCAGTTGATTTTAATTAGGTTAATATTCAAAAATAAATTAAATTAAACCTATGGTTGTTATTATTTTTTAGAAATTGTTTTTTTGGCTATTGGACTTCAATTGCTGTACTAAGAATTGTAAGAGTGGAATAATAGAGATTTTTTAGATTTACAAACGAGCAAAGTATCAGCCAAAGTAAATATAAACTCAAATAACTCAAAATGTAGGTTACGTATATTTTAGTTTCATAGATCAATTCGAAACAATTCAAACGCTTTACATTTTATAACCCCAAAGCGAATATTTTATAACACGAGGAAATTTGTATAAATGTTTACGGATAAAATTTTGTTATGCATTTCAATTAATCGTTCAAATTAATGTACAAATTAAGAGTCGCTCATTCTTATAGATACCTACTAATATTATAAAAGGTTTAAGCGTTTGTTTGATTGAACTCTGAAACTCGTTTCCACAAAAATTGCAATATTCGCAAATCCTTTTAATAAGCTTAACGTGGCAGTAATCCCTTTATATTTTTATAAATATACTAGAGAGAAATAAAATAAATTGAAAAAGATATAGCAAAATGGATTTGGATGCCGAAAAAACGATAGATTTAATTAATTCAAAATAAAATTCATTTATTTCAACTAGGCTCACAACTATTCACTAGCGTAAGCGCTTTATCTGTGTTCTGTAAGGCTTACGATACAAGTGCTGTTGAACGAGTGAAGTTTATTCATTGCGACTGTATAATATTAAGGTTTGGCTGTTTTTATATCTTCTTATAAACTTAAGGTATAAATCATCCCAAATTGAATCACTTTATATACTTATAAAATCCACATAAATATGATTCAAAAGATCACAGAAGAAAGCACACTGAAGGAGTGAAGCGAATTTTTTTAAATACTTTAAAAATTATTCAACTTTTTTATCATTAACTTGATATTTCATAAACAAGTACCTTTAAATCTACCTGCCAAAGCCTCACTCCCTTAATATACTTTGATATATTAGCATGACAAACTTATAGCTTTTGCACAATGCCAGGTCTAGCCGTCAATGTTCCTAAGATGTAGATAGATACAATACATAGAAGTCGTAACAACTGAAAATATCGTAGGTTATAAAGGATCCGATCCGCGCATGTCTCGATGGCACGATAAGATCGTAATCTTTTCGGATATTGCTCGCTATAATCATATGCGGGCCCACTTGTTTATTTTCCGCCGGACAAAGGGGCATGCCACGGCATGCTTTCTTAAAAATCAGTTAAGAACAATCGAAATGCAATACAAAAGGTTCCGCATCATTAACATCACTGTGCACCGATAGACGGACCGACTGCTGGACCTATACTTCCAAACACCACCAAACACCATTGCGTGGACGCAATCACAACATCTTAGAACCCCGACAGCTCTTCGAAATATATACCCTGCCCATTCCCAATTCTGCATTACAACTCTTTCAGCCATGTCAGTAACTCTGCGGATCACCTAATTTCTCAGAGATATTCTAAGCTTTACTTATTCCCTTGCCTACTAAGTCAGTCTTCTTATGAAGCCCATTAAGCTCCGATTTTTGTAAACTGCTAAATACTTTATCGTTTTCAAATTTTATCTCAAACAGGATTCAAAAGGCTGCAAAGGTTAAATCTCATTAAAAAATATCGAGGAATTATCTTCCTAATTTTTTTTTAGTTTTCGTTATGATAGTTTATTTTCAAGGTTTCGATGATATTTCGTAAGTAACCCTACAAATAATGCATTGCCCGTAAGTTAGGGGCAAAGGCTATAATTTGGTAAAATAATTCCTCATACTTACGAATGATTTAATTAATTATTGGGAGTAATCAAGGCTATAACATATTGAGATATATTTCAAGCAATATTTTGCAGCTTATTTAAGCTTCAATAATAACGAGGTACTTTGCCCCTTGGTACGAATATATCATTCATGAATTCTTGTTATGTTTTTTGTTTCTACGGTATCCATATATATAATTTCAAGTAATAACAAACGTTACAGAAATATGATGAGTAATAATTATTTTCTTGAAATTATTTGCTATTATAACATATAAAATTAATAGTAAATTAACAAGGAGAGCACTCTGTTATGGTCCTCATCTGGTGTAGTAGTCCTACCAAGCTTATTTTTGCTGCAACTAAACAGCGTAGCAAAGTGTTCTTATTTGGGATAAACTTGCACCTAAAGTTGACAGGAATCGAGAAGAGTACATCGTGTTCCTCTGCGAAGTATTGTCTTGTTATATGCAATGGTTTTTATTTAGCCGGAACATCTACCACTATTCTTATAAAAATTCGCTAGAATTTTTCGAAATCTAAATGATTGTAGTAGTGTAGTGCTGTAACGCGGTTCCGTCGATAAGTACGGTTAGCAGCGCGCGAGTTATGGCGGAGTGCGAATTACGAGGCCGAGGCGCCCCGCGGCGCGCACGCGCACCGATTTACGCGCATCACTACCACTGCAGTGATGTGCTTTTATCGATAGCGACACCAGTGTTACAATGCAGTGTGCGACCCTTCTTACCCGAAAATGGCGATGTGTTTATTGTGCATATATTCTTGTTAGTTAAGTTGTTGGACTTTAACTCTGCTTTTATCAATTTTTCATCAGTCATGAATCAAAATTGGTTTATAATATTGAAAACTTTTACAAACTCACAGCAATTAATTTACATAGTCGCAAAAATAGTACCATAATATGAAACAGGAATATTGGTCGTAAAAAATAACTATGCTCATAGTCCAAGCCTCGATAGTTCAACAGCTCATTAGGTAAACTGTAATATTAGCTCGTCGCTAATAAATTTTCTAAATCGCTTAACCACTTTAACGAGGATATTAAAAACGTTTAAAAATCACAAGAAGGGCTATCCTGTTATAAGAGGCCAGCAATTTGTACTTTTAATCAAATGAAATAACTAAATATAATATGAGTATTTAAGAAAACCTAATAAAAAAATTACATACCTATTTGTTTTCTATCCGATCACGCTAATATCTGGATCTACAGAAAGGATTTTCAAGCGGTATTATAGTTAGTCTGTCTGATGTTTGTGTTGTGTGTGTGTGTGTGTGTGTGTGTGTGTGTGTGTGTGTGTGTGTGTGTGTGTGTGTTTGAGCAGAATATCACGCAAATAAATCGCGGGATCCGCCATATAAAAGAATAATTAATTAAATAATATTTTTTAATACTTTTCATCACCAAATACATTATTATCGACAACAGTCGATCTAGTCTTGAGTGCACCACTAGGGCGCCGCCAGCTAGCACGCGCAACATCGATGCGCTAAAAACCACCGTGACCCCGACACTAACCGAATTATTCTCGGTTCGATTCCCGACAATATCTACGAGATGACAGACGATACTACATGACAATTATTAATATGAGATATTTGTGGGGCTAAGCATGAGGGGTTAGACATGGCATGGAGTTAATCAATAAGGTATATATGTTGGCCCTCCGTTCGATTGATGCTTGATTTCTTACCTCTTATACATATGACGTAACAGTATTTTGAAATGTGTTAATTTAAAGTGTTGTTCAACACCCATGGCATCATTTGATAGTTTTATATTTAGTTAGTCTTCTTCTGTCTTGCTCTTGTGTATGAAATGTAAAGGCAGTCGTTACTGATTGAGCTATTAACGCACAGCTCAAACCACTGAACGGATTGCGATATATCTTGGCACACATAAATAGATAATATGATGCGATAGTAAAGGATTTTCCAAAAAATCTTTTTTATTTTCGATAGGTGTTCAAGTATACATACACCAATTTTAAACTAGAGCGTCATAATATACTTTACAATAAGAATCTATATATAATCTTTCTATTACTTTTTATCAGCAGACCAGCTCCATGGTAACACATTATTCAATATTTGATTCAAATATATCTGCTAACACGGCAAGTTAAATAAAACCTCGTAATATCACATGTCGTGATATCGAAATGAATGTAAACTCATTTATAAGTATTTAATGACAGCCTCTCTCAGACCACGGTCGCGCTCTTAGCCTTTCATTAGCTACATTTTGATACAGTTTAAATTAAATTTTTGGTAATTAAAAGCATTAATTGTAACAAAACGAGGCTTTCTTGTCGAGGTTTCGCCGACGATTTTTGGTTTTTAAAACATAAGCGGAAGCGTGAGCATGTTTTTACATTATGATTCATACGGGTACCAGAGGTACCGCAGCGGTTGGATCGTTTGATACAGACGCAATTTTATTTAGGCGAGGGTGAAAGGAAATGTTGGAAGGGGAATACATAGGCCAATGTGCCTGTACCAAATTCAAGACATTTTAAAAAATGGCCAAGTCAAGAGTACACAAAACCGACGGACTTGTATGAAAGGGTTAATGAGAGTTAATGAGATGCTTCCCCTTATGAGAATGAGGTGTGATTTTATGTATGTATGACAACTAGAGATGCAACGGATAGTTGTTTGGCCGGATACCGGATACCGAATATTCGGCCTGACCACCAGCCGAATATTCAGTATCCGGCCGCCGAATATTCGGCCGGCCTAAAAAAAGGGCCGGATAAGCCGGATAACGGATAGTAACTGAATATTCGGTGCATCTCTAATGTTTACCGTTAAACGTTATTTTACTTTAAAAAATAAAAGTTACATATATATTCCTAATTTTATAAAATAAAACCGTATGTAAAATTAACCGTCAGGGAGTACTCATCGTGTCTGTCTGTCCGATAGTCACAGTATGGTACACGGGTAAGCGACCCCGGCTCCCCCGAGCTGTTACTGACTCTTCTTGAACCGAGCCAGTAATATCCTCTTTACCTTACTTATCCCATCTCTTATTCTCTTTAACCCATCCTTTCCGTCAATTCCTTTCTCCTACCCATCTTTGCCAGTCCAAGGTTGCCGTGCCGAGGGACTCGTGGCTAGGGGCATGCCTAGTCGCTAGCGGTTGCCCTGGGACCGGGCGAACCCAGAAAAAGGCTAGCCTTATTCTGGCATGCGGGGCTCTGCCAGAATGGACTCTGTTTTTCCCTTGCTACTCGTGGGAACGCAATGATTAAAAAGTTGAATGTCATAAAGGGCGGCGATGAGATTCGCGATCCATCACGTCTCGTTCCTCATGGGGGCGAAAAGCGGGCCACGGAGAGCCGATTTGCTACATTGAACGTTAGAGGAGGAATGAACGAAAAGGTAGATGAAGTATGCCAGATGATGGATGCCAGACGTATAGATGTGCTCTGCGTGAATGAAACAAAAAGGAAAGGATGTGA
Source organism: Mycalesis mineus (assembly GCA_034621355.1). Lineage (NCBI taxonomy): Eukaryota > Metazoa > Arthropoda > Insecta > Lepidoptera > Nymphalidae > Mycalesis > Mycalesis mineus. Next base: position 16,854,415 of record CM067893.1, read on the forward strand.
TACCACTAACCATAACTCCTATACAGCCTACTGGTCTGGCGTTTCCAGGGACAGAAGAGGCTGTCAGGGAGTTGGTATCATCCTTTCTGAAAGAATGACTGATTGTGTGAAAGAAGTTGAGTATGTGAGCCCAAGACTCATGTGGATCAGGCTAAAAGTCGGATTGACCCGGATTTTTGTTGTAGGTGCATATGCTCCGACGGATCCGGGTCTAAGAAAGACCAAAACATTGGAAAAAGAAATAAATGAGTTTTGGGAAAGCCTGGGTGATACTTTGAATAAATGTGGACAGAATGAGAGAATAATTATGTTAGGAGATTTTAATGGATGGGTTGGTGTGAAGCGTGGTGGGTATGACAGAGTACTTGGTATGTTTGGTGACAAAAGAGTGAATGGAAATGGGGAAAGTTTGCTTGAATTATGTCTGGAATATAATCTTTTTGTGGCAAATACTATGTTTGACCACAAAAAGATTCATATGTATACAAGGGAAGAAGGGAATGCAAGAAGTATGATTGATTTTGTGGTAGTAGATGAAAGATTGAAGAAAAACATTCTGGATGCTCGAGTACATCGCGGTGTCGAAATCGATACTGACCACTATCTGGTTATTTGCCGAGTTAGTGGTCTTTTTAATCAATGGCGACATCGAGCAAAAGAAAAGACGAGCACTCTAGAACGGATAAAAGTTGAGAGATTGCAAGAGGATGATGTAAGAGAGGAATACGTGAAAAATTTGAATGAGCGTGCTATGAATGCTGTTGAAATGCATGAGGTTGAAAGCTTTTGGAGTAATTTTAAAGATGGAGTGGTAGGTGCTGCCATTGATGCATGCGGGATGTCTAAAAGGAGAAAAAGTAAAAAAGAAAAGAATCTGTGGATGGATAAAAGTATACAGGATGTTGTATGTGAGAAAAAGAAAGCTTGGTTAGACTGGTTGGCTACAAAAGCTAACCAAAGAATGAAAAGAGCAACAAATGATGATGTTTTGAAAGCTAGAATGAAATACAAAAGAGTGAAAGTGAGCGTTAAGGAAGCTGTTAGAAAGAAGAGGGAAGAATGTAAAGATATGTATGATAGGAGACTTACCGATGATTTTCAGTCTAACATTAAGTTTTTCTGGAAATCTATACGGCATGCTCGAGGAAGGTCCACTACATCTGATCTGAGTAAAGTCAGAAATTTAGATGGTAGTATAATAAAAGGTGAAGAATGGATGTTGAAGAGATGGAAGCAACATTTTGAAAGTTTATTTGTAAGAGATGAAGCAGGGACAGACATGTCCTCTGTAGAAATTAATGAAAGTGAGATTAATAACCTTGAGATTAGTTTGGAAGAGATTATAAAAGCTTTGAAATGTATGAAATCAGGTAAGGCTGCTGGGTATGATAGAGTATCAATCGAAATGCTGAAGGCTGGAAGCGGTATTGTTGTAGGTCAGTTGTACTGCCTTTTCAACTTGTGTTGGTCGAAGGGCCAAGTTCCAGGCGACTGGACTAAGGCCGTAATTGTTCCACTATATAAGGGAAAAGGGTCACAACAAGATTGCAAGAATTACCGAGGGATCAGCCTTCTCAGTGTTGTCGGCAAACTGTATGCAAAGGTGCTGGTTGAAAGGTTGATAAATGAAACTAATGGTAAAATGTGGGATGTGCAAGCAGGATTTAGGAAAGGAATGGGATGTACGGATCAGGTCTTTTCCTTGCGATGTATAGCTGAAAAATTTTTGGCTAAACACCAAAAAGTGTACTGTGCTTTTATTGACTTGGAAAAGGCCTATGACCGTGTGGTGAGGAATGAACTATGGTCAACATTGTCCACGTATGGGGTGACCAGCAGTCTGGTCCGAGCACTGAAATCTCTGTATGACAATTCTAGTGCTTGTGTCAGAATAAATGGGGCCTACACTGAGTGGTTCCCCGTGGATAGGGGCGTACGACAGGGGTGTGTAGCGTCACCATGGCTGTTCAATTTGTTCATGGACAGTTGCTTGATAGATTTGAAAGAAAGTGCATGTGGGCTAAGAATGAACGAGTTACTTATTAAATGTCTTCTCTACGCAGATGATCAAGTATTACTTGCATCGTCTGCTAATGAGTTACAAGAAATGGTAACTATTATGAATGTAGCTTTGAAAAGGAAAGGAATGAAAGTGAATGTCAGCAAAACGAAAGTAATGATTTTTGAAAGAGATGAACATGTGACAGATTGTAATATTTTGATAGATGGAGAGAAAGTGGAAGAAGTAAAAGAGTTTGTATACCTGGGTAGTAAATTCACGAAAGATGGAACGTGTGAGAGTGATATTGAAAGAAGAGTAAATGCTGGAAACATGGTGAATGGTGCTCTTCATGCATTTATGAATAGCCAGAAAGTGTCTCAGAAGGCAAGACTGGCTGTGCATAGAGGTGTGCTGGTGCCCACACTCATGTATGGTAGTGAAAGTTGGGTATGGCAGAAGAAGCATAAAAGTAAAATAAATGCAGTAGAGATGAGAGCGTTGAGGAGTATGAGTGGAATAAAACTGAGTGACAGAGTTAACAATAGTATAATAAGAGAGCAGTGTGGTGTAAAAGAAGATGTAGTGACTAAAATTGAGAAAGGGATGCTTAGATGGTTTGGACATGTAGAGAGAATGGATGAAGGAAGATTAACAAAAGAGATTTACAAGGCGAGGGTGAATGGAAATGTTGGAAGGGGAAGACCTAGGCGAATGTTCCTGAACCAAATTCAGGACATTTTAAATAATGGCCAGGTTAAGAGTACCCTAAACCGACGAACTTGTATGAAAGGATTAATGAGAGTAGAAGAAGCTAAGGAGGTATGCAAGGACCGTGGCAAATGGAGGGATGTGGTCTCTGCCTACCCCTATGGGAACAAGGCGTGATGTTTATGTATGTATGTATGTATGTAAAATTAAGATTTGATTTTAGAGCTTTGTAATTATATAAGTCTTATTCCAGCGTAAATTTTATTCCAGCGTAACTAAAACTATTATGAATTGTAAATAAAAATAGTGTAGTCGTCGTATATGACGTCATAGAAGTCATTTACTACCTAATACCTATTTAAATATTTCAAATTGAAATCGCTCTCCATCTTTAACTCACACCTCACTGTTCCACGCTCACTGAGAGCTACCGAGTTAATCCTGAAACCTGTATATTTAAAATTAAACTCAACGTTGTTCGCTCTACATTCTGTCAGGACCCTTTACTTTCACGTTTGATCACCCCTTAGTATGAGTGCACCGCGCAAACGATGGTAGTATTCAAATAATGGCACATCGTACTATACTAAACCTTAAGCACCGTTACGTAGTCTATGGCCCTTGGACGCGTACTAAATGATTTGGTTATTAATTCCTCATTGCTAAAACTTGGAATGCTCTACCACCTATAATATGGGTCTATATTTAAGTCAAGATTGAATGAGCTTCCTCTCGGCAAGCGCGTAATACCGCAGGGTGCATCATCGCTTACCATCAAGCGCGATTGCAGTCAAGCGCTAGACCACACGAATAAAAAAAATAGTAGGTAAATTAGAGCTTAAGTTTTCACCTTTAATTAACCCTTTGCTCGAGAAACAAACAAACAAACTTTGCAACGTGGTTCGCTCTACATTCTTTGTTCGTTTAATGTTTTACAGTAATTTTAAAATTAAACCAAACAGTTCGCTCTTAATTTTATCATGACACTTTACTTTCATGTTTTAAAACAATCTGCAATCGACGACAAAATGACGATGATAATGATATATATAATAACTTTTGTTTGCTCTTTATTTTATTAGAACTCTTTACTTTTTATCATACCCTACTATGAGAGCAGCGCCTAAATGATGATAATGTTCGAGTAATACCATCTCAACGTAACATCTGCTACAACTGTCAATGGTAAAAATGATTTTACAACTATATAATGAAAAACAGTATCTATATATTTGGCGACACCTTATTTCGCTACTCAAAAAAGTTTCCGTTTCGTACTAGGTGCAAACATTATTGATGTTTTTATCTATCAGGTAAATGACAGAGATAATAAAGATGTTAATTAAGAACTTTTTTAAATAAACCTCGTGCAGAACAATTTGTAAACGGGACTCGATACTACTTTCACGAGAATTTAAACGGTGTTGAACTAAGATATTATTACTGAAGTGATTTAAATGTTATTCATACTCCAAGCAAACTTTATTGTTAAGTTCTAAGTTACTCGTAGTGTTAATAAAATAAGCAAGTTCAAGATGTAAATAAAAGAATCATAGCTACGAACTTTGGAACGAAGCGACCTGATGGTGAGTAATGATGTAATCTAAGGTTGAACTCATTAGGAGTAGGATAAAATCCACACCCTTTTGGTTTTTACACGATACGTACTGAAACTTTAAATCGCTTTCGCCACGGCGAAAGCCTCCCGCAAGGAGGCGGATCAATTAAGATACCTTAGTCGGTCCACCGGGAGTTGAACCCAAAACTTCCGTCCTATAAATCCACCGTGCATATCGCAGCGCCACGTATGTTGTCTATAAGTTAATCGCAAGTTAACGCAGCATCAAAAAAGAGCTACACAATAAAGTTTTTAGCATCGCGTATGATTCGATGTACCTACTCGTATGAGTCACCGAGCGTATGCACAAACAGAAAAGCGATTATTCATGCTATAACAATGTAGCTTACATAATGTTGATATGAGCGGAGCATCGGAAGGCAATGTTTCGCACAGTTTAAGGGCTAACTTTGCGAAAAGCTACTGTTTCTTACTGTTACTTTACGAAAAGCATTATTGACTACTGTTCCTATCCTAAATTAAACAGCTGGGAATCTCATTCTTTACACTTTATACATTTGTCGCGAGAATTAATGGGAACGTTGAAAAGACCTATGGAATGTTCCAGTACATTTTAAAGTACCTATGGCCAGGTCTAGAGTACCCTAAACCAACAGACTTGTATAACAAGATGAATAAAAGTGGAAGAAGCTAAGGAAGTATGCAAGGTAAATGGAACGATGTAGTCCCTGCCTACTTACCTCTGTGGGAATGAGGCGTGATTTTATATACATATGTATGTACAATTGTACATTGTTTTTTTATTAAGTTATTTTCTATTTGTAAGATTTTTATTATTTGGTGTACAATAAAGAGTAATTCATTCATTCATTCATTATGTACCTATACTAAAGCCAAACTCGATTAAGAATGCTTGTCAACAAACACATTTCAAATGAAGGTAGAAAATGCAACACATTTTATGTCTAATAAATTTAAAATTATATTTTGTTTTTTTATAAAATCTTATTTAAAAGATATTGAATATATTAATTAGTTTTAAGCTTACTCATCTAATTTATCGTTATGAATTCGTCATTAATAAGATAATTAAATTATTAGATGCACAATGACTAGTAATTTCTACCATTATTTTTAATTTGTTTGTTGACAAGTATTCTCAAACTAGTTTGGCATTAGTGTACAAAGTACATTCTGCACAAAGCATTCAATCAACATTTCGGAAATTCACACTGTAAAATTCATCCATGGAAAGCACTACAAGACATCACAAATGAAACCATAATAGCCCCTCTCCACGGTGGTAGTCGTAAGTCGAATGCGCTTTATACACGACAGAACCAATTGTGGGTATAAGTTGTAATTATAATGAAATGACGCCAATAAAACAGCGCTTCGCCTTAAGCGCGGGCTGGCCGGCCACGACAAAGTTCGCTTATAAAATCGTATCAATTAATATTGCGTAGCGATAGCAAAAACAATTATCTATTATCATTATTCTTGTTTCACGCCTTATTACAGAGCCAGACTTTTTTTTAAGAGAGGAGATGTGTAAATTTGAATCACCATACTGCTGCAATGCGGACTAAAGGATTTACGCTCGAATCATCATCATCATCATCTACAACAACATTATTAGCATATAACGCGCTCCTCCAATGCGGCCTAGTGGCGCAGTGGGTAGTGACCCTGCTTCTGAGTCCTAGGCTGTGGGTTCGATTCCCACATCTGGAAAATGTTTGTGTGATGAGCATGGATGTTTTCCAGTGTCTGGGTGTTTATCTATATATTATAAGTATTTATGTATAGTATATTAAAAATATTCATCAGTTATCATAGCACCCATAACACAAGCTACTTACAAGTATGCTTACTGTGGGGCTATATAGCGATGTGTGTAATTGTCCTATAATATTTATTATTTATTAATGCGAGTTGACGGGGTTAGGGTGATAATGTGTTATTCACTGACGATTTTAAATAATATGTTTATGATAGTAACCGAAACTCACGGCTGAACATGCTCTTCGAGACACGTGGGTTGGTGGGCACACCACCAACTTCCCGGCATGATGATGTAATGAAAAACTCAGAATTATTTCGCAATTCCACTCAGGATTCAAACCAAGGACCTTGGGATCGAAGCCACATAGGCTAACCACTAAAAGCTAGTACTTAGTCCATGTGACTAGATTTCTAGAGACTAGACTAGAAATTATATACTAAAACCATCCACAGGAATCGTTCTATCTATTGATTTAAAATGCATAAAAATTTGTTCAGTAGTCACGTTCGCACAGACAGACATACAGACGCAGTGGAGGAATTTATTTTGTAATATGTAGTGATGATGATAGTGATAGTGATTGATGATTACTTTTTCTGCTTACTGATTCTGCCAACCGTACATGGAATATAATCAGTGCACAGTGGTGCATCGGCAGATAGCGAAGAGATCTTTGGGCAAAAAAGCGTAAACAAACCCATCGCACGACCGAGCCCTGATTATTTTATTGTTGTACTACCCTCCGTTAGCATTGTTTGTCGTTGCCGTAACCGCGCTTTCGCCCACTTGTGACTACCCCGTATTTGCATTTCGCTTCGGGTCTTTTATAAAGCCACATGACTTTCAGCCGACTTTTATAAAGGAGTTTCTCTATTTAGTAACTACCTCGTTGGTCCAGTTCTTGATTTATGCGAAATAATTAGAAATCAATAGAATTTTAGTCATCTATTATGTAGTATCTTGAGGGTATGTAAATCTTGAGGATATTTGCTAACGATATTTCCCGTTACGAATTTTCGAGACCGATTTTGAGAAGTATTTTTTGAAATGTAATATTTTACTTTTTAATTATTTACTGACATTTGACATTATTTTTCTAATTCTGTATTTACATGTTATAATATTGAGTACTATATCCAATGTGTTTCTTAATTTGTTTGTACTTATCGCATTACTGTAGCTTTTAAATTATTTAAGGACCCTATGTACCTATATATCGTATGCCGATTAATAGGTAAACTGTTCTAAGTGTCACTACTTGTTAAAATCCCATCTACACATGTAAAAATCTGTAACAGTTTATACGATTTGAACAAATGATTAAGGATAATTTTTATAGTGTGTCTTTCTTTTACAATTGAAAATTGACATATTCATTCTAAATAAATATACCAACCGAAAAGCCTTGGCATGTCAAACCAACCCGGGCGAAGGTTGAACCTTAGATCTATTAGATTTCAGTCCAACCCTTTAACTACAGACCTTCTGCGAAGTGTGTTATAGTTCTTTTGTGACGAGTCCCGCTCGGCTAGCGGTGGTTTTGAGACAGATAATAAATAAACGCAAATATTCGAGCGCTCGTTGCGGTCCGCGCAAAAACACACACGCGCGGGAATGCGCCGCCGACTGGTAACCGCCAAAGAGTGTAGACGTGCCACTGCCCCTGACCACAAAATGTACTTACCCACAGTGAACACTGCCTCGTTGATTAAGAGCTTAGTTCAATCTTCGACGAGGTGCTGGGTCCGAATGCTGGGTCAGGATGTGGAATAGTTATGAGTTTTTCTTTCTTGTAAGAAATTTTCAGTCAATTTTATGCTCGGTGCATCTGCACATGCTTTGGAGAACACGTTAAATAGTCGGTCCCGGTCACTATCATCAATTTCGATACACAATTAAACATTATGACCCTAAGCCCGCCAATACGCATTGGAGTAGCGTGGTGGGTCTACGGTCTCTGTATTCCTTCTCCTACAAGGAGACATAGACGTGGTTCTGTAGTGAAAATAAAATAAATCATTTCAGAAAATATTAACCACATTTAAAAAGACGAGAAAGAAGATTTTTATCAAAAATAATACTACGATTTAATAACACTTAAGGTGTGACGAAAGAAACCACATGACCCACTGGACTGTAAGTGCGCAAGTGTTTGCGCATAATAGACCAACACATTTTAGGCATCCTATAAAGATCATAAAAAAGGAAATTATTTGAACATTAGGTATTTACCTAATGAGTGTTCCGAGCCACGTCTGCGCCATGTACTCTATGCGTGTACGTGGAAGTGTCTCCCAGTCCGCGGTTTTCTCACATTACAGTGGACGGCTGGAATTGTTGGCGTTCAATTTTCCTAATTAAAACCCGTCGCTCTATTGAGAAAATACCTTTTTGATGGGTTACTGAGAAGACGTAAACGACGATAGGTTTCACGGCTCAAATGATACGAACATTGATGTACAAGTTGTTCAAGACAATGTTGCAACATAATATATAGAGAGAAGTGGCGTGCATTCCATAGAAACAGAATGCACTGCTTATACCTATCAATTCAAAACAAAAGAAAAAAATGTCTTACTTAAGTGACGGAAAATTTTATTTTACGTTCATAGATAGAAATACGATTAATGTGTTAATATTGGAGAGCAAGTTAAAAATTATTTGACAGATATACATTACCTTGAACAGAAATCCAGATATTTTTGAAACAGATAGAACTCAATTTTTCAATTATGATTCCGATTGCCTTAGTAAAATTCTGGGCACGATTACGATTTTAATCAATTACACATAAGAAAGCAGAAAAGTCAAGCTATATTATGAGTTCCCCACATATTGTTGAGTCACCCATCATTATACCGCATACTAGGCAAGTACATAAGTGAGCAAGGCGGCGATGGACTCAAGTGTGTCAGAGCTTCCGGCGGGCCTAGACTATGGGACGCCGGCGTCCTGACTGGGTCCTCACCCTGACTTGTTGAGCACTTCTCCAAATTCCACGTCAGTTTTGCCGATGTACAATGGTTGTAAAGCAGATATAACAAGAATCGGAATTTTCCTATGATCGAGAACATTTTCGTACGATGCATTTTTTCAAAAATCAACATACTGTACAGAGATGTGAGGTTGTACATCACAAGGAAGCATTTAAAAACTAGCGAAGTCATCTGCTTAAGTAAAGTTTTTTACAATTCCGCGAGAACATTTTAGTTTTTGGCAAAAGTAGGCTGTGTTATTCCAGGAGAGAAAGGAGAAGAAGAATGCATATACTAAATAATATATGCAAACTTTCGCCTTTATAATATTCATGTAAGTATTAGCAGGCGGCATTTTGCCGCCAGCATCTGTCTTGCTGTTTTCTATAAAATATACATATAACCAATACTGCAAAACAAACATTGAAATATTATTGAAAAAAAATCCGATTCCGATTGGATCGATGAAAATTTTCCTCAGACAATAAAAAAACAGAAATGTCATGAGTTCTCTACATACCGCTGAGTCATACATCATTATGATAGTACAGTAGGCAGGTATATGTGGGAAAGGCGACGGACGCAAGTGTGTCAGAACTTCCGCCGAGCTTAGACTATGGGACGCCGGCGTTCCTAGAACATTGCGATCTTACAATATACTGCTAGTACTACTTAGTAGCTATACTGGGACAATTTCTAATTTTTAACCGATTTCAAATAAGGAGGATTTGTAGTCGACGTATAATCATCATTATCAGCCTATTGACGGCCCACTACAGGACCAGACCTCCCTCCTTATAGGAGATAGGATATGCAGCATAGACCCACCACGCTGCTCCAATGGCGGGCTTAGGGTAATAATGTTTCATTTATTAACGATCACAGTCAGATGGTGATGACAGTGACCGGGACCGACGGTTTAACGTGCTCTCCGAGGCACGGGGGTGTAACACCACCAACTTCCCGATTCCGGGCTTGGAATGTATTGAGAATTTCATAGAAGAATGAAAAACTCAGAATTATTCCGTGACCCGACCCAGGATTCGAACCCAGGACCTCGTGATCGAAGCCAGATAGGCTAACCACTAGACCATCGAGGCAGTCGACGTATATATACTCGTAAGTATATGTTGTGAATTCAGTCTTGCTTTTTAAATAAACGAATTTAAATAACACATAATTTAAATATATTTGAAACATAATGCTGCCTCTATTTCTTTATGGAAGGAAAATTTAATAACAAAACACTTCCTGCCATTCTGCTTTTATTAGCAATTAAGAAGTTATTTTTAACCGACGAAAAAAACGGAGGAGGAACTCTTCAAATTTTACAGGCACACTTGCAGCGATTTCGGTTTTTGTGTAAGTGCCGGTAGCTTTTTGGCTACAAGTAGCATATAATATACTATGACAGTATAGTACGAGTACGTTATAATATAGTACGAATACGTTACGATAAATCACTAAAAAGTAAGAAATAAAAATTTTGAAGAAAAAATAGAACCGGTTTGTTTGAGTCGGTTCTATTTTTTGTTAAATTTTTTTTTTTAATTAAAACAATCACGATGTTAATGTGAATGACCAGGACCGATGGTGTAGCGTGCTATGCGAAGCATGGGGTATAATAGTACTTAAATTACCAACTCTGTTATTAACACTAATAAAAGCCTAATTAAGTATTATAGATCCTTTTTTTTTCATGAGGAAATCCTCATGGATACCCTCTCGCTACGGGGAGGCGAGGAGGTTATGTCGGACTTATACCGACTAAAACCCCACGGTGTTCCTACTGGTCGCGTGAGAATTGGACCACGGGAATGAAAAGCCGCTTCTGAGATAAGTATTACAGTCCAGCGTACTGAGGGTTTGACGATTCGTAATCATATCCATCGATCGATAATAATACTCCAAGTAGAATCAAAGCAACGGACGAACATGTCGATTCTGTAATGTAAGTCGAGATTCACATAGACGAATATCGTTAAAAATGCTGGTTTTCCGCTAGTATGTAATTAAATGAAGAGGAAAACTTGCTAATTTCCTGAACACAATCGCACGTATTTGCGAGGCGAGTCGCACAAGCGAGCAATGCCGCGCCGCGACGCGTCGCTCGTAAAAAGGCATCGCATCAAAAAGTTGCGTGTATCGTGCCGTGTCGCGCGCCGCATCGCAATGAGGGCGGGTTTTTGTCGCGCGGCACCGTGGGAGCGGCCATTACCGATAGGGCGACCAACAACATAACTACATTTTCAGCTCATTTTCCCAGCCTTGCCTATTATAAAGTAAATTTTTTTTCGTCCCCTCAATTTGTTTTTGTTCATTTATCGCGTGTCGCAGTTCAGCCTTCTATGGAGTAGGATTTAAGTGGACGGCTCTTGTCGAAGGTTACTATGATGGCACCTCTAGCTCACATCAGCTCGTGTAGCATTTATAGTCTCACTCATTCGTGTAACGTACTCTACATTTGTGTATTTTTACTTGCATCATGGTTTCATAAGACCATACGTTGTATATTATTATTAAAAATTTATTAATTTCCGTCCTTAAAAAAGTTCATAGAAGTATGTCATTAGTTTGACGCATACGCGTGTATGTCTGTGTGCTCAAGAGGGTTCTTAGCTACTCGTATATTATTTTAGGATCATTTATATCCTGCGACACCGTGGGACCAACTCGTTATTCTTTACGTTATCACCCTTTACTCATCTAACTACCTAACCCATTACCATATAAAAATAAGAACAAATTGTTCCCAATTTCTAATCACACAATAACGTTTTTATGAAATCTTACCGCCTTGTTGAGGACTATGCTGATGCAAAAATGCTATAAGAAGAATCCCGGCAATGATATCACTGCTGGTCACCCTAACTACAACAGTTGTTTACGTTGTGTTGTGTTGTAGACTGGTCGATCGTAACGGTTCCACGTGACGTCATAAACAATATATGACACAAGTTTTCCCTTGGCCTCACACAAAAACATAAACATTTCTATAACTACAGATTTGTGTAAAATTATTGTACCTACATAATGAAACTAAAATTCTTATCCTGACTTTAAGTGGAAATCTATGGATTTTTCACACGAGCTCGCTTTTAATAAAACTTTATACACATGCCATTAGATGAAAAACGCTTGTTTAGTAAATACCTAGTCACAGATGTCTTAATACCCAAAGATCTAAGAATTAGATTAAATAGACCTCAGAAGGGCATTCCGCGAATGAAAAGAGTACGCATCAACACTACCGAGTAAACTCGTTGGAAATTCTCCTTGACCAGCGAAATAACTTTCAAATTTGAAAGAGCTATTGGCGAATGAGTTAGGAATTACAAAAGTTCCGAACTTCGTCTTCAAAATATAAGAAACTTTTTTAGATTTCATTTTATGTCAACTATAACATGACATAAGCTTAGAAATTGATGTCCACGGAGTGGCGGTAGGCTTTTTCGGCATGGCTCTCTTAATGATATAATAAAACGGGCTCTTGCCACCATAAACGTTCCTGCGCTAATCGAACCGTCAGGAATAAGCCGGGATCACAAGAACCTGGATAACGTGATTCCCTGCATCCAGTGGGACCAGCCTAATGTGGAGGGTCATATTTGTACCTGCCGAACATGGACTGCGCTTTTCCGGCGCCTAATTGCCTCAACTGGTGACCGAAGGGCTGGCTCATTTTTTGCGGGGATACCCTGCTTCCAGCATTTAACTATACTACTACTATAACATATTTTTATTATGACCAATTAAAATGAAAATATGCTCGCAACATAAACCAAATCATTACCCATAAATTTTTCCGCAATAATTTAATTTTGGAACGTGTTTTTTCCTATTTTCATTTCTCTCGAATACCTTCTGACGTCGGCGGAATTTTTTATTTGTCAAATCACACGTGCCGCGACGAAACTCGAATCGGGCAGCTTTTTGCGCGATAGTTCGATCCGACTCGATTCGATTCCGAATTTAAGCGGATTTCACACTTCAACACGATTCGAGAATTTCCAAAGGTTTAAAATTTCTATTTTTAAAATAATTGTTTGAAATTCGAATCTGGTGCATCGTGGCCCGGTTGAATTCCGACGAAACGTGGTAACGAAAGAAATACAAATTATCTCAGTTCAAAGAATCGATGGAAATTGATCTCCTGAGGTGTTGGAATGACGACCCGGCACCGGAAATCGCAGTGTTATTCGACCCCCCACTAGGTGGACAGACGACATTAAACGTGTCACAGGCGGTTGCAGGCGGTTTGTACTCGTATTTAAACCCCCTTCAAACTGATTGATGATTATTATGATGACGATCTGATGATGATGATCCCTAAAAGGCCATGTCCAGCAGTAGATGTCTGTCAGCTGCTAATGATGAAGATGATGTCCAGACTAATTAGGTACAGATCGCATGATTGTAGACATAGTGAGCACCAAGTGGGGCTTCCAATACAATCGTGCAGAAAACGTCAGAGTTACCGCCTTTTCGAAGTTGTGTCACATCGAATTAAAGTCAAGGGCTAACTCAAATAATTAACACTAATTTTAATTTTTTGATTTTTATTTTTTTAGGTGACCTTTGACGACCTCCGTGGCGCAGTGGAAAGCGCGGTCGGTTTATAAGACGGAGGTCCTGGGTTCGATTCTTGGTTGTGGGGCAGGCCATGTCCAGCAGAGAATGTTCTGTAATTTGTCTTGTCGTCTAACTGGTACAGATCGCATGATTGTAGACATAGTTACCATCAAGGGGGCTTATCGCCGTGGCTAGTTACCACCCTTCCGTCAAAGAAGTATCGCCAAGCAATTTAACGTTCTTTTTTTCGGTACGATGTTGTGGAGAAACCGGGAAAGGGGTCTGGATTCGTTCCCGGCGGGCAGATCCTAACAAGTTAGCCCGCTTCCATCTTAGACTGCATCATCACTTAACATCAGGTGTGATAGCAGTCAAGGGCCAACTTGTAGCCGACTTAAAAAAAGATAGAGTGTGAATATCCTACAAGCGCCCTTACAACCGCAGCCTCACTCAAGGGCCGCTCATTGACCGTTTTTCGACAACATCTTTATCGCGCATCAATAGGTCGTTACGGGCTCCGGCGGCACGTGAGGTGTGAATCTTAGCACTTTTTAGCTTTCATATAAAGCACTCCGCCATTAGTATTTGGCTTTAATTGTAGAAAAAATTATAAGATTTTTGAAATCTTTTGGCAACTAAGTAACCAAAATGGTAAATCTTTTAATTTGAAAGCATTCTTGATCAATTATATCTTAATAGTGGAAAAAGTTTAAGAATGATAAAAGATTTTTGGCAAGTACTAAATTGTTAATCGTTTCAGTTTTTGCAAACATTTTTACACAAATTAAAAAAAAACTTTTTAATTAAACAAACATTTAATGTAATAACTTACTCTATCACGGAAAAGAAGAAAAAAATTCTTTAAAGCACATCGAAGCGAAGCAAAGAGAAAATTCAAAAACATAAGGCTAGCTAAAAGGAATTAAAATTATTTATTTACACCCTTCTGTCTTTATTTAATATAATAAACAATATCAAAATTGCTGTATCAGTTAAACATAGAACAAACTCTTTTAAGCACATCCGCCGTTTAAGAGCAAAGTAAATTCAAGGACATAATAATGCACGGCGCAGGCGCAGTGCCCGGAGCGTCGTGGGGTCACTCGTATAAGGAGATTGCGGGATCGTTTATAATTATTCAAAATCCGGCGGCGCGCTATTACGGCGCATAAATCGGCGCGTTAATAGTGCGGACAAGGCGCACAATGCCACCGCGAGAGCGTATTATGGTGAGATTCGCGCACACCGCGCTTCAACAATGGCGCTTTTAATTTGACTGAAACTGTCAAAATGTAAAACTGTTTTTATACTTTGTCTGCACATGGCGCGTGTTCTAGTGAGATTTACGTAGTTTTACTTGACGAATGGCGCTGCTAAAATTCTTTCAAAATTTAACACTGTTTTTATGCGAAATAGTGCGGATACAGCTATGCTTCAAACATGGCGCTCTTTATTTGACTGAAAACTGTCAAAATGAAAACTTTTCTTGTTTTTAGAAATAAGGGTAGCTTGTCTAGAAGTAGTTTACTTGAAAAAAAGCAGTAAAAATATACTTTTAGAAAATGTATATCAGTCTATAGGTATATACACTAAAAACTTTGTATTTTACACTCAATCACTGAAATTGTAGCAGATGAAATTACTGTCACAGTAAGTCGGCATGAATTAACAGAAAAAACATGTCCGTTAATTTAATAAAATAATGAACATAAATCTATCGAATGAAAGCCAATTAAAACAGATTTGTCTTGCGCGCATTACTTTTTCACATGTCGGAAATTTGGAAGGTTTTTACTTTGAATTCTTAAGGGGACACTAATTTAATAATTGTACGTCAGTGGCTGCGTATTATATTGTCAGTTTGATAGCGGTGGTCTTTCTGATACCATGCAGCACCGCTTGGAATTTATTGACTTATTCAACCAAATAAATATTACAGTCTGTAATTTTTATCAAAAAAAGGCCTATTAAAAATAAATATGTTAATAATTTAAAGAATTGTAAAAGATTTTTAGCTTAACTGGTTTTATTTCATTAAGTTCACTGTTTCTGAGTTCAAGCATAGGTATGTAGGTATTATTTTGTTAAGTAAGACGTCTCTGGTCGCTAGGATCCATTATAATTATTATTTATTCAGCCAATTATATTATAGCACTCGTATGCGACACAATTATATCAAAGTATTTTTTTTGTTTTGGCGCAAAGCATCAAAGCAAATTGTATAGAAAGAATTTGTGGATAAAAAGCAAATATTCTAGAGATCTAATAGCTGTTCCAATTTTTTACGCAAGTGGCCGAACCCTGTAATTTGACACTAATTTAAATGTATAATAAACTCTGAAACAATTCAGACACGTATCATTTATCCTGTCAAATAAAATGATTAGGTAAGCTTAGACGCACTACAATTCTTGTAGCGGACAGTACCTTTACGGGTCTAAGAGACCGACTCTCTCGTAAATAGAGCAGTGTCACGCGCGTACATTGTACAAGCCACCCCGGGAGCCGCAACTAGTTGTTTATATCTGTTAGCTGACCAAGCATTTATACATACACAAAAAACAACTTTACACACTGGAATATAAAGTCGCAAATTAATAATACAGCATATGCCCTTACTACGTTATTAAGCGGAAGGCATTAGTACTTGATACTTGGGTACCTTTGAGTATTGTACATCCGGAATAAAATAAATGCCTTTTATGTCAATGCATTAGGGCTTATTTTTGTGTGCGCTTTGTTATGAAATAAAGAGATTTAATTGGCATTATGAGCGCAGTGAGTTCAGATGAGTCACATAATAAGGAATAATGCTTATGCTTATACTTAGGCTATTGTTTGTTCTTTGAATTAACTTAAATTTCAGTAGCTATAATTAAATAGCTATGCCTCGTGGTTTCACTCGTTTAATTAGCGCGTAAATACCTAATGTTAGAATAGAAAGCCTTTTACAACAAATGGACTATCTATCTAATACACAAAGAAAAATCGCACAAGTAGTTCTTGTGAATAGCACATACAACCAAACAAACTTTTTAGCTTTATTGTAACAATGGTTTTGCTTAAAAAGATATTATTTATTTATTTATTTTAATAACTTTATTGCATTTAATAAAAGTAACATAGCATAAAAAAACAGAGGATTATCAATTTGCAAAAGGCGGCCTTATCACTAAGAGTGATCTCTTCCAGGCAACCTACTGTATTGATTCTAAATATTCTGTGAGACGGGAAATTGCACATACAAAAGAAAAGAAAGTAAAATTACAATATACATATTATAATATATATACATATATAAAACTTATACAATAGATATTATTTATAAGAACAAAAGAAAAACCTTTGTAATGTCTGGCTCTACTTAAGAATACCTTATTTTATTAAATTACCACCTAAATAAATTTTGAACCACAAGACCAAGCACCTAATAAAATACAAAAGGGCACCAATATAGATGAAAAGGCGCTAAATATTGCTTATTAGAATAAGAACATTAAATCTATAAAATACAATTCTCCGATTATTTTATCGATTTATGGAAACTATATATAAGGACTTTTACATAACAATATTTGCCAAAATCTCCTGCATTGTTTTTATTATTGTCGAATACAAGAATTAATCTCAAACTTACGAGTAAAAACTACAGATCGCTTCGACACTCATTAAGTTACGGTGATACCTACTACGTAGTTTAAAATCGTGTACAATAAAATATTTAAATACCCGCGACTTTAAATCGTAACTCGTGATATAGGAGTATGGACACGACATTATATTCATAGATGTTGTTTATTGCTTGCTGTGTATTAAAATGATGCTATCCTGACGTACATTACGAGCGATGTACAACGAAGTTGTTAACGAATTAGATTGAACCTGGCCAATGCCACCCTGTAATAAGGATATGAGCAGACTGCGCGGTTGACGAACGTTTTAAGTTTTAAACGTTTTAAGTGGAATGGATTTATTACTGGAATAGATGTTTTTTCAGTTTTCACTTTATACTAGTGAACGACTGCAACTACTTTCGCATGAAATTATTTTGTTTTTTAATTAATTTCACTGCTATTTTCAGTCTAATTAAACCTGCTAGGGCATATCGGTTGAATGATCCTTGCTAATCCTTACTAATATTATAAAAGCGAAAGTTTGTATGTATGAATTGATGTTTGTTACACTTTCACACAAAAACTACTAAATTGATTTTGATGAAACTTCGTAATCATTTTTTTATAGACTACAAGTTGGCCCGTGACTGCTTTTACATCTGATGTTAAGTGATGATGCAGTCTAAGAGGAAGCGGGCTAACTTGTTAGGAGTGGGACGAAAATCCACACCCCTTTCGGTCTCTACACGACATCGTACCGGAACGCTAAATCGCTTGGCGATACGTCTTTATCGGTAATGTGGTAACTAGCCACGGCGAAAGCCTCCCACCAGCCAGACCAAGACAAATTAAGAAAAATCTCAATCTGCCCTGCCCGGAATCGAACCCAGGACCTTCATCTTATAAATCCACCGCGCATACCACTGTACCACAGAGGTCGTCAAATCATATAGCAATATATACATATCAGAATAACACAGGCTACTTTTTGTCTCGAATATTTACAGGAACGGGTACTAATCGGCTGAAATCGCGGGCGGCCTTTAGTCGTTTAATTTTGTATAATGTGTGTATGCTGTACTAAAAGCTGTGCTAAAAAGAAAGAGACTACTATACTTACAGGAGTTTTTTTTAATTTAGTAGGTTTATTACTCGCATCAAAAGAGGTCTAAAACTAATACCAACTGATTAGAATATACTTATTCATAAATAGAAGTAGTGTATACCTAAAGAGTTTTATTTAAGTAAGCTTTGTTTACAAGCACTTCAACAGTCGAAAGTCAAACTTGACGCCATGTTTGACTGTTATTAATGACTCTACTATCGATCTGAAAGGCAGATTCACTCTCTTCCCTCAGTCTACGTACAGGCCAGTAAGTTAGTGCAAACGGTCAGTACAGTCGCTACCTGAGAGCTAAGCAGTGGGCGGGTGAGCACTAATAAATCCAGCATTTATTACCACACCACCACACCTTGCGCCCTGGTTTATCGTCCCCCACTCTGGGTACAGACCAATAAGTTAGTTCAAACGCTCAGTACAGTCGCGACCTAAGAGCTAAGCAGTGGGCGGGTGAGCACTAATAAATGCTGGACCGGACCACACCTTGCGCCCTGGTTTATCGTCCCCCACTCTGGGTACAGACCAATAAGTTAGTTCAAACGCTCAGTACAGTCGCGACCTAAGAGCTAAGCAGTGGGCGGGTGAGCACTAATAAATGCTGGACCGGACCACACCTCGCGCCCTGGTTTATCGTCCCCCACTCTGGGTACAGGCCAATAAGTTAGAGGTAAGTTGTTTGTTAATAAGGAGTTATGTGTCTAATTGCTTATTACAATATTAATGCACGCCAGCCACGCGCCTGCTGAGCAGTCTTGTGAGTGTTCTACGAGCAGGGAGGTCTCAGGTTCAAACTTGAATGGTGTAATAAATAATAAATAAAATAGCCTTTATTCAGATAAATTTACAAAAACAAACAAGTACAAACAATAAAAAAAAGATTAACTATTTAGTTCTAGTAGTTGTGTCTTCTTTGATTTTTGTAAATCTGTTTGCCAGTCGGCAAAGGCCTCCTCCAACCTTTTCCATTCATGTCTTTCCTGAGCCACTCTGTTCCATGTCACGCCTGCAACTTGCCTAATATCATCATCCCACCTTTTCAGTGGTCTACCCCTTCTTCGTTTTCCTTCTCTTGGATACCATTCTGTCACAAGCTTACTCCACTTGTCTTGTCCCCTTATCATGTGTCCTGCCCATTGCCATTTTAGTCTTTTGATTTTATGTGTTACGTCTGGCACTTCTGTTTTGTTTCTTATCACATATTTTTTTACTCTATCTGATTTGATTGAAAGTCAGAATGGTGTAATAATATAACTGTTATTTATTTATATTTAAATTAACTTCCTCGTTGATCTAGTTAGCCTTTGTGCAATTGGATCACGAGGTCCAAGGCTCAAGTTGTCAAATTTTGAGATTTTCTTTCAGTGTTGGTGGTTGTACAACCTGGCGCCTCGGGAGTCGTCGATCTCCAGTATCCCGGCGTTCTTAAACATTGGATAGTGATTACTATTAAATGAATCATTAACGTTCCTAAACCCACCAGCCTGCAATAGAACTGTGGCCAATTAGAAATTCAATTCACCGGCCAGGAGATATGGGCCTTTAGTGGCCTGTTCATTTATAATATAATAACAAAAAATAGAACCGACTCAAAACGCACTAAAAAGTAAAAAATAACTGCGTCATTTAGTTGCTTTAATTTACTTAAGCATATCTATGAAGTCGGTGCCAGCCAAGTTTAAGGAATATCTATTTAACGTAGTAAAGCAGTTTGTGGGTTCTAAGTAACGTCCATAAAGTAGAAACCTTGGCTGGCATCGACTCATAGATATGCTTGAGTAAATTAAAGTAACGAAATGACGCAGTTATTTCTTACTTTTTAGGGCGTTTTGAGTCGGTTCTATTTTTTGTTAAAAAATTTTATTTCTCACATTTTTAAGTGATTTATCGTCACGTAACCTACTCGTATTATATTCTCATAGTATATTATACGGCACTAGTAGCCAAAAAGCTACCGATACTTACACAAAAACCGAAGTCGCTGCAAGTGTGCCTATAAAATTTGAAGAGTTCCTTCAATTTTCCCAGGATATCATGATCAGATCCTAACATGATGAATATAGGACCATATTTGAAGTGTTCCCTTTTTAATAAAAAAAAATTATCAAAATCGGACAACTCTGTAAAAAGTTATGCGTGGTCATACATAAAAAAAAATAATATACGTGTCGAATTGAGAACCTCCTCCGTTTTTTTTCGTCGGTTAAAAATAAATCACTAAGCGCAAATATCCAGAACAGCTGAGTCGACTTCGTTAATTCTTCTTTGTTGTGTCAGGAGAAGGTTTTTATGAGAGAGAAATATTAAGAAAATTGCGCGGAAAATTAGTAAATTAAAGAAAGCTTAACGTATATTGTATTGATGTTTGTTACTGAACCAAGGTTTAACGAGTGAGCGTATCTGAATGAAATATGACACAGAGATGGATTGTGGTCTGGTATCACATAGGATATTTTATCCGAATACTCTTACATAAACAGGAACTATACGACTGATCTATTGACTTATTACAAGATCTCTAAAACTATACACTTAATTTGATTGAAAATTAAGCATAGTTATTTATTTAACGATGTAGACTAAGAATGAATTTCCCGATACTCCCACGTAAATGAAAATTACGCGGATGAAACCGCAGAGTACAGCTAGTTAGGGTATATGCGTGAATATTAAACAGATATAATGTTAGGCACGGACGAGACAGATTAAAAAAAAACAATATCAAAATGTAAAAGACAATGTTAGTAAAGGCCGCACTCCACAGCCCGTATGCGAGTCACAGCTCGATAAGGGCGCCCGCTCACCCGCGACCCAGTGAAAGCGATGCTATCGCGCGCTCGTGCGATCCAGCGATTGTCGCAAAGCCGCCGCGCGTTTGTACTCGCCGCCCAGGCGATACAGCCGAATGTAAATGTTCCGTGTACCCACAATCTTATCTCAAGCTGGTTTGTGTCCGGTTCATTTTTGAGCTCCCCACACAATCTGATTTTTAATTTTTTTAAATCGTTATCACGCGAATATATTATGAAAAACTGGTCTTGGATAAAAAAAATTCAACATGAATTTATGTAAAGTACCGCAAAAGACGCCTACATGTTTTTTCTTTTGTAATTTTTTTGTGTTCCTAAATTTTGATTGAGTAGGCAACGCTATCACCTAATTACACATTTATGACAAAAAAAACTTTCTATTTCAATGAACAGATTAACGTTTGACTAGGTTCAATTTCTCCATTAGTAGTTGACAGTTCCAAATAGTAGAAAGGAATACAGATTAATTATGGAAACTGAATTGCTTCTCAGATCTACACATTCCACAGCCGCAGCCCCCAAGATCAGATCTAACGCAATTTATGATCTAAGAAGCCAATTTTGCAAATAATATAAAAACAAAAATTGACCTACTAACATTGGTATTGAATCTCATCTCAATCCACATTGGACACAGATTAGACACAATGAACACTACTGCTTACTATGTACTGCATAGTTGGTTCAATCACTGGGCCATAAAAACTAGATAGAGTTGTACAAATAAATAAAATGTCGTAGTGGAGGCGTCATGGTAAACCACGTCTGAGTCAGAGGATGTGTGTCGGGAAGAGCGCGCGGATGTCAAATATTTGCTGACGCGGCGCCGCACCAACATCCAACGTATGTACAACATACTATTCAAGAAATATTAGTGTATTTTACGAGTTACTTTTTGATGTACTTGTAGATATCCCTTGACTGCTGTCACACCTGATGTTAAGTGATGTGCAGTCTAATGGTCTTGTTAGCATCAATCTGATCCGCCGAGAATAAACTCACTCCGTCTTATAAATCCACCGCGCATACCACTGCGCAACGGAGATCGTCAAAAGATATCGTCATAACGCGATTTAAAAATGTTCATTATCAATATGATCAGCCTATTAATAAACCCACTGTACGGCTAGGTCTTCTCCACGTTGTTCCAATGTAGATTTGCTGAATTAAGGTGATTATTTGACGATCCTATCAGATGTTGATGATAGTGACGCGAGCTTAACGTGCATAACACTAGCAACTTCCCGACACCGAGCTTAGAATTTATTGATTTTTTTTTATTGAAGGAAAACTCAATATTATTCCATAACACGGCCCAAGGCTCGAATCTGAAACCACATAGGCTTAACACTAAACCAATATGGCTGTAATGTTATCTTGACTCAATAGAACAGCGGGAATCTCGAAGAATAGAGATCACAAGTTAGATGTACCTGCCCATTGGACTGCTGTCTTACCCAGTCCCTACAAAATCACTACAAATTTTTAAAATTTTTATTTTATTTTTAATTAGTTTGTTTTATTTTTTATTTATTTATTTTAATTTTCTTAATTTTAATTTATAAAAAATAAATAAATAAAAAACAAAAAGACGTGTGGCACTCGGAGACTGCCGCGGTAAAGCTATTGCATAGCATTTTTTATCAACTTATGTTTACCTACCGACGTCATCGGGACCGTGGCCTAACGATAAGGCGCTTTAAGTGCCCGGATTGCCAGAGAGATGCGGCTTCAAATCCCGTTGGTTCCGCAATTTTTTTTTAAGCGTGATATTGCAAAAAGTCATTAATTTAAAAAAAAATGACTTTTTGAAATATCACGCTTGAAAAAAAAAATTTCGGAACCGACGGGATTCGAACCCGTGTCTCTCTGGCAATCCAGGCACTTAGAGCGCCTTACCACTAAGCCACGTTCCCTGATGACGTCGTTGTCGAAATTGTGCTTTTGATATTATGTTTTTGATACTCAGGGGGTGTTAGGTTTTTTCGTTACGGAATTTCTGTATTCGGTCTCCACGCTCAAGGCCCGCGATAAAAGCTATACAATAGCTTAAAAGAAACTAAAAAAAAAATATTTAAAAAGCCAACATCACGCGGTGTTCCCAGGCGGTCACCCATACAAATACTGACCGCGCCTTAACTTCGGTGATCGGACGAGAACCGGTGTATTCAACATGGTATGGACGTTGGCGAACAAAGATGCGAATAAGACAATCTGACTAAAACCGCTGTGCCGGTCAGTTGTGTGGTCAGGGTGTTAGGTTTTTTCGTTACGGAATTTCTGGATTCGGTCTCCACGCTCAAGGCCCGCGATAGAAGCTATGCAATAGCTTAAAAGTGCGCTAAATGTGTTTTAAGGTTTTGTACTTTGTAAGGATAAAACAGATTTTTAGTTAGATAGCATATATTTTTTATTATAATTACAAACTTTCTAATATATATTAGTTATAAACTCAACGCGCAGATACTCGTATATCAAGTTGAAACTCATATCAAATACTTAGAATCAGTTATTGCATTTAAGTTGTACGGAACACTCGGTGTGCGAATCCGACTCGCACTTGGCCGGTATTTTATTTCATCATCATCAACCTACGTTAATGACCCTCAGGTGGTAGTTAGCAATTCAGTAAGAGAGTTACATAGCCCACCCTAGACTATATACAACTAACTAACTAACTACGTGTGTCAGTTACGAGTACGAGTTAAATTTGTTTGAAACGAAATAATATCAAAAATATCAGTTTGTTTTGTAAATCTCAACAACAACAGTTTACGCTGTAGAATTACATCACCAAACGTTAATGGTTGTAAGATATAAAGTTTAAACAAAGTAAAAAGTCCTTTGTAAGTTGTACCTAATACAGATAATATCGACAGGAGTATTCATTTTGAATTCATTCACGGCAAACTACGGCGTTAGCTTCGACGAAGAAAGGGGTAAGTGGCTTTACTACAACTTCTTCGCCTATAAAAATATGATCTAGAGGACGCCGACTGTTTTACTCGCCGGGATTTGGGGATAAAAAGTATCCTATGTGTTAATCCAGGGTGTTAACTAGCTCCATACCAAATTTTATTAAAATTAAAAGGCTTTTAAGCATAACCAGCCTTCCGGGCCGGGTGGTAGAGTCACTACAAATAGTCTAACAATAAGTTTCAAGAGTGCTTATAAACTAAGCATATTTGAAATAAATAATTGATGTAGGTTTTAATGAAAATAGAAGCCGAAAGACATACTTCAAATATGCTAAAAATTTGCAGAGATTTTTTTTAAAGAATTAAACCGCTTAGTAAAGGGTCGAGAGAGATCGTAGTTTTATGGTAGAATGGTAAAAGAAGCATCAAATCGAACAGCACAGAATATACTTACTTTTGGCAAGAGGAAACACAATTAAAACAAATTTTGTTTTCAGATTAAGCTTTGTTAAGTCACAAAGTTGAGATAATAGAACATCTGTTTAACTAGGCTTTTGTATTAATTTTTCAAAGTTTCTTATAAACAATATGATTTTGTTAAATTATTCTTCAAGCAAATTTTTTTACTTAAAACTAAATATAATTATACTGATTATACTGGCAAGTAAATTGCAGTTTTTTTTTATTTTTATACAATCTCACCTGATGTGACATCACTTACAAATAAAATTACAAGATGGAAGTGAGCTAACTTGTAAGGAGTAGGATGAATTCCACACCTCTTTTGATTTTCACGACATCGTCCCGCTAATTCGCTTAACGGTACGTATTTATATGTAGGGGGATAACTAGCCGAAGCCTGGCCAAAATGTAAATGTTCTTGTTAATGCCTTTCTATATAAAAAAAAAAAAATAATGTAAAAGTTCAGATACAACTTTCTTTCCCGCAATCCCTACCTACGCACACTGTAGCTGTCTCTAATATGACGTTATTTATTAAGCACAGTGTGCGGCGACCCTTATCACAATTATGCTCGACTCACACTTTACGTCATATAATGTAAGTGAATAAGATTAAACAATATAGGCGTTATGATGTATTGTTTTGTTAAGTTTTAAAATAGCTATTACGTTAAGATAAAAATTAAATAAGAAATTAATTGTAATAGATTTTACAAAAATTGTGTATTCAAAATTTAAAATCATTAATTTCTAAAATATGTTAACAAATAGTTGTACGTAAAATTCAGTGTTGTTTACTGCAATCGTTTAACTTTCATTGTATTCCTCTCAATCGGGAGGATATTGGCTGTGGCATGGCCTGGTCGCTTCGGCTAGGACTAGATACAGCAAAAACGCTGCAAAAAGTGATTTAGTGTTCTGGTATCATGCTACGTGGATACAAATACATTTTACAAACTAACTACACCAAACCTGGGCCAATGAAAAATAGATTAATTGAGACAAGCTCGGTAGTCGAACCAAAGACTAGAGGATTATAAAACTGATGAGGATACTTAGGTACTCAATTGTCTCATTAAAGAGTTCTAAATTAAATCAAGTCGTAAATATACTGCTTCCATCTATTAAAATAGAATCAACAACTTTTTTGTTTATAATTAATTGAGTCTGTTTAACCTTGTCTAATGGCAACACCATATACGACAAGTGGTTTAATTAAATCGTATCTTTATCATACAGTTTGGGTTTAATTTGGGTTGTACATGATTCATCTCATTCGCATACTAAATCAAAAAAGATTACAAAAAATTTATATCCTATAATATTTCGATAAAGCAAAATGTTCAATTAAGAAATAAGTATTTCAGTTTCACTGCCTCGTTGGTCCAGTGGTTAGCTTATGGGGGTTTGAAGAATCACAAAGTCCTAGGTTTAAGTAATGGGACAGGAATAATACTAAGATTTTCTATCTTCTAAGACTAGTAAATTCTAAGTCTAGAGTTTGGAATTCGGATACCGTCTCAAAAAGCACATTTACCCGTCGATTCCAGTCATCAACATAGTGGTCGTTAAAGCATCAACCATTATCACCCGAGCAGTGTTGCAACACAACTGTCTTGTCAGTTCTTTGCAGTAGAAGCTACCCTCTCGTCTCATTCGGTGTAAACTAGTAACTTTTCAAATCTGCATGTACAGTAAGCATCTTGTCATCCTCATCGTTAACAGCGTATCAACGGCCAGATCTTCCTCCTTGTAGGAGATATGAGACACAGACCCTCCACGCTGCTACAATGATGGTTGGCGAGCATAGAGAGACAATGTTTTTATAATTAACGATCACAATTAGATATTGATGATAGTAATTAATCGGGACAAAGGCTTAATGTGCTATTCGCGACATGGGGGTGAAACACCATCGACTTCCTGTACTACTACTACTACTGTAGCTTAGAGATCTGAAAACTTAAAATAACGAAAACCTTAGAATTATTCCACGCACCAACCCAGGAGCTCGTGACCCAGGTCACATAGGCTAACCACCAGACTAACGATGAAGTTAACTAAGCGAGTGAAGTTAAAAATATTGGATTTTTAAAGGGAAAGTTTGCACAGAGACGATGCGAGTAAAGTTAAATGTCCTTATTTATCTCATTTAACAAAGTAAACGCAAGCGGGGAGCACATTCAAATGACGGAACGAGTTTTTTTGGACATTGTTATAATCACGCGTGGGCGGCCGTGGGCGTGGGCGCGTCACGCGAAAACCGAGCCGGACTTTAAATTGCTGTTTTTGTTATAAATCAACGCAACATAACCTCTTATTTCTCTTTTGTGCAACTTTTGTGTTTACATGGTGTAATTTGAAACACTGATATGGCTTTGTCGAATCGATACCTCTACGGTTAAGGGCCTGCAGTGCTCGTAGGTTTCAGCCCCGTCCATTTTGTAATCAACGCATCAAAACTTTATATATATCTTTTGTGCAACTATTGTATTATTAGGCTTTTATTTTAACCACTAGGTCTTTGTATAGTCGATACCTCATAGCTGACAACACGTTTTGTCTCATAATTTTTAAAAAATTTTACTAATATATTAACAAAACATCGAACCAATATATACATGCATAGTGCACAGCCGTGGGGTCAAAAGAAAATTAATAATTTCAGTGTGATCTAATTACCTATATGATATAGGATATATATGTTACGCTACTGTTAAAACTTTGTAGCACAAGCAGTGCTTATCCTTAGTTGAAACAACATAGTCTTCTTAACGACGACGTGTTAGTTTTTAATATAAGTCATGTCACATGAGGAAAGTAGTAATAATAAATATTTATAAATAAACATGGATACATAGTGGATTGTTAGTGATATTTAGCACTACGCAACACACAATCATCGCGATGACAGTACAATGGGCGCGACGTCTCGTGGACACCCGCGCGATACCATCACAGGATGAATTGCGTCGCGGGTGTCGGCTTGTCGCGCTTATGATCGTTGTAGCGACAAATAGCGCGATTGAAATGATTATAAGTATAGATGTCACTTTGTACTTTTTTGTAATTTTTCTCTTTTTGTTTATTGACCTATGAATTTACGAGAAGTTTCACGCACACCCATAGAAGTACACAAAATTGTCTCATAGTTAAAAGTACAAAACGGATTTTAATTTTAAATTAGATTATGTATAGCTTGGACCAAAAATATACTTCGTCCACGTGAGCAAACGAGCTGACATTTATAAATAAACATGGATACACAGTGGATTGTTAGTGATATTTAGCACTACGCAACACACAATCATCGCGATGACAGTACAATGGGTGCGACGTCGCGTGGACACCCGCGCGATACCATCACAGGATGAATTGCGTCGCGGGTGTCGGCTCGTCGCGCTTATGATCGTTGCAGCGACAAATAGTGCGATTAAAATCATTGTAAGTAGACGTAGCTTTGAAAGTCAATGTAACATATGATCTTATTTTTTCTCTTACTAGGATAATAATTATTATCTATTGATTGACAATGTTCGGTTTTTAATACAGTAGGATTTAATATGTTAGAACTTATAAGAGATACAAAAAAAATGTCTACATAAAATTATTATATTTTATATTCAAATATTGGATAGCAAATAGTGGATTCTCTACAAAAGTACTTTGTCAAAAACTTTCAGCACCTATTACAACACCTTTAGTCAGATTTTTTTTGTAAAACGCATAATACCTATTGTATCTTTTTTCAAACATAAACTTTATCAGCATGCAGTTGTAATCCTAAGTCAACAGTTAGTGTGAATTGTTGATATCATCTTCTTGTTTCGTCAACTCCTGCATAAAGTTGATACGTACGACTATACACTTTTTTTAGTTTAATTTATTTTTCCGATTTGTATTTATTTTTCGATTTTTTATAGTCAGTTTGTGTGTTTGTGTGTGTAAATGGATTTTTTTGTCATTTAAATAATTTTATAAAATTTAGAAAAAATGCACCTATAAGAAGCGAGTCGGTATAGAATAAACATACTGACAAAAGAGCTTATGGTCTACGACGAGATTTTCATGAACTTGTATTATTGCATGAGTTTTGTATTATTCCTGAAAAAAATACTCAGAGACCAGTATAGTTCTACTACTTCACTTAAAGTCACGGTTCAGAGGCCATCTATTAAACTAATACAGTAACCCATAAACTGTACGGTCTTATTAGTGTGGGCCGCAATTGATCGCGCAGCCTCCCAATACATCTCCCAACAATACCAGCCTTGTACCGCACTCGGAAGGTAACTCGACCCCTTATCTGTACTGACTGACTCACTATTTAGTGTTTACGCAACTGTCACGTACGGCGTGCCCTTTGATATCATTTTGTATTAATAACAGCTATTATTACGTATCTAAGTAATTAGATTAAAAACTATGTCCCTGTACTAATTTGTTTTTATCAGTTAGACTTTCATGCTAATTATTTCTGACTCTATTTATTGACAGCCTCGTTGGTGTAGTGGTTAGCCTATGTGACTTCGATCATGAGGTTCTGAGTTCGAATCCTGGGTCGAGTTACGGAATAATTTTTACTTTTCACTGTTCTATGGAATTTTTAGTACATTCTATGCCCGTAATCGGAAAATTAGTGGTGTTTCATCCCCGTCACTCTCATCAACATCTGAGTGATTGTTATTATTTGAAACATTAAATCCGCCAATCCGCATTGGACCAGGGTGGTGAGTCTACGCTCCATATGCCCTCTCCTGTAAAGAGCTCCTTCTTTGTAGGAGATAGCCTGGCCTGTAGTAGGTCGTTAACAGGTTGGTAATGAAGATGATGACTTATTGACTATATCATTAGACCACTTGTTAGCCTATAGCATCGGACCACGAACTTCTATTTTCAAGGCCTAGGGGTCAACCTACAATTTATAGAGCTTTCATTCTTCTCAGTTATGATGTACCTACACCGACAATCATACACTTAAAGCGGGAACAGCAATGCTGCTTCATGGCGAGAGTCAGCAACTATCAATTTCTTTCTCAGGGATCTCCCTGAGAAAGCTCGGGCACGAAGCTGCTACTGAATTGTGCCTAGCTGTCAGGCTGCTGTACAGTGACGTCACAGTACAGTGGCGCCGGTGGGCCACCCCGATTGATTCCGCTGTCACAATTAAAACCGCACACAAATCCCGACAGTGGGCGGGGCGCTGCATGGGAACCGACGCATAAACCAACTATATCTTATTATTTCATAAACCACAAGCGATGAGCGAGTTATAATTATACCCGCCAACAAGCAGTTAAATTACAAAAGGTTTGATAAGTTTTAGTCCTAGTGAACTACTCTACTTCGTCCAGTCACTGTGCCGAACTATGTTTGTTCATTATTTTAGTTATAGTAGGTATCTAATATACTTACTTCATCATTGTCAGCCTATAACGGCCAACTACACGGTCGGACCTCCCTCCATGTGAAAAGGGGATTTAGAGCGTAGACCCATTACCCAATGCGGGTTGGTGGGTTTAAGGTGATAATGTATCAGTCATTAACGATCACTATCAGATGTTAATAATAGTGACCGGGACCGACGGTTTAACGTGCTCTCCAAGGCACGGGAGTGTAATACCACCAACTTCCAGACTCCGTACTTTTAATGTACTGAAAATATCCTAGAACAATGAAAAACTCAGAATTATTCTGTCCACTCGACCGGGCATTCGAAATGCACTCTTGACTATGGTTATTCACAATAGGAATGGCTACCGCCAAAATTCTGCCAGTAGGATTATAATTATATAGACAAAATTAAAAAAATTACAAACGCAACTTGTACCACAGCCAACGTATTAGCCGCTAACTCGCCAGTAAACTAAGGAACGAGCCGTAATTGTTTTACGCTCAACAAAGGGCGCTGTTGAAGTATCGCCCCGCGTTTAGTGCCTGACTCCATTCGTTAGCACCTTACACTGTGTGACCGATGCTTTACAAGCCATTAGCCCTTTGACTGTAGGTATTTGCTCTTGTTTTGTATTGTTAACGGAAGGATGTGATACTTTTTGTTTTAGTCAAATGCGTAGCTAACGAATACAGGGATGGGAACATTGGAATCACTGTACCCACAAGGGAAGAATGGCTGTGAACAAGGCAAAAGATACTCTGGCTTTGTCAAAATAGACTTCAAACTAAGACTTTTACAAATTTAAAATTGAATCCTGCATTTTAGGCTATAATCATCACGCTGGAACCAGCGTGATGTGACAGTAGTGAAAAATGTGAAAAAAAGGGAAAAGTCATGTTTGATTATTTAAATTACACGCGGAGGAAGTCACGGACATCCTCTAGTATTAAATAATGCTTAAAATTCAGAAGAATTGCTTCAATTCTAATGAAGTACATATTGAAAAGGATTTTTGGATTACATATTGCATAGATTTAAACCTCATTGGTAAATTTTTCCAATTTTCCAAAAATCAATATCAGATTACGGAGCATAATTTGTACAACTTTTTAATACAAATTGGATGTAAGAGATAATACAATTTGATTGCGCCCATAATACAATTGGGCAAGGGTCGCCCTTGACCGCATCGCTGCGTCATCGGCGAGACGCGATGATGTATGGCGGTTGGGAGTGATGCGAAATGTCATTCCTTGTGGGTCAAAGGCGACTTGTAGAGGACTGGTTTCTTGACGATTTTTAGGGTTGCTTGTTTTCTTGCGGAACCTTTTGTTCTCATTAATAAGCGTCTTTGCTTTTTATCACTAAAAAGTAAGAAATAAAATTTTTTAACAAAAAATAGAACCGCACTAAAAAGTAAAAAATAACTGTGTCATTTGGTTGCTTTAATTTACTTAAGCATATCTAGGAGTCGGTGCCAGCGAAGGTTTCTACTTTAAGGACATTACCTAGAACCCACAAACTGCTTTACTACATTAAATAAATGTTCCTTAAACTTGCTGGCACCGACTTCATAGATATACTTAAGTAAATTAAAGCAACTAAATGACAGTTATTTTTTACCCTGAGTTTTGAGTCGGTTCTATTTTTTGTTAAAAAAATTTATTATACGTACCTATATTTTGTAACGGCCTTATTTTGATTTGTTTGGGTCTTGGATGTAGTGTACATAATTAGCCCCCAGTTCTGTATAAGTTAGGTTAAAGTTTTTAATAATATTTATGTTTTATAATTAATTTAATTCACCTAATAATAAAGAGAAAAAAAAACCTGTGTTCGAACGTTGAACCAAGACTTAGGTAATATTAATTACATACTTACATAATACAGAAGAAGCTTAACATTTACATTTTTCCCTACCGGGTGCAGGTATATTTTATGGAGTTCAATTAAAATCGGTTTAGCAATTCATGACGCCACGGGGTGCCGACCGGTGACGTTGTGTAATTACCGGGACGGATAAAAAATGACACCGACGCTGTGTATCATTACCACTTAGTAAATTACTGACTAAACTATCAAGTTTTGTTCCACCCAGTTATATATGACTGTCTCGTTGGTCTAGTGGTTAGCCTATGTGGTCGGAGTTCGAATCCTTGGTCGGGTCACGAAATAATTCTGACTTTTTAATTCTTCTATGAGTCGGGAAGTCGGTGGTGTTACACCCGCGTGAGCCGAAGAGCATGTTAAGCAGTCGGTCCCGGTCACTTTCATCAACATCTGATAGTGATCGTTAATAAATGATTATCGTGAAAATTATCACCCTAAGTCCACCAACCCGCTTAGGAACAGCATGGTGGATCTACGCTCTATATCCCCTCTCCTATAAAAAGGGATGCCTGGCCCTGTGGTAGGCTGATAAAGATGTATTACAAATAACCTACTTTTTGCCTACACAATAACTTAAATTAAACCTATTGTTAAGTTAGCGCAGTTAAGTGCCTAAGAACCTGGTGGAACTTAAAACTTGAAAGATGCCTTTAAAGATATTAGACATAACTATGGGTGACTGTAGTGACAGCATTAGATAGAAAATAATGATAGTTTTCATTCACTACAAGGTAACTTTTGACTGCAATCACACCTGTGGGGCAAGTGTGAGTTTTTCACCGAGCGACTGCGTAAAAACGTAGTCACTCATAACGTCAAATTATATAGCAAAAAAAGCGTTTACTCTCGCTATAACTAGATGGCGCTACTAAAATTCCATATAAATTTGCGTTACGTTTTTACGCGATCGCTCGGTAAGAAACTCACACTCGGCACTCTGATGGTAAGTGTTGATGCAATTCAAGATGGAAGCGGACTAACTTGTTAGGAGTGAGATAAAAATCCACACCCCTTTAGGTTTCTAGATGACATCGTACTGGAACGCTTAATAGCTTGGCGGTAGGTCTTTGCCGGCGTAACGTGGTAACTAGCCACGGCTAAAGCCTCCCTTCAGCCAGACTTGTATTTATTAAGAACATTTTAATCGACCCAGTCGGGAATCGAACCAAGTACTATTTACAGCGCCAAATTCTTAACTTTGAGCTAAAAATGTTTACTTTGTAAGAATTTCTCGGAAAAAAATGCTCCATATTTATTAGTTATACCTAGAACTCTAAACCCAAGACCTCGTGATCCGAAACTGCGCAGGACAACCACTGGACCAAAGAGGCAATTAAACGAGACAATTTATTACCAAACGAACGAGCAAACATTGTAACAACAAAAAGCCAAAGGAATAAACAACAAAACAACATTGTTACAACTCTTAAATATGTTGATTATACAAATACGTGTCGATCTCAACGACGTATACAAAAACTAGATATTGTTGCTATGTATGTTTGTTCGTTCCAGCATACACTCACGACCGAGAGACATTCGCCGTGGGTGTCCCGCTGGGCCGCGGTTTCAGACTAATTTTTAATTGCATACTTTTTACATAGGCAATTACACAGAATTTGTGGTCGCGTCTCTTCGTCTCGCCTAAGTGCTTTGAAACATTTTGTATAAATGTAATCCCAACAAAAAAATGCATGTAAAATTTTACCAAGACGAGAACATTTGACTCACACTGTTAAAGAGTTATTAGATCTCATGTAGAGCCAGGCTTCCTGCTCTACACGCCCCAACTCTAAAACTCTAACTCTCTTTCTCTGGGAAATGTATTTACGCATTGCCCCGAGGCTGCACAAAGCAGAACTGGAACTCTACAAGGCCTAACTTCGTACACTGTTGTCAAAATATGTGACATTTCTTTATATTCACACGGGCGTAAGGTGAAAAATTTACCAAATGTTTATTACTTTTCTGTTATTCATTTGTAGTATATCAATATCTAGTACTTTTTCAATCACAAACAAAAATTACGAATTAATTTTGATGAAATTTTACAATAATACAGATACATCAGAATAACATAATTTTATCCCGAAATTTTTACGGAAACGGAAATTACGCGGATGAAACCGCGAGCGAACAATATAATTCTTGTAATAACGAAACTATAGACATTTAAAAACAATATACAATTTTAAAAACTTACGAATAAAGGAATGGAACATCAATGAAAAATGTAGCAAAATGAGAAAAAATATTTCTATTGAGTACCGTAGCGAAACGAAACGCTCAAGTAACGGAAAATTCAAAAATTGTTTTGCTTTAAAAGTCCTAAAAGAGAGTTCAGAAGGGCGTACTCGTAATTCTACAACCTCTATGCTAAATTTCATTAAAATTCTTCAAACAAACATCTAAATATATTATAACATTCGGACAATGACCGGCTGTGGTTTTATGTTCCCTTGTCCAAGAATATCATATTAATAATCAATCACATTATTATATTGATAAATGACTTGCAATAAAATGACACAAATAATGGGACCCTATTTACTTTCTGTCGTTAATGTGCTTATTATGAGAATCTTATTAAAATTCAGTTTATAGGTGGCCAATACTTCTTCAAACCCTTTTATACGCAAAGGTGCTAGTGGCTAGTGTTGCCAGCTCCTGTATTTTAAATATCCGAACGAAAGTTTTAAAATCGGGACATTTACAATGGTATTTAAAAAAAAATTGTGACTTATTGTGGCGTGTGATGAAAAACCTTTTAATTTTTAATAGCACAAAAAAATTTAAGAACCTTATAACTATTATAAAGGCGAAAGTTTGTATGGATGTATGGATGTATGGATGTATGGATGTATGGATGTATGAATGTTTGTTACTCTTTCACGTAAAAACTACTGAATGGATTTGGATGAAACTTTACCACAATATAGCTTATACATCAGAATAACACATAGGCTACATTTTATACCGAAATTCCCACGGGAACCTTACATAATTGAAGTAATTTTTTATAATTTAATTAAAATAATAAGAAAATGACGTCTAGTTGCCAGATATTTAGCTTCGAAGCAATCGTTCGACAGATAATTTGTAATATTCATATTATGTTAATTCTCTTTTAAATCAAAATATTTTGTATGTTATCATTATATATATTTTTACTTTTACACACTTATGAAATAAACTATAACCGTATTCGTTTTTCTATCATAATAATTGCAAAAATAATAAATCGTCTGATTCTTATTTTTTGCAATAATGTATCGATTAAAGTCCCGATTTTACACTGATCGTCTGATCACATGGAACATTTGTTTTAATAAACTAGCTATGCATGGAGACGTGTCACTAAACCCGTGAAAATCGGGACGTCCCGTGCAAATCACGACACCTGGCAACACTACTAGAGGCGTTCGAAACAAAAATTTCAATAAGGCTTTTTATCTTGCACCAGAACAATGCCTCTCGGAGGCTAACGATGCAATTAAAGACTTTCGGAGATTTTGCACAACAAAAATGTATGGATGCTTATGGCTTATGCATATTTATATGCACGATTTCTACTACTTCAAGTAATAATGGAACGGTAATGGCGGCCATCGATGCTTAGAATGTAAATTATATTGTTCTTGAGTTATTTAAGTTATTTTGTATTTAAGTTGTTTGTTATTTGAAGATTGACAGACAACAACTTTGTTAGCTTTGCTAACTAACTCACCGTTTCCCAACTTCAAGTTGGCAGTTCAGTTTAGAAAAGTTATTAGATACTAATGTATTTTAGATCTCTACATAAATATATTAAACAAAAAAATCCAACATTACTTAAAAAAGTTACAAAATATTTAATAGGAAATTTATGGTTTTCATAGACATATTATCGGTACGTTTTTAATTTCTATTTGTCATTAATATTTAATATTATTGAGAACCTGCAATACGATAATACGTTTCAATCTATTGTAATTCTGTTGTAATCATATAAACATAGATGGGTTATGAGGCAGTGCCCTGCGCCCTTTAACATTGTATACCTGTTTAATCTAAAGTTTTTGTATTTGTAAGTCGCTTAAAAGCCTACTTAAGAAGTGATTACTTCCTCTTACTGACTCTTTCCTTAAATTGTTACAAGATGGAGTACTGCCAATTAGTACCTAACTCGTACATCATTTCCTAACTGCCTACAATATATTAGTTCTGGGTTCAAGTGATAGATCTAAGCGACATATTTCTCCTCTTCTCCTAAAAGGGGGAGACCGGCTGGCTTATAATAATGATTTCCTTCTCTGACAAACTCTGTCTTAAACTCTTCCTACACTGAAGAGACATAATAAACAGAAAACAAGCAACAATATGTTCACTAGTTAGTTATTATAAATTGGCGGTAATCTTATCGAAGTCGCAGTAACGAGCGACGCGCAAAAAACTGTACAAGTATTCCGAAATACAATAACAGTAAGGCCTTTTACACAGAGTACCAAATGCAGTCAACTTATTTTATTTTTAAGCAAACAAAATAAGAAACAATCATACAAAATATTGAATTGTTCAAAAACTAAAAAAAAACCCGTATAAAAAAGTAAGGATACTCATACTACATAGCATGAATACACAAAGGCGAATGTATGTGAGTGTGTATGTTTGTTACTTCTTTACGACTAAACGGCAGGAGCAATATTTGTACGGAGCTAACACCCTGGATTAACACATAGGCTAGTTTTTATACCGAAATTCAAACGGGAACGAGAACGACGTGGATGAAACCGCGGGGCGTCCTCTAGTATACGTACATAAAGACCCAGTCACACACTTTGTTGGAAAATTATAAAAATTCGTTTCGTATTTTAAAAGGTCTATCCAAAGGAATGACCGAAAGCGTCTATCGAAAGGCGAAAGGTGAAAGTCCTAATCAATATTGTCAAATTGACACATTGTTGTCAATAATTTGACAACAGTACTGGATTACCTAGAAAATACATATTTTCCTTTAGCTTATTTTGTAACAGAAGGGATTTCATGCTTTAGCTATCATTCTGTTTGCATAAGAAACGTAAAATCAAAACATTATTTAATGTAACTGCAATGTTTTGTTCTTCAATATACCGTATATTGTAGGCTGTGGTCCCCAAAACTTAATAAGCGCTGCTGTCACGAGAGAAAGTGCAGATTTATACTCGCGCGGCGCATCCCATGCTTATGTAAGGGGCGCTGCAATTTATACTACCTACTACTACCTACACCACTCGTACCGCGGCCTACATGGACATGTTTCGTAGTTTAATACTAAAACATCATCGTCATAATTTTCAGCCTATTTTAACAGTCTACGTACAACGGCCAAGCGAAGAAAGCCCGGATCAAGAAGAGGTACTAACTTTACTAAACGGCTTGAAGGCGTTCCTAGAAAATTCAAAATAAAATTTAAACCTTGGCTCGGCATAGTCTTTAAACCGATTAGTAAATGTTTTCACAGTATTTTTTGTAAGAACGTTTGAATAGGTACCGCAATCCTCCTAGTATATCCTGTATAGGTACTTTTTACGTGTGCTTGTACATACAGGTAGCTTCTTTTTTTTTCAGACAAAATCAACATTTTAGCGATCGAAATTCATCCGTAGTTTAGAAATTAAAGCAAGCAAGGTCGCCTAGGAGTATTCCTTTTTTTATTTGATCTGATACTGAAATTTAAAAATCTAAACAGAAAACAAAAAAGTGCTAAAAGAACTGGAAAAATGCCTTTATCGCGAATCTCCACTTTGGAATCTATAAAAATTTTAATCAAATAAATAGGTACCAATTTATCGAATGAGCCAAGGGATTTTCATAAATACATAATGTTCAAATTTTTGAGAAATTATACCGTTTCGTAAACAATGATATGAATCCCCCCTCCCCTTGCCAATCATTCTCGTTTCAGCGTAGGTACCGCCTTACGTCAGAGAGGTCAGTGGTCATCAACATCAAGATGAGATCAAATTGCGCCGCGCACACAAAATATTGTTGATAGATCACCATCTGAGATGTAATCGCAATCTGATACAGCTCTATTCCGAATATATCGAAGGGATAGTCAACATTTTTCTTTTTAATTTTGTTTCTAAACTAAAACTAAAATTATACAATGTTATTATGTTTTATTTTTCATTGCAAGTTGTTTTGTTGGTATATATTTTGATTATAATATTAATCATATAACACGGAAAAAATATTAAACAGAAAAATGTTACTGAGACGAATATCTTCGTACTCCGTGGGTTCACCGTACCGATGCCGGCTCCATTGCGTGGCTGAGAGAAAAACAGACGGACAAACAGAGTCCGAGACAAGTGTAGGTTTAAAAGGGATCTATTTATTACTTCTAGATATATAAAAAAGCAACGAACCTATCAAACTGGGTTATTTGACAAAATATTTCTGTTAAATTAAATAATAACTACCTAATAAATAATTTCAGCTTAACTGTTAGTTTTATTTAAATGTAATTCTGAAAAATAACTTTGGTCAACACATTTTACACGAACAATAAACGCCGCTGCTTGTCGTATGTCCGACACATTTGAAATCTTACAAGGATCTGGATGAAGTAAATATTAAAGAACAACAAAACCAAATGTAGATCATCATTATCAGCCTATTAACGGCCTACTACAGGGCCAGGCCTCCCTCCTTATAGGAGAGAGAGGGATTTGGAGCGTAGACCCACCACGCTGCTCCAATGCGGGTTGGTACGCTTAGGGTGATCGTATTTAACGTACGAGGCACGTGGTTACACCCACGTGCCTCGGAGAGTACGTGCTACGTGGCACCACCAACTTTATGTACATGTAGATGAGTAACGGAAAATGTTGGCGATCCCTGAGCATGTGAATGTATCTGCAACGATCTTTGTTCAGCATAATAAGCTGTCATCTATATTCCGAGAATTCGTATACAACAGAAATAAGATATTGTACCTACGAGTTTTATTACGTGCTTATTAACAATAACAAATTAATGACGAATATTATAAAGGCGAAAGTACGAAAGAAACTACTAAATGGATTTTGATCAAACTTCACAATAACATAGCTTACATATCAGAACACACAACAACTACACGGGTGAAGCGTCCTCTAGTTAAAAATAAAGGTAGAAAATCATCATCAAAGTAAACAATTTCATCAAGCCTAATGAAATTGTTTACTTTTTGTATAAAATTTTATTTAACTTATTAGTCTGATTTATTATCATTAATTTGTAAATAACAAGTTAATTAAAATTATGAGGTGAAAAATGATAAGTGTTTTTTTTAATTTGTTAGTATACGTAATATATCTACATCATGGTGGTCTTAAATAGCTATAGCGAGATAAATACATGTATTACAAACGCGGGTATATAGCAACGAGAGATCACAAAACCTCATGTTTTAAGTCAGTTAAAAACAAATATAACTTAGTAAGCTCAATTAAGCGAGAAGAAAGTTGCTGAAGTATTTCAGTATAAGTCATTAAAAAGCCATTATTTATTCCGGTTGCTTGTACATTATTAATTCTTTACTAACTATTAAATAATATCAAGATCTCATTGTCAAGGTTTCGCTCGGCCGTTTAAAGGTGGCGCAGATGTGAGGGTGCTGTCAAGCTGTAACTGTAAATTAAAATGAACCCAGGAATTTTCAGTTATAAAACACAACACTACTACATTTTATTGTGTTGTATATGTCCCAATAGAAATAAAACAAGCATATGTGTCACCTGATGTTAAGTGATTACCGCCGTCAAGTACTAAGACTTGCAACACCAGAAATGAAGCTTATACGTTGCTGTACTTCAAGGGTTGTTATTACCTGTGGCTATTTTTTAATCAATACAAATAAGCCCTTGACAGCAATCACACCTAATGATAAGTGAAGATGTAATCTAAGATGTTAGGATAACTTGTTAGGAGTAAGACAATATGCACAGAGCTTCGGTTTCTACACGACATCGCACCAAATCGCTTGGCGGTAAGTCCGCAAGGGGCAAGTGCGAGTTTTTTACCGAGCGACAACGTAAAAACGTAGTCACTCGTAACGTCAAATTATATAGAAAAAAAGCGTTTACTCTCGCTATTATTAGATGGCGCTTCTTTTATTTCCTTATAAAATTGCTTTACGTTTTTATGCAGTTCCTCGGTAACAATCTCACACTAGGCACTCTGATCTCTATTCAGAATTTCAATCGGCCCTGTCAGAACTCGAACTCCGGACCTTCGTTTTATATATTCACTGCGCCACGGATGCCGTCAGAATACATGATGCTCGTCTACTCGTCTATCAGCTATCTAAGAGAGTTATATAGATTTAGTATCGCAGTGTGCACTCGGGTTTAAGTCACGCGGCACCAACGCAACGCATCGGGGCTTCTACGAAGCGGCCAATATAAATGTTTAATCTTTTATATTTACGAGTCTTTCTCTTTGACCGCGCCCGCCCGCCGCTACACTATATTATAATGTTTAAAGGATTTAATCAAATTATCTCAATTATGTCCGCTTAAGAATGTGCTTCATATAGCAACACCACAGTTCAGTGGCTAGCGGTGAATATATAGCGGAAATGTGGAACAATGTTCTACAAAAATAGCTGATTATTTAACAACTAATAATTTTTGGATAGGATAAGCAGATAGTTATTAAAAAATCATTATCCCTCGTTACATTCTCAATAACTGAAATGAATCGTTTGATGATTTTGTCTATCTTCACTAGCGAATGCATTTTCCTAAACGACTTATGAAACCTAGCGACAGGAAAATGTATTTTTCTAGACTATAGTCTAACTCTGAGCATTATACTAATATAGGTAAATTACTATAATGTTTATTCATATAAGATTTTTCAGTTCTAACAAGCTTACAGCCGCTAGCTTTTGGCACTATAAGTAGTACTCGCCTATTATGGGTAGATACTGAGCACTAGCACAAGTACCTAATAATTTTACTCTACTTAGATAAAACTGTTAAAAGTCCCTTGGCTAATAATTCCATTTTGAAAAAACTGTGCAGATACAAGAAAGACTTTCGAACAGCACTTTCACGATTTTTTTCATTTTCAAGTTCATTAGCCACATCTAAAGAGATGATTCAATCAAGCGTTTGGTGGTGCAGGGCCACGTGGAAAGGAAAAGGTTCTGAGGGAGATTTCGAACTCGATGGACACACTCTGGCAAGAGAGCACGACTAAGAAGAAGATTAAGAAGAGAGACTAAGAAGAAAACTCACATACACAGGAAAATACCAATGATCATCAAACAAACATTATCTAGTTGTGAGAATCAAACCAATGGCCGTCCGTACTGTAGCATATAGCAATCTCTACCACGCAATGACAGACGAACATATAGGTAAACTAAAAAGGAAAAATAAGTTATATCTCATGTCGCGCGTCAGCACATAGACAGGCGGGCAGCGAGGCAAGCCGGATGGATTCGATAACTAGTCCAGTCGGCCGAGATAGCCGCGCCCTCTCGCGCGTGCGGCGAACAACGCGTGCCAAGTTGCAAGCGAAACGCGCATGCCATGAAAACATCATTTAGAGAGCTGTCTTGCATCAGTCTGTCTGTCTGTTTACAACTAACTTAAAAACGATTGAAGTAGATTTTCATGCGGTTCAGGTAGGTTTTGTGTAAATTGTCTGATGGATGGCCTAATAAGTAAAAACATCACACAATGAGTAAAGCCATCAGACACTAAGAGAGACAAATATCTTAGCATTCCATGGATGTACCTTGCGAATGTCGGGTCCATCGTCTGGTAGAAAGAAAAACTCCGAACAAAGCCAAAACCAGGGCGAATCAATAGCAAGGAGTTTAAAGAATTCGTTATTGAAGCATCAACACTCACTTTCTCTGGTCATATTGCTCTCCCTGGCAAACCAAATTTGGCAAAATTTAAGCAGCCGATACCCGTTATAACATTTAATTTAACACAGTTCGGGTCAATCCGAGGGTTTTAAGCAGTTTGTAGAGAGGTTTTGCATGTATACCTTTCGCCATCACTTCTACTGCATATAAACTAACTAGCATAAAAATATAGCCATTTTTAGTGATATTTAAAATTTCATTGTTAGGCCTGGGTTTGATGTAATTAAGCACATTTCCGCAGATGTAACAACTAAAAACCTTAAAGATTCATATCTTTTACGAATCTAAAATTTGATATTTTCTAAATTGTCTTAGAACTGGTTTGGACGTTGGTACGAGCGGTGTAGACGTACCCACTATAAGTGTGTTTGCGAGTTCAGTCAAAAATATAGTAAACTGCACTCTACCTAAATGAACGCAATACCATCTTAACCGCATCGGCACTTAGCTACAGGTAAAATTGAAAACTATTTTATTCAAAACAAAATATGCCTCCACTTGTACCATACACCGTCGCGAGGCCGCGCCGCTTCCGTCATCTAAATAAACACAACCCAAACATTTCCAACCTTCTCGCTATATGCCCTAAGATCCATTTTTCGTTGTGTTGGTACAGTCAAAGAGATTTTTCGTTTTTTGTATGCCGGCGTTCGAAAGAGTTCAACGGGCGCAGAGGATGTCCGCAGTCTGTCTAGGCGAACTAGAATCTCGTGAGAGAAATTTTCGATTTTCCTCAATTTTTATCATCTTTATCAATTCAAAAATAATTTCGATTTGATTGATTGTTACATTTTATTTAGAAATATATGATAATGTAATTAATATTAGCAGGTGTTCAAAAGACAATAACCAGTATATTTAAAATTTATTATTTATTTAATAATAAAACTCACAAAAGTCAGTGTATTGCAACCTATCAACAAAACCAAAACAATACCAAGATAATAATTATGGATATTATCGGACAGCAGTTGGGAAGTCGGTGTTATTACACGCTTATGCCTCGCACAACGCGTTAAGCCATCAGCCGTAAGTCATCAAAATGTTATAGTAATCTTTGAAGAGCCAATGTGCAGCATTAGTGCAGCATGTTGGATTTAAGTTTCAAACTTCTACTCGAATTTAAAAAGAGATTACTTTACAAAAAACCATTAAAAATATTCTGGTAAAGATGAGGAAATTGTTTTACTTCCAATGGCAAAAACAAACGGAAAATCACTTACAAAAATTATTTTTTTCATTTCTAACATTTGTCACTTTGGAATACACGACAGCTATTATTTTTAGAACCCTATAGTTAAATTTGAAAAATATATAAGTTAGTAGAATTTCCGCCAGAAAATGATATGTTAATTGATATTGTTGTGATTCCGCGCAGTCATGTGCCGGTAGTCTATCATTTCTCGTTCTCGTCGCAATATTGAAATT
Organism: Mycalesis mineus; assembly: GCA_034621355.1. Taxonomy (NCBI): domain Eukaryota; kingdom Metazoa; phylum Arthropoda; class Insecta; order Lepidoptera; family Nymphalidae; genus Mycalesis; species Mycalesis mineus. The sequence goes on from CM067893.1 coordinate 16,897,560, forward strand.
CATGCAAACCGGGCCGTCGCCGGGCTCGGACAGATGAACATGTTTATGGGCCCGCTCGGACATGTCCGGTTTTCGGTTACGCTGCGGAATACTAATGAAAACGATAACTGCCGTGTACGCCTTCAGTTGCTACATGTTTCAAATCGCAGACTTGTAAATAACTAGACGTTATTCTATACTATGATTAACCAAAAAAAAAAAACTTCCTACGAAGACATTCCGAAAGTTTTATAATGATATCCATTGGAATCAACATAAGTCACTGTAGGTACAGATGTTATAAATAAATCGATAACTATACGATTTGCCACAGTTCTTGCACACTTTCTTAGGTTAATCCTTTTATACAAGTTCGATGGTTTAGGATAGTCTTGACCTGGCCATTCTGTAACATGTTTTGAATTTGGCTAGGTTTTTTCCTTCCAACATAATCATTCACCCTCGCCTCATAAATTTCTTTTATAATAATCTTCTATCATAATTTTCTCTACATGCCCAAACTATCTTAGCATCCCTATCTCAATGTTTCTTGTTGTCAATCTTGTTAAAATCAGGCATGCAAAGTGTCTATTAATATCGGTTAACTAAATATAAAGAAAAAATTCAGTAAATTGGGGTTTAGTACGTTACATGCCCTCTTTTATTTATATCTTGAGATCTAGTTTTACTGGGCGATTAGAATAACGTTAAAGATTTACCAGACTCAAGCCCTAAGATTAGAAAACCAAAATAGTGTCTCCTGTGAGACCAATACCCAAATACTGACATCCGCCACCCACTTCAAGCCATCCTGAATTTCAGTACAACTGTAATAATGGAGTCTAACAATGGAGCCATGTTTAATTAAATACACAATGTGATTTTTTTTTGTGAGAGCCAAATTTGGAGTACCTTCATAACTTTTTCCTGCGACTGCATAGCTACATACAACTTTGTTTTTCTGAAGATGCCTAATAATGTAATTATTACTGACATTCCTAAATTTTTGGCAATTTTTGAGTGATGTGTCCATTTAGGAAAGTTAGTTTAGAGGAGAATATTTTTGACGTTATTCCTGGCGCCTTGACTGTGGCAAAAATCCACATCAGGGTGACGTAACAACTCGAAGTCTTTGCCATCGAATACGCTGTACAAAGTGAGAATGTGTTACCAAAAGAGCACTGTTTGTAGTTATTAATATTAATATACGTCATTAATAATAGCATATTTCTTGGAGACGACCAATATCCTCTTTCCCTTTTAATTAAACGTAAAAAAGTACTAGTGTAAGATTAACTGTACAACGGGATCGAACCAAAGGCCTCTGGCTTAACCGGCTCTAACATGTACATTAGCGCCAAAAGCCGAAAATTATGAACCGGAAATCATAACAATGCTACAAATTACGTAGCATCGTAACTACAATGGTCAAATTAATCAGTCGCTATCGTGCCAGAGTGAAACATCAAACAACGCCGCCTCGATAACAAACTGTTTGAATACGCGCTGTCAATTTAACGCAATTATTTTATTTGAACCACAATAATTGAGATGTAAATTATAATTTCCACACCTACCGCTAGATAAATAGAGAGGGACGTGTGTATATTACAACAATAAATAGGAAAGAGATAAGTTCATTTCTCAGTTTCCGCTTAAATCAACACCTCTTGTACTCGAAACAAAAATAACATAAGTCAATTCTAATGCACATACATTTTTTTACCTTACACAAAATGAAATAAGGTACAGTTTTCTTTGAAAAGTAATAGTGTTCAGAGAAACCAAGTACAGATTTGAAATCCCAGTAATAAACACTGTGCATGCGTAGATCCAAAGATACTGTTCTGTCGGCGCCAAACGTTTCATTTAAAGAAATATCTTTACTCCTACTTATTGGACATAATTGATTGCACTAAGCAGATTCCAAGCGTAACTTTAGAGATCAAAAAATCTATTATTACAGGATATATAAGGAAATATTTTCAAGGTAAAAAATAAAGTAGTAGTAATAATAAAGAAGTAAAAAGTAAAGACAACCTAATCTAAAGGAGGTCTTTTATGATGATGAAATAACCAAAAATTCTGTAAAACTTTATGAACCGTCTTTAATTTATAGTTAAAAATATAGTATATATATAATAATACTACTAAAACCAGAAAAATGCATTGTGTTCAAAGGTAAAATAGTTTGTGAGAAAAATCATGATTTTTAGGTATCTAAGAATACGGGACGACCTTTTTGCTAATTTGGTCGAAATTCTATCAAAATACAAAGTAATTTCAACCTCAATATCAGCGTGCGACTAAATTATAACAAATATATACGGATAATTCCTACAAAGAAACTAAGCTCACACGTTTGTTTGTGTGTGAACCGCTTAACATTTCAAAATCTCGATTTATTATTTCAAACTGGACAGCCATAGATAAAGATGCAGATAATTTTGAGTCGTTTTGTACCACAGCATTTGCTTTGACTAAGGGAAAGATATAGAGACAGATTTGTTCTTTTATAAAATCGCTAAATAATTTTTTTTTATAAAATGCATAATAAATTATTTTGTAAACATTTCTGAAATCCAAAACTTTATGCCTATCGCGGTATGCCTGGATTAATAAATAGCAGAATTGGTAACAAATGCATAATAAGGGTTTTTTAAATTCGAGTACATTTGTACTACTGAACGAATGAAGACGCAAGAGTTCTAAAACCAAGTTTTTTTTTTCATTTTTTTATCGACTACAAGTTGGCCCTCGACTGCTATCACACCTGATGCTAAGTGATGATGCAGTCTAAGATGGAAGCGGGCTAACTTGTTAGGAGTGGGACGAAAATCCACACACCTTTCGGTTTCTAAACGACATCGTACCGGAACGCTAAATTGCTTGGCGATACGTCTTTGTCCGTAGGGTGGTAACTAGCCACGACGAAAGCCTCCCACCAGCCAGACCAAGACAAGTTAAGAAAAATCTTAATCGGCCCTGCCGAGAATTGAACCCAGGACCTCCGTCTTATAAATCCACCGCGCATACCACTGCGTCACGGAGGTCGTCAAAATTCCAGTAGTGGTTAAATTTGAGCGGTTAAGCAGTTAGAATTTTAACCGCGCGCATGTGTGTTTATTGTGCATAACAATACAAATTGTTAATAAGAAAAATTAGAACCGATTTCAAATCGCACTAAAAAATAAAACATAATTCATCAATTACATTAATTTACTTAAGCATGTTTATATATCAAGTCCCATCCAAGTTTATTTAAAGAAATACCTAGTAAAGCACTTTGTAAGTTTTAATAAAAAAATATCTTCCTAAAAGAAGAATTATCAAAATAGACTAACTACTATGTTAAAAATTTGTAAAAATATAAAACCGTTGCCAAACCTAATCTAAACAATATGTAGATCGCAATCCATCTTTGACTCGTAAAACAACTAAAAAGCTTTTTTTGAATACAAAATTCTGCATTTGTCTATGGTCTGTGACTTGTATAATCTATGTTATACACAATACAGCTGTCAGCAATAGAAATCGACTGTGATAGATGAATCAGCGCTTACAAAAGATTAGGCAAATAAATCTATCGAAAACGCGCGATTGTATATCGATGGTATTTAAATATTGTACAATACGAGTCTATAAAACTGCCATATCCCCACCAGGTTGGCGCGATTCCATCTTGCTATGCATCTATGAACCGTCAATAGATCTATGGAAAGGAGTTTAACCAAACACCGAGAGGTCTTGGGTTCAAATTCGTTGGTGGCGAAATATTCCCCATATTGGTCAAATATTAGTTATCAAGTATCGCTAATATTTTTTTAAACAAAAGAAATCTTTACCAGGTGTGACTACACTACAGCAATATCGACAAATCAATTTTTTATGGTGCGAAGCTTCGGCCATGGCTAGATGCCGGAAAAGTATCGACAAAGATCAACGGCTAAGCGATTTAACATTTTAAATAAAAACCTATCAACTCATGGACTAAAACTAAAAAAAATGCATATTGGTAATTAATGAAACCAGCTGAAATTCTACGTAAAATACTTGACAAAAAGGCATTTTGTTTTACTGTAAGACCATCAGACTTTAATAAATAATGGCAAACTGTTGTCAAAAACATATTTTTTCTCATCTGGTAAAACACAAGATGTTTACAGTTACAGAAATTTTATATTCGTGGTAATATTTCAGAGCGAGCCAATGCATGTTGTTGCCTACCGTTTGTCCTGTCAATAAAAACAGCAAAGCTGTAAAAAGTGTCACAAGAACGTAACGCGGAGATGCTCAGACGCCATTTTTTAGATGGACATCACTTTTTGCGCGTCCCTTTCGCCCTAACAAACGTCGAAATGAACGGCTATGTGTTAAAAAGTGACGATCTATGTGACACGCAGCTGTCACACCGTTAGACTTTGCACGCAACAGATGCTACGAAAATCGCTTTTCCTACTATAAGTTAACGCAAAACTTCTATCCGCCATATTGGATACAAATATGTGATCCAAAATCCAATGACCCGCGAAAGTGTCGTTCCTATAACTGCATCCGATGAACATTTATTGCGATATTTAGTTACATATGATCACCCTATTTGGCAAGTTGTCTGCAGCGTTGCTGTCTCGTTCGGATCGGTCGGTGATTTCAGCCGTCTCTGTCTGGTGTCGTCACACAACGGTAGTTCGGTGGCAGACCACTATGTAATATTTTATGCATGTTTTGTCACTCAGGAAGGAAGCTTTTATGATGGACAGATAATAAAATCATTTTAATTTGGACGTGCCGGTATAATTCAATGAAACCGATATGGCTTAGTTGTTAGAAAGTTTGTAGGTATGACCACTTTGGCATTGTAAGTTCCTTTAGAAACGAAATGTACTAGGTTCAATTACAAACTCAGATCTATTTTTTAAATGTTAAAATATTAACGTTAAAAAATAGAGTGAGAGAGAGAAATAGCAACGAGCAATGCTCGGAGTATCCCTGCGTGATCGAATCAGAAATGAGGAGATCCGCAGAAGAACCAAAGTAACCGACATAGCTCAGCGAGTCGCAGAACTGGAGTGGCACGTGGTTCGAAGTGCTGATGGCCGTTGGGAGCCCAAGGTGCGACAAGCGCTGTGTTTGTCGACTGTCCACTAGGTGGACTAACAACATTAAACGTGTCGCAGGGAGCTACTGGCCACAAGCAGCTCAGGATCGTTGTGTTTGGAAGTCCCTAAACAAGGCCTATGTGCATATAGGTGTATTAGTGGACGTCCATCGTAGGTGTAGATATATTAATAAGCAAATTGCAAAGTTGTTGTCACGGTATTCCGGTAGTACCTAAAGAATAATTGTTTCTTTATAAATATATAAGCAGAAATGAAAGCACCTACTAACTAGCACATAACTATTATCCATATAATAGTAATCGTAACAATTAATGTTCCATTAACACATTATTTATTATACATAAGTCCAAATCAGGAATTAATTAACTACCTAGGGCCACATTATTCCGTACTTTTTCTGCATACGAAATCACTCAAACCATATTAGAGTCGGCTCTTCGCCGTTTTGGATTTATGGGTACATATTTCTAATTAACTTTGTAAGCTTCTATCGGTCGGGGTATGTCAAGGGACATTATTATCGCCTTTTTAATAAATTTTTCAAATACCCTCTTCATATAAGGTTGCGTGGAGGAGTAAAAAGCTCACCCATTTTGAAAGATTGCACCCATTTACGGAGAATGGGAAGTTTTTGAAAGTTAACGTTTGTTATAGCGAGGTTCGAGGTGATGTTTTCAAAAGGCATAGATTATACAAGGTTGTGGTAGGCACTAATAAGGAAATGGAGTATTACTAGCTCATGCAGTTGGCGTCACTCGGATAGTGTAAAAGATTTCAGTGGCGCTACCAGTAAAGTTGGTTTAGTAACAATCCAAAATTCAATTCTCAGTTCGAAACAATTTTATTTTATTAAGTTTGTTTGATGTGTATTAATAAATAGAAGGGGAATATTGGCCATATTTAAAATATGTAACTACATGAAACAATTTCCTCGCAAATAACTACTTGTTATTTAATTTAATATTAGATTTAAACTATTTACTGATATCTAAATAGTTTAAATTATATATATAAATATAACATGTTAGAGTATGCGAAAATAATCGTAATCTATAATATGAAAATTAATTACCAAATATGTTGCTAAGCGCAAATGTCAACAACAGCTGAACTGATTTTGCTGATTATTTTTTTTGTTCTGGTTGCTATTCGCAGGAGAGAGAGGGAGAGAGAGAGTTCTGCGCGGAAAATTAGAAAATTTAAGAACTATTCTATTGATATTTTTTACTCAACCAAGGCTTAACGGGTGAGCATATCTGAATGAAATATGGCACAGAATGTAGGCTATTTTTATCCGAATACCCTTACAGAAACGGGATCTACGCTGGTGAAACCGCGGGGCACCGCTAGTATATTGTAAAAACACCGTTAATTTTATAGCAGGCACAAGAAATATAGTTTTAGATATCTCATTATCCTAACAGGTAGGTTTTTCTAACCGCCTGCGCACCTTATCCAATATATCATTCGATTTTTTTTTATTTAATCGATCGGTATGCAAGCTGCGCGTTATGGATGAATAAATTTGTTTGCGAGGTATGTCGGCTACAAACAAACAAATATTAATAATTGCATGTCGTTTAATGTATACGATATAGTGTTTCCAGTGAGACCATGTAGTTTTTTTCATATATTAATAATGGCCAAGCAGATGGTCGACTTCATGGTAAGTGGAAAGCAGGGCAAAACTTTGCAGTGCTAACAAGAGACACGTCCTACAAAGTGCCACTATACGTTTATCGAACTCTGTGTTCATCAGGAAAATATACAAAAAGCATACACAGAAAAGCTACTTTTTAAAATTAATGACTACTTTTTGAAAATCGGCTTTTCTTTCTACGGGATAACAAAAATTGTAAATTATAGAATACAAATTGTGATATTGATTTTTAAAATAGTAAATGGTCAGTTTCTTGCCGGGTCTTCTTGGCAGAATCTGCCTCCCAAACCGGTCGTAGAGTCTCTACGTTATGACAGACACATATGCCGCTGTCGTGTTTATGATCGAGATATCACAGGCTGCACGCATCAACTCGCGGCGCTACGCACAACACTCACTACGATGTTGTTAATAACTTAACGATATATTTCCCAGAATTATATCACTCAGATGTTTAAGCTGACATAATACAGAACTGTAAGAATCAGTTCGTCTTTTTTGTTTTTCTTTATGGGTTAAGAACCTGTGATGGCAAAATCTTCTTCATATAATGAAAGCTCACTTTCTCGCCTTATGCCTCTAGTTGCTTCGTTTTCACAGTTTCCAGACCCTCTATCGTTATAAATTTAAAAAGTCATTTACAACAACAGTATTATAATATCTGTCAACTACTCAATTATCTGAAAAACGTTAAACAATAAACTTTAAAGGCCTAACCATTATAATATTATAATGGTGAATATCAGAATAACATATAGCTCACATTTTATCCCAATATTCATTCCCACGGGAACTACGCAGTTGATATAACATCCATTTAGGCGCATGTTTCCTTTCTTCTTTTGTTAATACCTATCACATCATTTTTTATGACCAAATTTCCCGCTTTTCCTTCACCACCAGCCATTTTTCGAATAATAATTGTAGAGCTACTGAGATTTGAACTGAGAACGGAGATGGAACCGACGACATCTCGGATAGAGTCCACGTTCTTAACCGCGAAGCTGCTAAAAACCTCCTCAGTTAAAAATTCAATATTTCGCAAGTGTAAAGGTGTCGACACACGGGCGCGAGGCGTGGCCGCTGCGGCGCGGTTATTGATGCCGCGGCGACGGTCGCCTTCACTGTGAATTATTTATGCAATTAGCCACGACAGCCTGTATGGTACTTTTTACTGAGATAGGCTTGCCACACAGCTTTGTGAAACAGGACAATTCCGATAAAATAATGTTTCAAGGGCTATCCTATATAGATGGTGTTGTAACGGGCCTTCAATAAACTGATAATTATAATGTATTTCAATGAGATAGACCTATCCAATGGGTAAGACACATCAACACAAATACTTAATTCATAAAAATTTTTAACAAAAAATAGAAGCGATTCAAAACGCACTAAAAAGTAAAAAATAACTGTGTCATTTAGTTGCTTTAATTTACTTAGTTATTTTTACTTTTTAGTGCGTTTTGAGTCGGTTTTATTTTTTGTTAAAAAATTTTATTTCTTACTACATATATCAATAGTGATTTATCGCCACGTAACGTACTCGTACTATACTGTCATAGTACACTAAAACCGAAATCTCTGCAAGTGTGCCTATAAAATTTGAAGAGTTTTCCCAGGATATCATTATCAGATCCTAACATGATAACAAGGTTGAAATGAAGATAGTTGATGATCTAATTGCAGCAATAGCTAACCCACAGGAAATGCAGTGATGTTTTAAGGCTGTATCAAACAGATTGCAGGCCCTTGGATAAATGGGGCTGACCTGCCTATCTTTGATAGAAGCCAGTGTCCAGTAGTGGTCGTGTATCGGATGATAACTATAATGATTGTTTTAATAATTAATTTATTAAATGCAATGGGATCGTAATGAAAAGTTAATTTAAATAATAAATTTTGAAGTTATAACAAACATTGAAGTTCTTTATAAATAATTAATAATTTATTCATTTTGCTATTTTCCGCAATAAAACGACGAAACAAAGCGGCAAATCGTCTCATCCCAATCAAGCATAAAGGTAATGTCCTAGGAAGCTCAGTCGTGTGGTAACCCAAAGCCTACCAAACGGTTGCGTTGCACAAAAACTATACACGTGTCTTCGGCTCGTAGTGCTTGTCGGTGGCTGCGATAGTAATGGTCCTTTGTACCGGCGGCGTACAAACTGTAACGGCGTGTAACGGGTTGATGGCTACAATGGTTCGGACATCCATAAGCGATGGCAGCCATTAGATAATGACCAGGCTAATGGTCGCTACCTGTACGATGACGCCCTTCTGCGGTTGACATCCAATTAGAAGGATTGTGATTTAAAATCAAATTCGTTTGCTTCAAGATGCGTTAAAAAAGCTCTTGCTCAGTTTTTTACAACATTAGCAATGAAGAAAATCCCCGAGCTATTAATTAAATAACACGTGGACACAAGGGAGGATAGGTTTAATGGATATAATAGAATTAGTTAGCAAGCCATCTTAGATAGCATCGTCACTCAAATTCAAATCAATGTTATTCAATGACACCCTAGGTCCTATGACAATTTCAAATGCAAGAAGATATAAGAAGACAATGTAGGCTCAAAATTTTCCATTTGTCCAAAAATGTAGGTTTTTCAGTATTAAGTCACAGTTGTAATAAGTTTTTCAGTGAATTCAGTTCATTTAATGATTTTTAGATTATGTAGAAATTAATGATAATAATCAAGATCGGAACCTTGAAAAAAAATAAAGCTACGTGGGTTCCAATCGCGCTTTGTTTCGAGAAAAGTCCCCAATAAACTCAGACAGATATTATTTTTTATTTTTACTTTTAACTTTTTAAATTTTAACTTTATTATTTAAAAACTATAGAACTAAAGAAGCATTCATCTCCTTACAACAATTCACTCAAACACCTTTTTATCGTTTATAAATTCTTACACACTATAATGTGCTTTTTTAAGTAGCTTACATTTGATCAAAGCTTGGAACTTTACGAGTTTTAAAACTAAGTATATCATCGGTGCAATTCACTCCCAACTCTTTTATACTCTGTTTCTCTATCTGTCAAAAATAAATCAATTGTGAATAAATTCAAAGCGCCAACTTGTCAATAAAAAAAACATTTATTATATAGAGCCACAATTTTTATATCGAATAAAGGTCGTCAAAAATGAGGTTCTACAAGCAAAATAAAATAAGCTATGACACAATAACGCGGCATTCGGCTCACCGTCTGAACTCAACTCAATCACGATAATCCGATCAGCTCTCGATCTGTTCGCGCAATAAACAATATCAACATCGTCGTAAATTGCTCAAATGAGCCGTGCAACCGAACCGACGACTAAATGGAGATAAACCACGCCACCGGTCGCGTTTACCTAATATCGTTCATTTATTTATATCAACTATAAGGCTTAATAGCATATTCTTATACAGGAATAGTGTAAGTTGCGAATTTTTCTCTATCTTTCTCTATAATATGATAAGAGAACGATGTGGTGTAAAAGAAGATGTAGTGACTAAAATTGAGAAAAAAATGCTTAAATAGTTTGGGCGTGTAGAGAGAATGGATGAATTCTTTCATCAACAAAAGAGGAGGGTGAATGGAAATTTTGGGAAGGGGAGGCCTAGCATGTGTATAATGTACCTGGATCATATTCAAATTCAGACGAGGTATAGAGTACCCTAAACTAATGAACTTGTATTAGAAGATTAATGAGACTTTCTTTTTTTTTATTGACTACAAGTTAGCCCTTGACTGCTATCACACCTAATGTTAAGTGATGATGCAATCTAAGATGGAAGCGGGCTAATTTGTTAGGAGTAGAAATCCACACCCCTTTCGGTTTCTACACGACATCGCACCGGAATGCTAAATCGCTTGGCGGTACGTCTTTGTCGCTATAAAAAAGCCTACGTCCAGCAGTGGGTCTATCAGCTGTTACTGATGATGATGATGATCAGATGGGATATCTGCTTGATTCATCAATTATTTCCATATTCGATATCTTTTGGACATTATTGATTTTTATTCTTCATTCGTAGTGCAATTATATGGAATATCATTCCAGCTTTTATAACGTTCGTTTCTTAAAAATTAAGAAAAATCTCAATCTGCCTCGCCGGGAATCGAACCCAGGACCTCCGTCTTACAAATCCACCGCGCATACCACTACGCCACGGAGGTCGTCAAAAGACTGTAATAAGAAGCTAAAAAAGTATGCAAAGACGATGGCAAATGGAAGGATAGTGTCTCTGCCTATCCCAATAAAAACCTGACCTGGCTGAGGCCTGATGTTATTTATATACTTTCTCTATATTATTGTTATATATTCCCTTGATCCAATTAAGTAAAAGCTACTTAAGATGTCAATTGAAACTTTTCGTTATTAACTGTAACTGTAGGAGCAATAATGGTTGACTCAATACTCCACATGGCGGTAATGACGAGAGGAAGGTCCAAGTATTTTAAGTACATAACACAGCATGCTGATCAATCATCTAGAACTACATAAGCAGGCATGTAAGCTAAATTTAATTATAATACAGTTTATTTATTTATTATAAAGTTAAATATCAAATGAATGACAACCGGTTTTGGTATTCCGTAACGCCCATTGGTAACGAAAATGACGTCATCACAATGTCTAATTACTGAACACAAAACCATATGACTTCAGAATTACTAATAATTAGTTAGTAACTTACGTGTCTATGCGGTAAAGCTAGTAAATAAGTCAGCAGGTCTTGGCAATGATAAAAGCCTGATCCTAGTGAAGCAATGCATACACATCAGATTTTCAAGATCTAGCTCCGGATACAATGCTGAAGAGCAATTTTTTGGTGGACTATCCTAGCTCCTTGATTATGTATGATAATTAAAATTATTTTAAGCACGTACCTTGCATTTACTGCTGCTGCCGGCGCTCTCTTCCGATTCCTGTTCAAGAAAAACACAAACACAGTGTTAAAATATTAGTACTTAAAGCAAATAGCCTGCATTCAAAATTAACTCCTGTTTTTAATAGCATAAGTGTTATTTTTGCGATCCATCCGTCATTATATATTAGTTCAAGGCATTTGTATAATTACAGCTATTACAAATACGTGTTATATGTATAAATTAAATAATTATTCTGGATTAATATTAAAGAATATTAAAATTCTGTGTCGATAGGAATTTATTGTAATTGTTAATCAATTAACGTTAAATATAAGTTATTTATTACGGTTGATTTAATTCAGGAATATTCTACGCTATTTACATCAAATAAATATTATATATAAACTGGTGAACAGCTCCATACATTCCAACTGTTACTTTTAGGGGTAATATAAACTATTCAAAAAAAAATTCAAAAATCATTTATTTCAAGTAGACAATTACAAGCACTTGTGAAACGTCAAATTAGACTATTTGTAGTGACTCTACCACCGGCTCGGAAGGCACTACTGCCAAGGACAGGTCCTAAATATTATCTCACTATTCAGAGCATTTCATGTTTTTAAAATCGGCAATTGATAATTTTCGAATCACACACTATACAACCTCCTACGGTTCTTATATCAAGGCGAAACAACGAGCATATAGATCGTCTGATGTTGAGTGATCATCATCTGCCGTATGATTCGCAGCACCAGAGGTACTGCTAATGCGTTGCTGGCCTTTGACGAATTCCGCCCCTTGTATACTTAGTCCTATTACTATAGCATAGCCGACAAAGAAGGTTCCTCAATTTGCAAGTTTTAATATAGTAATTTGTTTGTCAATATAATTCAAGATACATACATTTGATTCTTATTGGGAAATTCAGGAAAAAATGTACACCTAGATATATATATTTTTAACCAATAATACTTCTACCTTTCAATGAAAAGCATCTTATTAATATAACAGAATAGAGATTCACCCACTTACTGAAGAACATGATGCTATTTTTGTTTTGTATTATTTTTTTATAAAAATACAATACAGTACCAACTGCAATACTATAATTTTATATAGTACCGATGGTAGCACTATTATGTACTTTAGTTTTGACAATTTTGGATACAACGAAGTATTGTACTACAACAGAACGATACTTGATCCACAACCACAATTCACCATCAAAAGTATTGCCAACTTAGAATATTATATTCTATAGAAGATAATAATAAGACTAAGGCCATTTTCTGGTTATGATAACCGAAATCTTGGTGCACACAGGCCTAAGGACATTTTCTGGTCGTTTCCTATAACAGGGACTTTCTCGAGCTACTTACCAAATACCAGGCCTCAGCCCAACATTTGGAGGAGCATTGCTTATCAGTCCGCGTGTGCGCAACCGGTCTGCGCGACCCACTTGCAGTAATTGCGGACCTTGGTAGTCGGTCGCCTTCATTAACTGCGCTTTTTATGAGTTCAGCACACTTGCGACCCATTGTCGTAATACCTAGGTACCCAATGTATAAATCTCTCAATTAGGTTATATGTTAAAACGTGGAAAAGCTGACATAGTACAATTGTATTGATATTGGGTGCAAATGTTTACATAAACTTAAATCTCTTCATAAGAAACAAATTAATTGTGGTATCAATTACATAGTATCTCTGCAAAGGCCTATTTAGTATCTCTGTATAAGCATAACCTAACCTAAACTTTATTGCAAATACGACATGCGTTGTCTTAAAATTGTATCTCATAGGACCTAAGCGTACCTATTTCTGGATCTTTAATATAATACGTTTTCAACGAATACGACTGTAACAAACACATTAGTAAAATAAAATAATTATTATTATTACAAAAACTCGACCCAAGGTCCAGCCGTTTAGGCTGTAGCGCGTGCTATACAAATGGATATATGTACATGCATGACATGGGTATGTTGGAAAAGCATTACCCTCCCTATGACGCAGTCAGGTAGTAAAGACGACATGACTTATTAATTCCTCTTCGAATTTCCTACACAAAATTTGATTTATTTTCATCGCATCATATTCCTCGAAAGCTAATATGTATAGTGGTAATACTATTTTAGATTATTTTTTAAGCTTTTACGTGACTTATCCCAAACTTAAAATACTTACAGCCAAATACTCGTATTTCATGTTTTGAAATATAATTCGTCTTATGCATTAATTTACGTCGTTAAATAATTAGTTTTCTACAAGAGACTTTTTGTCGCACGACTTCTTTTAGTGTATAAACTACGCGCTAAACTATTAAACTGGGCTCAATCTGAACATACAATTTGATCCTTATAAATATTGCCATAAGGTTTATTTTTGTATTATCACACTTTAATTTGAGTGAGCCACTTCACACACTTTAATTTAATACACGCATCACGATCTCGGGATTAAAGATTTTTAATATAAATGCGAAAGTATCCACATACGACGACCTTTATAAGACGGACGGATTTATAAGACGGAGGTCCTGGGTTCGATTCCCGGCGGGGCTGATTGAGATTTGTCTTGGTCTGGCTGTTGGAAGGCTTTCGCCGTGGCTAGTTACCACCCTACCGACAAAGACGTATCGCCAAGCGATTTAGCGTTCCGGTACGAAGTCGTGTAGAAACCGAAAGGGGTGTGGATTTTCATCCCACTCCTAACAAGTTAGCCCGCTTCCATCTTAGACTGCATCATCACTTAACATCAGGTGTGATAGTAGTCATGGGTCAACTTGTAGTCGATATAAAAAAAAATACGATAAACATGTATAGAAGTGGCAAGTAGCTATCTATGATTCATGAGGGTTGTTCCTTTTCATAATCACCGACTTACCATTAAATATTTTTCTAATATGAGGCGAGAGTGAATGGAAGTGTTGGAAGGGGAAGACCTAGGCGAATGTTTCTGGACCAAATTCAGGACATTTTAAAAAATGGCCAGGTCAAGAGTACCCTAAACCGACGATCTTGTATGAAAGGTTTAATGAGTGTCCCCTATGGGAACGAGGCGTGATGTTATGTATGTATGTATGTATTTTTCTAATGTAGTTCGCGTAAATAGGTTCAGCTATATCAGAGACTATTTTGGACAGAGATACATAATTTTTAAAACTAACCAGATTTGGGTAGTTCGACAAATTACTGTTCAATCGATTCAATTTAATCCATTACTACTCCATCATTAAAATAATTCTAATAACATCCTTGGTACTGATCGACAGGTCAGGACAGAAAGATATTTTAGTGTATAAATGCAGGTTTACTATCTATTCTTTCGCTCTGTGATACATCGATATGACAGATAAAGGCTTTTCGTGAGAGCCCACGTGTAGCAAAATCTCTAAATTCCCAACTTTAATTCACAAAGCGTCAGTCCCCAGCGGCCCAGTCACACTTATTTAGCAACAAGTTTTCTCCGCGCTCACAACAATAACTCGGAATTGTTACAAATGATATAATTTATCCCAATTCCGACACAATGCCCGCAGCCCACGTGGGCGAGACGTGAGCGCGCTCAAAAAACTGTCAAAAATGGAAGGTATTATGTTGTAAAGAACTAATAAGTTATATTTTTTCAAAATATTAATCACATAATGAAGTCGTAAGATATTTTAAAAAATTAGAAAAATATTCGAATGTTACTTTGTACATAAAAATTTTTAACAAAAAATAGAACCGACTCAAAACGCACTAAAAAGTAAAAAATAACTGTCTCATTTAGTGCTAATGATAATGCTAACCTTCGTCAAATTGACGAACACGAAATAGAAATATTTTTTTCTCTTTTCTTTGCGTGCGCTGAGTGCTTTGCCGACTCTAGTCAACATAGTGTCTGCCGAGTGCTCGCAGGTGACGACGGTGTTTTGCCGGTAAGTACATTTACAGATATATTACAAAAATATTCGTTATTTTGACGAATGGTTAGCTTTTGTGTATATTATTACTGTAACTAACGTATTTATTTTTTTCGGTTTTTACCGATAACGATTTCTGCCAGATGAAGTTATTGCGAGGCTTTTATTAGAAGAAGGAGATATCGAAACAGCGGAGGTGTCCACATTGTGGACTGATACTAGGGAGAATAATGGAAGCTCTAAACAAAAGATAATTTGGAAGTGGATGAAGAAGAAAGCGATACTCAATATGAGCTTTCTGATAGTAAAGAAAGTTTTCCATACCACCAAAATCGTTCTTCGCCTTCACCTTCGGTGAAAAACTCAAGTATTAACTCGAGTATTTTAACTATCTCACAAAGCAATACCCAAAGTCGAATTTGTCAAATTTGGTCGACCAGGTTTAAAGTTCCAGGTTCAAGTGAAAGTGAGAGTCACTGGTCAACCAGTCTTATATCAACTGAAGCTACAAACAGCAGAAGAAGTAAAATTTGTGGTATTTGTCCCCACAAAAAAGCATATATGGCGTATATACTTTGTGTTCACCACACTGCATTTTGTGGTGAACACAAAGTTGATTTTTACCACAAAAGCGCTTTATATTTTTTCTAATAAAATGAGACTCTTATAATTTATATTTGTCCAAGAAAAGAAGGGATTTTTTGTTGTAAATTTTACAGATTTTTTCCAAGTAAGGGTTTATTTTGACCTCAAAAAACTAGTGTGTTAGATTATAAGGAACAAAATAAAAACTTTTGTTAAAATATCGAAAAATACTGTTTTATTCAATAGAATAATACATGTTTAACGTTATTAAACATTAAAATGTTCAGATATATTTTATGAATTTATATACTTCAAATATTGCTTGTCGATACGACGAATGGTTAACTTTAAAGGGGTATATAGAAAGGTTAGCTCTCTAGGGTTAAGTAAATTAAAGCAACTAAATGACGCAGTTATTTTTTACTTTTGAGTGCGTTTTGAGTACGGTTCTATTTTAGGTTAAAAATTTTATTTCTTACTTTTTAGTGATTTATCGCCACGTAACGTACTCGTACTATACTGTCATAGTATATTATACGGCACTTGTAGCCAAAAAGCTACCGATACTTACACAAAACCATAATCGCTGCAAGTGTGCCTATAAAATGTGAAGAATTCCTTCAGTTTTCCCAGGATATCATAATCAGATCCAAACATGATGACAATGGGACCAATTATTGAAATCGGACAACTCAGTAAAAAGTTATGCGTGGTCATACATAAAAAAATATATATACGTGTCGAATTGAGAACCTCCTCGGTTTTTTTTCGTCGGTTAAAAATACAAAACAGCTTTATTTCTTGTTATTCAATGGTATTTTTGTACATAAAACTAAACAGTTTAATAATTGTCTTTAGATGCTTTATCATATGAAATCCGGGTGTAAAGAGATATGATATCTAAAAATATAGCAAATGAGTTTATTTTAGACATATCCGATATTTTACTTGCATTGCTACATACTGAATATAATAAAGGTAAAACGTAGAAACATCGCACCACACACATGCCAAAACTAACCTGTCAACGATGTTGATGAACATACTGACCTGCAATCAAGAGTTTTATTATTAAAATTTAAAAACAATTATTTATTGAAATAAACGTTTATTTTCATTTTGTGTACTTATTAGCTATTTTTGTGCTAACTCTACCATTAGTTAAAAATTTAACAAAAACCTCAGCAGTTGTTTTACAAAATTAAGTTTATCTTTAAAGAAATGGCAATGATACACAATGTGGCTGTTTATAAAATAAATTGAAGTAAATTAAATTCTTTAATAATTATAAATCGGTTAAATTTTACTCTTGTCTGTCCGCAATCAAACTTTTACACTTCAAGTTATAGCTAAGTGTAAAACTTTGACTTAGAACAAAAATAGAATATTATCTAGGGGAAAGTTTGTATGTACAGAGGGATGTAACTTTGTTACTCTTTCAGGCAAAAACTACTGAATGCATTTTGATGAAACTTAACAATAAAATAGCTTACATATCAGAATAACACATAGGCCACATTATATCCCGAAATTCCCACGGGAACGAGAACTACACGGGTTAAACCGCGTGCGTCCACTAGTAACAAGTAAAAAAAAGAGATAGGTGAATAAAAATATTAAGGATTTATCACTAATTATCTTATCCTTAAAATAATTAAAACTACAAGGACATGTGTTTTACATCTAGTTAAATCTAGATATAAAAAACACGCGCCGGGCGTACGTGCCAGACCGACATAATAGACGACGAAGACTAATTTATACGTTATTTTTCTAAGCGCGTAACTATGCAATCTACCTGGTTAAAATAAACTCCTGTTACGAGTATATGTGCACTTTAAAGTAAATATGAGACTGTTTTATCATGGTAGGATTATTTTTAGTAGCTACCAGACCTCTTTCTTTATAGAGCCTACCCACCAAGCTGCTCCATTGCAGGTTGGTGTGCTTAGCGCGATAATTTTTAACTAAGCATCCTTACTGAGGTTTTTTGTGCAAGGAGAAACAACAAAAATGCCTATGGACTTCTGCAGAGAAAGTCCGGCTTGCACGGACTAAAATAACCTCCCCTATTTCTCCTTGTTCAGCACGGAACCGCTTGGCCATACTTCATACTGATCGTCTTGCTCTGTTTTTTTTAACCGACGAAAAAAGAACAGAGGAGGTTCTCAATTCAGCACGTATTTCGTTTGTTTTTAATAGCCAAGGTTTCTACTTTAAGGACATTACCTAAAACCCACAAACTGCTTTACAACGTTAAATAAATGTTCCTTAAACTTGCTGGCACCGACTTCATAGATATGCTTAAGTAAATTAAAACATTTTAGTGCATTTTGAGTCGGTTCTATTTTTTGTTAAACATTTTTCATAGAGGCTCTTAACGTTCTTAGCATGTAGGGGTACATTTGCTACTCAACCTCGCAGGCAGACCTGGACTAATCTAGAAAACCTATTCCGCCCAACCGGGAATAAAACCTTGGACATCCGTTTTATAAATCCACTGCGCCTATGAGGCCGTCAGAAATGTTTGTCTTTCTTACATAAACGAGATCCGAATTATACTACGGGACAAAACGACTACCTATCATATAAATAAGAGCAAAAGTGTGTTTTTCTATTTGTTTGTGACATTCCATTACGCGGACGTCGTAGAGTACAACTTCTAATTTGTTTGAAAAAAGGAAGGAAAAGTACAAGCTGTGAATAAAACATGCTGCTGCGTATGCACCACTGGTTCCCAACCTTCTTTTGACTATCAGCTTCATTATTTTTATGATTTTTAAAATATTATTTAATCTGTAGCAATTAAGTCGGTTCAGATTTGGGTAGGTATATGTATCTTATCTTAGGATTGCTTCGTTGGTCTAGTGGTTTGTTTATGTGACTTCGATCACGTGATCCTGGATTCGAATCCTGGGTTACGGAATGATTCTGAGTTTTTCATTCTTCTATAAAATTTTTAGTTAAGCCCGGAGTCGAATGGTGGTTTTATCAAATAGTACGGCTTAAGAAATCTTAGCCATTTTATTAATACCTAGAAGCGCCCGCGATTTCACCCACGAAGTTCTCGTTCCCGTGGGAATTGCAGGATAAAACGTGGCCTATGTGTTAATCCAGGGTCAGCTAACTCCGTACAAAAGGTTATTAAAATCGTTCGCACCGTTTGTCGTGAAGAAGTAACAAATATACACATTCAAACATTTCACCTTTATAATAGCAGTATGATACTAAGTGTCTGTTACAAACTGAAAAACAGACCACAGTTTGGGAACCACTGCAATAGATGATGCCTCACGATATACGCCATACATTTTCCGTTTCTTGTGGATCATAACAAAGTAAGCGCAGTGTTTCTTGTTTGCTTCACTTTCCTATTTCTAATATTTATATGGTTATTTTGTCTTAATAATAAGATATAGACGTATCATGTTGTACAATATTTAACAAGAACAGTTTAACATAATACTTAGTAGAGTTTTAATCTAAAGCGGGATTTACACACGGTGACAATATGTTCGATGAACAAGCTTCAGTGAACTGAAATTGACACTTTTGTGTAAAATTGCTATAAATTATAAGCTCGACAATATGCACTGAGTATATACGACAATAATATATGAATATATAATATATAAAAGCAAGACGCATATATGATGTCATGTATGTGTGAGCAAGTTCGACCATGTGCACTGCGCTTCTACGATGGTATGACTTCATAAGACAGTAAGACAGGAACACAGCGCGCTAATGTACACTAAGTAACATGCGGTGTAAAACAGGGTTGCGTTATGGCTCCCACTCTATTTGCTATTTATTTTGCATCAGTTTTAAATGACGCGCTTCAGAATTGTAATGATCGAATTATGCTGAAAGTTAGGTCAGATAGGAGTGTTTTCGATTTGTCACGTTTTAGAGCAAAGCAGAAAGTTCAAACTCTGCCTATTATGGAAATCCTTTATGCTGACGACGTCTGCCTTATGGCTGACTCTATGGAGAATCTACAGCAATATCTGAACCACCTGGATACATCTTGTAGGAAGTTTGGCTTAGTGATAAGTATCTCTAAAACGCAGCTACTCAAACAGCCTGCGAGGGGTGTGTCTCCTCTCACATTAAATGACGCCACTATAAGTGAAGTGTCATCATTCCGTTATTTGGGGAGCGTTCTACGAAATGACAACCGTCTGTGCTCCGAGATACCCTCTCGTATCGCCAAAGCTGCAGCCGCTTTCGGGAAGTTAAATGGTAGAGTTTGGACATCGCACGATCTACATCTTAAAACTAAAATAGCTGTTTACAAAGCACTTGTTCTGCCAATTTTACTATATGCTTCTGAAGTTTGGTGTTTGTATAGAGCTGACATTAAACAGTTAGACTCATTCCATCTCAAATGTCTCAGAGCAATTTTGCGAGTGAAATGGCAAGACAGAGTTTCAAACATCGAAATCCTAAGAAAGTCGGGCATGGATGGCATGGAAGCGTTAATTTTAAAAGGCCAGCTTCGATGGTGTGGACACTTGGTACGCATGGATGATTCCAGACTTCCAAAAGCAGTTTTTTATTCAGAACTTAGTAGTGGTAAACGGAGGTCTGGCGGTCAATATTTGCGCTTTAAAGATGTTGTCAAACGTAACCTATCTTCATGCAGTATACCTTCTAGCACCTGGGAGCAGCTTGCGTTACAAAGACCGGAATGGCGTAAAGTTGTTACCCAAAACTGTAAGCTTTTTGAAGCTAAACGTCAAAAAGATCTTGACGCAAAACGGCACCTTCGGAAGACTATGCCAAAGCGTTCTTATGCCTATCAGTACAACAGTAGTGGCCAGTAGTTCTGCGAGTCGTGCAACCGGATTTTCAAAACTAAGTTTGGATTCGCCAGTTACATCCGGGCGCACTCCAGACAATAGAGCCAAAGAGTCGCCGTTGGCGGACACGTCAAGGAGGACATCATCATCATCATCAAATCATTCATGCGCCCGCACATACATTAATCACATCTGATAGAAAATGTGACGAATCTTGAGAGAACTTAACATCGAGCATGTTCGACCATGTGCACCGAGCATCTACGACAATAAGATATGACTTCATGACACAGTAAGACAGGAACACATCGCGCTAATGTGCACTAATTCATTCATGCGCCCGCACATACATCAACCACATCTGATAGGAAATGTGACGAATCTTGAGAGAACTTAATGTCGAGCATGTTCGATGATGTGCATTGAGCTTTTACGACAGTAAGATATGACTTCATGAGACAGTAAGACAGGAACAGAGCGCGCTAATGTACACTAAGTAATTCATTCATGCGCCCGCACATACATTAACCACATCTGATAGGTAAAGTGACAAGCAAACAGGAAAGCAAATTTAATACAAACCCATGCATATTAACACCCATTAACATTAACTAGACACGTAATGATTTGTTTACTACTGAGATTGCTGCTATCGCGACCCGGAGGGCTATTGCGGATTTAACGAGCGAAACACTATTTAACCTAATTATGTAGGCTACACAATTTGAATCGTTATTTAGGTTATATGTTGTGTCACTATTAATCTTAATTTTACAATAATTTTGGAAGCGTGGGAAGCGCAGTGATCTGCTGGTTATATGCTTTGTGACATCAGACTAAATTGAATATTGCACTTTTTAGAGGACATAAATAGGTAAGCCAAGAACATACCTACTTGAAATAAACTTATTTAAATATGAACTAAAAATTATTTAGTTATTAACTTGTAAGTTCTAGGCAAAGTGACCACGGCGTGTCCTAGACGATAAATATTGACATTAGGTTAAACATAAAAATTCTAACGATATATACGTCATAATTATCAGTCTATTAACGGTCCACTACAGGGCCTCCTTCCTTATACGAGAATGGTTATGGAGAGAAGACCCACCGCGGTGCTGCAATGCGGGTTGACGGGCTTAGGGTGATAATATTGCATTTATAGATCACTATCAGACGTTGATGATAGTGACCGGGACTAACGGCTTAACGTGGTTTTCGAGGCACGGGGGTGTAACACCACCGACTTCCCGACTCCGAGCTTAGAATGTACTGAAAATCTCAGAATTGTTATAAACGTTTACGATTGTGATTACGATCGAGTATTCGCTGTGCAATAAGCCCTGCTCGTAGTACCTTGTTCAATATGCATATTATTATCATAGTAAAATACAAATTACTAACACATAATACACGTTATTCTAATACGCTCTACAAGCTCTTTTCCATCGACAAAGCTCTTTCTGGTAAGTTGATTACATTAAGAACTTAATTACCGAATATAGTTAATTAAAATAATATAAATATAATTTTGGCTGGTGGGAGGCCTCGGCCGTGGCTAGTCACCACCCTGCCGACAGAGACGTACCGCCAAGCGATTTAGCGTTCCGATACGATGTCGTGGAGAAAAAACGAAAGGGTGTGGATATTATAATATTTCTAATAAGTTGGCCTATTTCCATCTTATATTTCATCATAACTTACCATCAGGTGTAATTGATAAGTAAATAAAAAGGTAATTTTTATTTAAAAAAAAGATTACTGGTTTTTTTAAAGATGACCAGTATTCTCATTCTCCACCAAGTAGAGATTTATGTTAGGAATGGGTAGGACAATAGTTCGATGGACGGGGATTAAGCCCATGACCTCTCGGTGTAAATCCCGACCCCTTACCGTACAGTAAATAACACTATATTTTGGAGAAAAAATATTTTTCCTTAACATCTACATTCTCCTTAACATCAACATTCTACAGATCAAACATCACCAAATCCAAATTGTGTTTAGTAGACATGAGCGCTTTACAATAAAAAATTGTTGTCAAATTGACAAATTAACTTATAAATTCCATTAATTATTATTAAAAACTCAAAACAGCACATCTATTTAGCAAAATACGTTGAAACAAACGGACAAATACACGCAATAAACGCATAACACTCTTTTGAATGGTGGACTAAAAATATTTACATATAAGAACCCCAAAAATGTACTTTGTAATATTATAAAGAATGTCTTGATTTGAGAAAACTTATTTTCCAAATCCAATACGCTAGGACCTACGACACCACCGACAGACATAGGTACACAGTATACCCCTCTTTTACGGTGTAGGTTAAATACAAGTGAGCCTAACTAATGAAACCGTTAGACGTCCGCAGCTGCGTGTGCCGACCACCCTCGATCTGTTTCCCTATAAGGGTTATGGTATTCATAGAAAATATGCCCTTTTCCGAATACCAATACATTCCTGACTGTAGGTTTTTGTTAGATATTACATATATTATAACACAACTTGTATACGACATTATCTAATATGTTTAAGCAAACAATTTTATATACGGATACGGACGGCCTTCGTGGCGCAGTGGTTTGCGCAGTGGACTTTATAAGACCTGGGTTGGATTCCTGGCGCGGCCGATTAAGTATCTATATTGCCCCGGTCTGGAGGTCTACCTGGTGGGACACTTTAGCCGTGGTTACTTGCCACCCTTCCATTTATTATTGATTGATTTATCGTATCAGTACGATGTTACGTAAAAACCAAAAGGGGTGTGGATTTCATCCTACTCCAAACAAGTTATCACTTACCATCAGGTGCGATTGCAGTCAACTTAACTTGTTAGAAATAAAAAAAGCTTAACAAAAATGCGAAAGAAATTCCATTAATATTGTGTTAAAAATACTAAGAAACAAACACAGTGCAAAAAGTATTTCTCATAAAATCCCCAAGAATATTTACGGTAAAATGGCTTTTAATTAAAATATAATATTGATATAACAGCTATCATACTTTACCAAGTTTTTACAGCATACATTTAACGCGTTTTAATCAATGTTTCAAGTTAATACGTTACATACACATTCATATTAGCGTAAAGGCGTGGTTGAGAAGTATTTAGAGGCAATTTAAGGATATGCAGCTGTGCTCACTACTGCTCCGATCTGAATAATTCCGCATAATCAAGCAGTCTAATTACATTGAGAGTCTGTGGTCGCCACATCTTCGTCATTTTATAAAAACAGAAAATTTAAAATCCTTATGGATGGATGATTGTTACTCCTTTACGCATAAAGTACTGAAAGGATTTTGATGAAACTTCACAATAATATAGCTTACATTTTTATAAATCACAATAACACAGGGCCACATTTTATGGCGAAATTCCCGCGGGAACGAGAATTAGGCGGGTGAAATATCTAATATTTAATAATTTATTTTCCAATTCCAAAAGTCTAAAAATTCAAATGTCATCGAAATTCTACAACACGTACGTACGTTTCACTTAAAAACCAGAACATCCTTAGTAGATGTTGACTCTACAAGGTTCAATTGCTAATTGGCTTCGCAATATAACACTGATCTATGTGACTTTATTGCTCAGATTCGTAGATTTTTCGCGGAAAATAGCAAAATAAATTAAATAGCTGAGTTCGTCAATTCATGTTCCTAACATAATTTAGTACAATAGGTAGGTTAGGTACAATCATGGAGATTGAACAGTATGGTGGTTTTAGAAGGGTTTTAAGGATCTAGACCCTCAGCCATTCAAGTAGAATCAGTAATTTTGGCAAGCATATTATGAAACGTCATATTACCGCCAGTCACCTTGGCAACTCTTCACTATTGAAGATTAAATTTAAAGGGTTTCTTGCCAAGACTTGCCATAACTTTATATTTTCTAGTGACATACCGTAAGAAAAAACTTGGACCTGAGGATCTTAAAACCTGCTTCCAAAGCCTGGTGGCTTGGCTGGTGATTACAAAGTTACGCATCGTAATTAAGTATGGAGATGACAAGCTTCAACTACTGTAAAATGACGCAGGTCTGGCGACCACACGCTCTTAGTCCAAATGGTAAATATGCGCGCGCCAAGTCAATCGGCTGTAATGAGCGTTTTATTCTGCTTTTTATAAAACTAATAGTTTTATAATTACCCTCGCGTTACGGTTTGTAAATTGGCGAGTGTTGCCACAGTTTTGTTTACGATGATACTTGTACTCGCATTGAGGGCATTTGCTAATACGAGTGTATTTGATGAGAGCTTTCTGATTTTTTTTAATGGACCCTTTTTCCATCGCCTCGAATTTTTTTAGTCCATTTATCGCACATCACACACAGCCAGCCGCTGAGGGGTACAGTAAAGGCCATCACCAGCGCAGCCAAGGCCAATGTGGCTGCAAAGTCCCACATTATCAGAATGACATGTCAAATGAATTTGTCTGCGATCGCATCATGCTTCTTACTTTATAAAGGCAAAAGTTTTTGATTTTGTTACTTCTTCACGGCTGAAGCAATTTTAATAAAATTTGGTAAGGAGTTAGCTGACACACAGGATTAACACATATGCTAATTTAATCCAAAATTCCACGAGAACGAGAACTACGCAGGTGAAACCGCGGGCGACCCCTAGTCTAATATAAATTAAATTGAATCATCCAACAAATTTTCAAAGAACAAAATATAACATATTTTTTTAATTCATTAGTATTACATAACACCGTCCGAGACGCAATATGATGGACGCGAGCGTGCGGTCACCGAAATCATATTGCATCTGTACTCTAACATAACACTGTAGCGACAGCATATTACTACAAATAAACAGTTATTACTCAATCTACATATTATTAAGTTATTATTCCGTAGTTTTATTCCAAGAGTCGTTCCAGCCAATGCGCCTATAGCGCAAAGCTTCGACCAATATCTTAAGAAACTTCCGCTTGGAAGTCAGTACAAGCGGTTACAGGCGGTAATTTGGGCGGCAGTTGTGAGTTGACCACCAATTGCTCGAACCCTCCAAGTTTCTAAAGGACTGGATTTTTGGATCTTAGATTTTCAATAGTTTTTATTTACAAATAAACGAGTTTCCATTAGCAACTCACACGTTATCTTGTATACGAAAATGATTCTTTTAGTCGCAATTTTATTAAGTCAACAAATTTTCGCCGTGAAGGTAGTAAGGTATTATGAAACCTCCATTCTGCCGACACTATGCGGACAAAACGAAGCATTTAATTTAAGCATTTTATAAATTTTTAACATTTCTATTTTTTGTTAAAAAAAATTATTTCTTATTTTTTAGTGATTTATCGCCACGTAACGTACTCGTGCTGTCATAGTATATTATACGGCACTTGAAGCCAAAAAGCTACCGATACTTTCACAAAAACCGAAATCGCTGCAAGTGTAGCTATTTAATTTGAAGAGTTTCTTCAATTTTCCCAGATATCATCATCAGATCCTAGCATGATGACAATGGGACTAACATGGAAGTGTGCCAGAAAGAATTATAAAATGGAACTTTTAAAAGTTAAGCGTACAAAAAAAAGTTTGAATTGGGAATCTCCTCCGGTTTTGGCCATAGAGATTTATTAACAATGTCCCTGATTAAGTACCTTGGCTCGACACCGACTTCAGAGATATGATTTAGTTAAATATTCTATTTAAAGCAAATAAAATGACAGTACCTATTTTGTATTTTGCATTTAAATACTTTTTAACAAAAACATTTTGTATTTTATTTGAGTACCTTTTGAGATATTTTATTTTTAAAATTTTTTAATGCAAATACTTTGTGATTAAGTTTAGATTTATCGCCACGAAATGAAATGAACAAATGGCGTTGTATACATTTGGCCATAGTGGATTTTTGTCGCCATTCACGTAAAAACTGAATGTTTAAACTTGGCACGTTTCTAATTCATATTTTGAGGTACTGCATTGGATACTTTTTGCAAAATTAAAGAAATGGGTGCAAGTGTAGGAAAGTCTTTAAAATTTGAAGTAATGTTAATTAAATTTTGACAAGGACTACTGAATAAATACGTTATTCAAGGATTTTTCAAAATTTCAATCCTGAAGAGTTAATAGGGGTTGAGGGACCATTCCTTTGAAATGTTTTAATTTAAATATTCAAATCAAATTATCTATATAGAACTACTGATTATACTACACTAACAATCAATTTTTTGTCAATCTGTTTGTTCCGGCAACTCTGAAAAAGTTATGCGTGGTCGTACATAAAAAAGATATAAGTGACGAATAAATGTATTTTATTTTGAAAAAGCATTTTGAAAATACCTTTTTTTTTGCGTTTAAAAATAAAGCAAAAGTATTATTGATTTATTAAACAATGTCTCTTGATTTGGTACTTATGCTTTTATCGAACTCCACTCAGTCTATTGCACACAATAAACTAAGATCAATTACACAATAACCTATTTGAATAACATTTGTTCGTCACAGTTTTCTAAGGTCACCAAATGCGGCGTAAAGTAATAGACTTGTAGTTGGTAGTTGAGCTTTTTCTGCAGACGCTACCGCAGTGCACGGGCGACAAAACGCAAGCATTTATCATCATAAGCACGAGTAGAGTTGTATTAACATTGTCGCAGACTGCATTGTGCGCCGCGACTGCGCTCGCTCTAATGACCCGCTACAGATATAAACGGAGCATCATTACACAGCGCGCTGACTGCGGTTGTTGAAACGATAAGTGTCTTTGTGTCACAGCTTTGTTAGCTAGAAGAACGATTTATAAGTAGTTTTAAGTTTTTTATTGACACTTCAAAGTATGCTTATTAATTCGTGAACGTTATTGAAAATTCCTTTAAATTATGACAGCCTTGGTCTAGTTATTTGCATCATTACTAAGTCCGCCATTCTAGATTGAATCAGCGTAATGGGTTTATGCTATAAATCCTCCTCGCTCTAAGTAAAGCGTCTGGCACCACCGCACCACTGGTAGCGACTCTCTATGAATGTTGATAGTAATGAAGATCATTATATCTAAAAGATTTATTTGACGTCCGCTTCGACGTTTGCGTTTAATTAGATTTTATAATGAAGCCTTAACATGTCTATATTTATTCTAATTTTCAGCCAAATCGGTTATCATTCGTTTCGACGTAAAAGAGTTACAAGCATACATATTTAATTAGTTAAATACACACAAATTTTTGTCTTTTTATAACATTACTGTACAACCAGATAAGCGAGTAAATCCGTGGAACTTAACTAGTGATCCAAACAAAAAATCGTTTGGTGTTCGGCGAAACGTTTATTAAGTTTAATTTGAAGAAATAATATTTGCATAAGGCTCTGTTTTCTCACCATTCCACCACGCCGATTATATCGTAAAATTTTACACTGTCGGTTTATGTGGATCGACTGGCTATCTCCGCTCTCGTTTGCTCTTATAAGATTACTTATAAGAGAAACAAGGACGGCGCGCAAATAGTTCGGTTACCCGTGGAATTCTGTTGAGGAGCGGAATTAGCGGCGGTTATACAAAAGTAAATATTGTATAATAAGAAGTTATTGGTGTTATTTTGTATAATATATTGCGCCTAAGTATCTATAAAATTGGTACTTCCGCCTTTATAAGGCAGAAACGCCAAAATATTTTGGAGTTAAAGGGTGATATTTTTGAGATGTGTCACTCGAGACGCGCCTCTTGTTTCGTCTGGATTATTTTCTAGATTGTTATACTTATACACCAATACAAGTACCTACTTAAACAAATATTTCTATTTCTAGATCTTTACACCCGGACGTGGATTCTAACTATGGTTAGTGATTTCACTCAGCCTCCAAAGCAATTAACTCTGGTAGAGATTTTGAATTCGCCCAAACCTCCCAGTAACGCTAATGCTCTTTAAGAATCCTGACCTCAAGATAAACAATCCATATTTTTTTTATTTTATCGACTACAAGTTGGCCCTTGACTGCTATCACACCTGATGTTAAGTGATAATGCAGTCTGATGAAGATGGAAGCGGGCTAACTTGTTAGGAGTGGGACGAAAATCCACACCCCTTTCGGTTTCTACACGACATCGTACCGGAACGCTAAATCGCTTGGCGATGCGTCTTTGTCGGTAGTGTGGTAACTAGCCACGACGATAGCCTCCTACCAGCCAGACCAAGACGAGTTAACAAAAATCTCAATCTGCCCCGCCGGGAATCGAACCCAGGAACCCCGTCATATAAATCCACCGCGCATACCACTGCGCCACTGAGGTCCTTAACAAAATAAAAAAGCAACATAGCCGAAACACTGCAATCAATATCATCGCAAATATCAGCGTATTTTTAATAGCCTACTACAGGGCTAGGCCTCTCTCCTTATAGGAGAAGGGATATAGAGCTAAGACACACTATACTGCACCAATACGGGTTGGCGGGCTTATTGCGATAATATTTTATTATTTAACAATCACTATCTGTTAATAATAACCGAGAAGAACGTTTTAAACGGGCTTACTGAACATTGCCAACATTCAAAAGTTTAGATTTTTAAAACTCTATTATTCCACGACTCGAACCCAAGACCTCGTCCCAAAGGCACATAGTAACCACTGGACGAACGAGGCTTCTTCTACTAGCTTATACTGATACGTATAACTACAAAAGAATGGAACTGAAGACAACATTCACCTCGGAAGTTCACGGCGGAAAGTAGGTTAGTGCGCCAGTGAGATGAAAACACTAATTATTTTCAGACAGGGCGACACCCGCTAAAAGCCGTGTTTTAATTAAAAACCTTTGTGAGTGAATTCTTGACGTTATAACACCGACAAGGTTACACGTAGATCATACAGATCTATGTATAGACATCTTATGACAGACACAGATCATAGAATCTAACGTTTTGACAGCCTTCCTGACGCAGTGGATTTATAAGCTGAGCTCTGTAAAAACTTATACATTGGTTAAAAATATATGCGACCTCTAAACAGCGACACACCCCTGTAAAATTCTTCTAGTGATGATGAAGGTGACGATCATGATGATAATTATGATAAGTTAGTAAAATTTATCAAGAGTTATTTAAATATACACACTCGATGGACTTTTTTTTATGTATGACCACGCATAACTTTTTACAAGCTACAGTTTTTCATTCATATGTTAGACGCTTAAATTTCTTTTTGGAGGCATTTTCATTACAAGTTAGCACACACCACATCACACCTGATATGCTTAAGTAAATTAAAGCAACTAAATGACACAGTTATTTTTTACTTTTTAGTGCGTTTTGAGTCGGTTCTATTTTTTGTTAATTTTTTTTAAATTACAAGTTAGCCATTAACTGCGATCACACCTGATCGTAATCAAAGATGCATGGAAATTGGCTAACTTGTTAGGAGTGGGATGAAATCCACACCCCTTTCGGTTTTCACACGACATCATACCGGAACGCTAAATCGCTTGGCGGAACGTATACCGATAGGGTGGTAACTACCTAAGGCTGAAGGATCCCAGGACGAAGTCTGGAAATCTCCACCGGCCCTGCCGGGAATCGGACCCAGGACCTCCATATTATAATTCACTGCGCATTGCACTGCAGCAGTCAAATTGTATACAATAAAAACATCTGTGTATCTAAAAGGTTTTTCTATTAATTGGAATATATATTTTACATTGGGGACGATTAGCAAAATAGAGATAGCTAATCCTAAAACTGCTAAGTCTTTGCAACAATCCCACAGCCAGAGTAAATATTAAAACCGGAACTATTAGCAAGTAATTAATAAAACAAGTGGGTGTAATTGCGAAATCGTAACGGTACGCAAAGGTCGAGTCGATCGTGGAATTAAATAGCTGATTTAATAATACTTGCATTTCCATTACGGTGACAACTGATAATTCGTTTTTAATTTAATAACTAATATCAAGTCTTAAATTATCGTTTTTAAGGTTCCTTAAAAAATACAGAACCCTTATAGGATCAATTACTTTCTTATATTTATAATTGTTAGACCAAGCAATAGTCAACAAATAAGTGGAAAGCCATCTATAAATATAGCAACACAATTTTTACAACCTCCAGATTTCCAGATCGTTTCTGCCGCGCACATGAAAACTTTGGAATCAACTTCCTGCAGCTGTATTTCGTGAAAATTTTAACATGGGGGTATTTAAGGGACAAATAAACCAATTCCTCAAAGGCCGGCAACGCATTAGCAGTGCCTCTGGTATTGCAAATGCAAAGCCTCTGATACATGGGCGGCGTTTATCACTTACAGAGCAGATGTGCTACAAAGCGTAACTCTATGCCTATTTACATGAAGCTGAAACGTTAGGCCTCATATGACTCTAATTACATTAGCAACAATTTCCTTCCGATCAGAACACTGCAATGCTTGGCAACGGAAATAGCAGGGGTCATATCTGCCGGATAAGACCTCAGGAACGTATGTAAATCCAGAGTTAGTCTTTTTTAATGAAGCCTGTAAAGTTGAAAGTTTGTCGACATCCCTGGTGCACAGTGAATTACAAGACGGTGGTCCTAGGTCCAGGTTAGACAGAGTAAAATTTTTCTGATTGGTCCGGATACCGCCGACAAAGATATACTGCCAAGCGATATAGCGTTCCGGTATGTCATGTAAAAAAGTGGTATGGGATTTAAACTTACTCCTTGAGTGTGGATTTCATCCTACTCCTAACAAGTTAACCCGCTTTCATCACTTAACATCACTGATCGAAGACAAGGTCTAACTTGTAGCAATTATGAAAAACGTTTCTAAACCCAAGCTTAAACTGTAAGAGCGTGCTGTCGCGACTTTTGTTTACATAAATGAAGGCAATAATGCTATAACCTTAACACTACATTTTTTTTTTTATCTACTTCAAGTTTGCCCTTGACGCCACACCTGACGTTAAGTGATGATGGAATCTAAAATGGAAGCGGACAAACTTGTTAGAAGTAGGATGAAATCCACACCCCTTTCGGTTTCTACACGACATCTTACCGGAACGCTAAATCCCTTGGCAGTGCATATTTGTCGGTAGGGTGGTATTTAGCCACGGCGAAACCAGCCATACCAAGACAAACTAAGAAAATCTCAATCTACGTCGCCGGAAATCGAACCCAAGACCTCTGTCTTATAAATCCACAGCGCATACCACTCCGCCAGGAAGTCAAACGTACTTTCCGGAATAGATGGATATAGGATATAGCTACCTCGTATGAGTAGAAATGTGTAAGAATATAAAAGTGTCGGCGTCGGCATGTGGGTCGGCTGATATCCATCACTGGGATGGTAATTCGCGGACAATTTGCTTGCTTTATCAGCACGTAATTATCCGAAACGCGTATTAATGAACGGTTGTGAGATTTCATGGTACAAATCATAAGCGACTAGCGTGTGCCTATAAGGTAACTAGCGAGCAAGTTTAAATTCAAATTTATTTATTTCACGTAGGCGTAGGTTGAAAAGTCAAGTCTGTGAGCTCCTAGTGACCCAACCAGAGTGGAAATTATATTTTGCCACGGAGAGCCGACAACAAATTCACAAGTTTTTCTTTTAAATAGAACGTTTATTTCGGAACTGCAAAACTTTTCTTATTTCTTATGACGGGTAGAAAGCTCCTAAATCAGGTATAGCATATACTTATAGGGAGACCCAGAGGCCCAAAGTTAGCTAAATAGATTTTTAGTAATATAATTTTAGTCGAAAGTCGATTTTTAGTAATATAATGAAACCATTAAATTATTGAAAGAAATAATAAATAAATTGTATTATTAGTAGTAAGAATAACCTAATTGTGTCATTTAAATTGACCGCAATTATTAAGGAATATTTAATTTAATAAGTAGTAATTTATATGTCATCACATATTAATCAGTATACAAACCGTTCAACTTGTGCATGTGCTCTCTTCTTAATTATTCCTTCGAGAAAGAAGACGTGAGATTTTGGACAGTCTTGGTAAGTAAACGAGAATATCAAACCAACTCTCAAGTGATAGATAGCGTACCCGTGCCTAAAGAAAAGTTATTTAAAAAACTGTAAGATATGAATATAAAATAAAATAAACACTGTTACAAAATATTTTTCTTGTTCCATTTAAACAAGAAACGCTAAAGTTTGTAACTTAAGGCGAATGGTAAAATATTAAAGTTGCGCATCTCAAGAGTGCATCCGCGGTGCAGGCGGCGGCGTGTTATTAAGCGGTGAGTTATGGCGTTGACACGTTTAGTGTGGCGCAGGTTACGGACAGAAGCGATAATTACTGCGACTGTCCGACTCTGCCCCTACAGACGTGCCAACTTATGATTTTTTGTAGCTGACTTATTTGCGCTATTATAAAGATATTTTACAGAAAAGAATATTAGCCAATACTTGTCAAAAAATCATCATTATCAGTATCGGCCTATTATATACACTGCTTCAAGCGGGTTGGTGGGGCTTAAGGGTTCATTTTAAATATGACTTAAATTTCTTTTCATCACCTCCACATCCGGCTTGTGCTTGTATGTATTATGATCGAAACATTGATTTAGCATCAATGTCTGAGTTACAGTTATAATAAAAAATGTTGGCTCTGAAAACTAGATTAAAAGCTTTTATTATTTTTATTGTACTTAACATATAATAAAAGGAAAGAATTATCCGTCCATTCCGTAAAGAAGTTTTCTCAAATGTGTTGTATATGGTCAGTTCTACAAGACATGCTCCTAATTTAGCAATGACACGTAAATTAAAAAAAATAAAGTGGGCCTACTAAAGCACTCTTCGTCTAGTATATTAACTTCTCTTACTAGAACCAATTTGTTGCAGAATATCATAAACTTTTGCAGAATTCAGTTGAAAACAATGTCATCAACAAAATAACTTTTAACCGAAAGTTCTGTCTTTACATCAGGTGAAGTTACTAAACTTTAGTTGAAATTGTGAGAGGAATAAGATACATTGTTGTCCCGATCAAGTTGGTTAGTGTGCAAATCTCTAAACTGTTCTCAGTTTCCACGTGTAGCGGTGGCGCATGTCACAAACAGAAGCGTTAATTGCCGCCAAATTTCGTTTCCAAGAAATTCCGGATCGTTGGAAAGTTATTCCGGACATCTGTCTGCGGTGCTAGTCATTATGTTCATGTCTCACCATTGATATACATTGAAATAAATATACAATGTTTCTTTTTTCAAAAATGCCTCGAATTAATTATAAAAATAGTATAGGAAAATGGAAGTAAAAATATCTTAATTAGAGAAATAGTTGCAAAAAATGCTCACACCTGAACTCAGATGGAAATTTTGGTTCTCCACTTAAATTTCAATGTAGTTAGGTAAGTTAGGACCACATTTGTCACTGCGCTTATCACCTACTAGTATAAATAAATGTGTCACTGCGCTTATCAAATTTTTATTATAAATTATTTTCTGTTCTATAACACTAACACAGGTAAAGCGCGCAGGAGGATGCAAAGGATCGAGCTGTTACATGTCCGGATAATGTCATTTAAAATAAAATAGGTACATGCTTCTTAAAATAATGTATACAGATTTTGTGAAAAGTTTCACCCAGGGAAGTAGTACCGTCAAGCTTTTTCTATCTCTGAATATCTTCGCTATTCACAGGAAACCTTGTTTGCGACGACATGAGGCTAAACCTATGTATCAAGTTGACGGACGTAAAAACAATGTACTCGTACCACGTATTCCGAACATACTCGTAAACTGTAAACGCTGATTAACATCAAGTAGATCTGGGTGTTCTGTCAAATACGTATAATATAACTAAATAAATAAAACTCTCCTTATTAAACAAAGATTAACGTTATGACTACTAAAGTAAAATGTAATCTTTTTGACACGTGCAGAAACTGAAAGGGGTGTGGATTTTCATCCAACTCCTTATTGCATCTATGCATCTTCACTTACCATCAGATGTGATCGCAGTCAAGAGCTATCTTGTAATGAATATAAAAAAGTAATACTCATGTTAGTGAAGTGCGTATCTACAATTGTGTATCAACGGTTTATGAATTTTAAAACAATTATTTTATGTCATATATCATTGCTCAGAGCTTCATTAAAGTGATGTCTGTCGTACATCGTCAAATTAAAGACGCGTAGCTTTTTTTTTCTCCGGACTCTCGACTTTCTATATTGGTTTTTGTTGGAATTATTGCGAGTCAGTTATAATAAATAATTTGTATTTATGAATTTTATCAATACTCAATCCACATCTATCGATTGATATCGAGTGCAGAAGAAACTATTTGCTGTATACGATGCTTTTAAATGTGTTGCATGCGCTTCATAATCTCTGATGCTAAAACTGATAAGTTGATAACTTAGATGTTGACGAACTGATTTTAAGTGAAGAGCTAATGCGATAAGTACAAAAAGGTCTTAAACCGTATGTTAGTATCATTTACCGAGTCCGATTTATCTAACTCATATGGAGGACAACATACGCAAAATATTTATCTAAATCAATCCCATTGTTTAAAAAAAGTTTAATGAGTTGGTCTAGTGGTTAACCTATCTGACTTTGATCAAGAGGGTTTGGGTTCGAACATGGGTCAAGAATTTTTCAGTAAATTCCAAGCCCGAAGTTGGGAAGTAATTCATGTTATCCGCGTGCCTCCCTAAGCCTACGAACCCGTGTTGGTGCAGCGTGGTAGGTCTATGCTGCTACAAGGTGGGAGTTCAGACCCTGTCGTGGACCGTTAATAGGCTAACAATGATGATGATGACAAACATGTGACTTCGGATCATGAGGTCTTGACTTCGGTCTTTGAAATATCGCCGCAGTTAACACTTTTAGCCGTCGGCCTCGGTCATTATCATTATTATCACTGATAGAGATCGTTACAGAGAAAAAAATATCACCCCAAGCCCGCCAACTTAAACAAAAAATGACAATATAACAATATATTTTTTTAAATAAATACTTATATGTGACAAAATATAGTTTTCTATTCACTACATTTTCCTTCTACTTTCTATGATAACATCTATCTTACATCACTATTACCATCGGTCATAATGGCCCTTATAGCGTGTCACTTTTAAAAGACCACAGCCATTAAAAATAAAAGAAATGACAAAACACCAAAACGACAAGATATTTAATAGCAACAACATGCCATAAAAACATATTTTCTCATTGAGAAATGAATAGTCTTTCTACTATAATTAATGATAAAGAAGTCTGGAAATTTTGTAAACGTCACTTTGATATATCGTTACACAATCGCTAAGGAGCTCACAGACTATGTTAAATCTCATTTGTTTGTATAATCTTTATAATATTATATTAGTATTAATACTGATAGTTAGTGCGAAGATAAATTTAGTAAGAAGGGTTCTGTATCAAGTAAAGCTTTTTTTTATCGACTACAAGTTGGCCCTTGACTGCTATCACACCTGATGTTAAGTGGTGATGCAATCTAAAATGGAAGCGATTTATTTAGAAATCAACTGTGTAGTGTATATTTACTGGCAAATTGCAGATACAAATTCTATTACGATATTGGCACTAAGTACCTAAAGCCTAAACTTTTTCGTACTCTAACAATAAGGTTACCTTACTGAACAGGATAATAAATAATAACAGTCATATCATCATAATCATTAACCGACGAGAGACGTCTACTGCTGGGCGTAGACGTTTTTCTAGAGACTTCCAAACTCAAAGATCCTGAACATAGACGGTTCATAGGCTATTGACGAGCCGGCAGCTTCCACACTCAATTAAAAACCGTCAATATCTCAATATGCTAATATGACCCTTATCCTTTCTCCTATAAGGAGGTAGGCCTGGCCAAGTAGTACGCCGTAGCAATCGTAGATTTAATTTTACGTTTGCGACTTATACATATCACATATTTTTGTGGCAATTAAAAAA
The DNA here is from genome assembly GCA_034621355.1 of Mycalesis mineus. Lineage (NCBI taxonomy): Eukaryota > Metazoa > Arthropoda > Insecta > Lepidoptera > Nymphalidae > Mycalesis > Mycalesis mineus. The sequence continues at coordinate 16,934,353 of CM067893.1, forward strand.
AATAATAACAAGTGCACTAACATTGTAAAGTAAAATAAATCTTCAATTAAATTTTTATAGATGTTGCAGCAACGAGTTAACTTACAAGCGGTTACGCGCACCAAACTTTAATGCCTATAAGGTTTATACACAGCACACAGCGAACTCTAAAAGAGGCAATGTGGGCGAAAATCGACACAAAACCGATTCTTCATAATAATTAAGTAATTAACAATCTGGGAGCATAAAAAATATAAATAAAAAGTGATTTCGGTCCTCATGTAGGATGAGCCATAGACTAAATGAAAATAATGACGAAGACATTTACTTATTCATAAAAGTGAAGCCAATTGTCCTTTTCTTCATAGTTTGGTTCGATTCCTGGATTGTACTAAGTGTAAATATTATTTTTTCTTGCTTCCAAGAGGAAAATCAAAGGCATAAAGTGCTAAGGTAACTATCCAACTTACAGCTACTGATTTTTTTCTAAGAAGGTAAGGCACAATATTTCAAACTAAGCTCAAATCCTGCACCTCATAATCCCAAGCAATGTAGCGGTTTTCGTCTAGTTACAGTGAAAGGGAAATATTGGTAATGTTACAAAAATAAAGTCCATCACAATAAAGTTAAAACAATCAAACCGACTTCTAAGATAGCTCTCATAGCGAAACCTAACCTAACATATATATTAACGAAAGTTATGTTAGTTAATTATAGTACTATCTAATAATCGGTTTGAAAGCGGTACAGACAAACATAGACTAAAGTTTTATTTTGCTATTTATTATCACCGCGTTCAAACCAACTCGCTCCCGATTTTAACGAACTCCACCTTTTTTGAAGTTTGTTAAAAAGACATGGTTAATGTACCCGTACTTAAAAAACAGACAAAAAAAATATTATCACGTGACGTAGCTGACGTCTTTTTATCTACAAACAGTTAACTATCTATAATTCATTTTAATCTGTGTAAAAAAAATATAGATAAAGAAGTGTATTCGGCTCCGATGTGGGTAGCGTATATAATTTGAAATTGGCATTTTTTCGCCACAAGCCCACGGCCGCGGGCAGATTAGTCAGTGTTTCGACATCGCGTGGGCCGTTATTAACATAAAACGACACAATTCATTGCGCAATAAACGCAAAATGCGATTTTATCTAGCTCCAACAGTGAGGTGTATCGAGTTGGTTTTTTATCTACGACCAATGTTTGGTCAAGTTAATACAATTGTTACAGGCTTTTATTATTTCATTTGTTCTGTTAGTATGGCTCAATGATTCTGAATAAGAACCAATCTTATGTTCGATCGGATTCAAAAGTATAACTACTTGCGTATATTGGATTACAATGACAGAATACTAGTGAGTTACTCATCAAAGGATTTCTAGGATCCACATGATTATACTTGAAAATCAGCTATACATTTCGCGATGAAGAATAAATGCTTATTCTATAAAACGCTACGCTTCTAGATAAAAATTAAAATGTATTTAAAAAAATTATTTTAATTTTTTATCAGTACAAAAAAAATTTAAATAAAGTTTTTTTAACTTGCATTTTCCCTTAAAACATGGTGCCTGATGGAAATAAACGATGAGGTCTATGAAAACATATGGTGACCATCCGTATGTCAAGTCGCATGATTATCCACTAATGCCTTGTATGTGTTCAAACTGTAGGTGACAGGTAACACAGACTCCGGAAGAGCATTTCACACTTTAAACACTAACTTCATATATTTGGCAACTCACTGGGTACAAAGTTAGCAGGTTAACTTAAACTTATTGTCACGTTAGTTAGCCTCAGAGTAACACTATGAAGACAGATTACATTAGACTAAAGTTACAAAGTTCTTACCTCTAAGAGTATACTTCGGTTACTAAGTTAGGTTTGTGGTAGCGTGCGAAAACGTCCCTGTAACTCAGATACGGGGTAATGACGTGAAACTCCAAGGTTTTAGAACTTCCAAGGTATTTTTTGTGTTAATTGATTCTCACAGTTTCTTTGTGCAATCTAGTCTCCTATGACACGATTAAAAAAGGTATTTTCTATTGTTATTTACACTTATCTTATGGGGTTTATTTCATTTAAAAATATGTAAACAAAAATATCCATAGAGGGTTGCTAATGAGTTGATTCGATTAGGAGAGAAAACGTTTCATTGGCGCGGCACTGTTCTTTTGCGAAGGTCATTGAGTCAACATCTTAGGTGCCCCGGGTTGTTAGTAAGTTGTGACTTTTTTGTCAGATCTGCGTGGTTTGCCGATTTTTAGTAGAAAATAGGAAAATTATAAATTATTATTGACTTTATATTTATTGCTTTTATAAAAAACTATATATATATACCACAAAGTTCAGTCTGCTTCTATTTCATTTTTTAAAGGGTCTACACGAATAAACCAAATTTTTTTTCCGTTTTTGCCAGCATATAACCCTTTATAGCGCCCGTTCAGGGCAATTTAATTTTTAAAATATTCGACCATCAGAAATACTCAACGAAAACATCTACACTCCATATCCCCTCTCCTATAAGGAGGGAGGCCTGACCTTGTAGTAGGACGTTAATAGGCTGACGGTAATGAAGGCAGGTTATTTACTAGCTGAAAGGTGTGCTTTTCGAAAATCCCACGATTTATCTGATCTTAACAGTGGTTCAACCAACCTTTTGTCTAATTGTGTTGCAATTATGTGGTCAAATATTCGTACATTATATTATATTCCCTATCGCAGAACCTTATTGGCCCAAATATTGGCCGCATTTTGCGCCAAGCTGGCTCCTTGCGCGATAACAATTCAACAATAAAACGGAACAATATATTTGTGATGCCGAGATTATGGTACATTTACAACATGAACGTGGATTTTTACGACTCTTTCGTTACAATATCTCCTCTAGTGGCAGTGTATTGAATTTTTTATTTTTAAAGGATCTCTGCGAAACCAAAATCAGTTCTTCCCTCGAAGATGAGACGTGAAGTGTCACGCTATCCTGTGAAAATAGTGGACCGATGGGTCGGATATTATACGAAAGTGACAATAATTTTGCAAGAAATTATTGTTTGATCAAAGCTTTAATATAAGCTTGAGTTGTGTAAAGGATTATATTTTTTTATTAATGTAAGCTGCAACTTACGTCATCATATTTTTTCTTCTTATGATAAGTCAACGGTACTTGTACCTAAGAATTGCGAGTACATCAATAAAACTAGATAGGAGTTCAACACACGTAAAACCATATCGCGACTCAACATGAAGTGAGTAGTGCCTTAAATTAGTTTAAGTATTGGGAATGATAAACGTCCTTGTTCGTTGGTTCGTTTTATCGTTCGTTCTATAATGGTATATCACTTGTATGACCGCAGCCGGGTATATCGATTATTTAAATATCATAATTTTTCTTGTTTACTTGAATCTGCCAGTCTAAATGACATGATTTCCGGTGTAATTAAAAGCACACGAGGCTTATGACTTACGCATCATGTTTTTGGATTCAAGTTGTAAATTTGTAGGATGTGTTCCTTGCAGGCGCTGCAAAGTGTTGCTTTGTTTATGGGCGATGGTTTTCTACTTACTTGATCTGCTGGGTCCGTCATATATTTCTCTCAACTTTTGTAATGTATGAATAAAGAATATAAGATCATTAATATATACATCGATCGTCGGACTCGGTGTCTGTTCGCAGCCGCGCAGCTCGGCGGCGGGCGCAATGATCCGTGCTCAATACAGTATGTAGTTTATCGCCCGCCCGTAACACGGCAATTACGTTGCACAATTCTTTTATTGATCTTGTTTCTTTATTGTTTGCGTTACATTTGTTTCTATAAAGTATTACTGGTATAAAAGCAGCTGGATTGTTTGCTACAGCGTAAATAATATCAAAGCATATAAGTATTTATATACGTTTTAATTTAAATAGTTGAATGAGCAGGTGGACTACCTGATCTTATTTTACAAAACTAACAGACATCACCTTACCACAAGGGTACACAGTCTACCTATCATAAGCCAGACGGTAGGCCTGGTTAAGTTAAGGTTTTGGTGTTAAGCCTCATGCTAGAGGTATAACATTGACCATAATAAAATAATTCCATTAAGGCAAAAAATCCAACTCAAATAAATTGTTAATAAGTAAAACAAATTCATACAAAATTGACTACAACTCCTAACATATTGAAATTATAGTAATTTATATGTAATTTATCAAATTTAGGTAGGTATCTTTCCTTGCAGTAAAGAAGCGATCCGTTGAAGAAAGTCGCATTGACGTATCAATGTGATTAATTCCATAACTAATATTGTTTCTGACTGTCTCGTTGGTCTAGTTGTTAGCCACTAGCGATTAGCTTCGATCACAATGTCCGAGGTTCGAATCCTGAGTAGTTGTAGTTGTGGAAAATTTTCGAGTTTTTTATTAATCTAAGTTTACAGTTAACCCAAAGCCCGGAGTCGGGAAGTTGTTGATGTTTTACTTCCGAAAGCACGTTAAGCCCGATTACGATCATCGACGTCTAAGTGATCCTAAGTTCGCAAACCCGCTTTGGAGCATTGTGGGTCTACGTTCGATATCTCCTGATTACAAAGAGGGAGGCCTGGCATTGTAGTGGCCCATTAATAGGCTGGTAATAATATGATGATGCTGTTTTAAAAATTTCAATATCCTGTGAACAAAAATAATTCGGAATGTAATTTGATATCTTACCTTTTATATGGCTCTGTTTAACACAACAATATAAAGAGTCACCTCCAACGAAACAAACGGAGCGTAAAATAATTATTACATCTGATACAGGGGAGCCCGTAAACAAACCTCATTGTGCGACACAAGCTATAGATAATATTTCACGTGGAACAAAGCCTACGTTTTGGACCGACAAAGCGTCGCAAATCTTATTTACAGACAAACAGATAACTATCTCATTCTTTCAACAATGGCCGGCTCATAAGCGGGAGCCTAATTAGTAATATTCAAAGTGCATTGTGGCGGCTATCTGGAAACGTACAATAAGATGGAAATGCGTTTATCTAGGGCGATACGCTTACGACCGCCTGCGACAATTATCAGCGAGATGATGCTGCTTTCTGCGCCGTGAATGTCGGTTACATCGCATTGTTTAGTGTACATTGCGCGGTATGTTTACAGTTACATTCATCATCACTTGGTGTCATCTTACGGACAAAGTTAGCGGTCAATATGCGAAAAGCTCTCCTATTGCCCACAATTCGCTTTAATTTTGGGAAATGGAGTCGGATCCACCCTCTTATATCGTCCAGCCATTATGTAGTAGCTACCATAATTAAATTACGTCGGAATATATTTGGTATTTAAGTATTCTTGTAATTTGTTGTTGGCTGAATAAACAGTTTATTATTGTTATTTTGTAAGGCATGACTATGTTTATATTTATTACCTGAACTAAAGGAACGGATTTTAAATAACAAATAGTACAATAACCGGCAATGGACGTCGTTTGATTACTACGCTCGTAACGTTGTATTTCCGGCGCGGATCTCGTGTGGGGAATGCGTAATGCGCGCCCGTGTACCGTAGTATTGTCTCAGCCCAGTTCGTAAATTGAATGCGTCAAGTCTCTGTGCTAATGTAAAAATAATTATTTCGCACTTTTTTTATATTTTTTGTTTTTATAATTTGTGACATTATAACATGACCAGCAATGTACGTCGTCCGCTGACTCGGCTCGCACGGTCGTGTTTCGGGCGCGCAGCTCGTGTGGGGAATGCGTAATGCGCGGTAGTGCGCGCCCGTGTACCGCGGTATTGTCTCAGTGCAGTTCGAACGTAAATTGAATGCGCTCTGTCTCTGCGCTAATTTAGAGAGAATTATTTCGCTGTTCGTGGAAATTATGGTTGTGTTTGGTTTTGGAGTTAAAGGCTTGTATAGGAGTTGTGAGTTGGATTGTTGTATGGTTTTGAATCTGTTACTTTAGCGTTACCATATATGATTCTAATAATGAGATTATGCACCGGAAGTGCTGCAGTACGGGAAAAAAGGCGACAGGTTGTGGAGCTTGCCACCTCTTCTGATGTGACGACCTCGACCGCTCTGTTAACAATGTGACGACGAAGAAGAAGAATACGATTCAAAGTCCTAATAGCTTCACGGTTTAACAGCCGAACTTAACAACGAACGGATTCGAAACCGCCAGTTAGACTATTGTCGTACCCACTCTTAGCATAACCTGTATGTCTAATTCAAAATAGTTAAAAAAGAGCTGTTTTAAAAGCACTTTTGAAACGGCAAGTCAGTACGAATTGACGCACCACCGATTCGGAAGGCAGATCCCACCGAGAAGAGCCGTCATGAAACTAAAAAGCTTACGCAAAAAAATTTTAGTTAAAAATTTGAACCCACTTCAAAACGCACTGAGAAGTAAAAAATAATTGCGAAATTTAGTTTCTTTAATTTATTTAAATTTAAACTCGGTATCATAAAACTAACTTAAATAAGTTTTATAATAGTGACATACCTATCTAACATTGCTTAGTTATAAAAAAATGGCTTGTCCCGATAACATTAAGCCTTTTTTGTTTGAGTTTGAAAAGTAACTTTTCCTCTTCCAATTCCAAAGGAGTTTCAGATTGGTCAAGATAACAAAACTTGTCCAAAACATTAATAACTCTACAGCGGGCAAGTAACAACACTCGACCGCCTACGGGGCGCGACAAGAAACCCTATTTCTTGCTGTTAGCGCAAGAAATTAGTATAAATGGCGAAATTAATTAAACCTTTACATTACAGAAGGCACCGGTGCTGTTTTTATTTTTGTTAAGGCACCCGCACACCGCTGTCGGAAAACATTACATTTGTTTTCATGGGCTTGTATGAAATGGGATTCCACGTTGTCACCTTATAAAACGTTTAGTAACATAGATAATGATTAAGTAGGTACCTAGGTCACAATTTTTGTATTTCAGCCTTATAAATATATTATTGTATATTTCAACAGCTGCATTGCTTATTCAATTTCATTGAATGGATTAACTATCTATTTTAACAAAAAAGACTGGTAGCAATGTGTTAGCGAATAAAGGATGATAATAACTGATTTATCTTCCTATTATCCGCAGAAACCGACGCATCCTAGCGAAGTTACCAAGAACGGTTTTTGACAAATAAATATGAGAGAATAGGTCAGAAACATGATCAGATCAACTAAAAGAAACAGAAGCTTATATCTTCCACAATCCCGATAATATTATATTCAGAAACCGTACGATGCAGGAGCATCGTACTACTATAACGATGAGAGTTTGTGAGTGTGTATGTTTTTTTCTTGAAACTTTACAATTATATAGCTTAAGAGAGAGACGAATATCTTAGCATTCCATTGATTCACCGTGCGGGTGCCGGGTCCATCGCGTGGCTGAGAGAAAAACTCTTGTGACTCGGGTGTAGGTTTAAGGGTACCCTTTGTGACGCGCGTCAACACTCACCTCCTCTGTTCAAGTTATTCTCCCTGCCCAACCATATTCGGAAGGACCCTACTAGTGCAGCTTTGGACACTCGTTCCAATATGAAGCTTACTGCGCTTCTAGTAAGGCCAAGGTCTTTTAGCAGGTTGTAGAGAGACTTCGCTGGTATACCCCCCGCACCCACTTCTACCGCGTATAAACTAACCACATAGCCATTTTTGGTTAGTTCATTAGTAAGGTCATAGTATTTATTCACTTTGAATACATTATCTTTAGGGATGTTTGTTTCCCACGGCACTGTAAGCTCAACAAGTACTATACGTTTGATTTGTTTGGAAAAAAGAAATATGTCCGGTCTAGATGTCGTAATAGCTAAGTCTTCCGGGATTTTATAGTGCTTATCATACGTGTCCATTAATATAGTCCAATCAGGAGCAGAGCCCAGAATTGAATAAGGCTTGCTGGTGGAATTTGTACTTGAGCCTGCTTTAACGAAGTTAGTTTGTCTTTTGTTCGTCGTCAACCCTTTTTGAGCCCTAGCTACTGAAAGGCTTATAGCTTCACGTATGATTTCTAGTACTCTGTCGTGGCGGCGTGAGTAGAGACCCCTGTCCAGGAGCACCTTGCATCCTACCAATAAGTGCCTTGCAGTGCCCACTGCCTCACCACAGGTATAGCAAAATTTTTCCGAGGCTTTTCCCCATCTTACTAGGTTACTCTGATCTGGGAGAGTCAGTTGAAAGGCATTAAGATAAAATTTCAATAAGACCTTTTTAACCCGAAATGTACGGGAATCTACGTGGGTGAAACGGCGAGCGTACTCTCTATTCTAGTTGTATATAAAGATATTACCCGCCATACGGAACCTCAACCGCGACTCTCATAAATCACAGACAGAAGTGTGAAAAACCGCAAACTAACTTCGATTTTGTATTAAAAATATCAGCCGGATAAAAGTCAGCGTTGTGCGCTGCTGCTTACGTCCGTAATGGCGATTGCCAGTAGCAATACCCCGCTGTTACCGGCCGGTAGTCGCTTTTGTTTATTTCATGAAATATTCCCGATGCTTATCTAGATACGTTCGTAAAATCAACGATCGCGGCTCGCTCTTTGTTGTATCACTTTATGAGCTCAAATTTGTTTTTGCTATCCTTACTTTGTAATTTTACCAATTCGTTGCATGTACAGAAAAAAATTGCGAAAATGATAAGACATAATTTAGGTTGATTTTCCTGATTTGTTGTAGGCTTCATACTGTAACGCAGGTCACTGGGGGTTTCAGGCGACCGCAGAAGCTCTATCAGAGTCGAGCTAGGACTAGAAAAATGTTTCGGAGGATTGAAATCCACCCAACACGACTATCACATGCCTATCAGACAAATACGAGGAAAACCATTTTTTTTAATCATTACAAGATTGCAGCCCTTGAGTGCAATCGCACCTGATGGTAATTGATGATGCAATTTATGATGGAAGCGGGTTATCTTAGATTGCATCATCATTTATCTAGTATGATAATATCCAATCCCCTTCGGTTTCGGTTCGAAACAAAACTAAAATAAATCATGGTAACCAACCACAGCCGAAGCCTTCCATCACCAAGTCAATTGAAAATGTTTTTAATGAAACTAAAAACATATAATTATTCATAAGAATGTTATGATCCTCTGGTCACAAAGACTTTGAAGAAATCAGTGTAGATGTTATCGACCTGTAAAGTCTAGGAGAGTACATAGATAGTCGTTGCTAGATCGCTTATAAATTATCGTTTAGGTGTAAAGTGTCATATTTTCTTGATAATGAAACGAGACATATTTGTCGTATCATTCAGTCCCCAGACTCTGAGCGAAATACATGGCAACCCTTCGAAAAACAACGTTAGTGTAATCATTAATGTTACTTAAGGCCTTAAAGCTTGCAGGGTCATTGGCGAACGAAATTCACAGGATTTAGTATGTGGATCTTTATTATCTCCGACTTTCCAAAGTATTTATGGTCCCGACTCTAATACTCTGTAGTGGGCAACCGTACTTACCTTACGGCTAAACTATTGCCTGTCATGGTCTCGTTCTACAAGTTATGTTAAAAAATGTTTCAAAAGCCAAGGCTCGCTATATAGTAATGAATTCATCGGCGTGTGGTACTCCAATATGAATTGAAAGTCAGACGCGAGGCCTCCCTGTACTCTTACTTACCCACCGTCGCCAGTCAATATTGGGTCATTTAACATTTTTATTGCGTCCCAACGTCATAACCCAACGTTATGACTGAAGCCATTCATTATGAAAACATGAGTTGAAATATTTATTGGTCTGGTGATTTAGTATCGGTTGTTTGCTGATGGTAAAATATTAGTTAGCTATGATAAGTAGGTATATAGTGCATGAGGAATGAAAATAACTCACCACTGGCTCTTTTTTAATAGCGTGCAATCTCGCCTTTCTTAACAGTAGTCATTTCAAAAGGAACGGAAAGATTTCAGAGATTTGGACACTGGTGGTTTTATACATAAATTAAGTATAATCATTTCTACTTTTCCACCTCCTATCTCTGATCATCATCATTATCAGACTATTAACGCCCCCTCACAGTTCCAGGCCTTCCCTCTTATAGGAGAGGGGATGTGAAGCGTAGACCTACCACACTGCTTCAATGCAGGTTGGTGGGCTATTTATTCTTCTTACGTGTGTACCATCAAAATACTTAATATGATGTAGATACCAACAATTTTTTATCATATACAATAATACAGTCGCTGAACTAACAATGTACAAAATATGAAATTAATTGATTAACCAACTATAAAAGAGTGGATAGGTATATAAAGGCAAGTAAACAGATCTCAATAAGCAGATATTTAAGAAGGAGAATCGATTTATTAAATCAAACTTTATTGCGAACTTGGGTACAAGTAGGTGTTATAAAATAAAAAATAAACAATCAGCTAAATTCCGCCTTGTGAGCATGCAACAAACAAGTAAATTAAATAAAAGCTAATAATTCTAATTATAATTAAATATTATTAATTCATTACAAATAGACAGATATCTTTGTAGTTGTAGTCCTTTTATATAGATTGATATAATAACTATTCAATAAGATGTTCCTTCAAATTAGATTCCTATGTCATCCTTACGTCAAAATAACGCAACCTTTATAAATGTCAAATAATAATAATAAATGTCAAAAATTATCCCAAGTCAATGCCATTAAATAAAACTTAAAACAAAATTACAAAGGATAGATTGTCAAATTATGTCATAAGGTTGTCATTAAGGTACTCTTGGACCGAATAGTATGATTTATTAATTAAAAATGTCTTTAAAGCGTTTTTAAATGTCATTAAGCTACTTATATTCTTAATATTTTTGCATAATTTATTATATATTAAGATTGAAAGGCAAAATATACTTTTTCTAAATTTAGCTGTTTTTGCTAGACGAATGCAGAGCCTTAAAGGGTCTCTCAAATTTTTAAATAAAGTGATGTTACAACGCACAAAAACAATGGTTTCATATATAAAAAGGGACAACGTGGTCAGTAAATTAAAAAATACTTACTCTGCATAAAAGTAAAAGAGCTAACTTAATGCAAATACATTCTCTACCAGTAAACATCAGGCCTTAACGGACAGTAAGCGCAAAAAAAAATAAAAAATAAGCAACTCATAAGCTTTCCTATTAGGTTGTTGTTTACATTGTAGTTACGACATCCGTTTCTTAAACATAGATCGGTTTGTGCTTGACTATAATCGCGCCAAAATAAAAATGCAAGATGCAGCGATGAGGTCTTAGTTCAAGCTTGCCTAGAAGATGCCTATTTATCCTAGCCTTGAAGATGTTCAGCGAATCACAAACGTCGGAGAGCATTCCATACTTTTACTGTACAAATTAGAAACTGAACTGCAAAATGTTTATGGACCACTGATGTTATAATGTGCTAAATATCAGCTTATTGCATTGGATTCTGCTGATAGTGAAGTGCTAGAATTGGTAACGAGGCACTATGCAATGCAAAAAAATTTTAACAAAAAATAGAACCGCTTCAAAACTTTTTAGTGATTTATCGCCAAGTAACGTACTCGTACTATATTGTCATAGTATATTATACGGCGCTAGTAGCCAAAAAGCTACCGATACCGAGATAAAAACCGAAATCGCTGTAAGCGTGCCTCCAAAACTTGAAGAGTTCCTTCAATTTCCCCAGGATATCATCATCAGATCCTAACATGATGACAATGGGACCACCTTGGAAGTATGCCCTTTGTAATAAAAAAAGAATTATCAAAATCGGACAACTCTGTAAAAAGTTATGCGTGGTCATTCATAAAAAAATATATACGTGTCGAATTGAGAACCTCCTCCGTTTGTTTTTTCGTCGGTTGCAAGCACTCGACCTCTACGAGCGTACCGAATTGTAGCAGTCTGCACCCATACGAAATCCCATGGACGCGTACAAAAACTTTTGGTTCCTATTCTACCTGCAGAACTTAATCTTACCATACAAAATCGTGTAACATTTCAGGTTAGAGTTATATCACCAGCAGTTGGACTATTCTTAAAAGATGGATAATATTGGACACTTGTAAAAAAGAAAATAATCAATAGCCTATACCGTATCGATACTCGTTGAAACGACACTGTACGCTTATCACATTTACTTACAACGGCATTTCGTTGTGTGAGAACTGAATGAGAATAGGTACATTTGACAACGGCGGCGTTTCCGATTATTGTCAATGTGTGGATAATGGACAAGCAGTCCTGTTTTTAATTATCGGCAAATAATAGTTGGTTAGGAACAGTCCACGTCTGGCGCGCTCCGCGGATGCTTCAGTAATGAAATGACAATTACCCGCGGGCCCGAGCATTCCTACCCACATTACGCAATCGGGAATCCGATCCCTGTTACCCCTACTACGGGCACCAGGAGATGTTAAGAGAATACTTTGATGTACGTATTGTCAGTTGCGTGACCATGCGTATTTTGCGTGCCCTAGAGTAGGTACGTAGAAAAAAGACATCGTCCCAATAGCGACGAAATCAAATATTTCTTTCGCCCCAACGCAACAAAAGAGATCAATATTTTTGTATCTCTACACGAGATGTCTAATAGCGTATCCTAGGCCTACAGGATAAATATCAAATTCTCAAAATCTATAAAAACTTATATTTCTTTGATCTCATCCTCTACATGACCAAGCGGGCGTGGAGATTAGAACCTTCAATGTTGGCTGCAATGACAGGCTTGGGGTATTAATAAATCATAATATTAATATCTGATGATTGTGATTGAAGGCTCCAAGGCATAGAAGTGTAAGTAAATACGTCAACTTCTTTCCTTCTCCAAACTGTTCCTATGTAATAATATTTTATCGAAAAAAAGAAAAATAATTAATTCTCTTGAATTTATTACCTAATGAACCATAAGTTAACCTTAAGTTAAGTTTTTGTTTATAAATTTTTTGTGCAGAAGAAATACGAATAATTTCCCTTCCTGATTTTTCTTAGGAAACGTTTATTGAGTAGACAAGCAGTCTGGAATTCAAAAAATAATATTTCCATTCAGCAAGGGCTGCTCTGCGTGAGTGAGTTAGCTCACAGTTCCAAGATTCCTTCACCTCGACAAATACCAATATCTAAAAGCTCTCATTAAACAGTTTTTACAATCCGGTATAAACAAATTTAGAAAAAAAATACATTCTCATTAGCAGATAAAATCATTCAACGCGTGCATAGTAAACACACTTAATCGATTTTATATGCTATTATGTCCAATCGATCGCAATATTAGCACTACGAATAAAAGTAAAAACAAACAGTTCCCTAGAATTAAAATTAATTACAATCGCTTCGCCTAGCGATGTGTTCGCTGTTTTTCATTCTTATTGCTTTCCAGCAGTTTTTCTGAGAACATGACGCGACCAATGGTAGGGGCGCTCGCATTTATCGCATCGACGACGTTCAATTGTTTTATAAATAAAGCCCCCGCAAAAAATACTATCGATCAATCGTGCGAAAGTCGAGTGATGGAAAACGATAGCTGCCGCGCACACTAATTCCAACCCTATCTCATTATAAATAGAGCACACACTCCAATCAACCGTCACAAAGAGCCTCGCTCTAAAGAGTTGGACAATCCAAAATCAACTGTACTTCATCAGTAATAGACATCAATTTCAGATAACAAACGGACACGCGTCATAATCGTGCGTCCGCAGACGTGAAAGATTCCATACGAGAGCTGTCCAAACATTTTATACTTTCAAATACGCGGTGCCTTATCTATAGTGATGATCTGAAATCTGTTATCGCTCGATCGACCCGCGGGATGGATCTTAGATCTTTATTACATGGGTTTCAAAATTCACCGCTGCGTCGGCCATTTTATCCAACGATATGACATTTAGAGGCATTGTTTTCCTTCGTTTTGTCCGTCCTCGTCAAGCCGTGACGTATTTATTGAGGTCCCCTGACGTACTCATTAAGTCAGCCGCTGCTGATAAGATCATACTTTCAAGTGATAAGGAGGTCCGTTTAAAGTTTCATGCGATATTTATATCGCGATAGCATCGATATATCGGTCCTTATTTTTTAAATCGACCCCGTTAAAATATTAAATCGATCATTAGTACGTGTCTACCTGCTCGAGTTTCCTCCGCCTGTCGAGTGACACGGAGCTAATTAAAATAGAATAAGCCTTTGCAGCACCTCTCTACGTTATCAGTAAAGCTTCAGTAGTCAAGCGGTTCAAACAAGTAAACTAAATTTGAAAGATCCTTTACAACTAATCTTTATCTTATTTATCGAACTATATTTTTATCCTAGCACAGGTTTTACAATTTACTGCTAGACTCCTATCACTCCTAATGGTAAGTGACGATGTAATGTAAGTTAGAAGCGAGTTAACTTGTTACGAGTAGGATGAAATCCACACCCCTTTCGGTTTCTACACGCGACTGCACCGGAACGCTAAATCGCTTGGCGGTATGTCTGTGTCTAATGGTAACTAGCCACGGCTTAAGCCTCCCACCAGCCAGTCCTGGACCAATTTTAGAAAGGAAGGAGGCCCAGGAACTCATAAATCCCCTGCGCATACCACTGCGCTACGGAGGTCGTAGTAATTGTGCCTGACGAATTAAAAAAAAGCAAATAGAAGCCATCTCACCTTAGATAGAATTATATTCCATATCAAGCACTAATCTCTGTATAATTAATCGAATTATTACTTTGAATAAACATTATACGAATATATATTATTTAAACAAATTAAAACACATGTCATTTGAATACTCAATTGCATTCAATTAAAACTCCGCCGAAACCAGCGGTGAATGAATCGGTTTATCACTTAACACCGCAGTGTTCTCGTATAAATATTTAAATGACAACATAAAACACACCTCGAGAAATTTTAATCCTTAATTTTATTCAATTTAAAGCTCTTCAACCGACGCGATGAATCAAAAAAATTAAATTTTATTGAAAAACATTCTTAACTAAATATAATTAAATGGATGGGTATTAAATACAATAATATGAAAGATATAGTTTAATTCTCAATCACATTCAATTCGAATGCCTAGCGCTTGACTGCTATCTGCAATCACGAATGATGATAAGCGATGATGCAGCCTACGATACGCGCTTACCTACAATATGGGTATTTTTAAGTCAAGAGTAGTCTACTAGTACTCTTGACTTAAAAATACTCATGTTGTAGGTGGTAGGCAAAACAGAAGCTGGAAAGGCATTTTAAGTTTTAATTATATTTCATATGAGGAATTAACCAAACCGCTTAGTACGCGTCCAGGGGATGTCAACTACGAGTATGTAACGGTAGTAGATCTCTGCGATGCCTGGTAGTCCTATGATAGATTAATCGTTCCACCGTCGCTACCACGCTGCGGGTAGGCGGGCTTAGGGCGATAATGTTTCATTTATTAACGATCACTATCAGATGTTGATGACAGTGACCGGCACCGACGGATTAACGTACATAACACCACCAACTTTCGGACTCGGGCTTGAAATGTACTGAAAATTTCTTAGAAGAATGGAAGTTACAATTATTCCGTGACTCGACCCAGGATTCGAACCCAGGACCTTGTGATCGAAGCCATACGGAGTAATCACTAAACCAACGAGGCAGTCAAACCACTAAGCATAAAACTTTCTAAAATCATTAAACTCTGACTAGTAGAGTTAAATAGTAAAAGTAGAGTCAATAATTAAAATCTCATTATTTGTACCTTATTCACTAAAAGAAATAATCTACGAATAAATAATGTATGTTACAGTAATAAAACATATTGTATTACATAATATTTAATTGATAACTTTAGTTAATGCTAAAGTTCTCAATTAAATATTATGTAATACACGGCTATTGAAGAAGTTAATCCACAAATAAATGATATCGAGTAATATTAATGCTCAATTTTATACAATTTAAAGCGCTATCAATCGTCAGAAATTTCAAATAGGATTAATATATTTTACTGACATTTAAAATTAAATATCGAATAAAAGAGAATAAAATATATTGAGACACTGTAAATAGTATTTAATTCAGCTCAACCAATCGAATGTAACGTATCGTTCGGATTAACACTTTATGGACATTGATTGATAAATGAATGACAAATACCGAAGCGATCTGCATACGGCCTTTGAAGACCATGCTTTAGGTCAGACTGGTAGAAGCCTTCGGCCGTGGGTAGTTACCACTCAACCGGCAAAGACGTATTAATCAAGCCGATACGATGTCATGTATAGGAAGTCTTAAAGGTGTGGATTTCATCTCCCAGTCCAATTCCATCTTGGATTGTATGATCACTTACCATCAGATGTGATTGTAGTAATTTAAAAAAATACTCGTATAACATACTCATGTCACTCGTCCTGTTTAACGTCCTCCGTGACGTAGGGATAGTTTGAAAAAAATTGTCAAGAAATCGTAATAAATATATTATTCAGTTCAAAGCTTTTTGACGACCTCCGTGGCGCAGTGGTATGCGCGGTGAATTTATAAGACGGAGGTTCTGGGTTCGATCCCCAGCGGGGCAAATTGAGATTTTTCTTGATTTGTCTTGGTCTAGCTTGTCGCCCTACCGACAAAGACGTACCGCCAAGCGATTTAGCGTTCCGGTACGATGTCGTGTAGAAACCGAAAGGAGTATGGATTTCAGCCAACTCCTAACAAGTTAGCCCGCTTCCATCTTAGATTGCATCGTCACTTAACATCACGTGTGATAGTAGTCAAGGGCCAACTTGTAGTCGATAAAAAAAAGCTCAAACAATCGAAAGTAACAAATCAATGGGATTAACAGTTTATTGACAAACATTGTTGAATGGATGACAAATCCTGAAGCAATCCATCTGCATACTCCGAGCGACTCGCAAGGTGGAAAACATCATGTAGATGTGCGATATAACAATATTCATGTCACTCCTCTCATTTAAATCTATTCACATAAATAATGCATGTGTGCACATTAGACGTACGTGGAGTGATGCGTTCGGCATTTTTATTGATTGCAATTAGAATCCCGCTCGTAAATAACTCGAGATCGAATGTTTTCGAGACAAGTGGGAGGAACTGGGCCTTGTGTTTGATAGATTCAACGATAGACAGTAATTGGTACGAGTACACCCCAGATTCTGAACGGCGGATCAAGTCGTCGGTCAACTAGATTACTCGAACTACAATCAATAGTTCAACTTGCTGTTGGTTCTCGTAGTTGAATTAACGTGTAAACCCATCGTCCTGCAGCCTCTCTGTTTAATCTTTTTTTTATTTATTTACTGCTAACCCAAATCAAAAACCAAAAACCAAGGATACCAAGGACAAATAGTTCTTAATAATTTAACCTACGTAATATTTCACAAAATCAGACTACTCACAGACAATAATACACTGGCGCAGTGGTATGTGCGGTGGATTTATAAGACGGAGGTCCTGGGTTCGATTCCCGGCGGGGCAGATTGAGATTTTTCTTAATTTGTCTCTGGCTGATAGTTACCACCCTACCAACAAAGACGTACCGCCAAGCGATTTATCTTCCGGTAATTGCTTAATTTCACAAAATCAGACTACATCACAGACAATCAGTTATTACAGGACAGATTGACAAATAGCGATGCGCTAATAACTGAATGAATTTCTACAATAAAACTATACTAACTTCTAGACATGCTTTAAATATATAAATATATTTTTAACATAATTTGCTAAATTTATTGTAAAAATATTATTTGGCCATCCTCTCCTCTTGTGTTCTTCCATTTGCAAAAAAACATTATTGTTGTAATATTTGATAAACAATTAAATAAATTAAATCAAACCAAGCGTTTCAGTAACTGGGCTTACGAAATCTAATTGAAGTCGTGTTGGTATATTCTATGTTTTAGTGACCCTGTTTAAATGAACTACAGTGAAGCACATTACTTTAGGCTGTTTGAATAAGTCACCGTAACGAAACCATGCGCAAAGCTTTTGTAACAGATAAACAAATTCGAGTATGTGTTATAATATACCTACTAGAGGACGCTCGCGGTTTCACTTGCGTGTTCTTGTTCCCGTGGGAATTTAGGAATAATATGTGGCCTATGAGTTATTCTAATATGATAAAAGCTAAAAGTGCGCTGGTGATAGTTCTTACGAGTAACTTATAGCGATAAGCCAACCTAGATGTAGACCTGTCACGAATTTTCAAAATTTTAAGTTTTTACTTAAAACTGCCTTGTTGGTCTAGTGGTTAGCCTATCTGGTTTCGATCACGAAGTCCTGGGTTCGATCCCTGGGTCGGGTCCGGAAATAATTTGGAGCTTTTTTCATTCTTCTATGAAATCTTCAGTACATTCCAAGCCCGGAGTCTGGAAGTTGGTGGCGTTACACCCCCGTGCCTCGGAGAGCACGTTAACACGTTAAGCCGTCGGTCCCGGTCACTATCATCAACATCTGATAGTGATCGTTAATAAATAAAACATTATCACCCTAAGCACGCCAACCCGCATTGGAGCAGTGTGGTGGGTGTACGCTCCATATCGCCTCTCCTGTAAGGAGGGAGGCCTGGCCCTGTAGTGGGCCGTTAATAGGCTGATAATGATGATGATGATGATGAAATTTTTACTTAAAAAGCAAAGGTGAGCAGAGAAGGCGAGCAGTGTCCGGTCGCAAAGGGTACCCTTAAGCCTACAACCGTGCCGCAAGATTCGGACTTTGTTCAGAGTTAGCCACGTGATGGGCCTGGCACCCGCACGGTGAATCCATGGAATGCCAAGATATTCGCCTCAAAATTCTTTCTCATTTGTGTAAGTAGGTACAAACACATGTTGTCACGTACGCTATGATACGTAAGTATATTATGTTTATGATCGAGCGTCAAATAGTGCGTGGGTGATATATTAATTACCTCATCGCGGCTTAAACGAGGAAAGAATAGTGGGGAAATGGTTATCACTTGCGGTGACACCAGTGGAATATTTTGAGCACCGCAGATTACATTGTCCTTGTCATCATCCAAATTTTTCCTCAGCCTTGTGGCAAGTCGTTTAAATTACAAATCTCTCTGACGAGTCCCATGTAGTCTCTATCTATCAGAAGACTAGTTGTCAAACGTCCATGCTTCGTTGATGGAATAACGCGAACCGTACACACATCTTTATTTACATCGGTCTGTCGTAATTCTCGGAAGATGCAACTTTTATTCTCCCAGTATGCAAAATTAATGTTAAAGATACTGCAAGGATGACTCCTTCCGCTTGGATAATACCTTCTAACCCTGAACAGGTACATACTCTACTCGTCTTTAACGAGTAAACAACAAAAGGTAATCGTGGAAAGCAGAGAAAAGTTTAAAAAGTTTAAACCCGCTTTACATTCCGAAACACACACGCAACATTTTGCTCTAAGTAAAAACTTTACTCACTAAGCATATGACTTTGAAATCGTTGACAAACGAATCAGATATTAAGCGCACTTTTTACCTAACAACTTCCCAAGATTAACACATCGCTACATAACTTTACATTGAAACAAAAACGAGAAACAAAATAATTTCAATATGAATAAAAACATACGGCCAATAAAGATAGCATGTATCGCTAACAAAGTATCCCGTCCTGCACCTGCTTCTTTATCATAGATGACAAGTTGATTACCCGCGGTGTTGCCAGACGTTGGGAAATTGTTTCGAGACACGCCCGCAATTACGGGGCCCTTACTGATTCACTTTATTCACTTTTGTCCTCGTAATTTTCACTGTCACATGTCAAAACGTCGCTAGACCTTGTTAGTATAAATTTACATGAAGATAAGGAATTAAAATGTTTGATTAATCAGCGTCACGGAACGCAAGCCTTTTTGTTTTCTTAAGATTTGCTGCGTTTTTAGACGTGCCAACTTACAATTCTTGATTTGCAACATTATCAGTAGCTGTTTTGTGCGCGTGTTTGAATGATTGGGCTAGTCAACTAGATGCACAACACATTTTTTACTGATCTCACGGACGTGTTGGGTGTACGAGTGAGTCGGGAGGTCTGTAAACGCGTCTACTTATACACGTCCTTATGTTATAAATCAAACATCAAGTTATTATTCAAAGATGACTGATTATATTCAATATCATACTACTTTACATGTAATTTATTGTGCAGATTACCTAGCTGATAACCCAGTGTAACAGTTATGCGACCCCATACCCTGTTGTCCCCCTTCTGTATACACAGACGGCTCGAAGGACAAGAATAACCATAAACTATATCTATACATATAAATAAAATTAGAGTGTCTGTTTGTAATATTGAAATAACCTTTTTATTACATGCATATGATTACACATATATAATAACTAGTAGTCGCCCGCGACTTCGTCATCGTCGTGAAAATCCCTTTGGTGTTTGGTGGTGAGTGTGCTCGTTCTCCCTCTGCCCTTCCAATTTATTTTTTTTATAGTTTCCCATCAATAAATATGTTGCCCCATCCGCATCATATATCTAGCCTTCCATTATCTTTCTTTTCATATCTACTAAACCACGCGTCCTAATAACATGTTTCAAAGGGAAAAGTATCTATATCTTTACACGACTATTAACGTAAGGATTAATATGCCTTCTTTTTCTCAGGAATATGTCTAAGTATTTAGCTGAAATTCATTCATTCTAAACCCGGAGTCAGGAAATTGGTGGTGATACACCCCCGTGCCTCGGAGAGCATGTTAAATATTTTTTACAATCCAACACGTAGGTGCAGAGAATAACCCGTAAAGATTTTGATGATGAAACCTTTAAACTATAACTTAAATATACTACGTTTGAAATCTAACACTTCGATGTATATTATTAGTATAGATATATTTATGGCAAGCTGATGTATATAGCCTGATATTAAATTTGTCACACTTCAGTCTAGCTCTCCATGTCAAACAAATTGATCTAAATCTCGCTTTATATTACAGTATACATCCCTTATTAACGTTTCTAACTTGTAATAATATATGTACAAAAATTCTGACCCCGATTTTGATAATCCTTTTTTTATTAGAAAGGGCATATTCGGTACGTATATTTATGTAATACGGAGGAGATCTCAAATTTTGGAACGTTTACAGCGATTTCGGTTTCTACTTAATTTGGACTACACAGCAGTTATGTTGCGCTTTATAGAAATTTTAAAATGTGTGCGTGTACTAGCGTACACTCGTAAGAAGTGAAACTAACTAACTAACTTATCAACATTCAAGTATTAGAAAAAATTGATACCATAATTACACCCACGTGTTAGTGTATTGAAAAATACAATCAAAAACTGAGGTTAATTTTAAATAACGTGGCAAAATAAATACCATAATTACACCTAACTATTAGAAAAAGAGACGTAATTACTTACTTTTTTTAGAAATTCACTGGAATCAGAATTAAAATAAACCCTTTGATTTTGTTGATAGCTTCAATATAACATATAAATATATTTATCACGTCACTTCCATAAGTCAAAGATGGCGCGTAACGGAAAAATGTTACACTAAATTTTTTTCCAACCCCGATAAAGAAGTTTCACTTCAAAAAGAATTATCAAAATCGGACAACTCAGTAAAAAGTTATGCGTGGTCATACATAAAAAAAAATATATAGGTAGGTGTCGAATTGAGATTTCCTCCGTTTTTTTTCGTCGGTTAAAAATAGGAAAGCTTTTCGCATAACGATCGCCGAACTTCGTTTAGAGGATGGCACGTGATGATGATAATTCCCACAGGAACAGGGACTACGCGGGTGAAACCGCGGGCGTCCGCTAGTGTATTATACATTTCATAGACGCTATTCTCTTATATCTTAAGACAGATGCAGACACATACATATGTAATTATATACAACAAGTGGGCGCTACAAAAAACCCGCGTGACGGATGCTGTTTTAGTAATTTCGCCAGTTTTCTTGTCGAGTTGCGACATAATTAATACGATTAGCAATCTGATCCTTGTGGGAGGTGATTTGTTTATTAATTACGAAACTTTGGAGACAAATTTACAAAGTATGTGGATGGCAAATAACCCGTATATGTCCACTAAATTATTAGTTAGGCTAATTTTTGTAAGTTCGACCTTCCTTCGACATTCATGTAACTTGACCCTAATCAAATTGTACATAAAATTTAAGAAAAATAATTAAAACAATTGATCTAGTCAGTAGTCTATGAGGTTTCAATCACTAAGTCCTGGGTTCGAATCCTGGGTTTTTCATTCTTCAGTGGAACTTTCAGTTCATTCCAAACCGGAGTAGGGAAGTTGGTGGTGTTACTCCCTTGTGCCTAGGAGTACGTTAATCCATCAGTACTGGTCACTATCATCAACATGATAGTGATTGTTAACAAATGAAACATTATCACTCTAAGCCCATCAAACCCAGTGGAGCAGCGCGGTGGGTTTATGCTCCATAGATATGCCCTCTACTATAAGGTGGTAGATCTGACCCTGTAGTGAGCCGATCATAGTCTTATACTGATCATAATGATGAATTAAAAAACCCGAGGAACGCACAAATTTCATTTTTTCTCCCCATTTTTATATCTTGTTAAAAAAAATTTCATGTATGTAACATTTATGTGTATAACAACAAATAGACATTGAAACTTCTCTAAAAACCACGTTGCTAGAGAAGCTCTACCTGGACTATAAACTAAAAAGGTACCTTATTTACAAAACTGTTCTTGTAACAAACAATAAATTTTCAATAATAAATAGATACCGACAGATAAAAAAATTTTAAAATTAATTTTTATTTTCTGTTACTCTTGCTGTATGTCCCATCCTATCACAATTTAAAGTAATTTAATTCAACATACGGACACTCGGCGTCTTTCTTATTATAATATAGATCAGATCACGATAATATCCACAAGACCGCCGACGTGAGAATAATAGCTTTATCAGAATAATCGTATCACTCCTTTACTTACAACAACAAATTATCTTAATACAATAAATAATGTAATTCGAGAAACCGTGTCATTTTACTCGCAGTGTAGGATTCCGTAGATTAACAATTTGGAACTTAATAATGCAGCAAAAGCTTCATGATTCCAAAACCAATTTTGACACATTCCAAAACTTTTTCCAAAATCTATTTAACAATACCCTACAGTGGTATAGACGGGACATAACATTCACTGCCACTTTACATATACGGGAGGTACCTACTGCAAAATATCTATAATGCTTTTTTTACTCATTAAACGATGATTAAAAGTTTTCCCTTGACTGCAAACATAATTGATAATAAGTGATGACGCAATCTAAAATGGAAACGATCAAACTTGTTAGGAGAAGGATGAAATCACACCCCTGTCGGTTTCTACACGGCATCGTATCGGAACGCTTGGCGTAACGTGTTTGTCGGTAAGATGGTAACTAGCCACGGCAAAAAACTCTCACCAGCCAGACCTAGCCCAATCATAATCGGCCCAGCTGGGAATCGAACCCAGGACCTCCGCCTTATGGCGTATACCATTGCGCCACAGAGGCCGCCACGAACTATAAGGGCATGGCGAAACTATAAGTGTTCCAAATTGACAACGGAACTCTAATAAAAAACTGCACGTCAGTTGAAAAGAACACGGTTGAGGGGAAATAGAGGTACGAGTAGCTGAGTAGATAAAGTGTGATATCTAAGTATCATCTACAGCAGCTGCATCTTGAGCACAGATAACAACTCGCCCACTAATTATACGTGTTTTAAGTGTCACGCGTTAAATTGTTTTAAATGCTATTACACCCGGTACACTCTTTACGCCTTTTAAAATTTCCTTTATATTTTTTTCATCAAATGAAATATTTTTCACTTAATGAGGAACATTTACAACATTTGTAAATAAAAAAATTAAATTATGGCGAACAAAAGTCCACAATCTACAATTATCAGTAGACTAAGCCGAAAGAAACTTTATTTTTAAAGCAATTTACATGTATCATTATTATTACGAAGTTAATTATTTCTATTATTTCTTAAAGACGATGTTGTCTTGTCCAGACAAAAACGTACCGCCAAGATTTAGCGTTTCGGTACGATATCGTGTAGAAACCGAAAGGGTGTGGATTTAGTTAGCCAGCTTCCATCTTAGTTTCCATCATCACTTAGCATTACGTGTGAGTGCAGCCAAGGGCTAACTTGTAACGTAAAAAAACTTCCTAAATAATACCAATAGCTAGTTATTTATTGGTATTAATTACTACGTTTAATTAAAAAAAATATTATCTCCGATTAAGATACAAGTTATTAAATGACAACAAAGTAACACTCGTCACACATCAACACCTGCCACTTTTACATGGGATGACAAATTAATTAAATACAGAGGAATTACATGACTAGAGGACACCCGCGTTTTCACCTGCGTAGTTCTCGTCCACACGGTTATGTGGTTGGGAAATAACTACACTAAGTTTCATCATTTGTTTTGTCACCAAGTGTAAAAAGTAAATCTAAATTGAACTATTGGTCCTTAAGTTTACAGTAGATATAGCCTTTCAAACAAATAAAGTAGTATAATGTACAGTTGTCGTCACTAATGTAATTTGGTGAATTAATTTGCCTACCATTCTGCCTTTGATAACATAGATAATTAACAAAAAAAAATTAACATAAAATAGAACCGACTCAAAATGCACTAAAAAGTAAAATGTAACAGTGTAATTTAGTTGATTTAATTTACTTAAGCATATCTAGGAGTCGGTGCTAGCCAAGATTTTTACTTTAAGGGCGTTACCTAGAACCCACAAACTTTTTTACTACGTAAAATTAATATTCCTTAAACTTGGCTGGCACCGACTTCATAAATATGCTTAAGTAAATTAAAACAACTAAATGACACAGTCATTTTTTACTTTTTAGTGCGTTTTGAGTAGGTTCTATTTTTATTTAAAAAATTTGATTTCTTACTTTTTAGTGATTTATCGCCACGTAAAGTACTCGTACTATAACTGTCATAGTATATTATACGGAACTAGTAGCCAAAAAGCTACCGATACCGAGACAAAAACCGAAATTGCTGTAAACGTGCCTCCAAAATTGGAAGAGTTCCTTCAATTTCCCCGGGATATCATCATCAGATCCTAACATGATGAAAATGGGACCACCTTGGAAATATGCCCTTTCTAATAAAAAAAGAATTATAAAAATCGGACAACTCTGTAAAAAGTTATGCGTGGTCATACATAAAAAAAGATATACGTGTCGAATTGAGAACCTCCTCCGTTTTTTTCGTCGCTTAAAAAATAGTTTAATTGAAAAAAGTCCAAGTAAACATCTTGAAGTAGTCTATGAATCCAAAATTGAAAAACCAAATCTATAAACACAAATCTCCAAGCATTAAGAAAAGGTTGCTCCTATCCTGTCCGCAAAGATGCGCGGAGCTTTAGGAAACCACACCGTTATCTCAAAAACAAAATAATCGGCCATCGTCTTCCCGGCGATTAGAGGGGTCAACAGTTTTGATCGTAAGATCAACACGATGCATCGCCTGTGGAAATAATGGCAATTTGTTTACTTGCTCCTAACAAGCAGTGATCGTTGGCGTGGCAAATCAATTTTAATTTTATTGCATATTCTTACTAATATTATAAAGGCGAAAGTTTGTATGTGTGTATGGATGTTTGTTACTCTTTCACGCAAAAACTACGCGGGTGACATACTAATCTTTATCTTTATCTAAAGCCAGACCAAGACAAATTAAGAAAAATCTCAATCTGCCCCGCCGGGAATCGAACCCAGGACCTCCGTGTTATAAATCCACCGCGCATACCACTGCGCCACGGAGGTATCACACATAATATGTGTTCATGTGTAGTAATATATGTTTATTTGTTTGATGATGTTTTAATCTCTTCATACTTGTTTTTTTACCTAACTTCTTTTAAACGGTTGGACCAATTTACATGAAGTTTGTCCGCATATTTGAGTAGTCTTTGGACTGTCAAAAACAATTGAAAACAGGTACGTTGCATTCCAGTTTGTCGTCTGTTAGGCCTGCCTAAACTCAAAAACATAGGGTTCCTTTAGATATAAGAAACGATAGACGTAAACGTTTTGTACGTTTAACACATAGAAATGATTAGCTCTACAATAATCTCAATCGTCCAAGTAATAATGTTCTTCGTTATTAGTTTAAAAAAATATATGATATATAGATCCTCAGTACAACATCCCAACGTTTCTTCTCCGTACTCTCGCAGCTAACTACACCGTTAAACTTCACAATATTATTCCGAGAAGCCATCTAATGAAGCTCTTCGTAATCTGGTATTTTTCTAATCACACTTTCAACAAATTACGACACCGACAGCGGAATTCCGAAGTTTTCTAGGACGAGTAGTCCATGAGAAAAACGTCCAGTCCTTGCAATATTATGTGTTCTCGGAACTGCGGACTTGTTTGAGGCGTTTGACCGTTTTGATGCACAAGTTGTTGCTTGTTTATAAATGGATCTGATTGAAATACTGCTCTCAGAAGTGCAACGTTATATCTAACTAACTACTGATAGGTCCAATGTATGTATGTGTATGTGTATGTGAGTTTGGAATGATTAAACACATTACATTTAATCTTTATTTGGCTATTCTAATAATATTATAAAAGCGGATTTTTGTCTGTATAATTGTGCATTTGTGTACCTAATAAAGCTTTAAATTCAAATAGTTTGATTGATTCGATAAGCTTTTCCTTGTTCTAAGATTTTTCCAAGATTCATTTTTAATTTTCAATCCGGTATTGTAGTAATTGATAGTCTTAAATCTGTAGCGCGTGCAAAGGAGAGAATGATAAACCACCGATCCCGATTATTAGATTATAGTGATCATCAAGTGTCAAATATTACCACCCCAATCCCGCCAAATGCAGTTGAGCAGCGTGGTGGGTCTAAGCTCCACATCAGTTCTTTATGACAGTGGGGTCCTCACTTGTAGTGGACTGTTAAAATAGACTGATAAATATGATGAATAGGAATTAACTGGAGCTCGGATATGATGGATTCAAAACTATCGGACATACCCCAACAACACGTTTCTTTGGAATTTATTTTAATAAAGAGCAAAAAAAAACTTATCGTGTTACAAAAAGTTATGAGTTTATTAGCTAATAATGATATACGTAACATGTTCACGCTTCCCTGTCATTAATAACTTTTATACTCAACTATGAGATTAATCGCAAGCAATATATTATTATCTAACAGTGAAATCTTTTAAAAAGAGGATTTTTATCATTAGTTTTTTGTCACAAGTAAATTTGAACAAAATAAATAATATGCACATTTATCTAAATCTATGCTTTACCTAAAATTCAGATTTCATTTTCATTCATGATAAAGTGTAGGTAGTTTTGGTCGAAGTTAATTAATTTATGAGAGATTACCCATTTACCCGCGATACTAAGTTCTATAAAATACCAATGCATTTTCGTTCCGATTGGTTAAAATATCTAGAAGGTTTTGATACTTCCACAAAAATTGTAATAAAACTTAGTTTTATTTCTCTATGCGATTATACCTTTAGGTTAGTTCCTTGCTACTTAAAAAGTAGACAAAATATCAATTTATTTTTGGAATTCAATTTGCATATTTAGACATAAGGATTATCAAGGTTACCTACATTACTAGCAAAACTAATGTGCAGTAATGGCGACCAACCACTGTCGGTCGACCAGCCAATATATGGATTGACGATACTAAAGCCGCTAGTTCAAACGCGGCTCAGGAGCGCTGTTTGAAGGCCTATGTCTAGCAGTGGACGTCCATTAGCCGATGCGTCGTTGTAGAAGGGTTCAACTTTGTCGTAGCGTCGACGTCGTATCTGCATCGTAAAGTGTAAAAACATAAAATACACCTATATGTAATTGTAATGCGAACATAAGCATTCAATCACAACAACAAAGTATTTATCGAACGAGAAAATTCTGGAATTCTACACATTTATACATGCGTTTAATTAAATTTCTAATGATTTACGAGCAATGTGTAAATATTTAAATAGAGCAATAGATATTCACTTAATCATTAATGTATGTTCAAGGAAACTAAACAAATAATAGAAAATACTAATGTATTTTCTGCTTCCCTTAATTTGATGTAAAATTTTTAATACGTTAAACAAGTTGCGCAAGTTGCAAAAATAATGAAGGTTTAAGCGTGCCATAACAGATAACTGTATGGAATTAAAAATATTTAAAAAAACGTACAATGATAATATCAAAGGGGTTTAAAAACAATATAAGAGAATAAATTTGAAAATACTGCTAACACTTAACGCATAAACGATTTAGCTTCAGCATTAACTAATCAAAGAGCATAAATAAGAAGTTTTTATTAGACAAAAAACAACATCGGGAAATGTACATAATTACATTTCATAAAATTAAAATGTATGCTTTCCGCATCATTGTGTCCGTTAGTGAACCCATTGCGAGCAAAAAGTAACAGATAAATGAACGGCATGGGCAGTAAAGCCAGGTGTCATTGAAATACTATAAATTTCAACCGATCCTAGAGCCAAGTTAAGTAGGTGGCTCATTGTTTATATCACAGGTGACATATTTTCTATTATTAATCATTCCAGCCCGCAAGTCGCACGTCAAGCTGTCTCGCGGACAGAATTAATACTCGCAAGAGATATAAACGCGATCGTGAATTGTACTCGCAATCTGCATATTACGAGCGTTAGAACGAACCGCCGAACGGTCAAATAAAGACTGTAAACAGATGAACTACTGCACCACGTTTCGTCGTAAATCTGCACCATTGAAATGACTATCATCTAGAGAAATTACTGGACCATCAAAACAAGACCTGCGTCCAGCCCGTGGACTTGACAAAAGTAAAGAACAAGATAGAGGTAACGAAGGTTCTTCTGAATCTGGTTTGCATAATATAGTAGGCGCACGTAGTAGAGATTATTCACGAAACGTCACAATATTTTAAACGGATACTTTAAGGTCTGACCTCCGCTGATAATATTGGTGTCGGCTTTAATATACGGTTAAACGAATGTGTAAAAATAAGCGCGCGGCGTTGTTCATTTTAAATACAAGTGCCAGCGATGAAGTTACACATTATCTTTTAAATGGATTGGATTTTCAAGATGTTATCGTGCTATTGAGAAAAAGCGATGCTTTTTAGCGGGATATTTACTCGAACTAAAATAAAAATATTCTCGCACTTTTTCTCGATCAATAACGTAAAAGAAAATTTGTATGCACTTTATTTTACGGTAAATTTTAATACAAAAAATAAATAATAAAAATGGAAAATCATATTATGGTGGCAAAAGTACGCATTTGTGCATTGTTGAATTATTACTATGCCAAAAGCTAATGAAATTTTTATGAGACAGCGTCCTATGTCAAATGCAGAAAAGAATCCCACAAATCGGTCCAGAAATGTCAGGAAAATTTCATTTAATCTTGCCGAATTCGGAACTTTCTATTGAAAACGAGAATTGGTTTCAAAGAGGGACTTTCTTTTCTTTCTTTGCGCAAATTTTTATGTTCAATGAAACCAAATTTCAGTAGAATGGTTGTCCTGGTAAACTTATACGAAACCTTTGTCAAGATTAAGTGCCTATTTATTTTAAATAACTGTCGAAAACTTACAAATAAAATGTGTATTCTCAAGACGTTCGGAATTTAATACGCAATAAAAAAGTTGGCATTCTTTTGCTTTTGCGAAATATTTTCATTATCAATGTCGTGTAACATTAAAGTACTTAACTTTATAATCCTCCACGTCGAATTTATAAGAATTGATACCTGTATGAAGTAAAGGTCGTAGCATACGTACAGATAATAGAACCTCGACCGGAACGAGGATTTGCTCAACTTTGCTCTTTGTTCATAACTATGGAAGCGCTTTTAAAGCAAAAGTATACAAAACCCTTCTTTTTGGCAAATTAAAAATTCTTTAGCAACAGAATATGATACTAAGAATTTATCTAGGAGAGACTTTAATGTTCTTTATCTGAGTATCGTGTTAATCTTAAATATAAAAGTTATTCTTCTATAACGAAAGATTTATTCATAAATTGTCCCGTTCTGTTCGACGCGCAAATCCATTACATATGCTACGACACAAAATCTGAAAAAGCACATCGAAAAACACGCAGCACCAAAAACAAGTTTAATATTTGTTAATTGTTAAAATCACTAGTCTAATAATAATAGAAGTATCAACTTACCTTTGCATTAAAACTGCGCTCTTCAATTTTCTGTTGTCTGGACACTTGTTTGTTCTTTCGGACGAAAAGATTGGCCAATCTTAAAAGCGAATAAAGTCGATGCCATAAGAAAGTTGTTTTAGCCGCCTTTTCTCGAGAGAAAACCCGTAGGTGGATCATTGAGCAATTACAGCGTGTTTATGATTGCAATATTCGCCTCGGACGGGGCGAAAGTAATTATAGGTGCGGGCTGCACAACTTTTGGCATGGACATACTTAAAAAACTATTAAATGTTTATACTCCTCCGAGGACACGCCATCGGAGAAGTTGAAACTCTTGATATATTGATTAAAGCTGATCGCAAACCAACCGACAACAGCTCGAAACGTACCACTCTCTCTCTACACACAACGACACAAAGCTACGTGACACCAAAGCAATAAAATGAATGTTTGATGTCATGACATTCTCCAGAATCGTATAGCGTTCAATGTTTATTAATATTTAATGATGATTTTTATACATCAGTAAATATGAGTGGCAAATTGATACAAAGAACATCATGATGACTTTTTTTATTGAAATCAAGGTACGATAAATATTTACAAAGTCATGAATAAAATTACCAAAGTCGGTATTGTTAGGTGTGCGATCAGTATAAACCAAACACCATCGGACACGTCAGTTTAAATCACCAAAATTGTTATTGCGCGTGTACTCGAATTGAAATTTTTAATAAATTGTCCTGTGCGGTCGGTTTGGTGGCGTACGAAATTAAAATACACCAAAATCCCATCGAATGCAACCACATGGCTTTAGGCCTTTAAGCCAAGTGATGTATGTCGATAAAATAGTGATGTACCTTAACTGGGGCCCCTCGGACGCCACCCCTACTCACATCATTTGTATCGATGCTTTGAATTAAGTTTCTTTTTATAGGATTTCTTAATTTGTTGATTTTATTTCAAACGATTAATGTGGCGTGACGTGTTTAACATTATTTAATGATCAAAGTGAAACTTAACTTATAAGCATTGGACAGCACAGGAGCTCAATACCCGATGGTGATTGAGGAGGTAAGGACCTTATAACTAATGACAATACAAAATACTGTAATTTTTTTAACGTTTTATTATTTTTTATAATTTCTTTAATGTCTCCTCTCCTTTTGTCATCGACATTGTACAAAACGGATAATATAAATTATTCGAAACGATAAAATAGGTCATTATTAAAAATAGAGTAGATTAAATCTTTCAAAAAAAATATTTAAATAGAAAAATTGTACAACATTGCATCTAGTTATTAAAATTACTCTCTCGCTTATTCCGTTACTTTATTGTACATATTTACACAATGTATTTTACAGTAACAATGATCTAGCGTCTCTAGGTATTATTTCTATCACATTGCCTTCAAAAGTCACTTCTAGAGTATTAGACTCTACCACACAGCTATTATGAAATATTATATAACATTTTGTTGTATTCAACACTTTGTTTATAAAAGTTCTGTTGAGCCACGAATTCGTTTGTATATATTTCTTATCTGCAAGGTTTCAGACACAAAATGTACGAACAATTAAATGTATAAATAATTTTTGACACTTATACATGTTCGGTGATTTATAAACAATCAAATATTCGAATTTGTTGTTTAAAATGTTAATTTGTTGTGTTTGACACAACTGTATATTTGTATCTGAAACATTTGTATACTAACGAATCGCAGATTAAGTTATATATATTACACATACATAAATTTCAACCTTAGGTATATATAAAATTACAATATAACCTTTTATAAATATTTTATACCTATTATCAACGAAGTGCGCGTGTATCTATCGACGAGCTTGTGTTATACAAACTTACATAACAACTGTGTGGGAGTACAATAAAATTCAACAAACTACCCTCAAAAGCGACTTTTAGTATACTTTAGTAAATTGAGTCGTGGTGTCGTAATAGCTAAATTATTACAAGCTGGTTCTCACAACCACTTAAGTCTATAAGTAATTGACAAAGTTATAATGCCGAATGTATTGAAAATATCACCCTATTAATTGATTTTTTGGAATCATATTCAACAATTAATATTCTATTATTGTCGACGTAGTTCTTATAAGAGTTCTTTAACTTTGTTAGCGCTAATACTCCTGGCACGCGGCAACACGCAAAACTTTTAAACCATTTCAGCATGTGGTGTATGAAATGTGGATTTCGCACCATGTTAAGTTGACTACTTACAAATTGAAAAATAGCAAACACAAAATCATGATGATGTACAAAAGTTGCTACAAATATAGCAAAATAACGTGCCATGAGTATTGTCGTTTATTATAATAACGTACTGCAAAGATTAACATTTTAATTTGTCACGAGATGGCACTAGTGTGCAGTCAGCACTAAAGCCGTTTCTCCACAATCTTTAAAACGAGAATTGATTTATTGCTCTCACATTTATCACCGCCCGATGATTCGCCACATAAGTATTGAAAGCTCGACGAAAAATTTAATTTCCCATTTAAATATACACTTCGGATTACTGCATCACTTATGCAACCGCTTACATCTCTTATTATGTTATTAACATCAACAAAATGTAGATTAAAGCTGGTTGCATATATGATCAAACCGTATATTCTTTATATCTTAGTTCAAGGCATTCGTAGAGCAAGAACTTTTTAAAATCGAGCGGTTTGGGTGACTTGATGCTTTTATAAGACAAATTATAACTAGCCATCCATAATCATCCTAGTTTTATGTAGCTAAGTATAGTAACAAAATAAGTTAATCATAATGAAATAAGTGTCCTGCATTATTTCGAACGACCAAATGGTTTAAACTGGTGAAATATTTCTAGGGATGAAATAACACATGACAAAACATTAAATAATAAAGAATTAAAATATAAAAAAAGAAAAAATGTCAAAATAGTAATCCGTGAATTACACAAGCATACGCGCAGATACTTAATTTATTTATGAGTTTTTATATATGAGTATTGGATTTTGATCACGCAGACTAGTGGTTAACTTAAGTACAGTTACTTAGCCGATCAATAATAGAATTGAGATTCATTTCTTATATATATCCTAGCTACTATAAATACTTCGAAAAATCCACTGTTAAGTAAAAAGAAGGATGTAAAATAATACTGGTTCGGACACTTTTAAGTACGAACTCCATCACACTTGATATCTTTTGTAAGGCACTATGAAGACACTGGTCCACAGTCTCTCGCCGCAACATGTTAGGATACAATCATTAATTACTTAACAACTACTATATTAATTTATTATTATGTTTTAAACGTCAAATCCTCTGCCACAACCGTGCTAATACTTGAGATGTATGTTCTTGGAAATACGTCTGAAATATTAGATACGGCTGATTGTACAACAGATCGATTGACACTCCATTCAATGTAGGAATCGCATTTTGATAATTTAAATAGCACCAATTTTGTATAAAGCCACTTATTCACAAGTATACCATAATTTAATTTAGAAATATTTTTAAAAAGAAGAAGAAACCAAGGCTTCAATACCATCAATCATATATGTATTTTCGATAATACAAATTAACAAAAATATTATGATAAAGTCATTCATGTTTCAGAAACAAAAATTGATTTGGATATTTACAAGTATACCAATGACAAAGTGGTAAATTCAATAAAGAGTCAATCGATACTTTAACAGATTTAAAAGTCATTCGTTCAAAAAAACACACATCATGCCTTATAACTAATATACGTTACGTTACGTTGGATGGATCACAAACACTGTTATAGACACTAAAGCGCAAACTGGGAATGTTACGTTACTTTAATACAGGTATCAATATTAACAGGACTGTGTCCTAGAGGGATCCTCCCTAAAATTAACTACACGATAAAATATATTAAGATTTAAAATTAAATATATAACTCAGAACAAATTTAATGTAAAGAGATCACCTAATAGAATATAATTTAAACAAAAACCACTGCAGCAGTACCTGACGAATCAGCACCTACACTGGGTTGCAAACGTTTCAATTTGTATGAGAGGATGATGACTTAAGTAAAAACTAATATTGGTGTGGGTGGAAATGAGGGTGCAAATAAACCTAAACTTAGCGATGGGCGATACGAATCGAATATAATCGTAGATATAAAACAACGATGGAGTTATTTTGTATTGTTACATCAATGCAAGACAACTCTACGCATCTTGAATCTGATACTCTCTCATTTCGATAGCTTTACTGCAAGATAAATGTTAACAATATATCACAGCAAAGTCTGCCTTTCAAAATATTAACCAAGAAATGAGCAACAAAATATATAGATTTGATAACGAATGCTCAAAACTAAAACATCATACAAGTATATTCGATAAGAATCAGTGCAAAATCGATATTACCCATGCCTACTAAAACCTAATCGATGATTTGAAATATCAACCTCGTTGTACTTAAAAACTATACAGACGATGGCACTTTATTAATGGCCTGAAAATTAACCGAGTAAAATGCATTAGAGTAAAATCTTACAGTTAATATTAACGCGTAATCATACATGGATCTTTTTTATGTCTTACATCGGCAATCCCCATAACATATCCTATTTATATATAATATAAAAATATATTCAATTATAACACACCTTAATTTTAATAAACATACGCCACATAATCTCACTCAATAGGGTATTTTAATACACTGATTGATTATGTTATTATTAAAACTACTTTCTTTTTTTTCTTATTAAATAAAGTATCGGATCCATAAAGGGGGTTGACGTTGTAAGACAAAAAAAACTCGTGTATAAACAAAATTTACATAGCGCACGTAAAAATGTTTTTACCTTGCTAAGCCTAGCGTCTCTTTAGATTTGGTAAATCGAGTCACGTTCATTTATGTTATATTTATATAACTCTGTTTGTCTATCTCCTATAGCCCGTTGACTATTTTATAGTTCTCTTGATGTCGACTGTTTATTATGCTTTTATTATAACGACTTACATTGTCCTAACAGTTACGTGGATTTGAGTTGATGATAAATACAAATATTTGTTCGCATAAAAGTAAAGGTTCATTCAAATTAGGCACAAGATTCCGCTCGACAATTATATCAAAAAGATAATTGAAATAATGATGTGACAGGGCTGCGCTGCTTTCTAGTGTGAGCTTAGTGCCTAATTTGAATGAACCCAAATTAAATAGCTTCTGATAAATGAGCACTAAATAAAAATATCTATAAATAAATAATAAAGAAAATAAGGACTAGAATGTATTGAACTTTATTAATCATATTATGCTGTGATATTGCATTGCCTGTTATTTTGTCAGCATTTTATTTGCACAACTTGATTCATTGATTTACTTAAAATTGATCAAAAATTATTAAGCTCCAAGATCAAACACGGCTGTTTAGTTGAAAATTTCTTTGGAAAAGTCCCATTTCATATCAGATAGCTAATACTCTTTTAACATTACTTACTCTACAACAACTCAGTATCCTTTAAATCTTACCTCAATGATCATTTAAAAAAGGATTTGTAGAAAATATATTATGATTTTGATTTACATATAATAACGAAACAGCAATCAGCCCAATTAGTGCAACAGTTATACTTAATAGATACAAGATTACTAAAAAGACAAGGTCGGTTTCATTTTCTTTTTAATCCGATTAAGTTTACAACACCACTACCTACTCTAGCAACCTAGATTCATGTTAATTTTTTGCTAACACGTAACAAAACAAAAAATAACCCAAAAGATATCAAGTTCGCAATATTTAAGAAACCAGCGTGGGCGGCGCTCGAGCTGCCGTGGGCGGACGGAAGTGAGAGCCTGAGGTTGAGCATCTTGCGTCTTTATCTAACATAGTCAAATTGCAACTAGGTGAAGCGGAATAGACGTGTTACAATGTCACAGATCAACAAAACTTGATATAACACTGCCAAGGCTTTTAGTTTATGACCACTTTCGATTTAAAGTGACGCAATAGAAGAATTCATTCTTTTGTGACCACAAAGAGAACATTAAATGATCAATAGTGAACTATATTATAGATTTTATTTATTAAATAATTAATATGATCTAGAAACAAAGCGCTCTAATCTTTACCTAATGAGGTATGGTGATAAAGGTGAAGATAGTGAGGCACAGGTAAGGGTGTGAATTTTGTAGGCTAAGAGTTTAAACATAGTCGAAATGTAACCACACAGTATAAGTTTAAGACCAAGTTATTTTTTCTCTTCTGAATTAGGACCTTTTTTAAAAAGTGTCCAAATGTCTACTTTTACCGCAAAGATGACATCAACACGTAGGTGGTGGATATAAAACGAGTTGCGACCACTTTGCGTTACAGAATCTTTCGAAATGGCTATCCTCCTTAAATTATGGCTTAATTCAGATCGCCCCTCCGTTTCGTCGATATCCGATCTGCGTGTTGCAATAACGGTACTCTGCCGACTCCGAAAAGTCACGGTCATCTTCGATAACATTTTCGCTTAATGACAGCCGATGGGGTCGCATCAAGCTCAAGCGTTTAACATTTAAGCATTGTAGTTATTTCGGACTTATTTTTGTACTTTGCGTTAATTTGCGTGCCCTCTTTCCAAAGAATTTATTCGTTAATTCACGATACAAAAGAATTTTCGCGATTATTTCAAAGAAATTTGTGGAGGATTCTAATCCGAGGATTTCTCAACAAGTAAGCAAATTCAATCTTTCATATAAATCCATTTTCATATCAAATCTTGGAACGGTAACTACAAACGCTATCCACTACTAAACCGATCCAGATGAAAGTTTAGTTATTTACACAAACAAGAGCTTCCGAATCTCACGCGAGCGAAGCTCCGAAGAAGCAAGTGGAATGTGTCACTGGATTTATGCGTGTGTCGCTAAAAGTAAGAAACGAGAAAGATTCGAGTCACGTCCTCGAAAAAGTTGGTGAGGAAATCGTAAGCACCGTTCAAGTAAGAAATTGTCTCATAATCAACACGGAATTAAGTGGGTGATTATACTTTACCTCTACCGCTCAATGGGCACTTCCAATAAAATTATAGTGCACGCAATTATTTTGGTTTCATTTTAAAGATAATGTTTCAATTTTTATCTCACTTGAAAATATAGCTATGTATTTTTCGTTCGTGGTAAATGACGAACTGTAGTTACCGTAACTGATGCCGATTTACTTGAAAAATAAATTACACTGCTCGAAAATTTGTCTTGAGGGTCCGTATTATCGAATCATATAAATTTACAGATTATAAATAACGCAAATTGAAAAAGAAACATATAAATTTTAGATTGTCGTAAAGGCTTCCGTTATTTGCACCAGGCGGGAGATTTAACGTCGCAACTTTACGATCCAATCTTCCGAATCAATCAGGAATTAACTATGTAGAGGATCCTTCTTCCTGCATCTCATCGATGTTTAAGATTCAATTATAATGATATGGAGGGCTTGGAGGCGTCTAATAAATTACGACAGGGCACTTATGTTTTCACCGTAAATAAAATTTTATTAACTGTTTTATAACACTAATGTTATGTGACGGAAATTTTTAATGTTCTTTAAAATTAATCTACGTGAATATTTATAGCTTTCGGCTTCTGAAGAATTCGTTCTTTTCTGGCCCATATAAAGAGCTTTCTGGGAAGACATCAGATATATTCCAGACTTGTATTTCATAGTCATAAAAACTAAAACATTTTTTTAATAATCCAAATCTTTTTGAATGTTACTTAGATCTATTCCTGGTATTGAGTCACCTGATTACAATAGAACAATAAGGTGTGCCTAATATTATACAACCAGTGATATTTGACAGATAAGTGTCTGTTAGAAGCAATTGACTTCTGACCCGCTGATAAATCAGTAGCATTTAAACAGATAGATAGTATGCTATAGTTTCTGATCTAGGGTCAAACAACGGAATTCAGTCTAATATGAATTTAATGAATATGAATGAATAAAAGTAATCACTTAAAATGTCACTGGTGAAGTTCAACCAAATGACCATGAAACAGGATGTGCACTTTTATGATATTACGTTAAAATTTAGGTATAAAACTCAGAGAAAATTGTTTAGAAAATAAAAATGATGGACAACTCAAGTAAAGTCCAAATCAAAAAACCTTAAATAAAATTATACAATGACATGGACATATAGGCCAACAAATGTCAAAATAAAATAGGTAAAAAAATTGTTACATTTTTCAATAAGTTATGTTTAATTAATATAACATGCCACAAATATCGGTAAATCCTCCCAGTAATCACAACTGTATAATAAGTCATTCTAGAACATAGATCAGTTTAAAGAAAGTCGTGTAGTGAGGTGCAGTACCGAGACATCAGTATATCTACATCGAAAGATCATCAAAGTAACTCAATTAGTAAACACCAGTACGGACATAAGTGAAGCCTCATAAGTATGTATAGAGCCAAATCAACTTGTTTATCGATGGGAAAGGTATTAGACGATCGGCGCCAGTGCCTCGGAAGGACGCGGCCCACGCGTGTGACGTCACGCAAAAGCGATTATATCACCGTCCGTAGGTGGCCATATAAGGTCAATTGCTCAAAATATACACCGCTAGATACTTAGTGACCCATTTTATTTCGAACCTATTAACATTTTATTGAACCCATTATTTTTTTTTGTCATAGTAATTTGGGATTTTTTTCATATTTTTTTTACTTTTCAATGTTTCGTGTTGGGTCAATTTAACGTTATTTTATCGATCTTATTATCTTTTTAAATTATTTTTTTTTTTATTTTTCAATGAGTGATGTTCCGTATGGCCAATTTAGCCTCGAATTTTTAGTGACATATATTCAAGACAGCGCCAACATCCTTTAGATAAATTATTCAGATAGGGATTTTATTTAGTAAAATTGCACGTACCGTTGCGAGATGTATAAAAAGCTTGTCAAGTTGCGACAGTTAACGAATTACTTACTGAATTTAGAGATTACTTTTCAAGGTTTATATTATTTAAAGATAATCTGTTTTAAGTATTGCATATCCTTACGTACGCTTATATCTAGTACTAGAGGACGGTTTCACCCGCGTTGTTCTCGTTCCCGTGGGAATTTCAGAGTAAAAGTGGCCTATGTGTTATTCTGATATGTAAGCTATTTTATTGTGAAGTTTCATAAAAATTAATTTAGTAGTTTTTGCGTGAAAGAGTAACAAAACAAAACCATCCATACTTACAAACGCCTTTACAATATTAGTAAGATTGTTGTATGTATGTTTATACTCAACAAACTAACATACACGTGACAGTTTTATGTAGATCAGATCCATTATGTAGAACAAGGAAATTTAAATATTTCGTATTGAAATATTATACCAATTTCCAACATTTTGAATATATGGAATTTGGAATATATGGGTCGTTACGGAATGTCACTTTTCGAATTGATAACAGAAAAAAAATTGATAAATATGTATAGAACTACTAAAAGATATAAAATTTATGATACTATTGTTTGAAAATTATTATAATAAATATGTCATCTATTTGAATAATACCCTAGACATTCCGTAACAAAATATTTAAGAACTTCTTAACATAATTTTCCGAGCTCTGTTATAGCAATTTTAATTTCGCAACTCTTTTGTTTTCAGTGAAGAACCGAAAGTGCGCCATCAATACCAATATTAGTGTGTAATTAATTTAATTATCACCATTATTTATTTACCATTTTGATTTGACTTTTAAGGCCTGTGTGGACCAAGATTTCGGTTATCATAACCAAAACATAAGCAACGTTATTTATTTAACCATTTAAGGTTGTGTTAACCGTTGGTTACTAACCGACTTTTAAGACAATTTTTTGGAGAGAATTTACGTATTTTATTGCCTAGGCATCATACTACCATCAGATCATCTCTGATCATCATTATGATATGTTATATTGTCATTAAAACAGATACATCTCGCTTGACTATTACAATGCCGTTACGTTTCTACACATAACATATCTCTTCTCAGATTTTAAAATAAATGAATTTGAATGAGAGGATATCACAGTTAGCTCGTCTGTAACACTAAATGAACAATCCCATAGAACCGTGACAGAGTACTTTTTTCCGAACCGTTGTTCCGACATGCAAACAATGTTTTCCTGTCATCGCTTGAATATACAAGTTATTTATCGGTCATCCTTTTGTGTCCATCCAATAACTCCGAGGCGGTGTATTCTTTCGTTACATTGGTTGGACAAAATCTATTTTTAACCGTCTTTTAAAAAAAGGAGGTCATTAAGTCGACCCGTATGCATATATACTCACAACATTATTAGAAACGCACAGTATTTGTATATTTAAGTTTATACGAACTTTTAAATAATGGGGCTAACATAATTGTTTGAATGTTTGTCCGCATATATACATCTCAAAGAATAATAAAGTTTTTGTTATATAGAGTTTTTAATGTGTAAAAACAAGAACTATGCGAGTGGAACCGAGGGCGCTCTCTAGTAGTGAGATTGGCTATGTAAATATTGAATCGCAACTTTTAATATTCATTTTCCTTATTTCAAGCAACTCCGGACTGTGGATTTTTAATATTAATAATAAAATAAAAATAAATTAATTTTCTGAGAATAAAAAAATTAGTTTTTCAAAGCCCGACCCAGGAGTTCAACCAGGGACCTCGTGATGCAAAGCCACATAGGCGATCCAACTAGTTTTTAGCGGACTCGTGTTGGACGGCAGTGGGTACCGGGTTCAGGTTTGACTCGCGGTTGAGCTTTGACCGTTATCTCGTGGGAAATGATTGCGGCCGGCGGTGCTTTGTTAGGATGATTGTCCACTACGGCGGAGATGCGGCGATAACGCAGCGCGTGACAGCTATGGGAACAAAGCAGTATGCACGCTGTTTGTTTCGATCGCACATCGCCTTACTAGCTTGAGAATGCCGTACGCACCGCTTTTATTACGAAAATTAAGAATGAACGCCGTGACATTGATAAGGATATAAAAAAATACTAAATTAGAAACACACTAAAAAGTAAAAAAAATATTTAGTTTATTAAATTAACTTTTTGACATATCTTTAAAGTTGAGTGGCACTCTTCACAGTTTACAAAACAGTCACAGTTCTCATATTTGAAACAAATAAAGGTTTTTGAATTTTAAGTTACTATATTTACTTCCAATGATTACAATAAGATATTAAGAAATTTAATTAAAAAGCACAATTTTCAGGTTTGCTAGATTAAAGAGATTTTTAATTATTTTTAAGTTATTATCGTATAAGCGCAGTTATAAATTGCACTTTTCCAAACCAATAAAATAATAATCGGGTTACACTAAGAATAATTAGGCATATTTAGCAATATTAAAAAATTAACCATTGATACCGTAATTACTGATAGATCATGTATAATTGATTAATTGTAGAAAACTTTTACCTAGGACCTTGAGTCTTATTTGCGTTACGTGCGGTTCTCACGAGCAGCAGTGATGTGCGATCAGCTTTAGATGATACAGTGATGCAGTACAAACTACAAAGCTCCGCTGCGGCGCAGTTTGCTCACATTGTTTCTACGCGGTTTAACGAGCCGGTAGGTAAATTGAAGGATGTTTAACAATCCTTATGACGCATTTAAACATTAAACTTTTATACCGCACGACATTTTTGACATTTTTATTTTGAGAATGTCGTATCGGATGTTATGATGACACGATCACCTGCGCCATTTTAGCGATTTTGGATGATTTTTAATGGTGCGCTAATAAATTATAGTACATTCATTTCGCCTTTTAAAACATCGAATTAGACTATTGGTAGTGACTCTACCTCCAGCTCGGGAGGCAGGTTCATCTG
This sequence comes from Mycalesis mineus, assembly GCA_034621355.1. Lineage (NCBI taxonomy): Eukaryota > Metazoa > Arthropoda > Insecta > Lepidoptera > Nymphalidae > Mycalesis > Mycalesis mineus. The sequence goes on from CM067893.1 coordinate 16,976,313, forward strand.
AGAAGAATATGGTGTTTTTAAAAAGTATTAATTACATGGTACGAGTAAAATATATTAAACTTATTCCATACGTAATGTAGCGCAATTCTGTAACGCTGTTTTTAGTTTAAAGTGACAGTTTCTAATTTTCCCTATATCTCTTCATCTATAATGTAAGACAGAGAGAAATATAAACTAATTTGGAACTCACATTGTCGGTGGTAGAGTCTTTAACAGTCAAACTTGGCGTTTCAAAATAGTAGTAAAATAATTCTCATTCCGAGAGAGATGGAATAAGGAATCAAACACGTGCCCACAAACATTGTGCATTCACTGTGAATAGCTAATAGATGGTAAACTGGATGAACATTTGGTTTATTGTTCACGTGCTCGTGACGAGAATAATTAATATACTGATACGATAATTCCAAATGTAAGAGACTAATGTGAAGCACTGATCTATGAGATTATTTTAAAGAGAGGCTACTAAAAATAATAATAAATATTTTATAATTAAAAATAATAATTAATTTTTTTATTTTAAACATGCGTGCACTTCATAAATGCACAAACGCACTGCCTACCCTAAGGACACATTGCGGACAGTATTGGAGAAGTAATTTTACATTTTGCGTAGTTAGTAACTATAGTGCCTACCATAGTTATAAACCTTGTGCATGCCACTACTTATAGTGTTATGCTTTTCAATGAATACAATTTTGTTTTTTTTTTGTTACATCCTACTACAAACTTGTCTCAAGTGAAAGAAAAGTAATAATAAGTACAATATTTTTTAAGCTAAACTATTGTATAGGTAAATCGGTCGAACCGGCAACCCCTCACTCGTAATATATTCCACATGCGTCCGTGTGAGGCGGTGAGGCTATTCAGTACTGAAAACACAGCGTTGTAAAAACCATCGATCCATCATACTTTTTCTATTGATCGCTCACAACTAACACAAATAAAGAGCTTTCAAATGGTAATCCACAGAACGTGCCATGAATTGGTTCCGGCGGACTTCGTGGGAAACGTTCATCTCAGTGTTAGTTTCCACTTTAACTCTTCATTTGGATTCACGGCGACCGCTTAGTATTTAGTTTTGAGCTTACTTCAATGGTACAGATAATAGGATTAAAAAACACTGCCTTGTCTACGATGTACCTGTGCATGTGTCTGAAAGAAGATAGCCCCAATATGTTTTTGTATTGCAAGTTTTATTTTTATTCACATCCAAATAGTCTCGTCAGTTCATTGGTTCATGCACCGCGAGTTAAACGCCTGAAGCGAGCGGACGTGCTTGATAACTAGTAGATGGCAGAGCGATGGCTCTGCTGTCTTGAACAGCCAGAATAGCCCAACTGATTATAGGCTATTGCAAGTTTTATTCAAACCTGAGAAAATTAAAAAAAAATTATGTCAACTATAATTATAAAAATGGTCAAAAAGAGTTTAGTCATTATTCTTCGAACTTTAATTACATTCCAAGTAATACTATACTTAGAATTTCTAATATTAGTATTATATAAAAAGAAAAATCATCGAAGGATTGAAAAAATTGAAATATTTTACATCGACGAATGAATATTTTTATACGATTTGAAAGAGCACACTAACAAAGTTTGTTTTACAAAAATACAAATTGATCAAATGCGACAAAAAACACGCTATGAATTTATAGACAATCTCCCCAATCTCTTCCTTCAAAATGACGGACCACCCTAAATGTAATAAAAAATAAACATTCTGAACGACCGGATAGAAAGTTGCGTTTGAAGTTCGCTAAAACATGTCGACATATTAATACAAATGGACCAGATAAAGAACGGTTCTTTGATGTGTAAAAGTCGTAGAAATCTGAATAATGAGGCAATAGAAAAGGCATATTCAACAAACTAACCTGCCAACATTGACAATAGATACCTGGATCTAGGGTGTCGTAAAGAAACACATTTATTTTTGTAAAACAGGACATTCTAGGTGTTATCGAACGTAAGATCCTGTACGTTAATACATTGGTTTACAGCATTGGACTTAAGAAGTTGGTGAAAATGCCTCTGAGGAGCACATTAAGTTGTTACGACACAAACATAATTAACAAAAATCCGTCAACAGTCACTGGGGCAACGTGGTTAATCCAATATTTTATCCTGTAATGCCTATCTCTGTAGTGCATATATCATTAACATCAACCAGATGACGACAATATATCACAAGCAAGATGACAAGTTTACAGAAACATTCATTTCTTTTTTCTTGTTATTAATTATTATAATTCTATGACATTAACATACCTATAACATAAATGGACCGCACAGGTCCTTTGAAGTATAAAAACAGATATAATGACGATCACGATCCGTCACACTGTAACACAATCCCGCATTGGTCCGGCGGTGACGAGCCAGTTTACGCTATTCCCGGCGAACCTAATTTTAACCATCTGCGTCTCCCAGTCTAGTTTTAGGAAGTGGGCCGGCACGTTTCGCCGAATCAATCGAAGCGGCACCGCATTAAACGTCCATACTCGTCATGAAAATCATAATAATATTCTGCTGACCGAATTTCGGATCGGATCTCAACAGAGGCTAGCCAAGAGATAATTGTATTACAATATACTACTATAAGTTCAGATCAATGTCATAATCATACGCAGGATTATAATGGCTGTGACGGCTTTTATAAGCCAGGTTGGTTGACATATTTGAGCCTGTGTATGGTTTAAATTACAACATAAGCAAGGTGCAATAATTTTTACTAAAATTAACATTAATTTTACATCTTTAATTTTTATTGAGAAGTTTAATAGTTGTCTGTAGTAGGTATGATACATACAGTGTTTAATCTTCAATCTAGATTATATGTGTCTTTATAGACGTCGTCATTAAGCTTTATTTTTGTGAATGAGATATCTGCAAATGTGTTCATTGGACAGCATGTTCGATAATTTCGTGTAATCAACGTTCAGTTTTAGGAATCAGCGCGCGTTCGCCGGGAGCAACGAATAAATTTCAATTAGAGCAATCAGGCCGGTCAGTCGCGGAAGTGGCTGGATCCGATGGGCACAGGATAGCGGCGCTGCACCTTGCATACGAAACGCGTCATGCGCAGCGCATACAAAGGAGGACCTCCGCCGCAAATCATTAGAATTGCGGTAACCGAGATGTGAGCGGAATTGTGCTTGATAGAGGCGCAAGATAATGATGTTTGGATGCAAGATTTCGGATTATAAACGCTCCACTCTTTGTTGCCGTGCCGTTTCTGCGAAGCTCCATTACGTTCACCACTGTAATTATCCGAGAGTTGAAACTGTACAAAGAATCGCGTAGAAACGAGTCAACTGTTCAACGGAGTCGACGATTTATTGGATTGTCAAGGAACACAATGAAATTGGCGAATAAATCGCGATGGAGATAGGTGAAAGCCATGACAATTTGTAAAGGGCCGCATGAGCTGATGTAACGAAGCCCCTAAACAACGATATAAGCGCTCCCATCATCTGCCGCGAAATATCTCAAGCGCTGACAAGCTGGCGACCCAAGAAGCGAACTCGGACTTTACATTCGCCGACGTAACGAGGGGCCGACTCGCCCATTGTATTTGTGCCTACACGATTTATTTATTCGACAAACATTACGAAGACACAAAATCTCGTACATAAATACATGTGAAAGCACATATCAAGTATCGGAATGCAAACCGCGGAGCTCGTGCCTGAATTATGCAACAGAAACTCGGGCGCAGGTCCGCCGAGTGCCGTAACAGTGCAAGGAGTGGACGAAAGCTCCTAAAATAATACGCAGTGCCCACTGGCCGCCGCCTCGAAATAACGTCGATGCGGAATCCCTCATCAAACGGCCCAGCTTCTGGCGTGTGCGCCACGCGATGACCTATATATGGCTTTATTGTGTAATTCTCTAAATATACAATGAGTTTAACCGCGCGAAGCGATGCTCAATAGAAATCTTCAATCTCAGACGTGGAATGAAAACGGTATAATTCTTATAGACCGTACTGTAATGACCATAAGACTCCAAAAAGAGCTCTTATAAAAGCTTTTTAAGCTCTACCACTAATCTATTTGCGAAAAATACTGTTTAATAACGGCTCTAGCGCATATTAAATAAAATACGTAATACGAGGCCACGTTCCACCAATGTATAATTTATATCAATTTTCATTCACAATAAAATAGTTTAAGCTTGAAATCAATTAAATCTACCTACTAAAATGTATTAGGAGCTTGTAGCGTTTTTAATTTTCAAAGTTCAACGTGAAAGGAGATTCGTCATATTATCAAGATGCAAGATGCAAAATGAAGTCGAAAACGGGCAAGTGTGGACACTCCTAACACATTCAAGTATTCATTCAGTTCGTTTACCGGATTGGCTGGACGCAACTCATCCATTATAGATTTTGCCGGGATCGTCCCTGGATATTGACGTCTGTGTCATTTCGATAATTGGACCCGCGATTATGTAGCCCGTTGCGCAATTTAACATCTGCGATAGATCCCAGTGATTGGCATACGATTACGTCAATAGTTGGATCTTATCCGTCCCCAATTAAAACTTTAAAGTTCGTAACACTATCCCGGACAAAGGGATTGATTGTGATTGGTTCATTGAAAGACTTCGTAATGTTGAAGATATTTTTGATTGCTCTAAATATTCTGTGATTGTAAGATGAGATTGATGGTACGGATCAACTTAAATGGGTCGTATTTCATCTACATCCTCATAATATTATAAAGGCGAAAGTTTGTAAGTATGGATGGATGTTTGTTATACTTTCATGCGAAAAATACTGAATGGATTTTGTTGAAACTTGACAATAATATAGCTTACATATCAGAATAACACATAGGCCATATTTTATCGCGAAATTCCCACGGGAACGAGAACAAAGCGGGTAAAACCGCGGGCGTCCTCTATTTGTATACAAAGTAGCAATAATTTTAATAACAAGCAATATTGTAAGATATAGCTAAGTTGTGTAAAAAGAAAGTGTTACCACTGTTAATGTTACTTTAACATGAAATGTATTTATAATATTTAATAACGACAATCTTAAACCAGTTATTGGTTTTTGAATATAAGTATCAAGTACTTATGTCATTATATTAACTTAAAAGCGGTAAGTATTAATTTCATCAACCATCTTACACGTATTTTAGTATTGATGCCGACCAATATTTTATAAGAATGTATTTTTTCCTCACAGCTAGTCACATGAGATTCTTTCAACAGAGATTAATTCCCGGAACCATTAACGAGATGACAGCGCAAGTCGCGCATAAGAAGTATACAAACGGAGTCACCTCAAAGTCTCTTAATTTGTCCACCACATGACAACCCAGAGAGATTGAATTTGCGATTATTGCCCTTATGAAGTACTCGCTATAAGATCACTTATTCCCATCATCTGCCACGCTAATTACAAGTCGAGCCGGTATTTTAAGCGAATTTTGTAAACGTGAAATCGAAAAAATCCAAAAACACAAGTATGAATCAGTGCATTAATGTTTTTCCGAATCGAGAATAAACGATCACATCAAAAACAGCTTTAAGCGGAACTCAATCGTCCCATCGGCGAGAGTTTATTGAATGCGTGTTAATTATAAATTATATCACTCAATGTTACATACTACTGAGCAATATTGTGGCTTGATATTTTTTACTTTATTAAAAAAAAGATGGTCGCATTTTCGACACGTCTTGCCTTGATGATCGCATCAATGTTAAAGTCTTAAGCTAAGACAATTATTTGCTAAATTTGATCCTCGGAGTTATAACAAACAACAGTAACGCTATCAACACGGAAATGCAGCAAATATTCTTGACTTTATAGTTATTAAGATAAGTTAGCTTAAGTTCCTTGTTATTTATAGTCAATAAAAAAAATTCTGTAAAACTATAGTTTTATTTCTTTTTTTTTTTTAGTTAGTAATTTTCTTTTTGCAATTGTTTATGTAATTATATTTCCCCGTTATCATCCTTGTCTTTATGTAGATTTAAAGTCGCTTCGTAGTTAAAATAACGAATTATGCAACCATATATAGATAAATTATAAAACATTAGGACGTGTACATATTTCAATAGCAAGATACGAAGCCGATAGAGAAACAAAAACTAGAACAATAGCTTTAGAGAGGCGCTCATTAACCGAGCGAAGGAACGGCGAGACGAGCGATGATGTTGTAGACAATCCTTAAACCACACGCGGTGACGATTACAGCGCACCTATTAGTCAAATTAGCTTTATTGTTAAATCACGAGGGACTTGAGCAATCGGCTTATGCACCGGCAATTATGCCACACAATAAGATGACTCAACAAAAATTGGCCGGGCGTTTATCAAAACAATGGTATTGATAAGTTAATATAGGAGGTGCGACGCACAGAACGAGCTGTGTCTAGAATAGCTGCGTCTCGTACGCGCCGAGCGGAATACGTGATACAGTGACTCACCGATGGAAACGCCAGTGTAACGAGAGAAAAAAAGAAAAATTCACTACTCGCTCCGATAGGACGTACACTGGCGACGCGTTTTTTAATTGATCCATACGTGCTGCGAATGTTTGCGATATTATACGCGACGCCACGGCGAATAAGCTTCGAGCTGAAAGTGAAATTTTTAAAGTTACGAAACGTGGTCAGAGGGAGGAATGTGAGATTAGATCTGCTCGGTGGGGGCGATGACCGAATTCCGCGTCCGTACCGCTAATTCATGCACAAGAGTACCTGCATCCTATGTGGCCGAGCTGCGAGCTGCGGAGTAACACCATTTATATTCACACCAGAGAGTGCGGACGTGGCGCGAGAGGAATAGCTAAACTATCAAATTTATGCGACTAACTTAACTATTATGACAGGAGAAAACGAGCACGTGGAAAGTGAAGAAATAATGGGTTTTGCAAAGCGCGACCCACATCTGCGTTCAACAATCATCATCATCAGTACATAACTGAGCACTCAAATATGTTATCAATTGTTATCAGAAATTATAATGACTTATGGCGTAACTCACTCAGAGACATGAAGATAGAAGGTACTTCTGGACCTCTAAATATCGCCGGAGCAATTTAACCAGGGTCCTTAAGAGTTTAATAACCGATTTCAACTATTGTTATTAGACCACACGTATTCATAGACGTAAACATAATCAAAAATCAAAGTCACGAAAGAGTCTCTTATCGACAGAATCATAATTACCGCGTGGAAGTAACCATGGGATGGAGTTCACGAGAAGGCGTGAACAATAAGCATTCATGTTCCCGCGAACATGTTATTCTCGTCAAAAGGACCCACCCGGGTAAGAGAGATTTTTATCGGCGCGAGGCCGAATCGACTGAACCGACGTAATCGATTTCAACATATCAAAGCTGACAAGTGATATTCGAGGTCGGAGGCGAACACTCGGTGGGCGACGGAAGGCTTGCTAATAAAAACACTATGCAAATGAGAGGAATCAAACTAGACATAGACAAAACTATTTTTTTATTCATTACAAGTTAGCCTTTGACTGCAATTACACCTGCTAGTAAATGATGATAGAAGCGAGCTAACTTGTTAGAAATAGGATGAAATCCAAACTCCTTTCGGTGTCTACACGACATCGTACCGGAACGCTAAATCGATTGGCGATAAGTGTTTGTCGCCTCCTACCAGCCAGACCTAGACCTATTTAGAAAATCTTCATAGGTCTAGCTGGGAATATCGAACCCAGGACCTCCGTCTTATAAATCCACTGAGATTACCAGTGTGTCACTAAAGCCGTCAAAACTAGATAGAACATATACACGAAATGCCACCTAAGATTAGGCATAATGTTGAAATAAGATCAAAATTAAAATGAGAGAGAATTAGAAAGATAAAAGAGATGTATGAAAAACGAGCCGAAAATATTACATACATAATACAAGTGTAACGTATTTAAAGCAAAAATACAGAAATCAATAAAAGGGAAAAATGAGCAAGTATTGATTGCTCTTTACAATCAAGGCTTTACGTTGCTAAGGCTATTGATACCTGAATGTACAATTAGGTGCTTAGTTACTCGACTCGAAGTTTATCGAATCACCTAATTGAAGAACTAGAGAAAGGAATTAAAACTAAACTACTGAGCATCGCTCGAACAGTGCACTACAGTTTTTCTAAACTTTTTACGTCAGTCAAAGCATCAATCAACTCAATTGATTAATGATTTGATTGATTGACATATTCGGATTAAGTTAGAAAAGCAACCGCTGTGGTGTCGTTTTATTCTGTTAATAAATATTAATAAATTCGATAAATAATGAGCAATGAGGCAATATCCTTTAACTTTAAATGATTCTCGGCTCTCTACAATTTATTAATCAGCGAGTTTAAACAAACGCATTTCCAATGATTTATCATTGACGTTTGTTCTCTACGGCTAACAAGATAGAATTTAATGAAAATATATTATTTTTTTTTATAAATATGATATAAGCTCGCGCTTGACCACTTGACCTGATGGTAAGTTCATATGTGAATATATAATTCTGACCACAGGCGGCTCAAGATCATTGTGTTTGTAAGTCCCTAAAATGGCCTATGTCCAGCAGCGGATGTCCATCGGCTGTATGATGATGATGATGATGAAATAATTCTTGTCCAACATATACCTAACTATTCTTATTTGTCATATATCCGTATTCACTCCCTACCTTTCCCACGCACCTTCATATATAATAGCTACTTTCAGGTGGACAGTCAAGGGCCAACTTGTAGTTGATAAAAAAAAAAACTATTATTTGTCACATTTCCTATTAACCAGCGCATGTTAAGGTAGTATTATTAAGATCAATTCTGATAATAATTATTCAAAACCTACTTAATATATGCAATTTTCTAGGATGCAGACTAAAATGATAACATTATTTGTTACTTAAAATGCCAATAATGTTAAACTAAAATAAACTACGTGCTCTCAATATACCACAAAACGAATCCAATGTTTTCGCTTCACGTATCAATATCAAATATGTTACCAGCGACATAACCGTCATTACACAGAGTTATGCAGCCGAAAGTAATTTTTAATCTATTTTATAATCCGTGTCACACGTCCAATCGAGGGCTCAGAGCGACAAAGCTCAAACACCTGCTTGTGAACGCGTCTTTTTTTATTTGCATCTATAATGGAAAAACGCCCGTTGATTATGCGATGGTGTCTTTTAGTAGTTTAGAACGAGAGAAGCTTGAGCTTTAGCTTTTTATGAGTAAGAAGCACCGAAGTACTTCAAAAAATAATTCAAAATTTCAAGTGTTGTTGTACAAATATCGAGCATATATAATTCTAAGTTAGCATTACTTGAGAATATTGCAATTGTTTGTGAGAAAGCTTCCACATTTGTGACCACAATTTTTAATTGTAAGCTGTGGCTGCCGATGTTATTATAAAGGCACATGAGAATCAACACTTCTATTTGAAAGGCGCAGAACAGCGGGTAATTACACATTTTCCTAACATTTATAACCATCAACGACACTGTAATGCTCTATTAAGTCCCTTCAAAACTACAGCTTAGCTTATCGATTAAGCCTCTCCATTTTTTTAAATAATATAGCGAGCAAAGGAGCAAGCGGATCACTCCCGCCCATGAACATCTGCGATGCCACAGCAGACATTTATGTTTTGCCGGCCTTTAAGGTGTTTTATTCGCCCTTGAATAACCCTAAATTATATGACTGCGGGAACACCAAAAGGGTGGAAGCTGATTCTAACCCAACGATTTAACACAATAAAATGATATAACACAATAATTCTAGTGAATCTTTCGATTATTGAAACTAAAATCATAAATATAATACACTAAGCAAAGTAAAACCGCGTCTACATATTCGAATATGTTCTAACGAACATATCGTCGAGCATGTTCGATCACGCACGTTCAGAAGACTTTCAATTACATCTGAACGCGGCGTCGATCAGAAGCTGCTCATTAAGACGCTTGTACCGTGTCGATTACTGCCACTGCATCCACGAGTAGGATGAAAGGCCGATTCATTCATAATAACGAATCGATAGTTAGGGCCACCGCATACGACCGGAATGACGGTAGAGTTACTCTATTGAATTCGCCATTGAGAAATATCACGACCGTCTGATTTTTAGAACGTCGGTGGGATTCACCATTTGTATATTGCTTAATCTACTAATAAATCATACAAATAATAAAGATAGGTATTGAAACTGAAAATGAAATTGACTTAATAAGGGATCGTGTTAATTAAAGAATTCTAATAAACTGTCACTACTATAACAATAAATAAGCTATAATCAACTCTAATTATTGCATGAGCATTAAATTATGCACTTATTCTTCAGTATTTACTGAAACGAATGGTGTAAAATGTCTCATGGTAAGCATAAAAATCCATACTTGTTCATATAGTAATCTAACTAAACCTCTATTGCGTTAACGTGATGACATCTTTCCGACGTAAGATGCTCTGAATATTCAATTTCCAGTGTGCAAGACACTTTAAATATTTAATTTGCAGTGCGTTTTAAAGCAAAATATCGTATTACGATTGTAAATGGATTATTTTCCGTTACTGTTTTTGTCTCTACTATGACTGTGTCTACTCCACCTGTTCGCGTTGACCCTTACGGCATCTACTTCCGACACGTCGCTCGGAAACCTCCAACCGGTTTTGGACGTTAATTACGAACCCATTTAAGACGAGATTACTAGCTACCGAACTGATCCGGCGCTTTCGACACCGAGCACAATCTCAATCATCTCGCCCATTAATAGATTCTTGCGGGTGATTGATTAAAGATAGCAGTCGAATCACATTACTGGCTGATACATTTGTTACAACAACGTAATTGTGCGCTTATCTTCATATCTACTATCGTAAATAACCGAATTTGAGCGAATAAGAAAATATAAGACTATAGTTTTTTATTAATCTGGTAGTGTTGTTTGAAATGATTGCAAGTGGTTTGCAGCGCCCAAAAATCATCAATGATCGGTTCAGATTTTACGAAGATACATGATAATATCGAAAACGGAGAAAAAATTTGATGAATGTATTTGTTATGTTTTTTATAAACTTTTACTAACCTCACCTGTAGTGACTCTATAGATGAAGGACATACGTTTCGAAATCATATTAAAGCTTTATTTATAAAGCCAATAGCGTGGATTTGTTATATTTTGTGGGTAAGAATATTAAAATATTTATTGCTAACATAATCCTCAAATCGGCTGGCTCAATACAAAACGTTCAAAAATAAGCAGATTTATTAAAGAAAATTTCCCAACTCTGATCCAAATCATTTGAATGGAGGATAAAGCTTGCACAGTCCTTTCGAAATCAACATGTTTGCTGGAAGTTAATCATTCTTTATCATGTACATTATTATATTACATATCGCGCTGAATCAAAATTCACCTGTCAATTTCAATTCGCAATCGCTCATTATCATCATTATAAATAATTTCTCGAAAGTTAAATCTTGCAAATTTCTTGCGTAGCTCAACTCAAATCCACGTAACCAAAATTCAGTATAAAAACTTAAAAAGCTATTTACAAATACTACTAAAGACTATCAACGTCTCCCAATAACGAAATTCCTTCTAAATGATCTGCTAAATCCTAGTCGAATCGATTGACTGACTTATATCGAATGTTTAGCAACATACTGTAGCTGTTAGCCCTATACTTTTTAGTTCTGTATGTCCTCTTTCAGCTGATGTCTGCTACAACTTGAGACGTCGTTTGTCTCTGTGTTGTTACATCATTTACTAAATATCAAACTTAGTCAAGATTCTTTTGGCATAAATGTGCATTTGATAAATTTACAAAATTACATGTAAAATGCAATTGCATATTTAATTTAAAATAATCTGGATTATGTTTAGTAAACAAAGCCGATAGAGTTCATGACCTAGAGATGTTTTCAAGACCAAATATTTGAATAGCTGATCTATTTAATTATCTATTTACATTTCAACAGACCGGAGAACTATCTTCACTACTTGTATATTAAACTCTTATTATACAACTTATCTAGAACGTGACTATCGCAATAGATATTCGGTACCTCTTTGATATAAAGAGATATAGGTACTAACGCCAATTGAATAGCATGGGCTTGGTTCTCTACGACAGTAAAATCGTAATTTTTCACTACTATCTCCCCAATATCAAGGGCCTTTACAAGTTAAACGATTGTATTTTAATGTCATAGAAAACGAGTGCCCAAGAAGCCTGAATTAAACCTATTTTCTACACAACCTTGCTAATTTTGTTCTCAAATTTTAGTGGAAATTTTACTTCTTTGAAAGAATATATATACTTCACTACAGCTAAACTCTATTTTGTTGTTCATCACATTGAACATCAACGGTGTAGCTTGAAATTATTTATTATAATAAAGCACTACAATTAAATCATGGACTCCACAATTAGACGTTATCTGGCAAACAAACCTTCCTAATACCTAAATTGAGAAAGTTTCTTTACCGTATCTATTGTTTCAAATAAGTGTAATTTCCATCAATGAAAACTTAGCAAGTTGTACGCAAAACGGATGTGACAGGCTCCAAACGGGGATTTACTCTAGTTCGGCCGAAACTACCGTTGCGGGTGGTGAGACATGTGGGGGTGAGATAGGTGCGCGTGCGAGTACGGCTGGCCCAGCGAGCCGAGGGGGAGGGGCGACGGGCACGGCGGGTGCTGGTGGTACTGCTGCAGCGGCGATGGCGCCAGCCCCGGGTGGTGCTCTATGGGGTACTGGTTGGCGTACGCCAGTTGCCTCACCTTCATTTCGTCGTCTACAACGTTATACGTGAGCTCGGTCTCCTCGAAGCCGGTGGCCGCCATGCGCTGCTCGCTGGTGGTGGGCGGATCGGGCGAGTTGAGGCACGTCTGTATGAGTCGCTTGCCCGAGTCCGACGTGATCATGGGCTGCAGCTTGCGCGTCGCGAATGTGTACACGTGGCCCGTCTCCGAGGCGACTAGCAGCATCACTTGTGTGCCCGTCAACGTTGATAGCTCGTATGCCTGTAAAGAGATCAACGGTTAGGTGAGCTCATTCATAAGCAACTCTGTAAAATAACATATATGGTCCTGGATTCAAGTCCTGGGACAAGCTATGAAATATCGAGCTTTTCTTTGAGGAACGGTGTTGAGGAGTATTGCTTCGGATACCACGTTAAGCTTTATTTAAGTTAATATGTATTTGTATTTCATCAAACAAAAAATTGCGTAAAAAGGTGCTAGGAACAGACATTGTTCTAGGCATTGAGGAACGAACCTATGACCTCAAAGCCTTCAGTGCGTCCTCTTAACCGTGGAGACCTTTCTTTCTATTTTAACTTTAACCCAATTATGTGTACAGATATAAAGCTAAACCCACTGTACACGGTGACAGAGTATTATGTCAGAGTGAAATCATTGTTATAAGTTGTTTTTGTGAGCATTTGAACGAGAACAGGTTCCAGTTTCAATAAATTAGCATACCCTAGACCGGTTAACATTTAAAATGACACTTTGGCGTCAATTTATATTCAGGATCACTATCGCAATATCTCGTTTTAGTAGGTCACTTTTTTTAGATAGTAACCTATTACGAATCTAAGCTATTCATAAAATATATTAATGGCGGCATTTACGTTTGAGATGTTTTAAATAACTATCTCATCTTCCACTGCTGGACATAGGACTTCTTTTATCTATCTTTTATAGAAAAAATGTATTACGTAAATATTTAAGATTGAAATTTTAAATTCATTTGTTTGAGTAGACTTAGTTAACTGGACCATTTTGGTCTGTTTAGTTATTTAATTTTTAAATTAAAACAACTGAAATAAGTGCCAATTAATTAAGTAACGCCATCGAACTGAACAGTTGGTATCTAGCTCATAGGTATGCTGTTACGCTTTTAGTTAAATTTGAAGTCAGTCCAAATTATTTTTTTTAAAACATTTTTTTTTATACTGTATAGACTAACGCTACGATCACGCCTGACGATAAGCGAAGATGCAGCTTACGGTAAAACACCTTTGCCTAGAAGGTTTTTATTCACTTTCGACTTGAAGACATCCATAATGTACGTGGTACAGAAAACGATGACGACGACGCTGGAAGGGCATTCCATAATTTCGCAATTCGAATCAGAAACTAGGAGCCTTGTTTTGTACGCGTCCATGGGATATCGACAAGGTATGGATGCAGACTACTGCGATGCCTAGCAGTAACATTAACAAACATTAACATTATCAAGTATCTTAGTTAATAAGAGAAGGATCATACTCTAAAGAAAACTGGACTTGAAAGAGTTTTTCGTCCCATTACTCTGTAATAGAATGTACAAATACACCATAATATGAAGGCAAAGAAAATAAGCTCATTTATAAGCTAGTTAGTTAGCTAGCATAGTTTGCAACAAACAGCTTTGTAGCGAAAAAACAGTCATTTACTTTAAAATTATTTTTTAGTTAATGTATGGCAGTACAGACACATAACTATATATCCATCGATACCTACATCTGCTCGTTTGCATCAATAAGTAGGTAATATAAAAACTGTTATATATCTAAATTATTTTAACTGGCACATCAACATATTCGCATTGTTTGTGTCGTTTATTAGTGAATGCAAGATTTTTCTTATTCATTACAAGTTAGCCCTTGACTGCAATGACACTTGATGGTAAGTGGTGATGCAATCTAAGATGGAAGTGCTAACTTGTTAGTAGTAGGATGAAATCCACACCGCTTTCCGTTTACTTTCGTTTCGGTTACCACATGACATCTTACCGGAACGTACTCCAACTTGGCCATATTTTAAAATGTCCTCAATTTGGTCCAGGAGCATTCGCCAAGGCCTTCCCTTACAAATGGCTTGTGCTATTGCAACGGGCAAGTATTATAACCAGGGCCTATAGTTCATCACAACGTAACACTTATAAACAGCTTACAGTAAACGTCTTCTTATAGGAAAATGAATATGGTGTTTAGATTCACCACGTTGCTTCAATACGATTAGATGCGTGTTTAGAGATAATGTAACGACCATTATAAGATGTCACGTCTAGATAGCGTAATGTAAGTACTCTATAGGGATTCTAATATAATAAGCTAATAGAATATGTAACAGAATCAAAAGGGTTAAGTGTACGACCTTTCGCCTCTCCCACGCCGACAGCACTTAAGTAAACCTCCGCACAATTTCGGGAGCAAAGCGACTAACGTATCACTCTCCCACGGCACTCTTTGTGTTTGAACGGGAATTATCACGCCCACTAGCGCCACCTACACGATTTGGAGCAATTTACATACTAAACCACATCGCAATATTCGACTCTATGTCCTTTGAAATAAGGACCTCATTATGCAACAGTAATGAAACGTTTGACAAAATTCGGTAGCCTTAGTACTTGGCGCCTAAATTGATGTTAAGCAAAAAGTAAACCTTGAGAAAACCGGGCCACTGCCTTGTTGCATAAGCGGCTGAGTACGCAGCTATATGCAGAAAAACGTAATGAAGCTACAACTTTTTCATGTAAATTTAGGTAAAGGTACCATAGTTTATTAATTTGTTTATATATTGTTTTTCCGCTTTATCGACAGCAAGCAGATACGCGTGTCACCTAACGATAAGTAGTTATTGCCACCCTTTGAGGAGTTTAATAACCCCGTGGTGAAACTTTGATGACAACAAGAGGACGCCCACGGTTTCATAAGAGTAGTTCCATTTCCCGTGAAAATTTCGGGCTAAAAAGTAGCCTGTGTTAATCCAGGATGTCAGCTAAGTTCGTACCAAATTTTATTAAAATCGCTCCAGCCGTTTAGTCGTGGAAAGAAACAAATGTACACTCACTAACTTTCGCCTTCATAATAGTAGAATTTGGTCGCGCTAAACATGAAAATATTAATTTCTTGATAGGCACTTAAAACCGCTCAAGTTGTGGCCCGTGGTAATAGATGTTGATTTAAGCTTTTTTTTCTTGTGTTTTTATTGCACCATACGTGCCGGGGACTTTTGTGATGTTGCATAACAAATAAATCTAATGGACATTTAATCATAGAACTGTTACATGACTTTTTGACTATGGATCATGAAGGCCCGGGTTTTTTTTTTTCGACAACAAGTTGGCCCTTGACTGCTATCACACCTGATGTTAAGTGATGATGCAGTCTAAGATGGTAGCGGGCTAACTTGTTAGCAGTGGGACGAAGATCCACACCCCTTTCGGTTTCTACACGACAACGTACCACAAGGTTAAATCGCTTGGCGGTACGTCTTTGTCGGTAGGGTGGTAACTAGTCACGGCGAAAGCCTCCCACGAGCCAGACCAAGACAAATTAAGAAAAATCTCAATTTGTCCCGCCGGGAATCGAACCCAGGACCTCCGTCTTATAAATCCACCGCGCATACCACTGCGCCACGGAGGTCATCAAATTGTATGTTCGTACCCTGGGTCGGGTTATAAAATGTCTCATTTCATATCTCAGCGGTTCTAACATATTGACCTGCATAGTTAGCATAGTAGACATAAAAATAAAAGGCAAGATTCCCCAAATTTTGTGAAAATAAAATTTTATTTTTAAAAGATAAAAATAAAAAACGAAAAACTGAATTTTTTGGTTCTTTGAATTTTTCACATAAATTTTGAGGTTATGTGAAAAAATAGTAAATACAAAAGTTTTAGATCAATTAATTACCTACAACTTTGTCATTCAACTCTTTTCCATAGGACTTTTAGTTTTGCCGGAAATCGAGAAGAACCGCTTTCTACCCCTAAAACCACATCCCCTACCCCATCCCAACCTCAGATCGCCCGTAATTTATTTTTCCTTTCATTTTTATAATATTCTCCTCCTTTCCTGATGGCTTTCTTCTTATTAAAATTTTTTTTTCTTTTTCATATTTTTAAGGCTATTTTTGCATGTTTGTTAATTTTAGCTTTTAACGTGTCTAAAAACTACTGAATGGTCTATGATGAAACTTCACAACACTATAGCTTACATATGAGAAAAATATATAGGCCACATTTTAACCAGAAATTCCTAAGGAAACCAGAAATATGCGGGTGAAACCGCTGACGTCCTCTAGTAATACAATACAATGGAATGTTGTAGTTCGTCAAATAAATTAATTAACATCCTCTTTTCTGCATTGAATGGAATGAGTTGAGTTAAAGAATTAACATGAGTGGTTTAGTCTCTGAATCACAATTGATTTTAATAAAATCACCGTTTAATTAAACAGGTAAAACCGATTCAATACCGATCGCAATCAGGCGTTTCCTGTTCAAGTACGTAAATAAAATCTAACTTAAATACAAATAATAATGTTACGTAACTTACGATGATTTACGATTATTTTGAAGTCGATAAATCAATTAATATGGTTTTGTAATGCGGATAAATCCCCCGAACCGACCGAAACTCGCTGGATTTTGAACAGAAACAGGCGCATAATATTGCAGGCCTCGAAACGGGAGAGAGAGTAGACGCAGAAGAAGAACGGGTGGTAGGAGACACCGTTATGTGCATCTCCTGCCACCGCTGTAGACGACTGAGTACACCGATGGGCGCGCCGGGCGTCAAAATGATTCCGCGATCCTCTGACGTCTCACCTAGGGCGCAGGCGGCTCCGCTGGGTTTTGGTGGTTATTCAGCCAGCGAGTGCCACATACCCGGGCAGAGACTGCGCCGTTTTAGGAATATGCTTTGCTAGTTGCTTTATGATCTGCTTGTCTCAAAAACAACATCCTGTTTAGATGGATTAAATGAATATTTTTTATCCTATTTAGATGCAAAAAAATTTGATGAATACTACAATTGAAAGTTTCTTTTGTTGAGCCTTGTTATGTTTAAACCATTTACAGCCTTTAAAATAATATTTATTGCCTACATTATAATGAATGTGCAATAATAAAGTAAAAATCACACCTCGGTAATTTATTACGCGCAGTTTTGAAATTTTGTACGATTTATCACATATTTCTCTTTTTACGACACTTTTAACGACATATAATTACAATACTGAATATTGTTTGAAATACATTAAACCCTAGATTAACACTTCCACTTGCTTAAACTTTGTCTCCCGGAACATTTAACAGTTTATGCTAGGTGGAGAAAATTCTAAATTCAAGCAGATGAAGTGGGGATCATCTATAATAACTTAGCTAAAATTTGAAGCTGAAAACTACCGAATAGGTACGACTTAATCAAAATCCATTTAGCGGTTTTTGTGCATTGAACTGGACAAGACCACAGCGTTCGACCTCTTGAGGCAGTAAATCGGTGAAAAGATAACATATTAAGTCGTTATCAATCACAGTAACGGGAAATAAATAATAAAGTACTTAAAAGCCTTTAAGTTACACGGACTTACCCTCGGAGGAATACTTAATTTGTCCGAATTGATTGACAGTCGCAGTAAAAGTAAACAAATTACTTATCACTTGCTCGTAAATTCGAGATAACATGACAGTTTGTCAGTAATACTGGGCCCTGATTTTGGGTGACACTGAAGTAGAAGTCGTGACTGCTTTGCGTTTTCTGACATACTTGACTTACAATATTAAAGGAGAACATTCAGTCAACATGCATTTTTGGGCCTTATCAGAAAGTACGGACCAACAATGGTACATATCGTTAGACAACTAGCCCCTTGCAGCATAATTGTAAGAGTGCCTACCATCTGTCAAGAGTTCTGCAGGTTAGCAATTGTTTTAATTGCGCTTTGTTTTATAAATTTCACTTAGCACTACCGACAATTACAATAACCAAGTAATTTCATATGTTTGCATATGAACCAATTAGGTATCGCACAACCTGCATTGATGCTAGCTTGGCCTAACTTGTCTGCCTTCAGACCGGAACTCAGCAATGCTGCTTGGAAATATGAATAACTTAGACTCTTGACCCATTATAACGTATTCAATATTGTCTTTTGAATGACAATTTTAAAGGCGGAACACCTCGTAAGTCGCAAAACCGCTAACTCGGCAACAAGTTATGAGATACGCTGTATCGGCCAGCACAAGAAACGTTCCCACAACAATTCAGGGCTTCAGTAATTGGATGCCATTTCAAGCATTCAATCAAGGCAGATCAGTGATCAGGAGACGCGGCCCCGATAGCGGTAAAAAGCATTATACTTGGCAATTTTTTAATGTCCTCCGAGAAAGTGCCGTCGTTAATCATATTAACAACTAAACTCATTAAAGTTGCATTTGTAATTGTCATTTTTTGGTATTGCCCTTAAATGTGTACAGTGGGCATCAGAAAACAATGGCAATTCTGACATATGAGTAACTTAAGACATATAATATTTTCGATTCCCTTTTTTACTTAGATATTAAATAGGTACTTTTTGGCTAGAGGGATGTGGAATTCATCCCCTAAGAAGTTAGCCCGCTTTCATCTTATATTTGCACCCTTACCGACAAAGATCAGGGATTTAGATTTTACTGCCGGTACGAAGTGTGTAGAAACCGAAAGGGGTGTTGAATTCATCGGAAAATACTCCTGATGAGCATGGATGTTTTCCCGCTTTTATATATGTATATTTAGCATCATCACTATACAATCATCAGGTGTCATTGTAACAAACACAAGTAACTAAAAGGGCTATATAGCGATGTGTGTAATTGTCCTACAATACATTTATTATTTTAATTCTCTCCGTTATAAATTTCTTGAAGCACTAAAAAGGTTGTTAATCGGTTTATATTATAGAAGTTATTAAAAAAAATAATAAAATTACTGACGTCGACTGTATTATTGTGTAACATTAAGACCTATTTCACTCCCCATAAGTGTCCGTATGTCAGCATCGACGCTATCACGATAAGAAGGCGCTATACTAATTACTGTTTTATCATCAATCAACTCATTGTACGGTGACATGGCAATTGTAAGGAAGGTTACAAGGCAAATGAGACTTTAAGGTTCAGATGTTAAAGTTGATATTGCTGTAACACATTAATATTAATAATTCTATTAGTACTGTAACTCATCGTAAGATGGCACTTTCATGTTAAAAATAACTGTAACATATCTTCCGGGAATTTAAATTGCTATTAAAAATAGTTTTAGTAAAATTTATAACAAAGAATTTCAAATAAACTTTATTGAATTTGTCAATGTTATTAAATACCTCCGTCAATTGCCAATTTTTTTTTAATTTAATTTGATAGCTATTCTATTGAGCGCCTTGAGATTTATTTACGTGGAGGCAACTCAGCAAATTATTAAACAAAATAGAAACAGCTGAACACCAGTCACTGTTGTCCGATCACCGAAGTTAAGCAACATCGGGCGCGGTCAGTACTTGGATGGGTGACCGCCTGGGAACACCGCGTGAAGTTGGTTTTTTTAAATTTTTATTTATTTTTTATTTTTTTTACTTTGTTTTATTTTTTTTTTATTTTATTTAATTTAAATTTAAATAAATAAATAAAAAAATAAAACAAACTAAAAAAAATAAAATAAAAGTAAGCTTAAAACTAATTAATATATTCAATATCTTTTAAATAAGATTAAAAAAAAAAACAAAACAATTTTAAATTTATTAGGCATAAAACGTGTTGCATTTTCTACCTTCATTTTAAATTTGTTTGTTGACAAGCATTCTCAATCGAGTTTGGCTTCAGTATAGACATATTGCCTGGCGTCTTAACTTTTCGTTTTAAGTTTGTAAAACTTTCATTATAACATTACCTTGGAAGTCACAGCGTATAAATATTAATTTATTTCTTTCTATCTTTTATTTTATGCAAGTAATCTCTCGCTAATATCTCCGTCATCCTTCAGATGTAGCGTAATATCCAAACACATTTCTTTCTCTCCGGTATTTATTATAAGAATAAAGGCCCTTTCACCCATTGCGAGGTAGCCAACAGGCGCCTTTGAAATATTAATTAAGTTAATTACCTTTACGATAACGTAACTTAATCCGTTAGCGAACTGATTAATTATACGTGCGACGAACGGCTGACAAGTCTGCTACCCAATCGATCTGACGGTACAGTGAACTACAATAACATTCGAACACAATAAGTTACATTGTAGATTTACTTGATTTTTATTTAAAATTTGATTTCATTCTATTCAAGTTCGGATATACAAACATTCAAGTGTTCTACTAAATGTTGTTAATTAATTGAATTGGAGAGCCACAATAAAATTAATCTTAATTTTGTCTTTAGGCCAAAAATTTACTCGAAAAATACAATGGCCCATTGATTTCCTTTATTTTCATTTTCAATATTAGCTGATATTTGTCACAATTTAAGCCTACTACTACTACTACTACTACCTGCTAAACTTACTTTTAGAATTTTAGTAATGTCCTAATAAAGCTTACATTTAAATAAATCCAGCAAAGTCAGTTTACATAACAAATATAATATTATAACTGAAATCTTAATAATAACGACATTATTGTAGCTAACTGTAGGACATTTTTTCAAAAATCATAACCAGAAATCCATGGTCCAGTTGAGTTTTTTGCAAAAGTGATTGTAGTATGAATATCGATCGAAATCTGGGGAACCCGTCGCCGCGCGTGCGCAGAATACTACTGCAAGATCCAAAAAACAAAATCATGTTTGTTTTACACCGCGATAATAATTACGAGAATTATTTATTTTTAACTTTGTTAATTAACAAAATATTAACGCTTTACAAAGGACTTTTTAAAATACCCCTGGATATCATAAACTAAGTACAAAATAAAATAATTTAGTTTTTTTAGTTTTGTTTTGAATTTTTAACACAGGTGGACATGAGATTAGACAAACATCGAAGTCACTTAAATACATGCAAAACTTATTTCTTTGTCGTTTAACATTTTCTAAATAATTATCCCTCTCTCAATTTCTCTAAATAATTCAATTATACAAAGTTGGTACACATAAGTTTCTTCAACTTTCTAGCTGTATGTTGGGCCTGCAATATAAGACAATCGACAGTAGCAATACAATTTTAATACATAACACAAAAAGTATCACGTCAATCAGAACTCGATAAAATTTAATATTATCATAACCGCATGCGCAATCACTTTTACAAATTTAATCATCAACTTACGACTTAAGTAGGTCCTTCAGATATGCCTGTCATAATCTATATTGAACGCTGATTATGTCAAAACTCGTATTAAAATCGATTACAAAACAAGTAACACCGAAGTTATCGAACATAACGATATTAAACAAGATATTATCGATATCATTAATTAATACAATGATAAAACTAGCTGTGGACTTGTTTGATGAAATAAGCTTATTGAAGAGCTGTCAAAATAAACAGAAGGCAAATATGGCAGCTTAATGGAAATACATGTTCCATTTAACATGATAAGTCCCGTCCTAAAAGGAGATAGGTTTGGCCCATCGGGTAAAATAGGCTGATAATGAATATTTTGATCATTATAATCATGCGTCTTACGGGAGCACATGTCAACGCACAGCTAGAGAAATAGTGCAGTGGTGGAATTTACTGCGATCAGCAATCTTTACAAAAAGAACAGAAATCAAAACTAACAATACTAACATAGGATAAGATTGGAACTACTACTACTATTACTAAAAATCATTAAAACTACATAAATACTAACTGTAGGTATAGTTTAAATAAGATAAATAGTATTGTTTGTTAAGATTGTAAGAAATAAAGCTTTTTTTTAATTATATGTATTAAGATATAAACTTCTAAAGGATTGTAAAGGTACTAATAAGATACTAACTTCAGACAGAGAGATACTACTTGAAAGAAGAAATTCAAGTCACGTAGAATACTGGACACCTATCTGATATTTAAGTAATCATTTTATATTTAGTAAATATGTTCCAAAACCAAATTAATTTAACAAATATTTGCTGATAAATTAAATATAACGGAAATAATTCCAACAACGAATATGGAAACTAATAACTCTGAACAAACGGCATGAAATATGTCCGCCAAAGACTCGAAAATAACTTCGACTGTTTAATAGACATGTTCTTATTCTAATTCTGATTGGTAATCTGCTATGAATTATACTTATTAAGAAGAGAAGCCTACAAGTAGAAATAGTTAATAGAAAGAAACCGATGAGAGTTACGATGGGTCGGTTGCGAGCCCGTGGCCGAGCGGGCGATGAAAACGGCACTTTTTGTCCGAGATGAGATACAGAGCCCGATAGCGAGATAGCTAATAGCTCTATAAACAAGATAATCATCTAGTTAGCTGGGAACCGAGATAAAACGGTACGAATAAAAATGTTCAATTTTCTCGGAACGTTGACAATGAGATTAATTACAATTGGTGATAATGATGCCAATTCGGATTTCACTGCTTTATGATCAGATCTACCAAAAATCTATAAATCTACCAAAAAGTACTATATTAAACACATGACATCAAATTAGTGCCAAAATGATTCGGTTCCCGGCAGGTCCGATTGAGATTTTCAGAATTGGTTTGGGTCTGGCTGGTCAGAGGTATCGGCCGTCGCTAGTTGCCAGCCTACCTACGAAGAGGTAGAGGTACGATGTCGTGTAGAAACCGAAGGGGTGTGAATATTATCCTACTCGTAACAAGTTACCTAGCTACCATCTGAAATTGCATCATCACTTACCATTAGGTGTAATTGCAGTCAAGTAAGTTATAATAAAAAAAACAAGTCTTAAAAAGAACATAAATCATAGTGATCGTAACAATTTGTTGTAAACATCATAATTTTTTGTACTCGTAAAACAAACAAAAAAATATTAAGATCGATAATTTGTATGCTATCACTTTTTACGACCTTACTAAAGTGCTACTTATGTATTTCGATGTATTTTAAATAATTGAGTATTAATATCCAAAAAAAGAAAAAAAACGATTATAAAAAATCTGAACCTGATTTTTTAAACGTGGCGAAATGGTGACATTGATTACAAGAACAAATATTTTTTTTACATTTTTACATTGATCATGTATTTCGACACTTTCAATAATGTGTTCATTAAGAAAAAACACCTCGTGTTAACTTAATGAAGTATTTTTAATGCTTTTAAAATGGGCAAACTAGCATGCGAGTCATCTGATGTTAAGTGAATACCGTCGCCTATGTACATTTGCAACACCAGTGGCACTGCTAATGTGTTGGTTGTTGAGGAATTGGTTTATTCGCCCTTTAAATACCCCCATGTCAAAATTGGGCGGAAATACCGCAGCAGGAAGTTGATTCCAAAGAAAACATGTGCGCAGCAGAAACGATCTGGAAAATCTGGAGGATGTAGATAATCAGCCATCCAGATGGTAAGGGTGAAATTGGATGGCAACTTTGTTAATTGTTCTTTTCTTTAACTAATAAGACTTGATGTATGCGTAAACCAACATGGAAACATAAGTACGGGATATGAAAAATTTCAATAAGGTGATCACTATCGTCAACACCTGATAATGGTCGTTGATGAATGAAACATTATCACCCTAATAAGCCCGCTTTGGAGCAGCGTAGTGTGTCTACACTCCACATCCCCTCTCCTATAAGGAGGGAGGTCTGGCCCTGTAATGGGCCGTTAATAGGCTGATAATGATGACAGTAATGAATAAGGTGGTAAATATTTACAACTAAAGCTCTACCTAAGCACACATAAATATGAAATAAATTAATAAGTGATCAACTTTAAATCTTAAACTATATGCGTCATATAAGCCGCCAAAACGTCTTTTTCACGGTTACAGATAACACGAAGAAGACAAATTAAAAATGAAATAGTTAATGATACAATATGAAGATATTAACAATCAGTATTAACAATGTTGCAACATGAATTTCGATGGAGCTCAAATCGGAGAATCTCAAATGGAGGTTACGGAATACAAAAGCGTGTCAACACTCCCGATAAATAAATTTTAGCCAAAAGAAATTTAAAACGGACAACTGACGATGAAAAATGTCAGTCAAATCTTTCATGCGCGAATAACCACTTAAGCATCTCCTTAAAAAAATATAATTTGATCATCGCGAAATGTTATAATAATATAATAATCGTTACAAAATTTGTCTCCGTAATGCGAGGAAAAAACCTCTGTGGTCCAAGAGATAGGCTGTACTTCCACTGTATGAGACATTCGGTTGAGACCACCAATATATATGCCGATGGGTGGTCAACTTTTAAACTTATTCAAGAATAGGAAAGATTACTCGAAAAATTTTAGTACTTTATAATATAGTAGCATATAAAAATGACGATGTAAAGTTAAAATAAAATTAAAATCCGAAAAAGATATCCAAAGTAATAAGCGCTCAAATCTTGGTCTCTTCTGTCCCTTTTTGCAAAATGAAAATTTGTACTGCAGCTATTATAGCGTTACAAGCTATGATGATGATAGCAGTGTACGGCTGTTTCTGTCTAATAACTTTTCTGTTATTAGATCGATTTAATTGTTTTTTCATAATTTACTTGTTATTAAATCCAATAAAAAAATCGTATAAACACCAGTATTTTAATATCACTCAGCTTTCCTACAGAAGATAACAGAAATAGTATAGGTGCAAGTTGCATTGCGTGATAAGTTTAAAAGGGTAATATCATCACGTTCTCGGGGATGCTAAGGTATTATAAATCAATTACGTCACGGTTTTCCATTGACATTCTAAGGCTTGTGTGCACCAAGATTTCGGTTATCATAACCAACGGTTAACATGAGCTAAACGTAAAATTTACTGTTCACGACAACCCGCACACCGGTTAAGGACGTAAGCTCGGTTAAGATAACCGCCTGGTTCACGTCCTTAACCGTCGTACGGGTTTATTTTAAATAGTAAATTTATAGTAAAGTTATGTTAACCGTTGGTTATGATAACCGAAATCTTGGTGCACACAAGCCTAAGTCGGTAATTATCTTTTCAGTTCCAAGTCACGTAATATGTATTTAATGTTAACGCAAAAAGTATTTCGTGAAGGAAGCATTTATTAATACTTCACTGTTAATTCATAACTCCATAGGTCAACAACATTTCAGTGATTTTTAAGTTGTTATTACATTTTCAAGTCTCATTCTCGACTGTGGAAACGAACCCAAAACGCGGTTCGACCAAATATTAATAAATAAAAAAAATATTCGGGACATCGCATTAAGAGATGCGACATTTCTCCGGCAAGTGCGACTTGCGACAAGGGCCAGAAAAAATTGCTAATTGCAAGTACAATGGAGTACAAACGGACCGCGCTTCCCACGGCACATCGGAGCGCGTGCGTGCCGAACATTGCGAGGGTGCTTGTCTTTTATTGCCAAAAATTAATGCCCGGTAAACAGGGCTTAATTGCCACTCACTTGCTTCACTCAAACTGAATCACGAAGCGCCGCCCCGTCACCGGCCACGGGGAATTTCACTAAAAACGAACCACAAAAATAACGAATCCTATTATAAGGTGCAACTCGGCTACCACAGTCAAAGCTAATTGTGGAAAATAGAGGAGCTTTTTACATTGTTCCGAAGAAGACACCAAGTAAAATTTATGCTGATTTGTCTACTGTTGGCACTCGGTTTGGCTTTAGATGTAATGTCTTCCATTCCATAATTTAAATTCCCAACATTAATCCTTAATACAATCATCGTTGGTAGATACTTTTTGACCTGGGCATTTTTGTCATGTCTTGAATTTAGTCCAGGAACATTCGCTTAGGCCTTCCCCTTCTAACGTTTCCATTCACCCTCACCTCATAAATATATTTTATTGCTCTTCATTCATCTGCTGAGAGAATGCTCTATATGTCCAAAAAATCTAAGCATCATCATCATCATCATCATCGTACCGCCAAGCGAATTAGCGTTCCAGTACGATGTCGTGTAGAAACCGAAAGGATTGTGGATTTCATCCTACTCCTAACAAATTAGCTCGCTTCCATCTTAGATCGCATCATCACTTAACATCAGGTGTGATAGCAGTCAAGGGCTAACTTGTAGTCGATAAAAAAATCTCTTTCTCAACTTTAGTCACTACCACATCCCTTGCCACCACAAAGTTCTCTTTCTTAAAATTTTTAACAGATAAAGATTTAATTGTTTTAATTGTTTAAATTAAGTATATTATTATAATTTCAGTTTATTGATTTACTAATGTAAATTTAATTTGTATTATCAAACAGCCGTTTCAACAAACAATTTGAGTAAACGATAATGTTATGCAAAGTGCGCCCGCGGCGTCAAATTGAAGTAAGTCGTTGAGCACAAGTTAATTTACACCCGTCTATTAATAGTTATCGCCGGTTCACAGTTCCACCACATCAATACAAAGTTGTAATCAACTACTTAAAACAACATTAACGTTACTTTCTTTTTTTTAATTAAAATTAAATATCAGGCGAGTGAATTTATGGACACACATTATGGTTTTATAATAATAAGTTCGCATACAACTTTAACAAAGTATTTTTATTACGTGTTTTTACGTCCAACACAAAATTACAACGAAGTTAGAGTTTAACTGTTTTACCCGCGTAATTCTCATTCCCGTATGAATTTCGGGAAAATATGTAATTATTGTGAAGATGCATCAAAATCTATTTTTTAGTTTTTGCGTGAAAGTGTAATAAATATCCAACCATATATACAAACTTTTGAATTTATAATAGTAGTATGATAAACCTGGACGTTTGTTAATAAAATACGGATTACGGAATTTGGTTAAAACGGAGAAGGGTTAAAATTGATAGAGATATATTATAGTCAGGAATAGAATATAGCTTACCTTTTATCCAGATATAACTACAAGAACGGAATCAAGGTAAGAAGGTATGAACCCCAAGCTCAATGGTTCTTTATGCACAAAGACAGATTATAGTCTGGAATAATACTTTTTATCCCAACGTTACTACAGGAAGGAATCTAGGTGCGTTAATAAAACCGCGGGCACAGCTAGTTCTCGATAATTTTAAACAGCTACGAATTTCCATATTTCCCATGGCCCTCGGGTCGCACTCGCAGTGAAGTAGATACTTTCACTGGCGCCTCAGGTGTGAGGCTGGGGCTATTATCATCGGCTCGCAGACCCGCCGTTTCTATGGTAATGAGATAATGTGGACCAATTCCAGTTTCATTGTATCTAAACTATCCGGGATAAGCACCCTAAGTTAGGATTATGAGGGACACTATTGTTCGTTCCTATGAATTAGAATATATTATGTCTATGTCTCCCTAAGCTCAATTAAGCTCACAGATAGTAGTAATTGTAGGTATTCGCTTATGTAATGTTTTCTTGGGGCTTATTTTTTCCGATATATGTCATTGTCAAATATACTTCTTTATATTTTCCTGGTAACGTTTATGTTTAATTTCATGATGATCAGTTTAGAAGTTAAGGCGAGAAAATAATATACTTTAAATTTTACCTAAATGCGCCGGGAAATATCCATTTCTTTGGTAACTCACTTTGTGTCAATTTTTACCTTGAATGCGAAGTGAATAAATAAATATTATGACCTCAGAAGGAGGGTGATGTTTATCCATTTCTTTGGTATGCCCTACAGCCTAAACAGCTGAGCGGATTTTGTTGGTAAAATTGTGGTAGTGAAATAGGCTATATAAATTCTCAAAATTGCGGCTGAAAATTAAAAAAAAAGGGAGATATGTGCATGTTTTTGTTTACATTACATTTATTACATTTATTATTATAACAGATTGATAACAAGTATAATACCAAAACACAATAACACATAAGAACTAACATCAATAGTTTTACCGTCGTGTGTTAGTCAAGTTAGATATTCAAAAAACATCGACCTTCTTGAAACAACAATGGAACATATATGATAGATCTACACATCGTATTTAATATATATTTAAATAAGTAAAACTTAAGAAGATAAATATTATAACTACAAGTATAAAAAAAAACCATAAATTAGAGTAATTTAGCAGTAATGCCGACCCGACGCAATAATATGTGTACACGTATTTTATTCATTACTTCTATTTACAGAATTACATGCGATCGGCGTCCTTCGACTTCCACATACGCATAATATTTCCTGTTCCTAGCTTCAAGCGAGGCGATTTAAAAATCTTGCATTTGTCATATGTAAAAAACACTTGATTACATATTTATCAATCAACGCTCGCCAACCAGATGTGCAACATGATATATTTTCTATTATAATGATTGCTATAAAAGAACATCATTAACATCAGCGTCATGAATAATGCAAACTCAACTGTAAAATCATCGAGAATTGAGAATAATAACCATTGAAATTATCTTTCTTTTCAAACACGAATTCAAATTGGAATCGTACAGAGCACGTGTAGTGATCGTAGTACAAAATATTATAGCATCAGGATCCGAGGAAACCCCAAAAACAGGTTATGAAAGGCCGGGTTGCCATATTTGTGAGTTGTCGGGCGGATTAATCGTAAATGGTCTAAACGGGCCTTCTGCTTGGCGGAGCGGACGCCACGTGGCTTTGTTTGCAGTTCAGGGGCCTTACTCTCAACTCGATAGCAAAACTAGAGGACGCCCACGGTTTCACCCGCGTACTTCTCGTTTCGGGATAAAATAGGGTTCTTGTGTTATTCTGATAAGTAAGCTATATTATTGAGAAGTTTCATCAAAATCCATTTAATAGATGTGAAAGAGTAACAAATATATACCCTCACACACAAACTTTCGCCTTTATAAAAGTAGTTTGATGTCTTTTTCATGTTTCGAGATACCGTAGTATGACTCCTTTAATACAATATTTTTGAGTATAGCGTTTTTATCATTCCGTCAAATAGTGCCAGGATTTTTGATAGCTGGTAAAGACTGACTATCAATCATAACAAAAGTTTCCCGCACTTTAATAATTTTTAAGTAAAATCATATGAATGGTTGTAAGGTCCGAACCATGTCATGTTATTCGGAGGCAAGGATGCACCGATGATCGTTTAAAGGCCGGCGAGTTATTACGTCGGCGTATAAATCATTTACCACATTACGGTTAAGGATAGCTCAGATTATTTTGAGAAAATTAACAAAAGCAATGACATTATTCATTTATTTTTACACAAGCAGAAAATAGTGTGATGGGGGATAATGAATTTAAGTTAAAAAGTTATAGATCGAAGATAGTCTTGTTGATTATCATATCTTCAAAATGAAGAAATCAAATTAAAAGAATATCATATGAAATTGAAAAGTTAAAATAACGTAGCATTAGAGGACATTCTCCGATTATAGTAAGTTAGAGCAATAAATTGAGATAAATAAGATACAAAGGTTGGTAGAGAAGTACAAAATGCCACTCTCCCATTAAATTCTTAACAAGCTATTAGCTAGCTCAGCCGATAATCGCCACGCAATGTTCAAGGATTTACAACTAATTTGTTACGTCAACAAATTATCACTCAATAGTTGTTAAATATGAATGTCTTCATTGATCTGAAGCTCGCCGACAGCTAATACCAGCTACGCGTCATTCCACCGGACGATCTCTCCGAGGTATTCTCCAATAATTAAGTAAAGAATCTCGTAAGAGGTCGCCAATCCCTCATTCTCAGTAAATCAATCGAGATACCCGTAATGATCAAAAAGTGAAAGCACTCGTCAGGCTTCATTATCTCTCACTACAATATCGGGAGCCACACGTCTGATCACGATTAAAACAGCACAGAAACATCGTGCACACACGGTGACACGCCACTTATTTTTTGTAACGCTGAAGCCACCGAATTATTAAGGTCCAAAATGTTTTTAAGAAGCGGCAACGTTAAAATAGCCAGGACGTATTCAGCTTGTTTGTTTTGAGCTCGTCAGACGCGCCCGAGAACTTGATTACCAAAAAAAAGGCAATAATTCAGTATGAACCAGTCTTCGGATCTTTCCTCCTTGAATAGCGGTACAATATGTAAATTATACAGAATGATATTCAACCGAATTTTGAGTTCTGAGCTGTCCCGACGAATGCATTCGATACACATCGTCGTGAGCTAAATGGCGTCGATGTTGTATGATTTATTTTCATTAAACGCCATAACAAACGCCATAAAACTCCCGCGCGACGTATAATTAAAACTAATAAGATATTAGGCGACGAGGTAGCAGCGCGAGCAAGCAATGACTAGAACGATTAATTTACCAGACACTTAAATAATAATTAGCGAGCGCCGCAACCGGAGCATAATCGTAACTCGGTAGCGAGCGAATTGCGTCCAAGAATAACAACTTTAGTGTATTTTATATATAAAAGTGTTTTGTGAAAGGTACGAGATAAAACAGCGGTTTTGTGAAAGGCTTTGCAGAATATAATTAAATCGCACATACGATAACTTAATTACGTACATAATGTTTAAAAAATATGTGGCCCAATACTGTTTTGGAGGTTTACGAAAAAGTGACAATTATTTTTCCAGTATTTAAGTATATGTTGCGGCA
Source organism: Mycalesis mineus (assembly GCA_034621355.1). Taxonomy (NCBI): domain Eukaryota; kingdom Metazoa; phylum Arthropoda; class Insecta; order Lepidoptera; family Nymphalidae; genus Mycalesis; species Mycalesis mineus. Next base: position 17,007,693 of record CM067893.1, read on the forward strand.
TATCTACCTAATTAAAAAAGTATAAAAGAAAGGGAAACGTAAGACCTACATAAAAATAAAATTGATAAAAGCATATTAAAATTAATAAAAAATAAACAACGTACACGCAACCTTGTCGTAATTAACGTGTGGACATTATTTAAACTGTCAAAACGTTAATTGCAACAAGGATGCAACAAGGTCAAACAAAAACCTCATACAAATAAAAGGAGGCCGAATTAGGACTAAAACTAGTTGCGACAACAGATTCTGCGACCAACAATGGCCTATCCGTGAAACAATAGGCACTAAATTGATTCCATAAAGCGATACCTTCTACGTGTGTAATGAATAGTTATAAGCTAAAACCTAGTGTCAAATGCAAATTGAATGTGATCGAATTGCTATCAATAGCAACGGTGCCGATAATTGTACGTTTAAAGGCTAGTTACCGTTTCATTCATAAACAAGTAATATTATGAATGGCTTCCAGTCAGTCCTTAATGTATAGTGTCAGCGCAGCGACTTCCATAAGTTTCCTGTTCGCCTATGACCATTTATCGAATGTTGCCTATGCAAATTATCATTTCGTAGGCGCCAAGTTGACCTTCGATTTATGAAGTTCATTGAGAAACACTACAGGGTGTTAAACTACGTCCAATTACCTAGGAACACGGCCGCGAGCCGAGATCAAAGTCATCGCCACGGGCGACGCGAGTGTAGGTAGCGCTGCAACGCAACGATGGATTTATTAAATATATTTACATTCAATTCATTAACGGAACATGTGAAAAAGGACAAACATAGCTCACTGGGCTATTACTTGAACTCGTGAACGTAAACCTGTCCATCTGCTAATAATTCTTTTCTTAATGGTCTGAATAAATTTTAGTGCTAAATAAACAAGGTTTATCGGTGATCTCCACAATGGAACGGGTCCGGGCATCAGCAGCCGACTGAAGCGCCGCGGCACGATACCATCACGCCGATACGCATCAAGGAAGACCAGTTGTCAATACATTTCACCTGCGAACTAACCCAACTGATGGCCTGTCGGGGACCAGAACGAGTTTCCTTGAATTGTGTTGCTTCCACGACATTTTTATACTTCTGTCGAACAAGATGTACCAGTGCATGTTACGTACTCGTACATGTTAATTTATCTGCTATCGATCCCTCTTGATTTATTTAAAATATTTGCACTCGAATGTAAAACGTTTGTATTTTAAATGGCTAGTTCATTTCATTAAGTACTATTCCTCACTGTGATCCTATGCAAATAGGATTATACAACACTAAAGAGCAGCGGACAGCTGATATTTCGCTAACCTTATTTACTGGACAATTCAGACGTCCATGCAAATAAACACAAGTGGTCCCAATAAAAGGTTCTGTTGAAACCAAGCGCCTCTAAGAGATGCCGCCCTCCCTAAAAGGATAATAATACGTCGTTTCCATGCTCTCGACCCGCGGCGAATCCTCGGGACTCCGGGAGAAATGTAAATTGTCCTGGCACCTGACAAATAGCTTAATTAACGACTAACACGCGACACGGGAATTATTGAGATTATCCGAATGGTTCATTACCGAGCTTGCAGCGCACCGTTTATTATGCACAATTACGACCAGTTTTATGCTCGTTATAAGCGTCTACTGACCTACCATATAATATCTAGGTCGCTCTAGATATTTTTTCTCTCTGGAGATTTAATGAACGCTTGATAACGATCGATTTCTGGAAAGATTCCATTAGACGTACCTAATAGCTCGAGCTTGTCATGTTTTCGTAAAAACGCAACAATTTAAAGACCTCAAATATAATCGAGTACTTATAATGAACAAAAGAAACGAATCCTACTGGGTAGCCCACGTGGAGTTATTTAATAGAGGCATTAATTTTCAAGGTTATAGTGGGAATTATGTAAAGAGATTTAGTTTTTTTGCAACGCAATGCGTCGGTAGGCGTCACGTGGGCGCGCACGTGATGACTCGGTGACTTTGTAGGATTAAACTACACGACCGCTCGCGTGGGCGACCGTCGCTACACTGACTCTGCAGAGCCTATAAAACAAAACAATCCGTCGAAACGGCCGGTATAGACAAGCTCAACTTCAAAGGGCGGTGATGAGACATATTTTTTGGAAGTTTACACCGCTGTCAATCGTATAATTTGGAACATGTCAACCTTGAATTATCGATCAAGGCTGTGAAAAAAAAACGGGACGTTCGAAAGGACTGCGGGCTTGAGCACGCGACGCCCGTGGAGGATTCCAGTTCCACGTCGAGTCGCAGCGCGTTCAAGGAAACAACGACGGTAAAAACGTTTCGGTAGTTCAATTGCATAACGACACTGCAGAAACGCGAGCTTTCCCACCGAAATCTGGATGTTTGGTGGATTTTTTAATTGACGAAAAAACCGTAGGGCCGCTGTGCCCGAGCCGCAATCAAATAAAAACCTACTCGTTAATGTTTTATGTATGACACGGCGAGGGCCATACATTATGGATGGGGCCCCGCTGGCTACGTTCGGATATTTGACGGAACGCCAGATATCGGTGGCCACTATGCGAAGCTCGCTGGTGTTTTTTCGTGACGTCTTTAACAGATAAGATCTGCTGCCGAATAACGACCGTGCTTTAGCCGTTTCCATGATTCCGATTTAAATACGTTTCATTTACGTGAAAAACACGAATTAATTATGTCGGACATTTTAACTATCTCATTACATGGAACTCGGGTTTTGTAACTGAACGCGAACAATGTTGCAAGTTTGTGTGTTTCTCTAAAAGTAAACCAGTAATTAGGACCCTCTATACATACATATTTATGAATTCCTAAAAGCGTATCACGAGGTTGATTCTCCAAATTAGTATATTTTCTGTAAGTGAAACTGTTATCATTGCACCAAACCGGATTACCTGATCTAATTCAGAGATTACAAACCTAGATACATTCGGATTAGTCTCTATCTCTCTCTGAGATGAAGATGAGAGTCGAATGTTTAATAAAAATGTAGTTTATAATAATGTACACAATTATAATAGTATAATGTGACATTCACATTCAGAGAATACACAACAAATTCTGGGAAAGGTTAGAAGTGCACTCGAGCAAAAGATCATTTTTTTTGACTACAGATTCCAAATCAGATTCATAGTTCCCAAGTAATACATAATTTTTGTTGTAAACTTAGTATGCATTGTACAGAGAGCGAAAAATATTTTTTTTTATCGACTCCAAAGCCCTTAACTGCTATCACACCTGATGTTAAGTGATGATGCAGTCTAAGATGAATGCAGTGGGACGAAAATCCACACCCCTTTCGGTTTCTACACGACATAGTACCGGAACGTTAAATCGCTTGGCGATACGTCTTTGTCGGTAGGGTGGTAACTAGCCATGGCGAAAGCCTGCCACCAGCAAAAAATTTAAATAAAAATTTTAAAAAATCTCTCTCTGTCTATAGTATCGTGTTAGACGGAGTCATAGACGAAGTCTTAACTGACACTATCGAATTTCGTTACAAAGTAGCAGAACCCGAATCCAATTTCAAACCTGCTAGTTATTAGCCAACTTGTCAAGAAGATCATCATTATCTCGTACGTTGTCACCATCTTAATGTTGTCATAAGTACCCTTTCTTCGGTTATTTGTAAAGGCACAAGCGTTATGAGTATTTTTTTGTGCGAAGAATTTCAATTTGCAACTCGAGTGTCGTGGACGGCATGTTTATCGTCCGAGAACAACCAATTTGATGCAAGCGGTCGCTGCAGGTGCGCCTAGGACACTCATAAAGCTTACGTGCTAAACGTAATTTATCTCACACATTAAGGGATTACAGTAATTATGTACTCTTTCGCAGTAACGCGTATAAATTTCCCGCCGGGACATAAAACATATGGTACGAAAGAATTATTACAGGCGGGTACCCTCGCGTGCATTAACATTATCAAACCGCAGCCGTTAATATCTATATGAAATAATTTAATAAAATTATCGCTTTATTTATACGCGAGCGTGAAACGAGAACTATTTTTATGTCTTATGTTATTGAGCGCTTCGAGTCTTCAACACGCTAAGTAAAATATGACGTGACGAAAACAATTCACCTCTAAATGCTACAAATAAAGAATTAAGCTTCTTTAAAATTATAAAGGCGAAAGTTTGTATGGATGTATGGATGTATGGATGTTTGTTACTCTTTCACGTAAAAACTACTGAATGGATTTGAATGAAACTTTACCACAATATAGCTTATACATCAGAATAACACATAGGCTACATTTTGCGCCGTGCAAAATTGATCTTTACAGTTTTAGATGTTAACAAGAAGACTAATTGTTGTAAAAAAAATTGATAAATATAAAAGTCAAAGTGAAAATCAATGTACCTATTTGTTTTGTTATTTATTTTTACATTAGTATAAAAAAGTAAAGTATGATAAATTAAGACTCAGACTTAAAATTAAAGCTACAAGCAAGTGTTTCAAATTCATCTTATTCTGTGAATAACCGACGACAAACTTTAATTTATTTATTACAAATTAGCTCTTGACTGCAATCACACCTGATGGTAAGTGATGATGCAATCTAAGATGGAAGCGAGCTAATTTTTTATTAGTAAGATTAAATCCATACCACTTTCAGTTTCCACACATCGTACCGAAACGTTATATATGGCTTATCTTCTAATTATATCTTTAATCTACCACCATGTGGTGATACAAAATTAATGTAAAATTAAATGATATATGCACATAATTTTACTAAACTAATTAAATCTACATATATTCACAAATATGACGCATGTATTTTACATCGACTAAGTGTTACTTAGATTCGCTCTAATTATTCATTAAGATATTGAATGCAGAAGTTCATCACCACGCACAGTCGTAAATTCACCCTGGAATTGATCTCGTACTCAACAACCGGCTCCCGGCACGTCACACTTACGCCTCGCTTGTAAACTGGCGACTTTTAAAATAAAAGCTCAAAGAGTATCCTTCACTCGTAAGTTCAATTTTTATACTGTAAAATCGTCATGCCTTCTAAATGATGAGATATTTTTGAAAATGTTTCCATCATAGTCATATTAAATTCAGGCATCGCAATTGGAACAACCAAATAGCAACACCACATTTAACTGTCAGTGTCATTAATTGTAGCTTGTAATTAATGTTTATACCTCTTCACAACTAAATGAATTTTGATGAAATATCACAATAATATAGCTTACATATCAGAATAACACATGGGCCACATTTAATCCCGAAATTCCCATGGGAACGAGAATTACGCAGGTGAAAACGCGGGCATTTCCATAGTGCCTTAATACATAGATGGCGTAACGCATGTGATCTCAAGTCGATTGCAAGAAATAACAGACAAAAATTCCAAATATGTTTGTCACGAAATCAAAATAATCAAACCGCTGGATGCCCTATCTTACGGACCCTAAGCGTTGTTTGTCCATCATGCTCATTACAAGCGATAATGACTGGATCTATCTGCAAGTGTAATTCGATCGAGTTGCCATTCAGTAAAAAGATAAGCCATTTTTTATCTGCGCCCTTTTATTGGCTGTCACACACTGCCTGTTCCGAACCCGCCCGAATTTCGAACGCGATTTGTTTTGAAATGTTATACCTAAAAAGTTTCTACTACATTTTTTAATAGTTTCACAGCTTTAAGTTATAGCCCTTTTGAGCCTCTAATTTAATAACTTTTAGCAGTTTTACCTTCGGATTTCTGGACGCAGGTGTATTAAAGCGAGCCTTGTTGAAACGTTGATGATGTTGACATTTTACATAAATTTAATACAGGGTCGTAAACAACAGACTCCTTTATTTTTAATTTATTATTCACAAATTTTTCTACAAAATTTCTACTTTTAAAAGTTAAATGATATTGTAAATAAAAAAGCTTAAGTGAAGATACGACTTTGTGACGATATTTATTAAAACTTTGTGTGTTTCGATAAGAATTATTTATGTACCTCCAAGAGAAGCTAGGATAGCTAGGATAGCTATTATTGACTGAATTAGTCAAATTACAAAAATATGTCCAATCACATCCTACCACATACATGGTGTGCAAAAAAATGTATTAAAGTTAAACTATACATATACTTTTTTTAAAAATAATTACAAATTACGTTATTATAAACCTTATATTATCATCACATGAGTATGACATAGTTATTTTCGAAATCGAATTGATGTACTTAAAACTCATAGGTACCTACGTCTTTCGTTAGAGTCAAACACAGACAGTGAAACTTTAAGTTTGAAAAGTACTTTTAAAGTAAATCTACTTGAAATAAACGAATTTGAATTTGTAATTATACCTTACGAGAGTGATGTTCATTATAACAACTGAAATTTCGATGTCAAAGAACAGGTAATAAAGGGATCAATTATTGTCAACGTATAATTTTTTATTACTCATATTAATAAACAAAAAAGAAAAAAAAATTACACGGTTTCGGAATTATTTATGTTCTCATTTGGTAATTTGTGGACGCTTTAAGAGCGCTTCGGAGAGCTTTAGTATCAATATTATACTTGTACGTACTACCCTCTCGTACAATAGTATACAATAAACCTTATTCCGCAAAACATAAGAACCATGTTTGCGTATTTTTTTACTCCTCTGTTGCCCACCGTACTGCCTGCGGGGTAATTAAACAGAGAACGTCTTTAATTAAAATTTTCGGATACTTCGCGTTTAAAACTTCAAAGATAATTTCTGTACTCGAATTACTATAGGTACACACTTATATTATCTTTAAAACAAAATTCTTTTTGTCTCAAGTTCCGCGGGTCAGTTTAAAATTCCAAACTACGTTTTACGGCCCAATTTGAGAAATTTTAACTTTCCTTAAATATCTCGATAAACTCTTCAATTTTCAGTTGTTTTTGCTTTGATCTTGTTAGAAGGCACGTTTGAAAGAGTAATCAGTATCTGTAGTTTTAAAGTTGAAAAACTTAAAACCGTCTCTACAGAAAAATAAAAAACAATTTGATAAAAAATAATTAAACTTAATTTTACTTAATAATATTTACATAAATTACATGTTAATTATGTTTTTATTAAATCTTATCATAATCATATTTTTATTAAACTATTTAACAGGAGCACAGCATTCTGTAGGAGTCAAATTGTCATTAGGATCGCAATCTGTCATTCAATTACCCGGAGGCCAGCGAGTAAACGATTGCGAAACACATAAAGAAACTGTCCGAACTTACAGATTCGAGAACACAATCGCTTATACACTTTCGGACAATGGTCCTTCATAATCGTGCGCGATTAACACAAGCTCACGAACGATTTTCTCGAAAAGCAGCCTCGTGAACATACAGTCGTGATCCCGAAACCCTTTGATATCACCGACCACTAACGAACTAGTGTCTGACCGATAAATTCGCTGATTAGTCGACAAACCGTCCATCCTCCACGCTAAACAGCCAAGCGACTGTCACATGTCTTATGCAAGTAAACTTGCTCAAGATTGATGTTCGAATCGATTTTTAAATAAATTAAAAACGATTTTACAGCATTTGTTTGCACTATAGATATACATATCTTTAACTTCAATCAAACTTTTTATCGTAACTGTACAAACAAAATTGTGAATTGATAGAACTTAATACCGGATTTTGTGGGATTAGTAGCGAGTGAACTTCGGTTATCGGTGTTGACGACCCAGTTGGCTAAGCGAAGGCACGGAGTACTAGGCGCGCATAACAACGAGGCGTTCACGCTAGGTGTCGCTGGGAGGCGGACCGCCGCGCCAGACGTTCCCTTCCCACCGGCCAATCAATCTAACCTCCCCTGCCCCCCGCAGTGCAAACGTACTACGCTCTACGTCAAAGAGAAAACAGTAGTCGGACCGGAGTTCTGCATACAGCGACGTTGCATTACCTCTTTTCAAGTCGTGAACTCCTAGTAGCGGACTTGTTTAGGCGGTATCTCTTGCGTTAGGTTAACTAACTAACAACAACAAACATTCTTTCGGATTACCACCATAAACTTTAATTAGAAAACTATTGGGAATTCTTACGAAATTAATAGGTTTTACTACTAGGAAAAATTTTACTTTCAATAAAGAAAACTTATTATTTTTCTGAAATTGATTTTAAGAAGGCACTCGAATGTTTTGCCTAAATGAAACAAATTATAGTTGCGTAGTATAATTACGTAGAGAGCGCGTCTACGACCCATATCTCACGCCTCGCGTTTTGTAATGCTAATAGCACCAAGAGCTGTGTGGCTATTTTACATTTTCGTATACGATTTTCTCAACAACACAGATAAAATAACTTAGGGAAAAGCAACCTGTTACTATACTACAAACATATGTTAAATAGTAAATTAATTAATATGCACAGATTAATAATTTAACTATGTTCTTTTCATAAACCTAATTTAAATTTAAACAAGTATTAAAGCAATAATCCTCAAAAACTATGTCAGTCATAAATCATAATGCAATAAAATCGATACGAAATCAATCAATCAGTTTATTGAAAGTCTAACAACGATTCGTTCAGGAATATATTCAGTTGTGAAATACAAACAAACAAATTACACGAGGTCGTCCATTTTGTGGTGTAACAATCGAAAGTGCCAAATATGGGCCCAAAAGTACCAGGCGTCCAGAGAAGCGAGAGAGGTTTCCCGAACGCCCAGCTCCGTATTTATAGTACACAGGCGTCGCGCCATAGCCACTTAGCGTAGTGTTCGAGCAGAATTTTAATACGGTGCGATTAATAAAAAGTATGCATTAACTCGTCTACTGTGAAACAATAATACAATTTTTTGATGTATTGAGTCACATGCAGACAGTTTGCATTCCGCTTCAACATTGTAATTACGGTTTCGACATCTAAATTTATGTCTTTGGAATTAAGTTGCGTCTGAAACATAAATGGTAGCGCAACAAGTACAGATGATAAAGAAACAAGTAAGTAAGAAGCGAGAGACGTTTGATGAAAACTTTTGTATCACCACATCACACCTGATGGTAAGTGATGGTGCAATCAAAGATGAAAGCGAGCTAACTTGTTAGGAGTAGGATGGTGAAATCCACCCCTTCGGTTTCTACACGACATCGTACCAGAACACTTAAACGCATTTTGGAACGAAGTTCCTTATCGCGCGTTGTGAAAGGGGGCTAGACGGAAAAAATTCGTACGAAAAGTTGTCACGACACTTTTTAATCAAAGGATCTTGCCGCCGCCGCCGTTGATGTGTGTGCGCGTGAGCGGCGGGGGACGCCCGCGCTGTATGCTGTCTCGCGCTCTCGTGGCGCCCTCTGGTGTTTCGGTGTACAACAACAAATATTATTATTACTTAAAAAAAATAAAATTTTATTACAATTCCTTCACTAGGATTATGAAATCCACCCCTTCTTTCCACCGAGTGTCCCTGAACACTAAAACGCTTAACGGTACGTCTTTGTCGGTATTGTGGTAACTATAGCCACGGCCGAAGCCTCCCACCAGCCAAACTTGGACCAATTTAGAAAGTCTTAATCGGCCTAGCTGGGAATCGAATCTAGTAATTGTACTAGATAAAGGGAAGCACTGGTATTCGTTGGTTCATAGAGATCCCAGAGTATCCCTGATTATACTGAGATAGCCACCGAGGGGGTTTTAGTGGGTAAAAATCCCACATAACCTGACTTTTCCCTCAAAGGTTGGGTATCTTTGAGAAGATTTCTCCCCGTTAACAAAAAAAAGTTATAAATTCACTGCTCACACCGCTGCACCGTCAAGGTTATAACATTTGTTCACTTATAATGTATGGTCTAAATATATAACAAAGTCGAAATTGAAAATGGTAAATATTTTCTTAATACTATTACTATAAACTTAAATATAATTGAGAAAAGCGATTTTCTCAATTACATTTATGACGCTCTTTGGCTTTACACACTCAATATGTCGGAATGCCACAATAGCAGATACATTAAAGAATAAACAGCACTTACGAAATTTAATGATCTAGGAGAAAAGTGCCCCAACCGTGTGGGAAAATAATCTCAGGCGCAATCTACATCGTAGCTAGTTCCTAATTAATTTAGTAATCGCTCGTGACGACTTATTCCGGCCCTAGACCCAACCACGAACCTAACGAAATCACGACTCTGCCAGACAACGATAATCGTTATTTTAAATTTATTAAAATGTCCTCCTTAAGGACTATATCGGAATATCGGCCCTATATCGGACTGTATAATTTATTCCCGGTGCGGACAAAAGCTCTTTAAAATGAGACGTACAGAGCTCTCATAGGCTGCTTTTATACTAATAATGCTTGAGGAAGCGGGATTATTCTGTGAAATCGCAGTATGAAATAACGTCTCGTGTTCTCGATCAAAACAAATCTAATTAAAAATATTACAGTGGCCTCTTTGTTGGCATTATTAGAAACAAACATTAATTCGTTTCTTTATTAGGACATTATAGAAGCAATGAAATATGTGATTCTATTATTATTTATCAAGGTGCGTTTGGAACCTTTGTAGATTTAATTTAAAAGGACATTGCCAAACATTGTATGGAAGTGTATACAGTAATGATATATATGTCATTAAATAGTGCAGATTTTCTATTTACAGAAAAACAAAGTTGTATGTAGCTATGCAGTCGCAGGAAAAAGTTATGAAGGTTGAAAAAGTTGACTTTTCATACTACGACGACGGTCACGTGATTCAAAACAAAAAATCGATTGAAATTTTTATTTTTTTTAATATATTCTCAAGTGATTGCTATGAAACATGTGTAGTTGTTTAAAATTCATTGTGTATTTAAATAAAACAGTTAAATATGAGCATAAGTTTGGACAGCCTGGGGCAAATTTTGGCAATGTCATCTCCTACCATTACTTTTACATAATCTAACTACATATTGACGATATAAAATAACCATAAAGAATTCACTGAATAAAGATATTTTGAATTTGGCATATAGCTTAGGTACATAGCAGAATACTATAAAAACTACGCAAGTGAAACCACTAGCGTCCTCTAGTAGTAAATAAATTATTTTCCGCTTACGACCAACGAATCTTAACTACGTCACCAAGACCTATACTAAAGCCAAACTCGATTGAGAATGCTTGTCAACGAACAAATTAAAAATGAAGGTAGATATCACTAGTCATTTTACATCTATTTTTTAAATTAACTTGTTAATGGCGAATTCATGACATAGATAGATAAGCTTAAAACTAATTCATATATTCAATATGTTTTAAATAAGATTTTTTAAAATAACAAAACATAATTTTAATTTTATTAGGCATAAAACGTGTTGCATTTTCTAACCTTCATTTTAAATTTATTTGTTGACAAGCATTCTCAATCGAGTTTGGCTTTAGTATAGAACAGGAGCGTGTGCAGAAGCAAAAATATTGTAGAGCGAATAACCTTATTGTATTCAATAAGAATACATCCTATTATGAGCTACATACTCGGGTCTGGGTCCTGGGTTCAAATAATATAGCTTTTCTTTCTTGCAAGATATTGAGGGTAAAAAAATCGCTACAGATTTGAGAAGTTGCTGGTTTCACACCCAGAGAGAGGGCGTTAAGCGTCTCACCAGATCGTCATAATTAATATCAGATCGGAATCGTTATACAGTTTAAAACGCCAACCCGCATTTTAGTGTGCTGGATCGAAGCTCTATATATCACCTCTCATAAGGAAGGAGATTATACCCTGTAGTAAGCAGTTAAAATGGACAGATAATGATGATGCTAAAACTTAAAATTAATTCGTATGAAATAGACTATTATACGAGCACTTTCACACACACACAAGCAAAAGTCAAGTCTGTCGTGGTGACTATCAGCGCTTCAGAAGGCATCCTAAACATGTCCTCCCACATCAACGCTGCAAAGGCAGCCTAGGGTATCAGTTCAGCGTACATTGTTGACTCATTTAGCTCGATCTGTGACCGGTTCCGATCGTGATCTCAGGCCCTTTGACGGTCAATTAAAAATGAACTATCTCAGCGAGTCGAGTCGCCGATGCTTATAATGGAGCTGAATATCTAATACCTGTCCAGTGGGAATTATATCAACGCGCACTATACTTACTTACAACTTACTCCTTTACCTATATTATCACTTAAATCAAATCCTAACGTTTTATTTCTGCTTCAAGGATAATCAATCAAAGGTTAATTATAAAACTTATTGTCCTTTAAACCCTTATTTGTCTGAGTTAATCCTTACTAATATTATAAAGGTGAAAGTATGGATGTATGGACGTTTGATACTCTTTCACAAAAAAATACTCAATGGATTTTGATGAAAATTCACAATAATATAGTTTATTTATCAGAATAATACATAGACCACATTTTATCCCGAAATTCCCACGGGAACGAGAACTACACGGATGAAGCCCAGGACGTTTTCCAGTTTACTATAGATCAGCCATAAAAACGACAGAAAACAAATAAATCATTTTTGAAAATCGGATATTTTTGTTTACTAGAGATAATGACAGAGATAATACTCATCCGCTTTCGTCCAGTCCTTTGTTTTTCGTTTATTCTATAAAATGAACAACAGTATGTTTCAGTCAAAAGCTGAAAGATAAAAAAAATCAGTTATTCATTGTTCAATAAGAACATCTAATAACAGACATAGATACAAATTTATAGGATAGGTCGCGATTATTGAAGAGATTGATGTTACAGCTTTAAGTACTTAGTTATTCGCGTAAAATAAAAAAATATTAATTGTAGTAAATACTTAACCTATTCAATATTAAGCTCCAGTGCATTCATAGCCATCGATTAATCGCATCCAAGTAACAACGCAGCCAACATGACATAGTAAATTACGTCCCCTCCGCCACCGCACCGCCGTCAGTTGCACTACTAGCGATATGTACTCGTACGTCAGGGATTACACGACAAGCATGCATCGGGATACTGAAGACAACTACCGTGTTCATACCCCTCTCACAATAGACACTACTATTATACCCTTGTCAATATTCTACTACATATATCCACACAGCTAAAGCGTTTAGTTAAGTGATAAAAAGGCGTTTGAGTAAATTGCTGTAAGGAGCTGGATGCTTAGTTCTTTAGTTTTTAAATAATAATCTAAGATGGTGATTAAAAAAATAATAATAACCTGGCTGAGTTCGTTGTGGGCTCTTCTCGGACCAGCTCGCGCGTTTGGAAACCTCGTAGCTTTAATTTTAAGTTTCCGATTTCAATTATCACCATTACTTTTCATAACTATATATTGAGAATTCAAAATAATCGTAAAGGTTTTATTAATAAAGATTATTTTGACTTTGAATTTGAATTCTAAATTATCTCTGTACCAAATTTCATTTAAATCGGTTAAGTAGCTTAAGCGTGATTGTGTAACAGACACTTTCGCATTTATAATATTACAATAGATTAAAAATAGTCGCAAAAACAGTAAAATTTGGATGATATCCATTCACATAAATTACTGAGTTATTCAAAATTATGCAAGTTCATAAATAATGAAGCAATCAACGAACAACAAAACTAAATAAATCAATCATAATAACAACAACAGAAGAGCAACTCAAAGATAGTTTAAATCACACAGACACTACATTTAGATCAGCAACGATGACCTATGACGACGACGATAAATAGGTATACGTTCCCACACGATTCCGATCAATCGATGTTGCTTATCGATAGCTGAGAATCGATTGAAACGGACGCGGACGCATCGCTAACAAGTAACGTCCGACGCCCGCTGCGACTAGCGTGCAGCTTTCCATCGGGCAAAAAACAACCGGCTAATGATCACAAAATTATATTACACAAATGATCCGTGACGGACAATGACAAAAACAATATCGGACTAACTGTTGATTTTATACTATTTAAACAAAGAATATTTAAAGTCATTTAGTATTAATCAAGAGCAACCGGTTGACAATGATGCAGATGCAAAGGATTGGACGGCGTAAACGAGTGGACTGGATGGACTATCCGTACTCGTAAGTATGAATATAGGAAAATTTTTCCTATTTTGAATGAAATACAAACAAGATATGATGATAGAAATAGATTTTATTACATCTACTTTAAAAACAGAAAAGTGAGTACATGTAAAACCATTTGCATAAAAAATCCTTACCAATATAAACGCGAAAGTTTGTATGTATGGATGCATGTGTGTTACCTTTTCATGCCAAAACTACTTAATGTATTTTGGTGAAACATTATAGCTAAGGTATACATCAGAATAACACTACACTAGGCTACATTTCTTTCCGTTTTTTACGGGTGATACCAGGGGCGTCCTCTAAAAAAATATATAGATTTGCTTGATAAAGCATTTATGTAAAAAAACATGAAAACCTGGATAGTGTGAAATTTTAGGAACTGTGTTCAATGTACATTCGATTTTGATAAACTAATTTATTAAGGTTAATTTACTAATCTCTAATTCAATATTTGGACTCAATAAATTCTAGCCAAAAAGATGGGACGTCGGCTGATTTTTCTAGTCAAATAATAATAATTATTAATAGGTACATATATTTTACTCTGCTTATTAAAAAAATACTAAATTAAGACCTCCAAAGATAGTCCAAATAAAGTATATCTGCATTCAAGCGTCACAATTAGTTTTTTCTACAAGATATATCTTGTAAAAAAAACTATTTGTGACGCTTGACTACTTGACTACAATCACGCCTATTTATATTTACACCAACTTCAATGGTCAGAAAGAAAGATCTGTATTTTATAAAGAGCTTTTTCATTTACTTGTCCTTAAATCTAAATTCATTAATATTTTTATTAATATGACTAAGTGTTATTAACTGTGAATTAGATATATAAAAGATTCATTTATTACCCACCCTATTTATGTTTACAGAGACTTAAGTTTTGTAACTAAATCGCAACGCAAGCCAATGTAGTAAGAATACGTGACATTACATAAAACAAAGCAGATTTAGACGAATTCAGATCTAGAAATCAGTATGCCAAGCTCTCAAACCCTAGAGGGATTTGAGATTTAGAACACGAGATTTGAGAACGACATTTTGAAAAGTTCCACATTGTCGGTGCATCAAAGGAGATTGCTACGAGTTGAATGACTCGCAGACTGAGCTTTCAACTGACAATCTTTGTTTTGGTTATTGAATACAGAATATCAACATTTCCTTAGCTTATAATTGTAACAGATCTAACATTTATATTTGTACTAAAGTGCGGTACAGGTAACGAAAGAATAAACTTAAAAATTAAATGACATTACTTCATTCTTTGAAAAATGTTGTCAGAGCGAAAAAATTAAAAATAGCGTAGAAAATAATTTTTTTGGCTGTTTGTTAAACAAGGCTCAGGTGCTGAAAAGATCTGGATGAAATTTAGCAAACACAAAAATTATAGCCTGGTATTTGCTATGGCTGATTATTAACCCGATATTAACTCATGAATCAGATCTACTCGAGTGTAACCTCTGAGTCCTACCAGCTATAATAAAATCTACAAAAAACTTTCGCTTGGTTGTTAGATCAGGGGGTCAGATACAGAAGGCATTTTAGTTCTTGAGATGGCGCATATTGAGAGGAGGTTCCTCACTCTGAAGCCCTGACCGCCGATTGATCGAGCACTCAAAAGCGCCGCAAGCGCATGGAGGAGCATTTTTTTAAATTTTTAATAATTTTTATATATGTTTTAGTATTGTAGAATATTGTTATAAACTAAAAAAAAATAAGAATAAATGAGAGAAATCTACATTAATCGAAGCTGTCTAGACAAAGAAGTATAACATTATCTGATGTAGAACCATACAACCGATCAACGCTCTATATTGTCTCTATAGATGATATTCTGTTTGAGTCTACGTAGAGCGTTAACATAGTATCAGCACGTCGGCTTAGAGCCCGGTCCAATCTAGCAAGCTAGTCTCGGAGGCTTTTGATGTCCGATTGTATGACTTACTACATCTCGCGCTCTAAATCTACAAAGCCTTCGGGATTTGAGAAATGTTTGCGCATTTCTTGAACAACTTGTTTGTTTTTAAACACGCTGAAAAATTGTACTATTTTCTTCTAGATTTTTTGGTTCACTAAAGCCTACTAGTAAAACACCGAACTATATTGTACCGATACAATCTAAAATGGAAGCGGGCTAATTTGCTGGGAAAAGGTTGAATTCCAGACCCCTTCCGGTTTATACACGACATCGTACCGTAACGCTAAATCGCTTAGCGGTACATCTGCGCAGGCAGGTTGGTATCTAGCCCACCCCACCAGCCATTGGACCAGGGCCAGTATGTGCAAAAAATCATCTCCAAAATATATACAGACATTTAAAGATCTGAATATCACAAACTCCCAGCGTTTATTGTTGTAATTTGGTTATTCCATATGCCTTGAACACATCTTTAATCTGTTGTCGTGAGTTTGGTTGATGTGCAATGGATTAGGCGAACTTTCATAAAAAATCAGAATTAGCCTTTTAATTTAAATGTTCCCTGGTAAGTTTTTACGACTATTCACATCGGCCATTTCTATTACTTTTTACTTGGATTTCATTATAACTATGCGGATAGCGATGAGCAAACTTATTTTTTTCAATAACGAAACTGATAGAGACCAAGTGGGAGACTAAAACGAATAACAAAACCCACACCTTAAATAACTAAGGTCGATTATGACAAAGTTGTACAGCAGTTAGTTACGTTCCATATTTAAATTGCGACGCATAATTATGGAATAAATTCATAGACACGAAATGAAGTTTATTTTTTTAATGATTGTAAATAGGTACAGTGTTGCCTGTTTATTACTGCGAAATATGTCAAGGCGCAAGACATTTTTGCTGGCATCGCGTTATTAAAATTCCTCTTTGGACTAGAAAAAAGCTCGTTTGTAACGGACACCTTCGTATGCGGATAGGCATGATGTTTCGTTAATTAAAAATACTGGAAGTTGACATGGTAAATACCCAACAAGTACTTATACTTCTGATATTAATATCAATATTCGTACGCGCCATTAAAATACATTGCACTCTTTGGCATCCTTTTTGGGAAAAACCTATCATTTTCGGTTCAATTCAAATTTTACTATAGGCCCAACGAAATACCGACATTTTCTTTTAGCATCATCTTCATTGATCCAAATAAATGTAAAAGCAGTATATAATCAATCTAAATAAAGTCAAAATAAGTCGGAATTAGTAACTCGAACCCTGAGAAATTATTTTTTTTATTCTTTACCGCAGGCAAAAGTAAAAAAATTACTAACACCGTAAAGCTTCAGTGTACTCAAAATTTCATGTCCAATTGCATATTAAGGTATATAGTCGAAACCAAAGTATTTTTTAAGCCTTCCAAACCAATAATAAAAAAAAATCATCAAACTTAGGTTACATTCCGTCGCAAAATGATTGAATCTCTCTTGAAAATCACATTCGTGAAATAAATAACAATAAAAAAGGCTATTCTTACATCTTCCAAATTGCTTTCCTAATATTAGGATTAAATTATTTTACAATTACTTTTATCAAACGTGACGTTAAGAACCTAACGTCATTGTTAAAAACAGTAGTTTTTAATACGAATAAAAACTATACTTAAAAGTTGAATTCGAAAATAATGAATTAAGAAATAATTTCTTATCGTATGTTATATTTGCTTGTACAAAATGCAATTTCTATACATTTACATTATTTAATTAACGTCAAAGTTCTACAATGCACTTTGCCGCTTTAATGAATTTGATACTACTAGCGCCATCTATGTAAACATAGCAAAAACTAACTGCAACAGATGACTCCGTATGTGCATAAATTGAAACCCATTGAAATTGTTTACTATAATTAAAAGTAAATCCTAATTTATTAATTACGTAAATAATTCATATGTTGAACTGTTAAAAAGTTGAAAGAGAATCATGTTATAATGTTTACTTACGATAGCGGATAGATAGATATCAGCTGACACCTGTCAAAACTTTAGTCACATATGCTCACAAAAACACGTAAAAATCGTTCGGTACACACATTTTCGACTTCCTTGTAAAGGAAATATATGGATTTAAATATAAAATCATACTTTTTAAGGCACTTTTAGCAATATTCCATTAAGTAACCTCTCAAATCCAACATAACCTCAGCTGTCAAAATAAAACTTTAATTTTTGTTATTGAAAGCCACTAAATCTTATTTCCAACATTATTCATAAATTCTTTGCTTATTTGTACTTGTATTTGCCTTTCTTATTGACCAAAAATGTATGAAAATTTGTTTTGATATGGTAGTTACATTAAAAAGGTTTGACACTTAAGGGTGTAAACAATGATTATTTTGTTAACTTTAAACCATTTTTATATAATAACTATGTTATGAGTTTACTTTAAGTACAAACTGAGTAATTTCTACCAAATACATTAGCAGATTTTAGAAATTATTTTCAATATTAAGTTTTGCCGCTGATCAATATTTAATATAATATTTAGAGCATAAAACATTATATTGATTGTTTCTTATATTTTAATTGATATTATTATGGTTAATATAAAATAATTACATAGAGATTCTATTTCTTTTGTTTTAGATAGTCTAATAATATTAAATTTTAAGATATTTATAATTTTCTTAGTCGCACTGAGCTGGCTCGCACTGAACAAAATTATATTTTGGATTTAAGACTTTAGTTTTGTATCACTATTTGTACATCTGTCCCCAGTCTGCTAGGCAGAAACGGAGTGCACTTCCATAGATGTGTCAGTATGAGAGGCAGCGCTGCTGGAGGCCGCTTATGGAATATTGCCAAGAGTGGTCAGGGACCCACCTTCTTCATAATGCCCGTTTTCCGCTTGGAGAAGGTGGTGTACCGGCGCAGCTTGTTGTCGATGTACTCCATCTTGATCTTGACGCGGCCCTTGGTCTTCTTGCCGTTAGAGGGCGGCGACTTCTTGGGCTGCAGCGAGGCGTACCCGTCGTCGGCGATGTCTGGCAGCGCACAGTGCTCCAGGCCCAGGCTCTGCGGCCGCTCCTCGTAGCACTGCTCGGCCGGCCGCTTGACGCCGCGCGCCGGGCACGCCTGCATGCCGGGCCGCAGCCCCAGCGCGCTCGGCGGCCGGCCTGCGCCGTACATGTCCGGCACCTCTCCCAGAAGTCCCATACCGTACGGCGACCCGAAGCGGGGCTCCCGCGCTCCGCCGGGCGGGTCCATTATAACCTCGCAGTACGCCACAGTAACCGGTGCGCACATGCGCTATACACACCTCGCCGTTCGAACGTCGAACGGAGACTGACCGAAAACGCGAAAGAACCGAGGGCGGGACTGACGACTCGGCCGCTCGGACCGCAACTGACTTCGCGCGGTTCCGTCCCGCGCACCTCGACCTCTAGCTGTCTCGCTCTCGGGCGACGCGCGCGCTCGCCGCGCGATAGGGACGGAGATATCGGGTGCGGCGTAACCCGACACATCCGTAGGAAACCGGGAACCCGCGAACGTTTCAGTGCCCGAAATCTGTATTAAAATAGAGCTTTTATTTTGAGTTTATTTCGTAAATAGAAATAATAGAGTCGGAAGCTCGCGGCGCGAGCGCGCGCCGGAGCGGTGGGCTGGCCCCGAGCCATATTTAGACTCGAGCCGTGCCAAATATGGCAATGGCGGTCAAATGGGGGCCACTGAAATCCCTCCTACTCGCAGCTGGCGATTTTCACGTCTAATAATTAAAAACTTTGTCACGTTCCTCATTGTGCATTACATACTTATGCGCTAACATATTATGCCTCTATAGATAAATACATAGTAAATAATGTATGGTTGCAAAGAAATACTGTACGAACTTACTTAACTTTTAATTTACCTATTCAATACTCTACTTTACCTTGGTGTTTAAACACAATATTATGTCATATGTGGAAACTTTTGGTAAGTACCTACTACTCAATCCCTAGCTAGGACCAAACTCATCTATCTTCTACAAATTTAACTAAGCTTTTAATTATTGTATTAACAACTAAAACTACGAGATTTTTAGAGTACCTACCATCTTTTCACTCAATAGACACAGTATTATCCCCCGTGTCATTCATATCACGCAGTCGTAGATGGGAATTAACTTAGAAAACCTATCTAATGGTAATTTATGCGCGATTTTCATTTTGAGATGTTTTATGGCGATGTTAGCGAAAATCTGTTAGTTAAACCTTCGGTCGTTCGCCCACCGAGAGACGATTAATTTAACATTTTTCCATTTTAAGAGTATTTTATTACAAATCTAAGGTTTTTGACCTCGTTAGAATGATTTTGAGTGAATTAATATCCTACCTACCTACTAAAATCGATAAAATAGAGCGAACTAAATTGTTGAAATTTGGTATTTTTAACTGTGATCAGACGGCATCTGCTACTTACCTTTAAAAATTGGCACAGTACAAAAAAAATTCTACCTTTTAATTTATTTTTATTGAATTTTAATACTGTTACTATTGCTGTACGCCAGATAATATATAAATAAAATAGATATACACCGCTGAAATAGTTATAAATAAATAAATATTATAGGACAATTACACACATCGTTATATAGCCCCAAAGTAAACGTAGGTAGCTTGTGTTATGGGTACTATGATAACTGATGAATATTTTTATATATATTATACATAAATACTTATGTTATATAGATAAACACCCAGACGCTGGAAAATATCCGCGCTCATCACACAAACATTTTTCTAGATCTGGGAATCGAACCCACAGCCTAGGAAGCAGAAGCAGGGACACTACCAACTGCGCCACTCGGCCGTTACTTACTTGTAACAATCAGAATTCAGAAGCGACTCTGACGGTCGACGATGGAAGTGGGCTTTGTTAGGAGTGGGATGAAATCCACTCCCCTTTCGGTTTCTCGAATCGATCCCAGGACCTCTGTCTTATAAATCCACTGCACACGCCACGGGAGCCTTCAACCGGCCTCGTTAACTGTCCCGGAGGTATATTGATTATGATTTGTCTTGTGGCTTTCATCATCATCATCATCATTATCAGCCGGTGGACGTTCACTGCTGGACATAGGCCTTTTTTAGGGACTTCCAAATACAATGATCGTGATCCGCTAGTACCCAGCGGCTCCCTGCGACCCGTTTGATGTCATTAGTCCACCTGGTGGGGGGTCGACCAACACTACGCTTTCCTGTGCGGGGTCGCCATTCTAGCACCTTCGGCCCCCAACGTCCATCAGCTGTTCGAACCACGTCGGTTATTTTAGTCGGTTACTTTAGTTCTTCTGCGAATGTCCTCATTTCTGATTCGATCACGCAGAGATACTCCGAGCATTGCTCTTTCCATCGCTCGCTGAGTGACTCTGAGCCTTCTTATGAAGCCCGCAGTTAGCGATCAAGTCTCGGATCCGTATATCATCACTGGCAACACGCACTGCCTTGTGGCTTTGAATCATGGGAATCATTGGACCATCCTACTGTACTATTATGTATAGTGTAATAGACACCTTTAAATAGGCCACCCAAATATCTGATGACAATGCACAAATGAAACCTACTATGGTAGTAGGTACTTGTATTCATTCCTTGTAATATACCTAGGCATATTATCAACAGTGAATCATGTTGAAATTCACGCTGAAACATTCTAATTTGTGTAATTTGTGTTTCAGATGACAGATCATGCTCATATGACGGCATGCGGTTAGATGGGGATAATTTAATTATAATTTAACTTTTACCTATTCAATTATGACTTATTACATTATAATATAAATTTAATTATTTGTTGTACGTGACTTATTCGCTTTGATCATGCTATGTAATCTGCAACTTACAGACATACCGCCTAGCAATTTAGCGTTCTGATACGATGTCGGGTAGAAACCGACGGAGTGTGGATATTATCCTTGATCTAACAAGTTAGCCGACTTCTAGCTTAAGTAACATCATCATTGATGATGATGATGATGTTAAGTGAAATACAATCGTAGTCAAGGGCACGGGCAAGGGCAAAGAACTTGACAGACACCTAATTTAATTACAATCTAGCCAATCTAATTAACTAATTTAACCTAAACTTAGAGCACTATACACTACACTAACATTGATCACATGTTTAGACCGTCTCAGTCTTCAGACTTATGTCGTTACGTCGAGTAGTTGGCTTGCCTTAATGTTAACAAAAGTAATTATTTAAATTTAAAATTTATTACAAACCCATAAAAGAAAGGGTGAAATACGGGTATTGAACTGAATTTCACCCATTCTTTTCACGTCACAAGACCTTGTGAAATTCAATAAAAAATCTTGAATGCACATCAGTGATCATTTCTGCACCTTTAAGACAAGGGTAAGTCTATAAGCATATTCTAGGCAAGCGTGCTTACTATGAGGCATGATTGAAGTAAAAAATATGGCACGTCTTCAAATGAAAATATATTACTTTCATACAATAGACTAAGAGCCTGTAATAGCCAGATTTTCGTCATTTCAATAGTTGAATACGGTAGGCAACAATTCTTTCGTCGTGGCATCAATTATATCGTGGTGGCTTTAAGGGGTAGAAGGATTTTTACATCTTTGCCGGTGTCAATCGCAGGATGCCACGAAGATATAATGATCAAACTGGGAAATAATTTCTCGTATCCCAAAGAATACTACTAATATTAAAATACTAATCATTATGATTTGCAGAGAAATCAAGAGTATGAAAGAGAACTGAAGGAAGGAAAATATTATTCTCTGATAAAGTGTCAGGTATGACGTCAGCGTCATTATGTAGAACGAGAGCCAGTGACGGCCATATCTTTGTCATTTTATAAAAGCTACGATATATATATATAGAGTACGTGAACTGCTCCTCATCATCATTATCAGCCGATCACATAGAGATACTCCGTGCTATATAGCTACTATGTAGCCCTTCTGCCCTATTTGGTAGATTTAGCGTACAGACACGAACATTACTAACTAGATTTTGTTATCAATTTTTAAACGAAAATATGTAAGGACAATCAAGGTTTAATAGGAAGTAAACTTAATTATTTTCTTAAGACTTCACACATACATAATAACAGGGAGTTTGAAAGTTGGAGGTGTTAATGCCCCATTCCTCAGAAAGCAGATTAAGCTATCAGTCTCGACCATTATCATTAACAAGTTATATTAAAAGTTCTAATAAAACAATAAATAGAGAGACTCATGCCCGATTACTGAAATTTCAGTAAAATCCACCAATCAATTAAAGACCTCCTGAATTTCAGTACTTACCGATGTTAGTTCACAAGCATTTGCTATCTAAAAGCTATCATTATCTAAACTTATAATAGGACATGTAGACGTTAACTTTAGTGCTAATAAAGAAAAGCTAGGTTCACTATCTATTATCAGATACCTAATCGAGACAAATAATATCGTTACGCAGCGATCTATATTTCATTTGACATGAAATGTGTTCGCGAAACCGATTTCCGTCAGTATTTAGACTTTCTAAACACTGCGCCGCAGCTGGACACATTCCGCGCCAAAAGCGGCGTGCGCCAGCGATGGCAGTTGACGCAATGCCATTCAGCGGACTGTGGAGTAGGGGCCCCATCTTTTCATACTGATTTCCCTTTCTCAGGATCATTTATTTGATTTACTTTCAGTTCAGAAGATACTTTATGGCTCTCTTTGGAGAGGGTATCTAAAAAAAATGAAAGAAAGAAGAAAGATTATCCAGAGAAATAGGTAGCAGTAGTATTTGGATTTAAAACTATATATAATTTTTTTTATATCTAAAAAAAACGGAATAGTAGTAGAGTATTTTTTAGAGTTATCTAGCAGTAGAACATATTATATGTACCAAAAGTGGCGTGCGCCAAATATGGCAGTTGACGTAATGTCATTCAGCGAACAGTGTAGATGCTGCATCTGTTTCTTTTCTTAGATTTACTTTATATTTTATGGTTTATCCAGATAAGTGGTACCGACGGTCATGATGTTTAATAGGACCTAAAGCTCGTCCAAAAATAAAAAAAGAGATGATCAGAGAAGAAGAGTGTAGTAAGTTGCATGGTTCCGTCATGTTTACTTAGATCTAAATAGATGGGTAGCAGGTGAAATTACAGGTATATGAAGTTCAAAAATGAAAAGTCCGCTCTCGAAAAACGCAGCATCCGCCTGTCTAACATTTAAGCCCTCTTTATCTCTGCACATGCATAAACCTAGTTAACCTAGTAAAGTTATTTTTCTGCTAAATCCATAAGGTATTCGAGCCTTGCCTACTGTCACCTTTGATGACAGCTTAAGAACAAACATACTATTCTTATAAAATAACTGTTGGAATACTCTATAAATCTGAGTTTATGGTATGGTCTGTGATGACGTTTAGTTGTCTGTGAACATATTTGTTCCAATCAGTCAGTCTCATATACTCGTAGTTCATGTAATCATTATTCCCTGATCACACGTTGTTCAGTATACTTTATACATTAATAAATCCAGTCCAGCAGTGCAAAAGTCTTTTCCTTTATCTGCGACCTACTACCAATAACAACATTACAGGCCCACGTTCTCGAAGGACGTAGTTCGCAAAATCATTATCAGAGCAGATCAGTTCAAGTACAAGTTCCAACGCGGAAATGCTGGAAGCATAAGTACTTGTCATGACGTATGACGTGTTTAGTAATTAGTTTGTTAGTTTCAAGTTACTCATTGAAAATAAAATTAATATTCACCGGACGTTCCTCACAAATCATGGTCGCCACAAATCAATCTATTCGTCAGGCGGTGTCGATGAACCGGTGTTAGGTGGCTCGCGCTGAAAATGGCATGTTTTGTATTATATTCAAAATACTTCGTCATCAGATCGAGTGGCCATCGGCATTGTTCTCATCTCTTAACTGATTTGCGTGTTTATGAATTTCAATTTGATTGACTACGAGATTTAGTGTCACTCGATAGCTCCGCAAATAGATACCTACCTTGCTTTGAAGTGTTTTGATTTATCTTATGTTTTATTTTATTTTAAACTCAATTTATTACAAGATGCAGTATTGTGCAGTACCTAACTTTTAAGGGCTTACCTTGTTTGAGGGGATAATCTATCAAGGAGGATGTCGAGGTAGTTCTCGTCTCGTCGGTGGCTTTGAC
Source organism: Mycalesis mineus (assembly GCA_034621355.1). Taxonomy (NCBI): domain Eukaryota; kingdom Metazoa; phylum Arthropoda; class Insecta; order Lepidoptera; family Nymphalidae; genus Mycalesis; species Mycalesis mineus. The sequence continues at coordinate 17,032,806 of CM067893.1, forward strand.
AAAATTTTAATACTTTCACAGTGATCACCGTGATCATTTTTTCCTAAATCTCCAAAATTTTGTACTGACGTTATTTGATACGCAATAGATGTGCAGCATTTTTTTAGAATCATAGAAAGAAGTAAACGTCGTGTGGCATTAAACAGGCTCGGTAGACTTTATTCTCCGTGAAGATAGGGAAGCAGACTGCAGAACGCACTTAAACCTTCAGCACGATACCTGCATTTCTTTGAAATATTTAGGTATCCGTCGAACTGCACATGTAAGGAATGTAACTTGATGTACTAGTTAGTTCAGACGGCCTCCATGGCGAAGTGGTATGATGGCACTGGATTTAGAAGACGGAGGTCCTGGCTACGGTTTCCCAGCTGGGCCGATTAATATTTTCTAAATTGGTCCAGGTTTCGCCAGTTGCTAGTTACCACCCTACCGACAAAAACGTTCCGCCAAGCGATTTAGTGTTACGTTACGATGTCGTGTAGAAAACGAAGGCGTGTGGTTTATTTCATACTCCTAACAAGTTAGCCCGTTTCCAAGCTAGATTGCATCAGGTGTGAGTACAACCAGGGTTAACTATTAAAAAAGGTATTTATTTTAGACATACACATTTAAATATTTATATGGCTGTGTATTCATTTTTAAATCAATGATTATGCAGAAGCGATTAAGTCAGGCGGCCGTGTAATACGACGGCAGTCAACTCAGAATGAGCTATTCTTACATACTTTACTCAGCTATAATAGCTCATGCACAATTTGCATCCCAAGAATACCCTCGGCTAGTCACCAATTACTGCGGCGCGCGGAGGGAGATCTCCCGGAATCCCGAAACATGCTTTATGTCTTCATTCATTAAAAGGCCATTCTAATTAAAATTACTCCAGCCGTGTTACGCGTAAATAAATTGCGCGCGCGCATGTTCGCAGTCACCGCTCGCCGCGCGGCGCAGGTTTTGGTTTTGTTTCGCGCTACATATTTGCGGGTAGACATTAACACCTCCCGTGTTAGCGCGTACAATGCGGTGCGTCGGTGCCACAAAGGGCCGGGGAGCGATTTGCAGCGACGCGCGCGCACGGATATATCGCGACAATGCGATAGTGGAGTCGTAATTCGCCGCGGCCGATATATGGACGCCGCGGCCGCTTTGTTCGGGAGCTCAGATTCCATCTTTTCCGGCTGTCGCGGTGCTGTGATTAATTTTTGTTTATTTCTACATACTTTATTTATCTAGGTACATGTATAAATACTTGGTACCTCTGCCTCGTTTGTCTCGTAATAAGCAGAACATAAGATCCTAAGCTCGAGTCTTGGATCGGGCAATGGAAGTGGACTGAGTTTTTCTATCCTCTAAAATATTTTCAGTAAATTCTCGTGTCACACTTTTCGTTGCCATACTCCTCCGAAACGGCTTTACCGATTTTTACCAAATTTTGTATGCGTATTCAGCAGGTCTGAGAATCGGCATCTAATTTTCATCCAATTTTTTTTAAATTTTTAGTGCAAAACAACGTTTGCCGGGTCAGCTAGTTATATATATATTTTTAGTATATTAGTATCTTATATATTTAGTATAGTAGTTATATTTTCAGTAAGGTTAGGAAGTTAATGGTGTTGCACCCTCGTGCCCCGTAAAGCACGTTAAGGCGTCGATCCCGGTCATTATTATCAACATCTGACAGTGATCGTCCATCCAACGTCTGTGAAAGTCATTATCACCCTAATTGAAACGCATTGAAGCAGCGTGGTGGGTCTAAGCTCTATATTCATCTCCAATAATGAGTGACACTTTCTCTCTCTTTCTCTCAAGGCTCTCAGCTTATTTATATTGTGGTGTCCGCACGGTCAGTGATACGACGTCACTGTCTAACGATGTGCGTGTGTTCGTCTGCAAAGTGAACTGACTAAAGCAGATAGAGGACTCCCGTTCGGTTACGTCACATTCTGGCTGTGTGAAGAGATACCTACTGTGCAGTGTCTGGTCGGTCCATTTGTCGATCTACCAACATTCAGCGTGCTAGACCACGGAAGAACTCCTCTACAGTGGGCATGCTGCACTAACAGAGAGATAGATAATTACCCTGCAGGTGTCTTTGTAATTACGTCATTTCAGACGTAGCGCGGAGCTCCTGCGGCGAGGCACTAGTGTTGCTGGATTTATTGCTGCCTTTTCTGGTATAAGGAACCGTTATTTTATATTCTCTAATTGTTTCCTTACAGTAAAACAAAAAAAATACCAGCTTATGAATAATAATAATTATGAGACCACGTAACATCTACAAAACGTTTGTTTGGTATGTTGCTTGTGTGATTTATAAAGCTTTACAATATTTTTATTAAATTAATTGGTTCGATGTAGCAAAACTAACCTGCCAGAGAGACTACCTTATACCTATGGGTGCCCTAAACTTAACTCTCTACTCACAAAACTATAAAGTATTGTGCCTACATATAAGAAAAGTTATACAACAGTTCTTGAAGGATTTTACCAGATTTGGCTGGGCGGGGAGAACAACACAAGACAAAGAACGTGCGTCTGTGGCGTTTACCTTTACGATCCCTGGCAAGTTTGAATTCGATTAAAAAGAATAGGTAAATCGAATTATTTCAATTCGAAATATTAGAACTAAAATTTTATTTTACAAGAGCCACGGCCGGCCTGCCAATATTATTTGTAAATTATTTCAATTATGTTTGCGTCTCGTGTATTATTTGGCCCAAGCAACCTTTCCCAAACATCCTTAAACCTACATCCATTTCTGAAGCCTTTGGATGTGTTCAGAGTATTAATTAAACAGTACAATACGAAAACAAGACAAGTTTATCTACATTATATATATAACTGAGTTTCTTAGGTACTAATATACTTAAAGTAAGAAAATCTCAGTCTAGACACCTACCAAGTCAAGCATTTGTATCTTCTTTTATAAAAATTACGACTATTTAAATTCAAGTTAAAAATGTGTTTACCAACTAATTAAGGGCTATAAAAATACCAACATGAAATACTTCACGCCGAGGATTATAATAATACTAATTACTGTCGTAAATAAATCAAGTAGACTTGACACATCCCGGCTACGTTACAAATATTTGATGTTGTTGTAATCTGTATAACATTGTGACTGAATCATCAAGAGATCTTTAAAGGTACGAGTTGGTAGCCGACCGCAAACGACAACTGCAGGCTACGATTCAAATTCAAATTCAAATTTAAAATCGTTTATTTCAAGTAGGCTTATTACAAGCACTTTTGAAACGTCAAATTGGACTATTTGTAGTGACTCTATCACGACCACCACCACCACTCTCTGCAGGCTACGGTCGCAGCGAGACTACCTACTGGTGTGTATGAATTTATATGAATTACCTTTCGAAGCCAACGACTCGTCGTATTCATATCAGTATTCATCACTATCAGTCCATTAACACACTCCTTATAGGAGAAGGGGTATGAAGTATGGAGAGGGTTGGCGGGCTTAATGCTATAAATGTTTCATTTATTAACAATCGGTATGAGATGTTGATTACAGTGACCGAGACCGACGGCTTAACGTGCTCTCCGAGGCACAGGGGTGTAACATCACCAATTTTCCGACTTCAGGCATGGAATGTACTGAAGAATACAGGGTCTCGTGATTTAAGCATACATAGGCTGACCTCTAGACCAATCCCTATAAATACACAGAATTTAGTAGTATCGCTACGACATGTATCTGCGACTGTTGCCTCGTCTGCAGTGGGCTACAAACTTTCATCCTTCAGTCTCTCGTTAGACTTTACATTTATTACGCTTTACTGGTAACTAAAATCCTACAAATATGCAGACTTGCGCTAAATTAGAAAAAAAACCATTGATCCGTTGAAAAAAGAAAAAAAGTTGTAAATTATGGAACTATGAACAAAAATAAAGGCCTAAGCGCTGCAGGCTTTCCTAAATTTATTGACACATTCAAAAACAAAGAGTCTAAACTATAGTTACATTGGTCAACTTTAATTAATTACAATAAAAAGTCCTTTACTTACGAAGGTGTAAAGTTTTATAATAAAATACCTACAGTAATAAAAAATGTAAATTCATTCAATGTATTCAAAACTAAATTAGCGTCATATCTATTGTTACCAACCATCAATCCTTAGAGGATATTTATAATTAAGGGTACTTTATATTACTAGTCTGTGAACATCATCATTTCTAATCTGTGGACATCATCACGTGACAGCCGGATGTCAGTATTGATTCTATAATATCTACCAACTTTCATTCCACCATCTTTTAAATGGCGCCATCACGTTATACCCGGATGTTACTATTAATTTTCAATTTATCTTTAATGACTATTAAGCGATAAGATGTAGTATTTAGTTATTATTATTTACATCAATATGATTACTTTTTAGCATAAGTTAATTTCATAATTAGTTATTTCTTTACTTCAACAATTATACAGTTACATCCGGTTTGATTATAATTTAATTTCTTGAGTTTATCTATTGGCGCTTAAATATTATTTTATATTCATTATAAATCTTATTTTAATAATTAATGTTTAAAGCCAGATTAATAACGTTTGTCTTGTAAAATAATATCCCGGAACTATTGCCAAAATGTATTTGTCTAATCCCCACTACTAAGTAATTCCATGTTACCAACATTGTGTACTTACTTTTAAGAGTGTATTTAATGGCCTGATGTGGGCAGATGTATTATTATTACGCGGTAAATTGTAACAAGAGGAAACTCTGTTCCAAGATAATAAAATATTGTTCTACAGTGTTATAAAGTATTTTACTTTCCCACATTCTGTCACATCTCAGAAGTGGGTATAGGACAAAATGCTGGGCCCTTACGCTGCTGGCCTAGGCAAGAGCAAGAATAAGAGTCAAGATAGTGAAAATTTTTCTTCTTCCACGCCCATAACAAGAAAAAGACGACGTGTAACTAATGCCGACGCAGAGGTTATTCCAAAATTCCGGCCCGAAGACAAAGTTAGCAACATCACAAGTTGGCTGCATAAAATTGATCAATTAGGAGAAATTTATGGCTGGGACTCCACCGAAAGGCAATTTGTGATGCAGTTACGTCTGCGTGGCTCTGCTCGACGCTGGTATGAAGATTTGGACGACTACAATCTCGACTGGGAAGGATGGAAGCGTGCCCTGGAAACAGCCTTCCCAAGAACAATTGACTTCGTAGACAAGCTTGAAGCCATGTTATCAAGAACAAAGGAAGACTCTGAGACAATGACAAAATACTACCATGATAAGGTGTCACTACTTAAAAAGTGTAACATTAATGGTGAAGGCGCTATATCGTGTATCATCAAAGGCCTTCCTGTGGAACTACGTGCAAATGCTAAGGCCTATCAGTGTCAAACGCCTGAGTCACTCTACTACGGGTATTTATCAGCTTTGGAAAACTACAAGAAGGTAGAAGTAACATTAACGCGGAAATCAACTTGGAGAACGTTTACGGTCGACGGCTCCTCCTCTATGCTGCATCACTCCGGATTGCGACGCTGCTACATCTGCCGAAGAGCTGGACACGAGGCTCAAGACTGCAGATCTCAGCTGCGCTGCGAGTCCTGCCTACGCGTGGGACACACAACAGCTACCTGCTGGTTTGCCGGGACGTCGAAAGCACCAGGCCAGCAAACGAAAACAGTCCAGGTCAGTCCAGTTATGCATAAACTTACCGACAATTCTTGAGCATATACAAACCCCTCGCATTTATTGGAGCATATAAAATTACTATATATATATTGATACGGGAAGTAAACTAAATTAATTAACTAAAGAAAAAGCAAAAATGTTAAGCTTAGCCATCACACCATCGCTGGTTGTAATAAGAGGTTTATATTAGATTTGTTTAAACGGTTACTGAAATAATAGTTTACTACATGACTGACATAAATCTAATAATAGAACAACAGATGATCAATCAACCTGCTATAAGTTTAGTTACTACTACTACTAGGGACGTTGATAGTCTCCAGCAGGTTATGCTACAAAACTCTGATTATAACTTTAAATATAACGATTTTCTTAAATGATACATTCACACCACCAGGAAGCATTGCTTTGATTAATGTATTTATTAATATTGAGTCAAATAGAAATGTAAACAATGATGGACAAACTAGTTCACTATTGACCATATAGACTGTCTCATAAAGATAACGATATTAGTAGGGAAAAGTTCAATATTTGATCCAATCTTACTATGCCGTACGCGAAGCATTGTCTGAGTACGCAAGTCTAAAAATATTAGTTAGAAAAAGGATAGAGACTACAAGTTGTGCATAGATTATAGAGCTCTAGATTCACAAACAGTGAATGATCTTTATCCTTCACGGCGCATTAACGATAAAATCACTAAATTAGCAGGTAAACGTTGTTTTACAACACTGATCTAGCACAAAACTGTTACCAAGTAAAAATATCGAAAGATTCCAATAATAAAATATCATTTCTGACCATTATGGCTTGGTTAATCGACCAGCTGTATTTTCTCGTCTAATACGACTTAACCTCAACGATATAATAAATGACGTTGCTGTTTACCTCTTTGACATAATGCTACCTTCCGCGACAGTAGAAGCAGGCCTACATCTATTAAAACGTGTTTTGGAAATCTTGCAAACAGCTAATCTAAAATTAAATCAAAAAACAATATTATTTTTAAAAAACAAGCGTTAATTACTTCAGGGTCTAAATAAATAGAAATAACCTCCGGTAAAATACGAACAAGCCAGAACAAAATTGATTGTTTCAAAATATCCTCGTCCTAAGAAGTCCTAGGTGTAATGGTCAGGTTAAGCGTGTAAATCAAACGATTATAGACTGCTTAAATACAATGTCTGATAGTGTATACACATGGGATGAAACCTTTCTGATCGTGTATAGGGAATTGATAATACTCCTAATTCTACTACTACCTTCCCCCATTCAAACAAATGTTCAGTCATGAAAATTCTCGATTACCAGCTTATCCTTCACATGAATCGCATAATTATACAGCATAAGAGAAAGAAATAAGACCATTAACGAAAAGGAGATTTGATAAATCTTGAGAAAATGTGCACTAAATATTCGGTGAAACAGTTAGTGTTATGAAAAAACGGCGTTAGTAAAAAAAAAAAAAACATCTACAAGTGTCCAATAAGTTAAAGGATCCTTTTATCGGACCTTAAAAAAATTTGTAAAGCGCAACCTGAGATAGATCTATATACAATATGTAGTGTCAAGAGATCAATGGTTAAAATAAATTTAATGCGATTGTAAGGAGCAAAGTATTGAGACCTTATAAACCTACGATTTCCGATGCAGATAGTTTGGCTAGTGCCGGAGAAATAGATACATATGATCAAATAGATTTTCTCAATAGTTAACTGTTATTTGATGTTTTAAAATTAAAAAATGCATAAATGAATACAGAGTTACTGTAAGTTTATTTAGATATAAACGAATATCAATTCTACTTTACACTGTAGTATAATTACTGAAATGTTAATTCATCTATTATGTATTGAGTGTCACAGCTTGTTACCTCAATTGTAATTTTTACCCTTTGCCTACATCTATGTTACCTATGGTATACAACTACATATGTATGCATCACATTATTTCTAACGTCTATGAGTATGTGACTTACATCTGTGTGACTTGCGTCTATGTGACTCAAATCTATGCGATTCACTGACTTTTAACAACATGACTTACGTCTGTGACTTACGTCTGAGTGACTTACGTCTGTGTGACTTACGTCTGTGTGACTTACGTCTGTGTGACTTACGTCTGTGTGACTTACGTCTGTGTGACTTACGTCTGTGTGACTTACGTCTGTGTGACTTACCTCTTTGCGACTTACGTCTTTGTGACTTACGTCTTTGTGACTTGATTCTGTATGAACTGTGTCTATGTGATTTGCCCATGTTACTCGCATCTATGTGATTTGCCCATGTTACTCGCATCTAAGCGATTCACGTCTATACGACTCGCTAACTTTTGTAATGTCTGTGTGACTTATAATATGTATCTTACCTTAATAAATATTTTACCTAAAATGAGTGCTTGGGGTTCTGATAAACGAGACTTTTTTTACGTATTTCCTACTATATTTCGACATCTGTGTGATAAATAATAGAATATATACTTATGGGAACCTGCCTAAAATGATAGTCCTTTCACGATTGCGAATTTGATGAATAATAAAAAGTAATAATATTTTCTTTTGTAGTCTTAGTGACTCGCAAATATGGTTTCCTGAATTTAATTAATATTTTTTTATTTGAGAACAAAAATACAGAGATAATATAAAATAACATAAAATACAGAGATAAGATAATTTAAATAAAAAGAAAGTACATGTATATAAAAGAAGGCATATCAAATCAATTTCAATTACTGCGTTACCTATTTCTTTTCAGTTATCTGATGATGCAGCTGCGCGAGATACCAGGGTTCTGCCGGAACGCCGTGGGGCACGGCTTCTTCAGGATGGCCGAATGTTACCAACCATCAATCCTTAGAGGATATTTATAATTAAGGGTACTTTATATTACTAGTCTGTGAACATCATCATTTCTAATCTGTGGACATCATCACGTGACAGCCGGATGTCAGTATTGATTCTATAATATCTACCAACTTTCATTCCACCATCTTTTAAATGGCGCCATCACGTTATACCCGGATGTTACTATTAATTTTCAATTTATCTTTAATGACTATTAAGCGATAAGATGTAGTATTTAGTTATTATTATTTACATCAATATGATTACTTTTTAGCATAAGTTAATTTCATAATTAGTTATTTCTTTACTTCAACAATTATACAGTTACATCCGGTTTGATTATAATTTAATTTCTTGAGTTTATCTATTGGCGCTTAAATATTATTTTATATTCATTATAAATCTTATTTTAATAATTAATGTTTAAAGCCAGATTAATAAACGTTTGTCTTGTAAAATAATATCCCGGAACTATTGCCAAAATGTATTTGTCTAATCCCCACTACTAAGTAATTCCATGTTACCAACATTGTGTACTTACTTTTAAGAGTGTATTTAATGGCCTGATGTGGGCAGATGTATTATTATTACGCGGCAAATTGTAACAAGAGGAAACTCTGTTCCAAGATAATAAAATATTGTTCTACAGTGTTATAAAGTATTTTACTTTCCCACATTCTGTCACACTATATAATATGTAATACGAATAAATTTATATAAGTCGAATGCATGGGATGAGTACAAACATTAGAATAAAAAAAATACTCAAACTTCTCAAAAATAAATTTAAACCGGGAATCGAACCCGGAACCACGCAAGCACTGCAACTGCAATACCCCAACCCATATATAGATACAAAATATCTGCCAGCAGATGTTATACGTTAGAATTCACCACATACACACAACCAACGCTTCCTGTATATCTTAAACCGTCGTTTAACACCATATCGAGCCGTCAGCAAATACTGGCGACAAGCCATCAAGTGTGACAATCAATTACATTGTCGGGTTCACTTACTTGCACAGATACAGCAAATATGATGTTGAGCACGCGACTTTGTGCGTTTTTACTGAAGGATAGCTAAAGAACAAAAATTCAAAATAAGTTTATTATCCAGACTTAGGTTACAAACCAAATTAGAAAAGTTAAATTGAACCGTTTCAGTGACTCTACCACCGGTTCGGAAGGCAGTAGGTAATCTATTGAGAAGAGCCGGCAAGGAACTCAGTAGTATGCTCTTTTTTAATTCAATAAGGAACTATAAAGTATTGTATATTATTAAACGACTTCAAAAAAAAAGGAGTTTCTCAATTCGACCGTATATATATATATATATATTTTTTTTATGTGTGTTCGCGCATAACTTCGTCGTTTATGAACCGATTTTGATAATTCTGTTTTTGTTGGAAAGTAAATAGTCCGGTGGTGGTACCATGATAAGGAAACCAGGATCTGATGATGGAATCCTGGAGAAACCGAGGGAAACTTTCAAAAATTGTAGGGACAATAAGTACGTTTGTTAATTTTTCCGATAAGTATTTAAGAGCACTACAATTTAATGAAGGTCTGGAGTCGATCTGATGATGGAGCCGATCTACATATAAGAGAACTCCTTGACGATTTACTGCATTTACCTTGTGTTTGGGCTCGATTAATTTGTCTTGATAAGAACTTTACATTTAGATGGGCTGTGACTGTCATTGAGGGTCTGGTGATGAAGACAAAGTACAGTTAAGGGAGCTCCGTAACGGCTTACACTTAGCTACCTTGTGTTTGGGCTTGATTAATTTGTCTCAATGAGAAATTTACATTTAGATGGACTGTGACTGTCATTGAGGGTCTGGTGATGAAGACGAAGTACAGTTAAGGGAGCTAGGTAACGGCTTACAGTAGCTACCTTGTGTTTGGGCTTGATTAATTTGTCTCGATGAGAAATTTACATTTAGATGGACTGTGACTGTCATTGAAGGTCTGCAGATGAAGACGAAGGACAGTTAAGGGAGCTCCGTAACGGCTTACAGTAGCTATCTTGTGTTTGGGCTCAATTAATTTGTCTCAATGAGAACTTTACATTTAGATGGGCTGTGACTGTCATCAAGGGTCTGGCGATAATGACGTAGGACAGCTGAGGGAGCTCTTTAACGGTTTACAGTAACTACTTTGTGATTGGGCTCGATTAATATGTCTTAATGAGAAGTTTGAAAGATTATAGTTTCCAGTGGGTTCAATGTTTACTAAGTCATCATCCGATAATGAGATCTACGCAAACTCGAGGAAACGCTTCAAACTTTATAGGCACATTTGAAGGGATGTCGGAATGTTATAACTAGCTAGTGACTATTGGTACTTATGGTTTAGTTCGAGTAGGTTCTTTAGTATGTTCGTTGTTGATAAATCACTAAAAAGTATGAAATAAAAAATTTTTAACAAAAAATAAAAACGCCTTCAAAACCCACTAAAAAGTAAAAAATAACTACGTCATTTACTTACTTTAATTTACTTAATCACATTTATGAAGTCGGTGCCACCCGAGCTTTCTACTTTAAAGACTTTACCTAAACTTGGATGGCACCGACTTCATAAATGTGATTAAGTCAATTAAAGTAAGTAAATGACGTAGTTATTTTTTACTTTTTAGTGGGTTTTGAAGGCGTTTTTATTTTTTGTTAAAAATTTTACAAGTCATGCCAACGTAGAATGGTGGCAGGAATACTAGCTGCATTTCAGCATTGGATAGCCAGGCTAATCCTTTGCGCGAAAAACGAGCCAGTCCTTCTGTCACCAGTAAAGGCAATCAGGCGCGGTGAAATATTACAAAAGAATTTTTTGGCACTGGGACTTCAAGCTCGGGTCTCCAGGCAAGTATCCGAGTACCGTTTACTAGTTTTAGCCTTTTCTGTTGCGGCTCCCGGTCTTGATGCTGTCAATCAATTTATTTCAATCAGTCATTCATTACCATTTTTATATGATTTAGGTATATTCCTAAAAAACTGTTATGAATGGGTTCTTTTGACAATAGTCCAAAGGGCTGGGATTAAACCTATGACCTCTTGGTATTGAGTCCGGCCACAAGTGGGCCAAAAAAAGAAGTAGGCAATGGCGAAATCACTGAAAGGAACGCGTGAACCGATAATGAGATTCATCTAAGGTACCTGAAAATAGGTACCTAGATGTGCGTTGTAATTTATTTGTTTGCTGTTTGGATTTAATCGAGATTTTGATAAAGCACCAAAGAAACAGTATCCAACGTTATGCTTTATAGCATCGGTTCGCAATTATTTGCACAGAACAATAAGTTGGTAGTACGTCGGTACTACAAAGAGGTCTACTTTGTCCCCATTCGTTGGCCGGCGCGTGGGCGGCTGCCAAATGCTTTGTACCGTAAATAGTATTTAATTTGAACATAAATTATATCGTGGCCCGCTTGTGTGGAACTGTGCTTTACTGGAGAAAGGGACTACAATAAACAATGGCTTCTATATAACTAGATAAAAATTTATGTTTGCACATCAATTCAAAACGACTTTTCTTTGGTTATAACTAGGTTCAAGTAAACTTTGTCAAGTCAATGTCATGCCAATGCTGTTTGGGCTCTCTAACATGTAGTCAAAGGAATAACCTCTAGAACATCACCACCAATGAACAACACTTCGCAGACTATGCAAACTACCCATACCACAAAGTGCCGCTTTGCGCTCTTAAATAACGCCTGAACCGATTTTCTTTCCGAAGAGATGTTTTTTCCCGGGTCGAGTCCTGAGACCGAGTAGAGTGGTTAGCTTGTTAGCTTCTTATATGCTATGAACTAGCAAACTTCGTCCTCGTGAAAACCCTAGTTAATGATATTCTTTATTAAAATACACCTACGTATAACTATAAACCTTCCATTTGAATCACTCTACCTATTGAATTAAACCGCATTATCTGATGCGTAGTTAAAACGTTCTAAATGTACAGATCGACGACGGAAAGCTACTTTGTTTTATACATAGGGAATTCTACCTTTTAGCCATCAAGTCCACGAGCGTTGCTATACCATTCTCTAGATAAGCTCAAGCTTATCATTGCAATGATAAGCTTGAGCACATCCAAAACATTTGTATAAGGTTCATATTTGGTATTCGCAAACATGACCATATTTCCGAGTTTCGCGCTTAACTCAAGTGGCCTTCGAGTCTCTTCAGCCCTACTGCTCCCATTTATCTAAAAGAGCGATTCCACTTCCTCCATTTAATTCATTGTCGCTCTCTTAGATCAGAGGACAACCTACTCCTAAAAATTCCTTCTCATCATTCTTCCCTTTACTCTAAATACTTTTCTGTCAAAGCTGTTCGGCTCTGGAACTCCTTACATCTAGACATTCGGCGTGCGCAATCACTAGCTACTTTTAAACGGCTGGTGAATGCTCACTTCTATCCTCCATAGCCTAGCCTACCTACTCTCTTTCTTCCCTCTCTCTCTCCTGAATTTCGTCGAGTCTCTATTATTTCCATTTTTTTTTGTATAGACACGTATGTATATTTATGTTTGTACATATGTAAGTATATAACTATGTATGTATGTAACTATTTATGTATGTATATGTGTTTTTATGTCGATAAGTATTTTATGTAAGTATATTTTTATTTTAGACAGTCTCCTCTAATGTTTATACTTTTCCACTTAAATATAATTCGTTGTATGGAAGAGATCGCTCATTAGCGATAAGACCGCCAATAGTACATTCGGTTTTAAGATATTGCCTCTTTGTATGTTTGTTTTGTTATTATTTGGTGTAATATATATAATAAAGAAGGTCTCATTCATTCATTCATCCTCATGGAGGAGGTCCAAAGGCCGAAACTGATGTATAGCTTTCTCGTGTGGGGGTTACACAATAGCATCAAATAATATTTGTAATGCGTTACCAAAACCCCCATTATATACGCCCATGTTCAAGTCCCCCCTGAATTTGCAACACGCTACGGAAATGTCAGGCGGCTATAAAGACTATTTTGTATGTACTGCGAAATCAATTTGACCTGGCGTTTCTTATAAACTAGACTATGTAAAGAAGAGGGCAGGGCAAAACATAACATGAAAACTACGCTTACAAATTGATATGTATCGTTTTATTCACAATATATATGTATAATGTACTATTTACACGCTGTACACATAATAGCAACAAATATTACTATGTTAAGTACTTACTTACATCTATTAAACATTTATCTACATATAAAAAGGAAATAAAATATAAACCAACATAATATGTGACTTAGGCCGTGGCTGAACTGGGAGGCTATTAAAAAAACGAAATTATTTTTTGGACTTCCTTAAATTGTAATAAAGTAGGTGAGAACCTATGATATTTAGGTCTACGTCATATTTTGTGTGCTAAAACTTAAATAAGGTGAGATCGTTATTTGGCTACTCCAGAATTCCGGAAAATTAAAAAAAAACTCATTGTGATCGTTGGGAATCCATCGCTCCAGGGCAGAACAGTGGATTGTAGGGACTGAGTATGGAAATCGATAGTTCCTTTAGCATAGGTTGAGGGCAGGTTTTCACCACCGAAACGAAAATCCCCAGGGTTTAGAGAACAGATAAGAACAAGAAGAGTCTAGCTCTTAAACCATTATTTAAGCTTAGGCTATTTAAAAGCCTGGTCTGACAACGACAAAGACCAAAAATCAGTCAAATTTCGACTCACAAAAAAAGAATTTTTAGTTTTTAATAGATTCCCAGCCCATATAAACTGAAATTTTAAATAAAATACATATCAGAATTTCAAGAACTGGTATTATGTACTCGTAATTGTAAATAATAAATATATTATCTAGATTACTAACCGGACACTTCATGTATGTACTAACATTTTACAATATCTAAAGAGCTTACCTATCTTCAATGTAGATCTTTTTATTTTTTAGGTCAGGCAGTGTGAACGCAATGTGTGAAAAGTAATGGTAGCTAAACAAGCTCTTGTGAATATACCTTTGATATGTATTTTAAATAAAATAATATATAAATTATAAAAATAATAATACAGGTAATAATATATAGGTATGTTTTCCTTATAAATATAAATAGATGCCATCGCTACAAATAATATATTTACACTAATCTATTCAATTCTCTGTTTCTTTCATTGACATATTAAAAAAATCCTATTTTTTTCGTACAAACAATATGTTTATTATTTATTATGTTCCAAATGTATTACTTCATTGTGTACAATAAAACTTTATATTAATGTGATCTTAAATTATAAAATGTTTAGATAAAATATCTTAAATTAATTATCAGTATTACTATACCAGAGGCAGTTGTGTGGATATTTTAAATAGATATTTGTGCGTTGTGTACATAACCCGTTGCCCGCGACTTTACTCCCATTTTTGATTCAGTGAGGTTAAGATCCTATTCTCTTTATTGTAAGAATATTTATATAATTAATATATAACGAGAAAGATAACAAAAACAAACATTTAAGTTACGTTAACAGTCAACAAGGTTTCGTGTTTTACTTAACTTAAAAGTTCAAGTTGTTGTTACGAACGTAACATACTTGCTCCCAAATAATAAAGTTTAAAGTTACACGTATAGGGTGAGGTGATCGACAATGGGATCCAAATAGATAGATTATCATTACATTACATTATGGTGTGGGGTCCTAAGGCGCTGTATCCACCAGCGAGAGAATCGCGACGAGTCCGCGCTTATATCGTTGGATAGTCTCCAACGAACGAGCGATCATTTAGCCAGCATATTGCCACGACTCGTGATGGAATCGCAGTGTGTCCACGACGATTTTTAATTGAATCGTCGCATTTTCTTTGAAGGCAACTCTGAAGTGAGACTGAATTTAACAGTGTGCGCGCCTATTGTCACTCGTCGCATAGCCGTGTGGAGACACGTCAGGGGCGTAGCTACCGCCGTATCTGCCGTATCAATTATACGAGGCCTCCGGGCCCCCAAAGTGTGTAAGGAAAAAAAATAATCCAGTTTTCCCGAGGTAATCACAGCATGCTTTTTATTCTTGACCCTTCCAGTTGCAAATGCAACCGCTGACAGAAGTTTTTCAAAATTAAAACTGATAAAAAATTGTTTAAGAACTTCGGGACAAGAACGGCTGTCAGACCTCTCACTATTGTCCATAGAGGCAGAAACTTTAGAAAAAATAAAATCATCATCAGCCATAAATGATTTAATAAATCAGTTTGCCGAAAAAAAGGCAAGGAGAGTAAATATTTAAAATTTGATTTATATTTAAATTAAAAATAAAAATGGTTAAATTATGTTATGATAAATAAATAATATTTCTTTTCACAATATTTTTTTTCTTTTGTGAAAAATCTTTACCCCGATATAAAGGCCAAACAAAATTTTTATATGAGGCCCCGACAAGGCACGCTACGCCACTGAGACACGTATAGAAAAACGTGACACGAAGATAATAGCGCTGCGATTCTCGCGCTTGTAGAGACAGCGCCTAAATTCTATTAAAACGGCGTTCCGTGATGCTTGGTAGCTATCGATAGTATTACTATTTTTTGCGTTGCCTCTAAACATGCGCAAGAAGTCTACAAGACCTATTATCCTAAAGAGATAAGACTTATTTATCGCTTCGAGATATTCCTTCCAAAGATTTTACAGGCGAAATCGCAGTCATACGCTTTTGTGCCTTTCAAATAAAAAATAATCACTGCTTAAAATATGTATTATAATACAGCTGCCTCTGATATAAATTCTTTTATGTTATATATATTTAAACAAGGACTATTCGATCGCACATAGTCGATTGTTTCACTATTGGACTGTAATGGTTGACAAAACGTGGTTCAGTTAGTTGCTATAATTAATATATATTCATAAAGGTTTTCAAAAATCTATTTTACCTGAAGCTCATTCTATGCTCTCTATGGTTAGGCCGAATTCACTTATAATTAATCCAATCAATTAAATATAATCCATCAAAATGCGAAATATCTGAAATATGAACAAGAAAAAATATAAGATATTAATAGTATTGATTAAGCAATCCCTTCATTAAAGATTTCAATTTCAATTATATTTTGTTTCATTTTCACTTCTGAAAATCATCATTATTAAAAATAAACCGGTGATTAGCTTTTCCTGTGCCTTCGTTCTTTTAAAGTCCACTATTTCATTTATTTTGAGTATAAAATTTAAATTATTTAATACGTCAGGTTTGTATTATTTTACATTTTCTTGACTTATTCAAATCTAGTTTAAAATAAATGAAGTCCTTTTAAATTGAAAAACATGTATGAGAAAGACAATAATTTATATTAATTGTGATGAAACTTTACCGCTTCTTATTATGAAAATAATCCTAGAATGCATCAATAGACATGTCGTGTAGAGAAAGAAACATTATCGACCAATAGCAGCGAAATCAAACATATTGTCTCTTTTTATCCCATGCAAGGAATGAGAGAGCGATATATTTCCATTTAGCCGCTAATCGACATGATGTTCGATAATATGACATGATAATTTTCCAAATTGAGAAATTAATTTTTTAATTTTTTTCTACACGAGATGATTCTATGACGCATCCTAACGCCCAAAAAAGTTTTTTTACATTTATAAAAGTCGTCAATGCATGCCGCAGCTCGGCAAGTGTTTGACGATGCCATAATATTGAGATACATTCACGCTAAATGACAGTTAACTATAGTCACAAATAGAAATTTAGAAAGAGATAATCTGATTGATATCTTTTAATTCGCACATTTCACACTTACACAAATTATAACTAAGGGTTCCGTATAACTTCAAAACTAGCCAGATATACTAGAAAGAAAAAAAACGTTTATTGGAAAAGTTTTATACAAATTGTTATAATTTTTCATCAAATGAGTTTAGCCTTTTTTCTATTTCAATTTAATTTTATATTTTTAAATTTAAAACTAATTTTAATTGTCACATTTACTCATTAAAATACATTCATTTAAGTTTAGAATTTAGATTATTCAAATATAAAACCAAAATGTAAGTCAATTGCCATATATTCTAATTAATTTATTTATTTCTGAACACACAAGTATAATTAATCTGAGTAACAAGAACGACATGATATCACCATCTCTATCTACATCTCAATGTATTGAAATAACCTTAACAGACAAGTATTTCTACCGAAAATTATATTCGAAGTTGAGACCAAGAAAGTGACATTAATTAGTAATTCTTAAAAATAGTTTTGCTTGTACTTGCAAAAATTTGTTAAAACCACGTGAAGTATTCATATACAAAAAAATATAAATCTACAATATACATACACAATCTACTATCTAGCAATACATCTAATGAATTGTTGGTTTCACGTAAAAGGAACACCGGCAATTGAACCACGCAGTGTATAAATTATACATAAAGCGTGGAAATATATTAATGTGACAACAGCACGAACCTACTAAATAATCTACAAAAATTAAAAGTAATATCTTCTTTTTAAATTATTTAGTACTTGCATTAGCTCTTAATTTGATTTGTTTTTGAATAGTACATAAATCTCTTACTATAAACAGGACAAAGCTCAGCGCTCATTTTACGTGACGCCAACAACAAAAGGAAATTATTCAGTCAGTCCTTTTTTAGCGATGGTAACACCTACTGTTCGACACAGACATATTTTACATCAATTAAATGCAAAATTATAAATAACTCTTCCAGACTAGTCGACAAGGTCTTTGGCTGCGATTTTTAATTTAAAAAAATAATGTTGTCTATGATAGTCATAGACACACATATGTATAATTATAGATTTTTATTGTGTTTAAAATAAAAGATCGATTTTATACAACTTAACTAAAAGTATATAGACTACTTCGAAAATGGAAATCGACTGCACAAATTGCAATTGTGATAGTTTTAGTGCAGATAGCAGTTGACTTGAGCTGTATACTTTAAAATAAAGATTTATGCACACCAGGCACTACGTACGCGTTGAGTATTTATACTTATAATGTATAGTCCTAACCTTATAAATTGATAATAAGGGGCGATAAACCCTCGAGAGAAAAGTAGACAAACTATACACTAAGCAATGTTAACAATGTTGCCAACTGCCGAAACTCATTATGTGGGAGTGAGACACACGCAGTGGATTGCAAATACACAAGTAAGAGAGAGATAGATAGTAGTTATCTAACTCCTTTGCTATCGAAGGTTTGACGCCAATCTATATGGTTCGGACTATACAATACATGTACAAGTTTACATCCAACATACACGTACGTGAAATAATACCACGTCATAAATAATATTACTAAATCGTAACATGTATTCCCTAAAGTGCGGATGTTCGTTTGGTTTGCGGTACCTTTAAAACAAATAGAAGATAGAAATGATATTTGTATATTGACTCAAATACTCATTTATAAAGGCATACAAATCTATAACAAATCGATTATATACTAAGCTGTGTATAATTTCACAAGTCAAGTTGAAATAAAATAAATAAGATTCAAAAGGAATAGTTTTCACAATGTTACTTCAAAAATGTGTACACAACCGAAGTAAAAATCCGCGAAAATAAAATTTTAGATACACAATAATCGATACAAATAAAAGGTTTTATAAAAGTATACTAGCATCGATTTTTATCATAACAAAATAATATAATATGCTCTACATATAACACCAGTCACATTAATAAGTCAATCGATTTTTGACTAAAAATCACATTCATTACAACGTATCATGCGTACACATTAATACAAATATTTACGCAATTGCGTCACATCCTACAAATCCACTAAACTACAGTGCCAATACAAATACTAAGATACATAATACAAATACTAAATTATATATACTTATAATATAATCGTATCTACACAATTAGGAATAATCCTCCACGCAAGCACCGATATGTCGAGATGGACTAAAATTCTTCTATATAACTAACTTTTTTAGAATATCGTTTTTACGCTCCTAACAAAAGCGTTACACTAGACGCGCGTTTGCACCATTTACAACCGACTTCAAAAAAGAAGGTTTGTACTGCGAAGTATGTTGTTTTCGGTGTAAAGTTATCGCCAGTTTACATGGATATGAAGCAGCGCCATCTATTTATAAAGTGAGAAAACTGTTTCAACTTCAAATAAATTAAGGTTAACTTTTTACAGAGCCACTCCTCCTCGACACTATACTCGACTCGTACGTAATGTATGATTTTCTCTCACTTCTAAATGAATGTCAAAGTTTATACATAGACCATATTAGAATTTAAAAGATTACACAGAAACGATAAAAAAATTAGCCCGCCAACCCGCAGTCGAGCTGCGTGATGGGTCTGTGCTACATATCTCCTCTTCTAAAATGAAAGAGGCCTGGCCCTGTTATGGACCGTTAATAAGCTGATCATCATCATTATCAGCCTTTAATGGCTCATTACAGGGCCAAGCTTCATTACTTATAGGAGAGGAAATATGAAGCGTACAAGACTTAACGTGCTCTTCGAGGCACGGGGGTGTAACACCACCTACTTCCCGACGAATAATAACATAGTGGAGCAAAACGTTAACAAAAAATACAGTACCGTTTGGTGCAAACGATGTTCATCTCTACGATTTTTATGTTCATTTTGGCATTTAGAAATGACGCACATTCTTAGACTATAATTTATTTAATTATAATCAAGTGGTTTTCAATTTATTATTTTTATGTGGCCATACGAAAACAATAATACTTTATTAAATCTTCATAGTGTAAGTAATTTTTTAACAAAATAAAAATCGAATTACGCCTACAGCTACCTTCTTATAGAGACCATTTTTATTATATATTTATTATTATTTTCTATCATTTATATAATATATACCACTTGATACTTTTTAAATTGATATAAATCAATACAGGGGTATAATAATTAATTAATGTTTATTGTCTTAAAATTATCATCTAAGAGAATACTAAAACAAAGGAATGGCAAGTCATGAGGTTTGTTCAGATTCATTATCTGTATCGACGCCAAAGAATCATTCTGCACACAGATAAAAAATTATAAAAAGAAAACTGTTTATGGTACTGTCCAATGACTAAGTAAAAATTAAAAAAAAAACCTTAAAAATATAGATGTATCCGAATTATAAATCATAATAAATTTGATCAACACTTTATTCGATTTTTTCACGTTAATCATCAATGATTCTTTAAATGTTTGTAAAATAAAAATATAATATTTCTAGAATGTTTCATTTGATATTACGTAAACCCATTACGCAAAACGAATAAATAAAATGTAATATTATTTATGTGTATAAAAATTCATCTAAAAAAGTGTACTCAACTTTCCAACAACATCAAAACATATAAATAAAACTAATTATTAAATATAAAAATATTTCCGCGACGTTTAAATATAATAATTATTGTAATAATTACAACATTTAATTGTCTATGGTACTTACAAAGAATAAAAATGTGATGATATGACAGTTCCGTAGATCCATGGCACAGAGTAAAAATACAGATTATAGCGAGTAAAACAGTTATACTGCAAAACCATCTTTTTACTTAGACAATATATAAATCAGTTGATTATCACGTTGTCCCTTTTTCAAATTGACAGATTTAAGCATTCTGTTGTAAAAACATCCATTTATAGTTTCACTGTCCATACGTTACTTAGCAAGCTGCAATGCAAAACTTTGTTTAAAAGTTGTCTAAAAAAAATAAATCGGTTAATATATCATAATAAAGTTATAACTTTACTTTAAACGTTTTCAGTTACGATAATTTTTTTCCAAAAAAGGTAGTTCGACTCAACATATTCACTGAAAATAATTCCCAAGAAAACTAGATTTAACAACGTCCTGCATTAGAATATATATATGAAGAGTAGAGTTATGGAGAACCATAATGTATGTAAATGTGTTCGTGGTGGTGGCGCTACTGTAGCACGAGTGTAATTTTATCTCAGTCCTACCCTCCATCTCTCTCCACAATGTGCTAAGTTTATATATTCGACTCTAGCGCCATTTTGATCGGATTTAAAATTATAATTTATTTTTGCAAGCAGTTACTTTTATTAAGTAAATTCTGATAAAAGACAACCTTTACCACATCTCTTCATAGATATATCGCAGCATAATAAACTGAAACATTAATGGCTCACATAAATCATAAATTCTGATATTTTTTTTACAGTAAAAATTAAATTTTCTTGAACTTTTATGACGACCAAATAAACTGAAGTTGATTGCTAGAATGTAATTAACATGTTAGAAGTAAGGCCAAAGCTTTCCACGTGAAAATAAACCTAATTGGCAGTTACATCTACATACCCTGGTAGTGGGGGGACGATTCCCATTTTTACTTCGCGTACAGCCTTACGAATTTTCTCTTGCGATTATTTATTGTCCGAACTCCATATATAAACGATCCGTGGGCCCTCCACAGTGTCTTCTAGATAAATACTTAGTTTACAAATTATTTCAGTCATATTTTCTATTAAACTAGACAAAAGAAGAAATTTCGTTCTATAGGCAAGCCGCCCGCATGCGATGTATTTGCACTTTAAAGATCATATGAGGTAACTAAGGTCGTTAAGGTTATAGCTCATTGGATCCACCCTTTACCTGACCATAGCACCGCCTCGTCGACTGATGACATCGACAGAATTAACTAGTAAATATCGTATGGTGACAAATCAATGTGAGTTTATGGTGCTCCTGAGTTAATATAGAGAGTCTATATTAGTATAATTATTTATACTCCATACAAAGAGTATTAAGGAGTGCGGATGCTCCAATGAGCTTACCAATATGCCTACCTACTACGAGGGCCCACACCAGCTCTACTTACTACGTACCGATATCTGGCTAAGAGTGTGGGAAGCCGGGCGTCTCGCGCTTCTGCAGCGATTCGGTTTCCGATAATACAAAAATGCAACACAAGCTCATATCATAACAAGGTTTGTTGTTTAAAGGCCAGTGGCAAACGAGTGCCGGATGGCCCTAATGAGCTATGACCTATACACACTTCAGCTCAGTTACAATGAACCGATGTCGGGGTACTCCACACAAAGCACAAGCGCTGCGGGTGTGCTGTGACGTCACACATGGCTCAGCTACAAGGCGCCGATGTCGGGGTAGCTGTGCGGAATGCCGGGCGCCGTCTCGCGGTACTGCAGCGGGTCGGCGCGGAACTCCACGGAGCGCAGCGCCATGTGCCCGTACTCGCGCGCAAACCGCTCCACGCACGCCGAGCGCTGCGACATGTGGCGCGCGTCCGCCGACAGCATCTCCGTGTTCGTGCACTCCGGACATTTGAATTTCTTGCGCGGCGTTACCTGGAATTTATTGAAAAATAATAAATTTAATTCAAATTTGGACGGTAGTGAGACCTGGACGGGCCTGATGAGGCATGTGTAAGAACTGCCGAGTCACGCAGACGAAAATGCTACGGTGAATGTGTAAGTCAACATAACGATTATATCCGCATCCAGTGTCCGTGACCGAAACCGTCCAAAGCATAACGATTATATGCGCATCCAGCTGTCCGTAGTGCTGCCATCATAAATGCTGATATGAGAAACAATAAAAACAAGAAATCAGAGCTCAGACGGTACGGCCATCTCGCATGAAATTCCGAAATGTTAAAGCTATATCGGAGAACTGCACGATTGCCTGCGAACAGCGCCGCTAATCGCGCGTTGCCAATGAGTGAGTCGTACGCTACAAAGTATGCATCTAATGGTTGCCTACGTGATGTTCGTAGCATAATGGCAATAATGTAACGTCCACCCGGGGACCACCCACACCACAAGAACGACGCTGAACAGGTGCAGAATGGGTCTAATGAGTTACGAACTTAAAACTCAATTCAGAGTTAGACCCACTTTTACCTTGTTTGTTTGGACTATATGTTTCGAGACCTTTTGAGGGACTCTTTATGTCACCAATTTACATTTTACTAACATTAAGTTTAAGAAATACATAAATACATTTGTTAATCTTAGGAAAATTAAAGATAAATAAAATATTATTGAACTTTGGCTAACTTGTTAACTAAAGAGTAGGAAGAAATCCACACCCCTTTCGGTTTCTATACGACATCGTACCGGAACGTTAGCTAGTGATGAGAGTACCTTGATGGGCGGTTTCCTGGTGACGTTGGCGACGAGGAAGTTCATGGCGATGTCTTCACAGTTGAAGTTGTCGTCCACCCACGAGCGCACGGCGGCCGGCATGCGGTGCGTGTAGTACCACGACCAGATCTTGTGGTGGAACGCCGCTCCCGTCAGCACCTGCCGCACATAACATATGGAACAACTCTAAATACACTAAATCAATTTAATATCTAGGGCATGTGGTTACCTATGAAAGAAAGAAAGAAAGAAAGAAAATATATTTATTCAAATTTAAGTGTTACAGGCAGTACAGTACAGGCAATGTAATACAAAGGTAATATTTCACACACCTATGGTAGTCGCACCGTACACTTGTCTGTAACCTTAAATAGAAAAGGTGTACGGCTCAGCATAATGCCGCTCATTGAGGCAAGGACAATACACGGCGCTGATTTTCAGCCGAGACTACGTCGCACAGAGACCGACTTTAAGATATGCAAATACGTGTAACCTAATAAATTATTTATTGATTAACCTAAGAACAAGAAAAACCATAATGATACTTAAAATAATAAAACTAAACAAAAGATACGCTTAATTAGTAAGTTGAGTGCAAGTAAAATGTATATATATAATAAAATTGATATTATATATTTTGTATATTTATAAGTAAAAACATAAGTTATATGATATTTAATACAAACTTCTAAATTAATCTTATATAATTGATATTTCCACCGCACAATCTTCAAATTTCAAGCATAAATTTCTTTATTTTTCGACAAAACGCGAATTTACTTTGAGAATCACGGATTGGCGGTGGAATATTATTCCAACAGCGGGTGGCGGCATATTTAAAACTACCTCTAAAAGCAGCCGAACTATGTCTAAAGATGCAGATGTCAAAAGAGAGCGTAAGCCGTTGCCTGTAAGGACAAATATGATCGTCCGTAGACTACCAGTAAAAATCTCACTTTTTAAACCTAACTGCACCTCATTTTACACGAGTAGTCTGTGGGTAGACTACACGCAAAAGCAGCACAATTGCCCTGGGTGTACAATAATGTGTAATGCGTTCAGGATGGAACTGCCTCGACACTGCGGTGGGCTGACCACGCACAACCGGCGGTTCCACCCGATGACAAGCCGTTGCTCACAAACTCGCCTTGCGTTACGTTATTTGGTTCACGCTACTAACTACTCATAGTTTCGTTGACCGTTGTCGTTGACTTTTACTTTTTCATAAACACCAGCGGACCATCAACATGTGGACGACGAGAAAGGCGGCGCTGATCAGGTGCTGGAGTGGTTCAATGAGCTATTACCTTTAAACTATACCTACGTACAAACCTTCGTCTCGAATATCTGTGCCTATGGATGAAAACATGATAAATGTTTAAATTGTTTAATATTGATTCAAGTGTACAGATGGTGGGAAGCGACTTTATTTTATACTATACTAGCGAACGCCTGCGACTTTTCCCGCAAAACCCTGAACCACGACATTCTTTGTTCACTTGTACCTATTATATAAACTTTCCTCTTGAACCACTCTTCCTGAAAACTGCATGTATGAAAACCTGTTGAAAAGTTTAAACAATCTAACTGTACAAACTTGGAAGGCGACTATGTTTTATACTTCATTAAGATTACGATAGAAGTGAACTTACCATAGAGATCTGGTTGGTCCACTCGCTGTAGTACTTCCACGAGCTGGTGACGTTGTCCCACACGTGCAGGCGCGACGGAAACCCCACTATCCTGTCGGGGAACTCCCGCCACACGTCGAAACTGTAACCACAGACAAACATATTTTGAGAGAAAATAAATAAAAGCTCACATTCAAACTGGACCATAAAAACAAAAAAATATGAGAAAATTAATAAAAGATCACGTTGAATCTAAAACCATAGACTCTAAATATTAAAGATTACATAAAAATTGGAACTGTAGACAAATAAGTATTTTGAGAGTAAAGAAATTACCTGGAATAGGACAAAAATGCATTAAAAAAATAAACAAAAGGTAAAAATAAACGTATGTTAACGTAAGATCTACACACAAATAAGCATTTTAAGATAAAAGTAATAAAAAATCACGTTGCAACTGGAACCATAGACAAACAAATATTTCGAGAGAAATAGACGGTCAAGTGCAGACCTGGAACAATAATGTCCTCTCGACCGAATTGTGATCGCGGCGGCTTTTTCGTTAATGGTAGAAAGAACAATGTTGAGCGGAAACAACACTTGTACAGCACTGTAGAGCTTGCGAGGAAGACTTTATACAACAAATTACTGTATATCCGTTAAATAAATATCCAAAAAATACATTTGGAGTTTAAACTATACATTTATGGAAATAACTAAAAACTATTCATGTTAGAGGAGTTAAATAAACAACAACAACAAGTTAAGAGGAGAAACTTTTGACGACCTCAGTGGCGCAGTGGTATGCGCGGTGGGTTTATAAAGCGGAGGTCCTGGGTTCGATTCCCGGCGGGGCAGATTGAGATTTTTCTTAATTTGTGTTGGTCTGGCTGGTGGGAGGCTTTCGCCGTGGCTAGTTACCACCCTACTGACTAAGACGTACCGCCAAGCGATTTAGCGTTCCGGTACGATGTTGTGTAGAAACCGATAGGGGTGTTGATTTCATCCTACTCCTAAGAAGTTAGCCCGCTTCCATCTTAGATTGCATCATCACTTAACATCAGGTGTGATGGCAGTCAAGAACCAACTAGTAGTCAATAAAAATAAAAAAACCACTACCCTGTTCTAATGCAGATTGACGGGTGGGCGTTCGAGTAAGTAATACATTACTTAAGAAATTAATTTCACTTTTCCTATATGTATTTCATGTATTTCACTAACCGTATCTATATCACGTACAAAACAATATATTCTGCGATAGAAAGCCAAAATTATTCATTATTAAGACTTATTACATCTAGTTTGAAAACAACATCCATCAAAACGAAATAGCGGGTACAATGAAAAAATTAGATACAAAATCGCACGACACGTGGTACAATGAGGTTTATACGAACTCAACTCTAAGTCTTGCGTAATAGGGTTCAATGTCAATTGCGTCCGTTTGTAATCTCATTATGACACAAAGTAGAGTATTTAAGTGACGGGGCGACGCCGACGCTGTGCTATCGTGACTGGTGACTATATTTTACATGATGGCTTCATTTTATATTATAATTTTCCATTCAATTCTTTATTTTATGATTTTATTCAACACTACTGGATGTCGTGACTCCGTCTAAAATTTTTATTTTTTTTTTATTTTTTTTAAATTCTATCTTGTCCGGCCTAGAGTTCGAACTGAAAGTGTTTTTATCATAATCCGATCGTCAACTAGAATTTGTGTGTCTAAAGTAAACGACTGCCAGATTTTACAATTGTTTAGACTAAAACAAAAGAAGACCTGTAACATCGAAACCTGTTTAACAAAAAATTGTTGCCTAAAAAGCACTCAAAGACAGATGATTCATAAATCATCGCCGCGTCTGTATGTTTGTCTGTCTGTTCGCGATAAACTTAAGCCTACTGAACGGACTGTCATGCAGCATGCGGTTCACCAAAAGAGTGGTAACTGAGGAAGGTTGTAGTATGTATATAATTTGTAAAGGTTTTATGTAAATTGGACATTCAATTGGACAAACGGAAACTGGTCAATCAAAAAATATGACAATTTCTGCGACGAAAATTGAAGCAGCCTGGGAGCTGCTTTATATATTTGAAATATAACGAAACAAAGTATCGAAGATTTGTTTCTCCTAATTAGAACTATAAAAAGTCCGTGATTGCATATATCTATTTTTTGAGGATAACTTGTCATACTCATTATTCTTACATACTCATTATTTCTTAAAAAAGGGTGACGTACCTTTTTTTGTTTTCGGAAGGTTACAACTCACTATTTACCTCGTGGGCGAAGTCGCGGGCGTCTGCTAGTTTCGTATAAAATGTCGGTTAAACGCCAGTCGTACTCCTTACTATTACAACCTAAGCGTTAACGCCTCTCGAAACTAAATAGATATAGATACAATAAAAATGGCCCAGGCTGGTCACTTTAGTTTTTCGTAATGTTATATAATGTTCCCACTCTACATGGATAAAATTGCGTATAAATCAAAAAAAGCAATAAATTGCGTAGAACGATAAATCATACAAGTTGACGTATTCCGTTTATGAGCAAAAAATACAGTTGAGGCTGTGACAAGTAGTTGGCTCGCACTATACGCACTTTTTACCCGACTGCGTCAGAAGGAGGGTTATGTTTTTCGAGCGTATGTATGTATGTATGTATGTATGTATGTATGTATATATGTAATAAATAAATAAATGTATGTATGTCCATTTCTTCGGCACACGCTACAGCCTAAACGGCTGAACGGATTTTGACATGTGAGGTGTCGTTGAATTTGTCAAAATTGTGGTAGTGACATAGGCTATATACATTATCAAAATGGCGGCTGTAAATGTTTTTTCTCTTATCATAGCAATATGGACCAATTGAAAGGTCTTAAAAAGACCATTTCAAAAATATAAATATCATATCATGTTCATATTACTTTTTTAACAAAAAATGGCAAAAAGTGTACTAAGTGTACCGTCTCATTTCTATACCATAAACTAAAACTAAAAAGTCTCAAATAAAATTATTATTATAAAAACAAAAAACCCGACTACTTAGAAGTTATGAACTGAAAAGAGAAAAACAAGGATCACCATAAAGTATTTAGAATTTTATACAGATATAGTGATCCTTGTTTTTCTCTTTTCAGTTCATAACTTCTAAGTAGTCGGGTTTTTTGTTTATAATAATAATTTTATTGACAAACTATATGAGACTTGAGGGGTTGTTGTAATATATAACCTATAGCTTTGACTCGCTACTTTGCTGCATTTCAATGTAAATTATATTAAATCATCATAAATTCTGATAGCTGCCTAAAATACCTCTAAGAACTGTATGGAAACAATGTGATCGATTGTTTAGTTAAAGCGTAAGAAATATACAAATGAACAATTATTTAGCATTTATATTATTAGCTACAAATAGAAAAAATATTTGCAAATTTTGACGCAATAAGTATATAATTTGAATGCTTACGTGCCTCGAACCGAAAAAGTAATCAAAATTATAGGTGAATACATTTTTCAGTGCAACTATTTCGAATATCAGTTGTATTCCCTAAACAAAGTTAAATGAAAACATGTTACAAATAGAACCGCCTAGTTGCTAACCCTAATCAATAAAACAAAATAACAAGCAATTTATTATTACGAGCGACAGCAACGATCACCAATCACGATCAACTAACTCACTCGAATTCCAGCTCGTCAGGCGTCAACATGACGATGTCGTCATCTATCGTGAGCTGACACTCGGTCTCGATCACATCGTACAGATAAAATCTATTCGACAGTTTGTTCTCAACTAAGTAACTCACCCGAACTCCAGCTCGTCAGGCGTCAACATGACGATGTCGTCATCTATCGTGAGCTGACACTCGGTCTCGATCACATCGTACAGATAAAATCTATTCGACAGTTTGTTCTCAACTAAGTAACTCACCCGAACTCCAGCTCGTCGGGCGTCAACATGACGATGTCGTCATCTATCGTGAGCTGACACTCGGTCTCGATCACATCGTACAGATAAAATCTATTCGACAGTTTGTTCTCAACTAAGTAACTCACCCGAACTCCAGCTCGTCGGGCGTCAACATCACGATGTCGTCATCTATCGTGAGCTGACACTCGGTCTCGATCACATCGTACAGATAAAATCTATTCGACAGTTTGTTCTCAACT
Organism: Mycalesis mineus; assembly: GCA_034621355.1. Classification (NCBI taxonomy): domain Eukaryota; kingdom Metazoa; phylum Arthropoda; class Insecta; order Lepidoptera; family Nymphalidae; genus Mycalesis; species Mycalesis mineus. Next base: position 17,062,242 of record CM067893.1, read on the forward strand.
AAGTAACTCACCCGAACTCCAGCTCGTCAGGCGTCAACATGACGATGTCGTCATCTATCGTGAGCTGACACTCGGTCTCGATCACATCGTACAGATAAAATCTATTCGACAGTTTGTTCTCAACTAAGTAACTCACCCGAACTCCAGCTCGTCGGGCGTCAACATGACGATGTCGTCATCTATCGTGAGCTGACACTCGGTCTCGATCACATCGTACAGATAAAATCTATTCGACAGTTTGTTCTCAACTAAGTAACTCACCCGAACTCCAGCTCGTCAGGCGTCAACATGACGATGTCGTCATCTATCGTGAGCTGACACTCGGTCTCGATCTCGTCGTACGGATAGAATCTGTTCGACAGTTTGTGCTCAACTAACTCACCCGAATTCCAGCTCGTCAGGCGTCAACATGACGATGTCGTCATCTATCGTGAGCTGACACTCGGTCTCGATCTCGTCGTACGGATAAAATCTGTTTGACAGTTTATTTTCTTTGGTGCGTATCACTTTGAGCGGTTTGTTCACCACGGGCCACTCCGACGCTGTAAATAAAAGTGGTTTTTTATTCATAAGATTCACTCCTATAAAAAATATATTAGCCATATCTTCTGAATATGACCAATATCCCTCTCTAAATAGGGTGAAAGCCAGAGTACGACGATAGTACAATAGGTAGGGACCGGATTCGGCGTTGAAGCAATTAATTCGGGAATCTATCTATATATATATTTATAGCTATCCATTTATAAAATAAAATTACAATGCCCGAATGACTTGATTGGTTGACCATTGCACTCTGCCTAAAATCTGGACGACGAACTACTTTCAGCTACGAAGTAACATTTTTTTTCATATTTACATTTTCTGTGGAAAATAGGGGTACCCTTAAGCTTACACCCGTGCTGCAAATTTCGCACTTTTTTCTCTAAAACACGCGATGAACCTAGCACCCGCACGGTGAATCCATGGAATGCTAAGATATTCGTCTCTCTCACACACGATTTGTATGGTAGTATCCACTCGTTATAAGTAAATACAGGGGAATCTGTTTATTAAGACAACGCGCATATTAACAAAGTGCTTAAAACATTTCTACACCGTAAAAAAAAACTAATCTTGCACGTTTTATGATCCTAATAATGAAAATCTGATGTTAATCTGAGCTATAATGTAATACTAACTGATACCTTTTAACAAACTAAAATACCTGAATTAAAAGTTAGCAACAGAACGCATAATACCGCATACTACTTCGACATTAAAAAAATATATAAATCTTGACGTGCAAATGATAATGTAATAATTCGATTGACCCGATAATCAGCCTTATTGCGAGCGACATAAAATCGATTTTAACTCAATACCGCGCAATTTCACTCTCAGCACAATGGACATTAACAAGTTGCATGTTTAATGCCGTTTATGAGATTAATTGTGCGCTCAATTGGAACTGTGTTTTAGCATTTCTCGACTATTATTATTTAACTTTGAGACGGCCTGGTATTAGGGTTGCCAAATAAATGTAATTATTAAATACCAGCAAACACCTTCGACTTCGCTCGCGAGAAAATAAGTGTATTGCAACAACATCCAATAAATAAATTGTGACCATTTCTAAAAGATAGTTTGGGCCAGGCCTCCCTCCTTATAAGAGAGGGCACATGGAGCGTAGACCCATCACGCTGTTCCAATGCGGGTTGCCAGTATATGAGTATAGTGAGCTATCTTTAAAAGATAGATACATGCCATCACGGACATTTTTGTTAAAACTTATTAAGAGACACAATCAATCCTACCATATATTGGTATACCTATCTCAAAGGGATTAAACATTTTCAACGAAAGCTTCCAGGCGACTGTAGTTTCTCAGACACTCTCAGGAATCTAATAAGGTATATAATAGATAGAGTGTTTTCTAAGGAACCACTCTATCTATTTGTAGAGACCACATAAAAATACTAAATAATAATAATAAAACCATTTATTACTGAAAAAAACTTAAAACTATTATGTACATAAAAATATTATTTACTAATCCTAATTTTCTTGAGTTAATATTATGCAACATGATTTTCCTCCCTTTTTTTTTGGTAATATTTTCAGTACGCCCTGTGGACGATGGCCTCCTCCAGTCTCTTCCAAATATCCCTATTTTGTGTTAGTCTAGGCCATGTTACACCTAACATCTTCACAAACTCGTCACTCCATCTTACTATTTGTCTGCCTCTTGACCTTTTTCCGTCTCTCGGATACCAATCTGTGACTTTTTTTGCCCATCTGTCTGGGTTCAGTCTACAAACATGACCTGCCCATTTCCATTTTAAACGTCTTATTTTAGTTGTTAGATCTGTTACATTAGTTTTCTGTCTTAATGATTTTATTGATACTATGTCTCTTCGCTTTACATGTAACACACTACGTTCCATTGAGCGTTGGCAGATTGCTAATTTTTGTTTCATTTTTTGTGTTAAGCCCCAGGTTTGGCTTCCGTAGGTAAGCACAGGAAGTATACAGCTATCAAAGACTTTTTGTTTGTATTTTATTGGCATGTCCCTCGACTTCATGATTTCTTTAAACATCCAATATCTATTCCAGGCATTTGTTGTACGTCTGTTTTGGCCGGTCCCCTTCAGCGCACAAGGGTCTAGGGGCCCATAAGCTAGAACCTACGCGAAGGAAACTCACCAGCCGATCTGCGGTACGCGTCTGACTGGTTGGCCTTCAAAAGGGCCTTCGAGAAGGGTCAAAAAACTTACCGTGGCAGCTATCTCGGCAGCACTTGCAGGTTGTGTTAGGGTGTGTGTGTCGTGAGTGTTATGTTGGTCTGTCTGGCCGAGTTTACACTAGTTCACTGCACACGTCAATCAACCTATTTACAAAATTCCGGGTAGCAACTAGCAAACCACCGGCCCCGCGCGATTCCGGATGACAACAAAACGCTCGCGCGATTCCGGGTGATGACAGTACAATCAGTTACAAATCACACAATCAATTATAAATCAATTACTCAATACACTCCGCGCGAATTCGGGTGACAATTAGCAAACGACACGCCCCTTGCGAATCAGGTTGACAACTAATTAACCGCGGGAAGCTTGACCGGCGAGGAATAGTCCCTGTGCGCGCGCGCGCCTCGATCCCTTGCGCCGAGAACTGTCAAAATCGCCCGCCCGGCGCGAACAATCCCCCGCCCGCGAATCTAAGGCTTTAGGTTCGCTAATCAATCGGTAAACGCGCTAAGGTTGAAACCGAACGCTGCAAAACCGAATCTCCTACCATTATCTCCGCCAATCTCGGCACTCCGTCCGACCCGTACATCAATTTGATAATGCGTGCGCGACGCCAATACAAAGGCAACAAATTTGAGTCTTTGACTAGCACCAAGTCACCGACCTTAGGAGGATCTGACTTATCAGTCCACTTAACGCGCTGCTGCAAAAGGTGCAGATACTCTAGAGACCAACGTTTCCAAAAACTCTGAGTCATCTGCTGCAACAATTCAAAACGAGTCAATCGTGAAACTTTCACGTCCCTGAAGGGGTACTCGGGCAGCGCGCGAAGTGGCTGACCAATCAAGAAATGCCCAGGTGTTAATACTTCCAAATCATTTGGATCAGACGAGAGCGGACAGAGGGGGCGAGAATTGAGTACGGCCTCAATTCTACAAAACACGGTAGCCAACTCTTCAAAAGTCAAAATAGTTTCACCAATTACACGGCGGAGATGCGTCTTGGCGATCTTTACCACAGCTTCAAATATCCCTCCCCAGTGAGGACAAGCCGGAGGATCAAATTTCCAAGTTATCCCCATCTTGGACGCTGCGGTGTCAATCAAAGTTTTATTATTAGACAAAAAATCTATAACTTCCTTCAAATAACGATCGGTTCCGCGATAATTCGTGCCGCAATCGCTTCGTATCAAGGCAGGCAGTCCCCGACGCGCAACAAATCTTGTCAGAGTAGCTACAAAGGCCTCAGTGCTGAGGGCACTCACGAGTTCGAGGTGGACGGCTTTCGTGGAGAGGCAAACAAATACGCACAAATAAGCCTTGACTGACCGGGCGTTTCGGAGGTGGGAGCTTTTCACCAGGAAAGGCCCAGCAAAATCCGTGGCTACTCCGTGGAACACACGGGAGGGCGTGACCCGATCAACAGGAAGATCCCCCATGATTGGTTGGAGGGTCGTGGCCTTCAACCGATAGCAAGGGATACAGCGAAATATGACGCTTCGAATGATGCGTCTGGCCGACAAAATCCAAAATTCACGCTGTAGAATGGCTGAAAGAGCATTACAACCAGCGTGCTCATTGTGGATATGATAGTGGCTCACCAGCAATTTTACAAAAGTACCTCCATTAGGAAGTAACAATGGGTGGCGTGCTCCGTAAGACAGCTCGGCGTTCCTCAGACGCCCACCAACCCTCAATAGACCATCAGGATCCACAAATGGGTTCAAGCGAGCAAGCGCACCCTTCAAAGTTGATCCGGATTTCAGGGTCTTTATTTCGGATGAAAATTGCTCTGCTTGTATTAAACGCACCCAATGCATTAGAGCATCCTTTCGTTCAGCAGGAGACAAAACTGGGTTCCGTAACTTATACTGAGGTTTCTTTCCATTATGACGAAATCGACGGATCCAACCAGTAACTCCAATCAATTTATCTAATGAGCTATATCGCTCTAGCAAAAAATTATAATTTGTAGGAGGAGGTTCCGTCACCACTCCAACTCGCAAACCCGGCAATGGTTCGGGATGAGAAAATCTGTTTTTCGGCCAAGAAGACTCAATTTGAGTCAGCCAGTCCGGACCCCACCAAAGAGAGTGGTTGACAAGCAAAGATCCATCGCAGCCACGAGAAGCGCAGTCTGCAGGATTCATCTCTCCAGGAACATGTCTCCAATTCACGGTCGTTTCCAAATTCTGAATCTGCGAGATGCGATTCGCAACAAATACTTCCAGATTGTGAGGGGAGGCCCGAAGCCAACAGAGCACAATCTCACTATCTGTCCAAGCAAAAACTTGAGTCAATTCCACCACAGAGGATATTGACGATTTTACATGATGCAGCAATCTGGCTAGTAGGGTGGCTCCTGACAATTCCAACTTCGGTATGGTTAGCCTTGATCTAATAGGGGCCACCTTGCTTTTTGCCAAAACCAAATGTACCGCTACATCCCCGCGCTCACTGACGGTGCGCAGGTATACGCACGCTGCATATCCCTTTTCGCTCGCATCACAAAACCCGTGTAAGCTGGTCTTGCATTTTCCTGGCGGCAAGAATCGCCTAGGTATTGAGACCCGGTTAACTTCAGGGAGTGAGGACACAATCGAAGTCCATTCAAGATCTAGACCCCCCTGAAGTGGCTCATCCCAACCTACCTCAGCCATCCACAACTTCTGAAGGAAGCATTTAGCCAGAAATATGACCGGTGTCACCCAACCATTCGGATCAAAGGTGCGAGCAATAGTGGATAAGACGGAACGCTTAGTCCAATGTTTTAGAGGGGGATCCAGCTTGACCCTGTACGTGAAGACATCCTGAACTGGCCGGTATTGTATTCCAAGCACGGACAGCAGGTTCGTATCATCAGGGTTCTCAAATATGTGGGGATCTTGCTGGTCCTCGCCAGGGAGATCCTTCAGGATGTCTGGCGAATTAGACAGCCATTTGCGCAATTCATAGCCGCCGGCATTCAAAATAGCAATCAATTCATCACGCAACACAAGTGCTTCTTCAAGGGTTGAGGCTCCGGTGCAAATGTCATCCATATACACTGATGACTCCAAGACGGATGCTGCGCGAGGATATTTAAGTCTTTCGCGGTTCGCCAATTCCAACAAAGTCCTTATAGCGATGTAAGGACTCGATCTCAAACCGTAGGTCGTAGTGTTCAACTCATAAACCCGCATCTCATCGTCTGCATTCTCGCGCCACAAAATCAGCTGATAATTTCGGTCATCGCGATGCACAATCGATTGCCTAAACATCATTTTGATGTCGGCCACAAAAACCACCTGATGACGACGAAAATGCGTGAGTATGTCCGAGATGTCCTTGAGGAGTTTCGGGCCTGAGTGCAAGCACTGGTTCAAAGATACACCGTTCGATGTGGGTGCGGACCCGTCAAATACCACCCTGATTTTGCTGTCAGGGGTTTTCAAAACGGCGTGGTGCGGTAGAAAGTAGTGTTCATGCCTGCGCCAATCGAAGTTCGATATCGACATGTGACCCAGTTCTTCATATTCACGCATGAACTCAATGTATTTCTGCCGGAACGCGGCGTCCCTCCGCATACGACGTTCCATAGACAACAGTCTCTTCTCCGCCAAGGCTCTTGACTGTCCAAGTGGGGGTCGAGAGGGCAAAAATGGTAGTCGAGTAACAAATCGGCCATCCACACGGCGACCAGTGTTATTCTGGTAAAACAACTCACAATCCTGGTCGGATGGGTTCACTCGAGACGCCTGCGGGGGCTCCTCAATTTCCCAAAACCGCTGAACAAGATCAATAAGTGCAGATCCTGTTGCTAGGCATGGCTCATCCAATGGTGAGGATGTCATAGGTAGGACTGGTCCAAAGAAACTGTATCCAAATATTGTCGGGAGTGCGACTAATCCTTTGGTCTGCAAGGGCCTAAGACCACCTGTCACAATGCAGCCTAACACGTCGGCCCCCAGCAACAAATGAACAGGGCCAGGAACAAACCAGTCAGGGTCTGCAGGGGTTAAGCCAGAGGTCAGATGGACCGCAATGTCCCAGATCCTCTCCTGAGGAAGGTCACCTAAAATATTATCAAGGACTGAAGCCTTGACCAAAACTCGGAGGTCACCCTCAATAGGTGCAAACATCAACTCCGCTTCTCCTCTAGGTGTAGGTGGAACTGATTCTCCAATACCTCTCATCAGACCCCCATAAGGTGTCCGAGGTAGGTTCAAACTTGCTACCAGAGAAGACGATGCAATACAGCGTTGAGAACCCGAATCCAATAGCGCCCGAACAAACAAAAACTCTCCCTTCGGGTTCAACACCTTGACTAATACAGTTGGCAACAATACGAGCTGGCAAACAGCTCGTTCCCAGTTCAAGGTATTAGTCGGTGTGGTGGCAGTGGGAGAGAGGGCGGCAACTACCTAGCGCCTGCTACCTCGCCTCGCCCTCCCAATGGTTCGGGGAGCAGGTTCCAGAGTCGGTCTATCAGGACCCCAACCCTGGTCCCAGACGGGGCGGTCATCAGCGGTCGGCGTCCTCACCATCATGCTGATGTTCGGCGCACGGTATCCGTGGCGGCCCGGCCTTGGAGGGCGGCGCTCCAAGCGCGGCCACTCCGCAAGAGGCGGTGACAATTGCGGCGGTCCTTGAGCACGCGCCTCAGTCTCTAGTCCTCCATTATCCAGTGGGTAGACGACTTCCTGCAAGGGCGGCGACACCTCTCGTCGTGTCGCTCCAAAACCCCTATCAAAATTCCGAGGGGGGGTAGAAACCCCCCCCGCCCGAAGGGGCGGTGACTCCACCCCGCGTCTAGAGGTAGACTGATGGTGGTCATCCCGGGGTGTCGAGGTCGGTCCGCTCCGGTTGGCACACAATAGTGCTAGGTGGTCTCCCTGGCAGTGGGGGCAAGGTCTCCTTTTGGGACAATCCCGCTGCAAGTGCTGGCCCAGGCAAGAATAGCACCAGCGGCGCACATTCGCGATGGAGCGCCGTGCCCGGATCGAAAGAGCTCCAAATTCAGGGCAGTTCACCACCTGGTGGGTTGTCTGTTTGCAATAGCTGCAACGGACCTCGCCCGTTGCAGCCACTCGAAGGCGGGTGGTCACCCCCTTGGATTCAACACGTCCCCCTTTAGGGGGGCCTCCATGGGACGCCTTATACTTACAAGGTCCGCCTTGGGCCGAACGGCCCGGTGGAGACGTGGGGTTGGGCACCCCGGCGTTCTCAATCAACCTACACTCCTGCTCCAGGAACTGTATAAGTTCCTGGAAGAGAGGCAGATAAGTAGCCCCGTCGCCCCCGTATCTTTGCTCAAAGCGCAACTTCAAATCGGTGGGCAAGCGGGCCAGTACTAGATGGAGGAGCAAAAAGCTCCACTGGTCGACCGGTAAATCCAGTTTACGCAGGCCATTGCATGCGACCAAGACAGGATTCACCAGGTCCGACCTGAGCCTCTCCATATCCCGCAGAATGGGGAGTGAGATCAACTGTGTAACGTGCGCATCTGCCAATCGGCGCACGTTGCTATATCTCTTCGTCAGTAGGATCCGGGCGATGGGGTAATTACTCGGATCCAAGTCCAGGTGGGAGACGACCTCCAATGCCTCTCCCTCCAATGCGGACAATAAGTATGCCAGCTTCTGAGAGGGGGAGAGGTCCCTCCTGGCATCAACGAGCCCATTGAAAAGGGACTCAAAGCCCATCCATGAGCTCAAGCACCCGGAGAACCGGGGCAACTCTATGGTGGGTAGCCGGCCCAACAGTTCCGGATGGGTCTGGGGCCGCAAGGGCGAGTCCGAGATATGGCTGAACCTCGCCTGGCGAGTGAGCCTCCTGCTTTCCTCAACAATCCCGTCGCAAAAGTCTTCTAACTGATTTAAGTCCTTTTGACAAGACTCAAGCGCGTCCTCATCGACCTCTTCCAATAATAAAATCGAACGATAGGCCTCCTCGGCGGCGGCCTGCCTTGATGCTACTTGGCTGCACCGCTGGTGCAAGGCCTCGACGCGGTCCTCCCTACCTATTAAGGCGTGGGCGGTCGCAGCCCAACGCAGTTCTAATTTGACCCGGCTGGCCAATTCTCGCAGGCTGGGCATCTTTAATCAATCTCCAACTAACTTGCCAACAACTAATTAAATAAACTCAATGGAACTTAGGTACCTATCAAGTTATCTAACAAAAATATCGTCAATTATTTAAGATTTTAAATATATTCTAACAAAATTCTTCAAATTAATTTACAAAATTACCTACCAATTCAATACCTATCAAAAAATTAAGTAAACTAACAATTAGGTATTTATCAAAACAAATTAGGTAACTAAATAAAATTAAAATAAATACAACTACAAAATTAAATGTAAACAATGCAAGCGTTAAATTTAATTCGAATTAAATACTTAAGTAACAAATTAATTCGAATTATGTGGGTAGCTCAATAAAAGTCAAACAATTACAATTAGAACGTAACTTAAAGATCGTTTCAAAATAATACGAATTAAAGAACATACATCAAATAAATCCTAAATTTAAAGATGCCCAACCACGCTTGACAACGGTACCTACTAAGTAACTACCTACACACCAATTAAGTAACTACCTACAATCCGGTAATCTTTATAAGACGTGGCGCAACCACGCTCTGCTACCAAAAAAATTGTTTTGGCCGGTCCCCTTCAGCGCACAAGGGTCTAGGGGCCCATAAGCTAGAACCTACGCGAAGGAAACTCACCAGCCGATCTGCGGTACGCGTCTGACTGGTTGGCCTTCAAAAGGGCCTTCGAGAAGGGTCAAAAAACTTACCGTGGCAGCTATCTCGGCAGCACTTGCAGGTTGTGTTAGGGTGTGTGTGTCGTGAGTGTTATGTTGGTCTGTCTGGCCGAGTTTACACTAGTTCACTGCACACGTCAATCAACCTATTTACAAAATTCCGGGTAGCAACTAGCAAACCACCGGCCCCGCGCGATTCCGGATGACAACAAAACGCTCGCGCGATTCCGGGTGATGACAGTACAATCAGTTACAAATCACACAATCAATTATAAATCAATTACTCAATACACTCCGCGCGAATTCGGGTGACAATTAGCAAACGACACGCCCCTTGCGAATCAGGTTGACAACTAATTAACCGCGGGAAGCTTGACCGGCGAGGAATAGTCCCTGTGCGCGCGCGCGCCTCGATCCCTTGCGCCGAGAACTGTCAAAATCGCCCGCCCGGCGCGAACAACGTCTCTCAACTTTTTTACTTATTGCATCTTTTGTAGACACCACTTCCCCAAGATAAACATATTCTTCTACGTATTCTATTTCTATTCCGTTTGCTCTGATGCATTCTTTTATTCCATTCGTCATTGCTTTGGTTTTTTGTACATTCATATCGAGACCAACCTTTTTGCTTTCGCGTAACAGCTCATTCACCATACATTCTAGATGTTTAGGATTCTCTGAAAATAATGCAATATCATCCGCAAATCTCAGATTAGTTAAATATGTTCCGTCTATTTTTATTCCCTGTTTTTGCCAATTTAGCTTACGGAACACATTCTCTAACACTGCATTAAACAGTTTTGGTGACAAAGGATCACCTTGTTTGACTCCCTTTGAAAGTTTGAACCATTCACCCTCACGATCTAGTTTAATCTTTGCTTTGCTGTTGACGTATACGTTTTTTATTATTCGAATATATTTCAAAGGTATTCCTTGTTCTAATAACGCCTTCCATATTTCATTTAGTTCCAAGCTATCGAAAGCTTTAGAGTAGTCTATAAATACTATATATATATATTTTTATTGTACTCGTTATATTTTTCAATAATTTGATTAATTGTGTGTACATGATCAATAGTAGAAAATCTAGCTCGGAACCCTGCTTGTTCAGGTGGTTGGTTTTCGTCTAACGTATTTTCTATTCTTCGGAGTAAAATTTTTGAGAATAGTTTATATATATTTGAGGATAAGCTAATGGGTCGATAGTTGTTGATATCGCTCAAATCACCTTTTTTGTGTAGAAGTTTTATTATCGATTGTGTCCATTGTGAAGGTATATTTTCACTGAATAAGATTGCGTTGAAGATTTTACATAGAATGACACTGATATTTGGTTCACCTGATTTAAGAAGTTCGTTAGTAAAACCATCTTCGCCTGGGGATTTGTTGTTCTTTTGCGACGCCAGTGCCTTTGAAACTTCTTCTATTAAAATCCATGGTATTTGTTCTTCTATGTCACTGAAATTCAAGTCTATGTCTTCCGTTAAGCATTGGTTAGATTTGTATAAGTTTTCGTAGTATCCTGTAGCAATGGTCATAATCTCTTTTCTATTAACGATAGATTTCATTACTTTGTTTTGAATTTTAGGAATCCAACATGTTTTCTTATTGAGTTCTTTGTACGCTTTTTTAATAGCTCCATAAGAGTCTATGTAATTTTTGATAACTTTTGATCTGTGTTCTCTTCTCTTCTTCCTGGACTGACGATTAATCTTTTTACTAATTGTTGCTATTTCTTTTCGATTTTTTGTTCTATTCCTCATTAAAGATTTTCGTTGGTCCAACAATTCTAGAATATTTTTTGGTGTTTCTTTCTTAATCGATAGTTTCGAAGCAAACTTATTGAGTATATATTTAATTTTTTCCTCTAATTTATTATAGCACATTTGGACTTCTATGGTTCTGCCGTCAGTTTTGTACATGTCATCTTCAAGTGTCCATAGCTGTAACTCTTTATTAATTTGATCGCTTTCTTCTTTTCCAAATACTTTTGTCCTGTTTGAAAAGTTTCTCCTTGATTGTTTTTGATGTTTCAAAGTTATTTCAGCCCTTATTAATCTGTGATCGGAGTAGAAATTAAAGTTGATAATTACTTTAAAGTTATTTATATGTTTTTTATTTGTTATATTGCATAGGAAGTAATCGATTTCATTTTTCGTCTGGCCATTTGGTGATATCCAAGTCCATTTTTGACGTATCTTCTTATTATAATAGGTGTTTATTATTGTTAAATTATTACTTCTTGCAAATTGTACCATTCTTTCTCCGTTGTCGTTACGTATTCCGTGGCTGAAAGGGCCTATTACAGAGTCTGTTTCATTCTTGGGTTTACCTATCTGAGCATTAAAATCGCCCATAACAAAAGTATTTTTTTCCAAATTATTATCAATTGTCTCTTGTAGTTTGACATAAAAGTTTTCTTTTTTCTGTAAGTCAGAATCTTCTGTAGGTGCGTGAACTTGAATGATCAGTGTGGTACCTAGGGTAGGGAGATCCACTTTTATTGCAGCGATCCGCTCAGATATTCCAATGAATTCTATAATATGTCTTTTGAGATACTTTCTGACAAGAAATCCCGTACCATACTGACCTTTTGTTTCCCCTATGTGAAAAAATATGTAATCCTTTTTTTCCTCAATACTTTCTCCCATTCTGCGAATTTCACAGAGACCTAATATATCCCATTTGATTTTTTGTAGAGCTAGTTCCAGTTCCATTAGTCGTTCATCGCTTCCTAGCGTTCTTACATTCATGCTCAGAATTTGAAGAATATTTTTATTCTTTGCGTTTATAATTTTATTGTATAGAGTATTGTCTGGTAGACTATGTATTGAATTTCTATTAGTAGTTTTTTTAGTATTTTTATATTTATTTTTATTGACTGGTGGGTATTGGTCGTGTTCTCCCACGGTGACCAGCCGGATTGGGAGATTCATAAAAATACTATCAGTCCTTAAATTTATCGCGAACAGACATACAGACATACAGAGAGACCGACGGCGTAAAACTTTGTTTAATTGTAATTATATAGTGATGATCTTGGAAACAGGTTAGAGCATGAGATCTATTTGTTTGCGTTAAGAAATTAATTAATTCAGTCGAAATAAATAAATTATTCCAAAGTACATCAGTTGCTGTAGGGCCCCAGTAACCGGATGTCAGGAATCCAAAATAAGTAAACTCGTTTCTAATACGCACCGTCTCAAGAATTACTACCTTTTGTATCCGGCCCTTAATCCAATAGCCACGCGAAAGCTTCTTAGGATGTTGTAAGGAGCTTTACGCTAAGACTTTTACTTTCACTGCACCGATTGGATTCACTGTAAAGATAATTATCGGAACTATTTTTCCAACTATTTCGACTTATACTTTTCTCTCATTGCTTACAATACTATAAGCATGTAAATCACTAATAAAAAAGTTTGAAATAGGCTTGAAAGCTCAAACAAACTGTCTGGGCTCTATATTCTCAGAAAAGCTGCGCATCGTCTCACGAGCTACCACCTTCTATATCCGACCCCTGAACCAACACCCAAGCAAAAGCTTCTCAAGGTATAGGTCGAAGCGTCGCAAGAAGACTGAAACTACTATCAGAACAGAAAAACAAGGGTTGACTCAACATTTTACATACCTACTAATCCTGTGAGCAAGATCCCTAGTATTTTTAACCGACGAAAAAAACGGAGGAGGTTCTCAATTCGACGCGTATATTTTTTTTTATGTATGACCACGCATAATTTTTTACAGAGTTGTCCGATTTTAATAATTCTTTTTTTAATAGAAATGGCATACTTCCAAGGTGGTCCCATTGTCATCATGTTAGGATCTGGATGATATCCTGGGGAAATTGAAGGAACTCTTCAAATTTTGGAGGCACGCTTACAGCGATTTCGGTCTTTGTCTCGGTATCGGTAGCTTTTTGGCTACTAGTGCCGTATAATATACTATGACAGTATAGCACGAGTATGTTGCGTGGCGATAAATCACTAAAAAGTAAGAAATAAAATTTTTTAACAAAACAATAGAACCGACTCAAAACGCACTAAAAAGTAAAAAAAATAACTTTATCATTTAGTTGCTTTAATTTACTTAAGCATATCTATGAAGTCGGTGCCAGCCAAGTTTAATGAACAATTATTTAACGTAGTAAAGTAGTTTGTGGGTTCTAGGTAATGTTCTTAAAGTAGAAACCTTGCTGGCACCGACTTCATAAATATGCTTACGTAAATTAAAGCAACTAAATGACACAATTATTTTTTACTTTTTAGTGCGTTTTGAGTCGATTCTATTTTTGATATTTTTTTATCGGAACTATGTATTACTAGAGGGCCCCCGCAGTTTCACCTGCATAGTTCTCGTTCTCGTAGGAATCTCGGGATAAAATGTGTTAATCCAAGGTGTCAGCTGACTCCATACAAAATTTTATTAAAATCGCCTCAGCCGTTTAGTCGTTAAAAAGTAACAAACATACATATACACACTCACAAACTTTCGTCTTTGTAATAGTAAATAATAAATAAATAAATATTATAGGACAACTACACACATCACTATATAGACCCAAAGTAAGCTTAGGTAGCTTCTTATGGGTACTATGATAACTGTTAAATGTGTTTTATATATATTATTCATAAATACTTATAATATATAGATAAACACCCAGACAATGGAAAACATTCATGCTCGTCACACAAACATATTTTCAGTTGTGGGAATCGAACCCAGGACCTAGGACGCCGAAGCAGGGTCACTACCCACTACGCCACTCGGCCGTAGTATGATTGTTATTGTTGGCAACCCTACTTATTATCAAAACTTACACATATTCACAGAATACATAATAGTACATATTCAAAAGCTAGAATTATTCCAAAGAGGCGCGTCAGTGTGCGTACTATGTAAACAGAGTTGTTTACAATGAAGTCAACGCTCAAAACACGCTGAAAACGTCATGTGCGAAAGTGAGAGGCCGAATAACGCTCGTAACGCTTCGACAAATTACGCGTACACTATAAACATTTTAGAATATCTTCTGTTATTAGCATTTGACTGCAATCACGCAGTATAGACACTTCATAGGTACCTATTCACTCTCGACTTGTAAATACCCACTGTAAGTGATTAAGGATGAGGAAAATATGAATAGGGCATTTCAGACCTTTGAGCTTAGTACACGTCCAAGGAATGTCGTCTACATAGACGTATAATAAAGACTTAGTCATGAATGTTGTATTCATTCAAGAGCATCCGATTTACTGTATCATCTTTGTGCCCACGTACAAATTGTGGAATGTATGTTCTGCTTCACCGTTTCCACATTTACAATTTGGATTATTGGGGAATGAGCGGTATAAAACGACCGACAAAAGCATTAACAGGGACTCCAGTAATAACCCTCGGAATAACACAATCGTGAAGTTAAACGTCTGTCCACCAGGCGGAGGCGGTTTCTTCTGGTTGTTCCACACGACGAGAATCTTGGCGAGGCTGGGCGTGCGCACCAGCTTGCGCACGAGCGTGAACAGGCTGTCGACGCGGTCATACGTCAGGATGACCACTGTGAAGATACGTCAACTCACCAGGCGGAGGCGGTTTCTTGTGGTTGTTCCACACGACGAGGATCTTGGCGAGGCTAGGCGTGCGCACCAGCTTGCACACGAGCGTGACGAGGCTGTCGACGCGGTCATATGTCAGGATGACCACTGTGAAGATACGTCAACTCACCAGGCGGAGGCGGTTTCTTCTGGTTGTTCCACACGACGAGAATTTTGGCGAGGCTGGGCGTGCGCACCAGCTTGCGCACGAGCGTGACCAGGCTGTCGACGCGATCATACGTCAGGATGACCGCCGTGAAGATACGTCAACTCACCAGGCGGAGGCGGTTTCTTCTGGTTGTTTCACACGACGAGGATCTTGGCGAGGCTGGGCGTGCGCACCAGCTTGCGCACGAGCGTGAACAGGCTGTCGACGCGGTCATACGTCAGGATGACCGCCGTGAAGATACGTCAACTCACCAGGCGGAGGCGGTTTCTTCTAGTTGTTCCACACGACGAGGATCTTGGCGAGGCTGGGCGTGCGCACCAGCTTGCGCACGAGCGTGAACAGGCTGCCGACGCGGTCATACGTCAGGATGACCGCCGTGAAAATACGTCAACTAACCAGGCGGAGGCGGTTTCTTCTGGTTGTTCCACACGACGAGGATCTTGGCGAGGCTGGGCGTGCGCACCAGCTTGCGCACGAGCGTGAACAGGCTGCCGACGCGGTCATACGTCAGGATGACCGCCGTGAAAATACGTCAACTCACCAGGCGGAGGCGGTTTCTTCTGGTTGTTCCACACGACGAGAATCTTGGCAAGGCTGGGCGTGCGCACCAGCTTGCGCACGAGCGTGAACAGGCTGTCGACGCGGTCATACGTCAGGATGACCGCCGTGAAGCCCGGAGACTTCGGCGCCGTCACCGGCAGGAACAGTGGGTTTACAGGACCGTACTGGACAGAAAACGAAGTAAAATAAATTCAGAGATACACTGATATATATAATTTCAAATACGAGTGTCTTTGAATTTGAGAAAACAAAATATACGCGTCGCACTAAAATTTACTTATCACAGGTAACCTATTTGCCATTTTGAAAAAATAATCTATTTCTGTTGCAATTTCACTTCTTTTATCCAGATCCGTTTAACCATCTTAAATTGTAAAGTAAAAGGTCATTAAGTAGCCATCCCGATCGAGTAGGTGTGTTTTATTTACGAGTACCTATATTTTAGATTTGTATCCGTGATTTTTTTTTTTTTTTATAGTATATAGGCTAGCGCTTGGCTACGATCACGCCTGATGGTAAGCGAAGATGCAGCCTACGGTGAAACACGCTTGCCTAGAAGGTGCCTATTCACTCTTGACTTGAAGATACCCATATTGTAGGTGGTAGGGAAAACGTGAGCTGGAAGGGCATTCCATATTTTCGCAGTTCGTATCAGGAACGAGGAAGCGAAACGTTTTGTACGCGTCCACGGAATATCGACTACGTATGGGTGCAGACTACTACGATGCCTAGCAGTTCTATGGTAAAAGGGCGAGGGGGGAACTAGATCAAAAAGTTCCTGTGCACACTCTCCATTAATATGCATAATAACTACAAATTTGTAAGCCATGGCCAGTATAACTATCCCATTCCTTATTTTACGGAACCCTACACAGAACGGAAGCATAAAAACACTTTACTATTGGAAAGAGAATCAAAGAATTCATACACATATATGAAATGAAAAATCCAAGTCTTTGGAAAAATTGCGCAGCGTAACAAATTGTAAAATAAAGACTCAAGAATCCAACAGTAAGTTCTCGTATTTTAACCAAAGCAATTCCTAGACAGCAATATAAAGCAATATTGCCTTATACATAATACAGAGGTCTCGGGAAAAATATAGTCGATTGGATCAGAGGCCGGCCTCACGTTATGCAATAGTTCAAGTGCTCTATTTAAACTTTAGCGCCTAGCTCCGAGCGGTGAATAGAAAAACATGGGCCTTTCCCGAGAGCATTGTTAAAAGTTTAACAAGAAAACTTCATACAAATTATGTTCAATTAAGAATTTCGCGCGGAAAACGGCCCGCTATCATGGTTGAACCGAATATTCAACTACATTCAACGCCTTGGCAGCTGCTAGTATTTTTTAATGGAAATTGCTGAAAATAACGGAATACAGCCATTGTTTCCAGCCGTTTCAGACATTTGTTGAAATTGTACAGACTTATATATTATTATTTTTATTATATATTTTAACGGGTACGTGGTTGTAGTAAAACGATGAGATTTATTTTGTGATAAATTAGATAGATTAGTACACGGGATCTTCGGCTTGTGTGCACCAAGATTTCGGTTATCGTAACCAACGGTTAATATAACTTTACTATTAATTTATAATAAACCCGTCCGCCGGTTAAGGACGTAAACCGGGCGGTTATCTTAACCGAGCTTACATCCTTAACCGGTGTACGGGTTGTCGTGAATAGTAAATTTTACGTTTAGCTTATGTTAACCGTTGGTTATGATAACCGAAATCTTGGTGCACACAAGCCTTAGACCGATACTCCAACAGGAATACCGGTGAGACCCCAGTATAGAATTCCAGGCCCAATCAATGTCTTGTCAAACACATGAGAAACTAAAAGTGTGGCAAAGCGAAACGAAAATAATGAAGGAAACAATTCGCTTCGCTTCGCTATCGTACGGGTCGAATTGATTAGCTCCCTTTTTTCCAAACCGTTAAAAATAAAAACGCTTCGCCACGCGTTCGCTTTGGCGCTTGTTTAACAAGGCCCCAAGAGCGTGTCTGTCGTATGATTGACACGTCAATCATGTATGACATGTGTGTCAGACAGTTTCTCTCTGCACATGCACGAACGAACGTCTAACGATGTTTTCCTTGTCTACAGGCATGCGATACATTTTTAATGTTTCTCCTTACATAAGCGAAAAGCTCCGAGAAAGGGCCGCTAGAAATCTCACACATAAACTTCCTTACTGCTATTTCTTTACCACTAGTTAAGTGGCCATGAAAATTAAATAGGAACAAAGGACACAACTAAAAATTATTTTTTTTTAGTTAGAGCTTTTGGTGCCTAATATTAATTTAGCAAATGAAATAAAATTGTTTTGTCAGAAAATTCTTTTATCGTAATGGATTTTATTGATTCCGATTGGCGTATCTGATCTTTAATATTCTTAGATGACAAAATTCTACTTAAAACCAGTTGTCTCTTAAAACAATCGCGTCCAAATACTTCTATCCTTTTAAGAGCTATAATGCTACAAAAAGTAAAACAAATACTAATGCTAATAAATACGGTTAATAATAAATGGCATCGAATACCAAAAATGGGCTTTCCGGGAAGTGTAACATATCTAGTAAATGTAAAATTTCGGTTGAAGCAATATAAGTACAAAAGGCGTAGTCATAAAATAAATCGCGTCAAAAAGAGTTTCTCAAAGTTATTGTCTGCTTACTGTAAAATGTACTGTCTGCTTGTGTCGCTAACAAATATTTTTTTAGCATAGCTGAAATTTCGTCCATAAATTATAAATTAATAGACAAATATACTATGATCATAATAGCCGCGGTGAACAATGACGGTGGTCTCCGTGACTACAAAGGCTCGTAGGGCGTAGTAGCGAGATAGGCCAGTTATTTTTAGTGTTAGTCACAGAGTCGACGGCTGCGACGCTTTTATCAGAGTACAATGCCTTCTGCCTCTTTACGGGCTTATCGTATTGCGGGCAGATTCCGGCGGCGGCGGATTAGCGCCCTACTTAGAAACTTCCAACTTTGATAATCCTATCGGTGTTATTTTCGCTTTTACGATAACTAGACGTTATTTCCTATACTAACAATTGACGGGACATGCATAGTCTAAATATAGTTATAATATATCTTTTTAATTTATTACCTACTAGCGGACGCCCGCGACTCCGTCCGCGAGGAGTTTTATTTTGTGATAGTTCGACAAAAAGTAGCCGAGGCTCCAGACTATCTTCGTACAAAATTGCATTTAAATCAGTTCAGTAGTTCAGGTGTGATTGAGTAACAAAGTCTTAAAAAATTTTTGTCTGTCTGTTTATTCCGGCTATCTCTTGATCCATTTTGACGGGACTTTCAACCGCAGACAGCGTTATAAGGAGTGACTTAAGATGCTTTTATTTTAGAATTTTTAGTTACTTTATTTCCACACTAGCTAGTCTAAAATATGTATAATAAATGTCTTACGATATGTTCGGGCATGTTCCACTCCTCGTACATCCTGGCCGCCAAGGGAAACACCTTCTCATTTATAATCTCTAAGGTCGTCAACGTCATCTTCTCGATGCTGGCAAAGTACCTCTCGTAGACCCATCGCAGTTGCCAGTACAGCTCGCCGCGTCGCTCCTGTGTAGAAAGAGCAATTTTATACATTTTTACAATTTTTTTTATTCAAGAAACGGTCTTTAAAAATAAAATTTGTAAATTTCGGATGACATGTAAAAAAAGAATGAAAGTTTGTTTGTAAAAACATCAGAATACAAAAATAAATTCTTTATTACTCTCCTATTACCTATTATGCATCTTATATATTTACTAGCTTTTGCCCGCGGCTTAGTCCGCGTGGAATTAGTTATTACGGCAGCCTAATTTTTCTAAGCTTTGAATGTCATATTTATTAATATCTAATCAACTGCCTAAGAAATAGGTCTTAAGCTTTCAAAATGACGATACTTTCATACAACATTTCATCCCCCCTTTAACCCCTTACAACCCTTTTTTCGCAATTAAAAGTAGCCTATGTCCTTTTTCAGGCTCTAGACTTACTGTGTACCAAATTTCATTTAAATCGGTTCAGTAGTTGTAGAGAGAAAGCAAGACAGACAGACAGAGTTACTTTCGCATTTACAATATTAGTTAGGATTTCACGCCGCATTGCAGGATTAAGCGAGCTCATGACTAATGACGCCGTATTAGTCTGAAACAGGGATGTTGCGGATGCTGATTTTTTCACATCCGCGGATGCGAATGCGGATGCGGAGTTTTGAAGGCTCACATCCGCGGATGCGGATGCAGATGCGGATGTTTAAGATATTATGTAAATAAATTAAAAATAGGAGCATTATACTTAATAAACAGTAGTATTGCTGCCTTTTCAAGGCGATTACGCAGAGGTTCGTAAATTAAACCCGCGCTACTGAATAATTATTTGCTAGAAACACTGCCCGGTGGAGAGGATAAAAATTTTCATACTATCGACGATAATATCTTAAATTCCTCTTGATGAACACTCCACCTTTAGAGGATTTTCATCCACATTTTTTTTGTGTGGTAAGCAAGTAACTCCTTTTTAAGTACAACTTCAATGCTACCTTTTTCTGGCATTTCTGTACTCTCGTCTTCGCTCGACGAATCTAACATCATAGCAAGGTCGTTTTGTAAGCATGGCTTTCTGTTGAAACCTGATATTCCTGGTCCTAGTTGTTCCATATCATTTTCCGTACAATCAGATATTTTTATTCTTTTAGCTCTTTTGGTATTGGTATTAAGAGATCCGAAAACGTGATTCTCAGTATTTATCATCTTTAAAATGTCGTCTTTAAAATTTCATCTTTAATCTTGTCTTCAGTCACCGGTGTAAAAATTTGTACTTGTAGCGAGGATCTAAGTAGGTGGCGATGGTATATAAATTGTTTTCTCCCAAGCTGGAAAACTTTGTTGAAAGTTCATTTTTCAGAGTCTGTCGTATGATATGTAGTCCACAGCGCAAACAAACACGTAATAATTTATTTACAAGAAACAAATCAGGCACCACAACAAACGTGTCGAATCTTGTCACCAATTTCTACGTTCCCATTGGTCATTGTCACGTGCGACCAGCACGCACCAATCGCCGAGCCCGCCCAATTTCTTTCTTGTCACTACTCGCATGATATCCGCATCCGCATGAACATCCGCACAGATTAATGCGGATGCGGAAGCAGATGCAGATGTCCAAATCTATGCGGAAGTTCCGCATTTGCGGATGCGGATGCGAATGTTCGCAACATCCCTGGTCTGAAACTAGTCGAGCATACAGTATGCCGCATACTCGGACACAGTGATGTGAGTTTTAACCGTTTACATTTTAAAAATTTTTATTTGTTTTCATAACATAAAATAAAAATTACGTAACTGTAGGTAATTATTTTAATTTAAAAGAACAATTTAGAATTATGAGGCGACGGGAATTATATTTTCAGTGATTCTTTTAACAACAAGTTTTATCGTCTACATATTTATTTAATAAAGTCAATATTTTATTTGCAAGAATATTGTATGAGTTTAGATGAAGTAGAGTATGAAACAGTGCATAACTACGAAAACGATCAAAGTTAGAGAAAATGAGCTAAAACTACTAAAATATTCAGTACAAATAATTTATGTTAATATTACAATGTTGGCCGGGTCAGTTAGATTATCTATAAGTATTGAACCCACAAACATTGTTGAATTAATTAACCACACATATATTAGTGGTATTAGTCCAATCTAGTTTTCAGTTTTGTTACATTGGCCTATCGTAACAATAATTGATTATTTAGATGTTGTTATTAATTAAAATTAGATATTATATTTGATATTATACATCAAAATGCTGCTGGTATGTTATTCAGAATTTGTTTTTAAGTCATCTGATTTATTTACGAGAATTTAGAACAGGTAGCTTTGAACTAAATTAAAATTTTTCTAATAACTAGGTTTAGGTAACTAGCAGACGCCCGTAATTTCGCAATAATAATAATGCATTGCAACCTTACAAGAACACGAAAAAAAATTGTACATAACATTTTTGTAAAAATAAATTATTTATGGACGTCGCGGGCTTTTTTGTAGTCCTTATAAAGAAGACAAATCTCCAAATATTTATTTGTTATATCTCAAAAGGTTTAGGCAGCGTTTTTATTTAAATATGAAGATCCTAGACTGCCCGCGACTTCCAACAATTACAGTTAAATTTCTGCCAATTTACACAAAATCATAAAAAATATATGTATACTAAAACCTTCGTTTATCTATTAGCAAAACCTTGTGAAAATCTGTTTAGTAGCCTTCGAGTTTATCGAAACAGATAGACAGACACGGCGGGGAGCTTTATTTTATATGTCGTGACTAAATTGTAATGTTTTAGCACTCACCTTACTAACAGAGTGAACTATCTTCACCAAGCTCCGAATGTTTTC
The DNA here is from genome assembly GCA_034621355.1 of Mycalesis mineus. NCBI lineage: Eukaryota > Metazoa > Arthropoda > Insecta > Lepidoptera > Nymphalidae > Mycalesis > Mycalesis mineus. The sequence continues at coordinate 17,084,460 of CM067893.1, forward strand.
TTCAGGTACAAATAAAGCTATTCTGTTCCAATCCACGTGCGAATTGAACGGCATGACTATTGTATCGGCAATTATTATTGGTATACATTGGGACGCAATAATATCCAACAATATTGATTGAGCTAATCTCGCGCTACGTAGTATCAGGCAAAACATGCCCTCTTTCAGCACATCTGGATAATTGAAGACCTTACCAGTGGTATATTCACAACGTTTCTTATAATCTACATTCATCTTACAACTATCAAGTAATAGCAAGTCGTTGGATGAGGACGCTATATTCTGTAGCTCGGCTAAATAATCTTCTGGTATGTTTAACTGGGCCGATACAATCAGATAGTTCTTCTGATCTGGCTGCGAGCTGTCTATATCTTGGGCTAGATGGCTGTACAGAGGCAGAGATATGTCGAAGCCGTATCTGAACGTCCATGTATCGAACCCAGCTCCTGCTATAATGGCTTTGCTGGTGTTGAGATCAATGACTGTGTTGTAGTTCGGTGCGACGCCGGCAACCATGTTGAATATGAGGTGGTTTTCGCCATTATTCCAACTAAAAATAAAGTAATATATTAATAATATCAGCATTATTATTAGCCTATTAAGGGCCCACTACAGGGCCAGGCCTCCCTTCTTATATGAGACGGTATATGGAGTGTAGACCAACCAAGCTGCTCCAATGCTGGCCATGTTTCATTTATTAATGATCATTATCAAATGTTGATGATAGTGAAGGGGGACCGAATTTTTAGGAGAACGTAAAACTCAGAATTGGGTTCGAATCTCCCAGGATTTGAACCAGAACCTAGTGACCAAAGCCACATAGGCTAACCACTAGACTAACGAGGCAATTAAACTATATTAAAAAGTGATGTGACAATGCCAGTTTTAATTTTAAGAATATTGCACGAATATACAGTGGCAAGATTTGAGGCAAGTTGAGTTTATATGGATAATCTAAAATTTATATAATTAAAAGGATGTAAATCTGTTTAGTAGTTTCCGAGATTAGGGTGAACTACCAGGCAATAGTATAAGGAATTGATATTTCAGGTTTTTGCTACATCCATCTAAGCAAGAAAATAAATAAACAGGTTTTTACTGCCAACATACCCTGTTAGAAGACTTTCTCAACAGCCAAAGACAGGCAAGATGTTTAAAGTTGTGAAAACATTGTATTGCAGAGTTTAATTTGGTGGCTCCTTTTAGAAATTGAAGCTACTTAACTAGACTATATTTTATGCCCAATTATTCACATACAATTTTGAGTGTTGACTGTCTATTTACAAGGCTCAACTCAGACTAGACGATACATACAAAATGGAACTACATGATTAGCTTGCTATATCCAAAAACTAGAGGACACCTGCTGTTAAATGTGCATAGTTCTCGTTCCCATGGGAATTTGGGGATAAAATGTGGCCTATGTGTTATTCTTAAATGTAAGCTATATTAGTGAAAAATTTCATCAAAATCCATATCAAACACACACTCAAACAAACTATCACCTTCATAATTGTAGTTATGATCATAGATTCTTTGCCAGTGTAAGTTAAGCTTAAGTACCAATACATGGGCATTACAAAACTCTTAGCCTTCCATATAAAATTAGTATTTGCACAGCAATAATTAAATTCAGACTTCAAAGCCTCTGTATGCAAAACCAATTTGTATACGATTGAAATACAAATTGTCTATTGACATGCAAATTATGACTTCATTTTATTACTACACATTTTTAGTCTGCGATATGGGAACATGTTGTCATATCAAGTTTCCAATCCATACTATATAATAATCTATGCTATCAAGAGTTGACCCAGCAAACAAACAGTGACCTATTTTCATACCTACCAAGTATAAAAAAATTAATTTAAATTGGTTGAGCGGTTTTTAAGGAGTTTAACTACAAACAATTATGAGATTTTTATATTGTACAAGAGAGTAGAGATTGAGTGTCTTCTGTACTTAAAATAAAATTACCAAATTTAAGGAGATGCAATAAAACAAAACTAAAACTACATAAAACATAATGTTTAAAAATTTTGCATGTTGCTTATCTCAAAAATATAATAACAAGAGTATAAAAACAAAGCATTTCCACTTTAAATAATTAAATAAAATTAAGTGAGGCTGATAAAAGAAGAGGTGAACCGGGAAGCTCATGAACTCATTAAAGATTTGATAATTTTTTTATCAGAGTTTTTGTTATCCTAAAATAGAGGAACAACTCTTCCATACATTAGTTTGTTTTATCTCAAAGGGTTTAGGCAGTGTTTTTAATGGAAATTCCCACTCGGCGCAACTCTTTCAATATTGTCATATTTGAGTCAGTTCACACAAAAACCTTAATAAATTATATTGCTTTATCTATTGGTGAAAACTAAATGAAAATCTAGTTAAGGGAGACAAACACTCCGCTTTCCGAAACAACTCCCCCAGCTGTACTAAAGCCAAAATCAATGTGGAAAGCGTATCAACAAATAAATTTAAATTGAAGGTAGAAAGTGCAACACTTTTATGCCTAATAAATTTAAATTTATATTTTATTTTTTTATAAAATCTTATTTAAAAGATGTTGGATATATTAGTTAGTTTTAAGCTTAGTAATCTAATTTATAAATTATTTCATGAATTCATCATTAACAAGTTAATTAAAAAAATTATGAGTAAAATGACTAGTGATTTCTACCTTCATTTTTAATATGTTTGGTGATAAGCATGTTAATATTATTTTTATCCTTTTCAGTTGATAATTAATACTACTAGTGATGTAAAATGCATACATTTTTGTTTGATTGACGAGGACATCAGCTCTGAACGCAACTGTGGTTTGACAGGATGCGCCTAGATTATCTACCGCCAATTTAATTTGTCAAAATAACAGTCATAAAATTACAAATTAAATTATTTTGTTTTTGTTGCATTTTTATTAATTATTTTGTGTAGTGATTATGATATTTATAATATTAGTGAGCTATTAAAGTGATTAAAAGTGGTTTAAACTAACTTTGGAAAACAAAATCTTGCAAAATGTAAGTAAGTAACCCTTAAAATGCATAATTTTCAAAAATTCATGAAAAAAATATCAGCCCCCGTATCATAAAAATTATTACAAACGTAACAGAAGACCCCCTAAACACTTCCAATTAATTTCATCTCAGAAAACTCAGGCTTCATCATAAAATCTCACCCCATAGAGCTACTGAGGCTTAGGATTTAAACATCAAGTGAGTATATCTTTGAGGACATTCATAATTATGAATGTGACTGGCTGGAAAGCTGCTTGGAGTAACATATCCATTTCCAGAACATCATTTAACTAATCTAATAGCAACTACCTTTATACAAGTTCAAGAATGAGGGAGGAGCTTGCATAAAATTAGGTAAGTAGCAAGAAAAAGACATCATAAGTACCTGTACCTGTACCAGTACTAGGGTTTGAGCACAGCCTACCTACTTAGTGGCAGAGTCAGCTCAGATGATCACTATTATCAAGAACACTACTACTTTATATTTATTGGTTGATATGTTGATAAAAGCATACTTGTAACATAAACAACAACTTACTGTTCAAGGGACTGTAATGCCCGTGACACATATTCCCCATTAAAATAATTCTGATTTAAAGTGTCAATACTGGGCACCAACAGGCAGGCCTCGTCCGGGCTGGACGTGTAATATTTACTATTTTTAATTGTGTGTAAAATTTCGTAAAACTCCCTAGAAAACCTGGATATGCTATCATCATCCTCGGTCCTGTAGTCCTTCAAAGGATAAACATATATCGTGATTTTGTCGTGGCCTCCTCTTCCGCACTTGTACACGTTGAAACAGTTCCAGTACGTGCAGTTCGCGACTCGAGGCGGGGACTTCGCCCCGCTTCTGAGAATCGTCGACACTGGTAAACTCACTGCATCCAAGTTCACAGATTCGTGGAAATCCACCCGCGGCGCACTCCCCGAGAATATATTACACGCGATACTCAGCACCAGCGATATCAAGATAAACAAGAAAAGCCCGACGAAAAATCTATGATACAATATTTTCCTATACGATATATACTTCGATTGCTTGCTCGTTTTTAACAGAGTCTCCGCAGCCATTTGTGATTTTCGATTATTTTAACATTCTTAATTTACATATGGCACCCATTATTAGGTACTGCGATTGTTTCTCATTCAAAACTTCATAAATTTGTAAAACACTACAAAAACTGAAGCTTCACAATAAATTATTGAGAACTGTCGAGTGTCGACTGTCGACCGATTGTCGCTATCACTGACGGACGCATGACGGATGGCCATCTGACAGTTCTGCTGTGCGATTGCCAGCCTAAAATTGCTAATTTCCCAAGTCTTTTGTAGCATTATAATGTATTTTTATGGAATTCCATGGTGGTCTAGAATAAATTAATAAAACATATTTTTTAAGTCCGTTACATTGTTCACGCTAGCTGATGTTTTTCTCGTTCCTTCACGAGTGCTCAATATGTACCTGTTCTTTTCTTAATCTAAAACCCTTTATAAAGCGCCTCGCTAAACACTTACAAAAGGAACCAGAAAGGCAAATAATTAACATCAAAACAATAAAATCGCTGTCACGTTTACGTGCAAGCCAGGACAGTTAAATTTTTTCCAAGACACTCATATAATTATAATCTAATAGTGAAGTGACGCTGGGCAAGAACACATAAGATACCATCATTTCAATTTCCAAGCCAAACGGTTATTCCAATTGAGCTTCCCAATCGCTTATTTTTCATTCCTGTTTAGAAACTTTGCCCGGCGAGGCTCGACAATGTATCATGCTTTTTCGTGAATGCTTCCGTTGTTTATATAAGTTTATTTTACCTTATGATTGACTCTTCGAACGTCTTAATAATGTTATTAGTTTAGCCTAAGTTTTATTTGATGCCATAAATCTAAAACGAACTTATTCACTATAGTAGTTTTCTTTTATATTATGGCCTCGTTAATCATAATGTCTATAGGTAAATTCTTTTTTTCAATTTTAAGTTGATGATTTTATTCATGCGTTTTTAACATAATAATTTTACAAAATATTCCTTCCCATCTACCAAAAGTTTGGGACTCCTTCTATAATTGGCAACATTGTTTTGCAACATCTGTTTTCAATCATGTCATTTACAGATAACTTTTTAATTGCCATACGTTCAAAATTTTCAATTTTATTTAACAAAAAAAGTACATTATAAAAAGAAGACTTTTGGCAGATAAGTTTAAACACTTGATAGTGCTACTCCGTGTAGTGAAAATTTAATTGATTTATATATTCGCTTAAACAATCAAGTTCCAAAAAATAAACTGAACGCATCAATAAGCCATGACGTGCGTTTGTAAACTTTCTTGTTTTCATGTCAGTTTTGTGTTGTGCGTAGTTGTGGTTCAGTTTCTGATGGCTTGATTAATTTTATTATAATTTTATTTTTCTATTCCAATCACATATTTTGGTTCGAGCTTGACCAGTGATGGCTTTGCTACCGCCCGACCCGGTTTACACCATTCGTAACGTCGACAATTCGCCCGTGTACTCGTTGGCGTTTAGCTTTCTGCCCGGCGGTCTCGAGAGGTTACTAGCCGGCTCGAAAAATGGATATGTTTATGCATACAACCTTCAGGTGAGATCAGATATTCTGCGTATAATCATTTAGAGCTTATCACACGTACTACGCCGCAGTTTATAAGTAATAATATACGGCTTCGGCTGGCGAGTTTCTCTTTGTTCAGTAGCCCCATTTTGTGACCTAGAATAAAATATTTAAAATGTGCCACTGCGCAAACAAACGTTTATGTATAACGAACACCTGTCCAAAACGTCTGTATTTAGATATTTAATCACTTGTTTACTCAATGATTCAAGGTTCTTAAAACTTAAAAGTTGCAAGTTATAATAACAAATGAAACATAGTAGAACATCACAACATAACTAATGAATAACACAACATTAGTATGTAGCGGAAAGGGCAATGTCAATTTACCAGTTTACATTGGTTCAATGTCACATGATTTGAACTGTTTTTGTTTAAAACTTTGTCTATTACTGTTGATAAATAAATGGTTTATAATGTGTAAAAATTTTTAGGAATATGCATGACTATACTAAATATATATATATATACACAGAATGCTTGTCAACAAACAAATTTAAAATGAAGGTAGAAATGCAACACATTTTATTAAAAATTATGTTTTTTTATAAAATCTTATTTCAAAGATATTGAATATATTAATTAGGTTTAAGTTTACTTATCTTTATATATATAATAATTAAAAAAATAAGGAGTAAAATGACTAGTGATTTCTACCTTCATTTTTAATTTGTTTGTTGATAAGCATTCTCCATCAAGTTTGGCTTTAGTATAGTTCCTAACCTATCCAAGGTTCTATTCATAAGTTTGCTTAAGAAATGTTACTTAAGGCTAACTTGTTGTTTGCTGTTACTAAATGAATTTAAAACTAGTCAGACTTATTATTTATTGTTGATGAAACAACAAATATAGTTCTAATAAGACTTTTGTATGCAAAGTAAAAGATGTATGTTAAATATTTTTTTCTATTTTTCTAGACTAATCGGGTCCAGCAAAAAATCAAAGTTGGTCAAGCTCCCATTCTTCATCTTATTCACACAGACAGCCATATGATAACCCAAGAAAAGGGTGGCATATATAAAATATTCAACCTCACCAACTCAGGCTACAAAGAAGCTTTCACAATCGACACCGACTATCCTGGATTCTGCCGCTTTGACGCCAACACAAAACTCGAAACACTCTATGTACCTGACAGGGAATCCAAAATATACATATACAACTTCAACGGTGAAAATATCGGGTCTCTGAAACCTGACAATGAATTACCTAAACTTGGTGATCCGATGTGTATAAAGTATATTGATTTTCCGAACGACAGACCCTGCTTGTTGGTGGGCTACGAGGCGGGGTGGCTCCTGCTCTGGGATCTCAGCACTAGTCAATACATAAGCAAGTTACAGACAAAAGAATGTCCCATGTCGGTGGATTTTCATCTAGAACAGCAGAGGGGTATAGTGGGCAACGCTTCAGATGTTATACAGATATTTAATATCAGCAAGAAAGATCTGACCTTAACCCACAAGTTGGATATAAATATCAAGAATCCAGGTGTAAATAAAGTTAACACTAGAAATGATGGCAGGGTATTTGCTTCAGGCGGATGGGATGGCCACATCCGCATCTTCTCTTGGTTTTCCCTTCGACCCTTGGCTGTGTTGACAGAACATAGACAAGCTGTACAAGAAGTTGTTTATTCCACCCAAAAAGTATCATATTGGAATGCAAACATATTGGCAGCTGGAGGTCTTGATGGTGCTATCACACTTTGGGATTTATATAACAACAAGAAATAATACATGTTTATTGCTAAGACTTACTGCATTCATAAAATATAGAAAGCCAGTCAGAAATTAAGAAGCCCATTTAATATTATGTTAATTACAACTTAGTCATGGTGACATTTAGAAAAAAATCCTGTAAAAAACTAAACCAACTAAAAATATTCTATCAAAAAGTAGAACTGCAACATATTTTCCAGAAAATCACTTCAAATGTGAAAATAAAATATGTACTTTTTAAAAACCCATGTCTAATTTGATAAGATGGCATAATCTTACTAATATTAATCCCTCCAGCTAAGCATAAAATTAATTAGCTTGCACAACATTAAATTTGCAACTGTTCCAAAATCTTGAAACTTAAACCCATCTGAGCATTCATCATCATCATCTTCATCATCATCATCATCTTCATCATCATCATCATCATCATCATCACCAACATCATCATTATTAACAGCCGATGGATGTCCACTGCTGGACAAAGGCCTTTTTAGGGACTTCCAAACACTGATCCTGACTCGCCTCTGGCCAGCAGCTTCCTGCAACATGTTTGATGTTGTCAGTCCACCTGTGGAGGATCGACCAACACTGCGCTTTACAGTGTGGGATTGTCATTTTGGCCTTTAATGTCCATAAGTTCTTCAAACCAGATACTCATTTCTACTTCAGTTCTGCGACTTGCTGAGTAATGTTGGTTAGTTTTCTTCTGTGGATCTCCTTATTTGTGATTCACGCAGAGATACTCCGAGCATTGCTTTTTCCATCTGAGCCTTGACAGTAATAATAATTTATCTTTAGGGCTGTATTCATACATTAATACATTTCATATTGTTATAATTTGCCAAGCAATTCATTTCTCAATTGTGATCATAATAAATGTTATAATTGAATTACTTATAATTTTTCCAAGAATGAGTAGACTGATTCAGAGTCATGTTAATAAATCCTTTTCTATGAAAATCTAAAGGCAAAATCAAAATAAACAATGCATCACAATTTATTATATTGGACTTGGATGGAAACATGGATTGCATTAGAAAAAGATTTCTTAGCTTGAATTTATATGAAATGAAAATTTATAATTATAATTTCACATTGTTATAATGCCAATATTGCCTTTAATTGAAATATGCTTTAATTATTTGTGATTACATTTTTGGCAGGGTTTAGATGACCCATTGTGAGCAAATAACCTTCCTTGTTTGTGATCCAGTGTCACAATGATTAAACAAAGGTTTGTGATCCAGATTAATTGATCCACTTGTAATGTGTTAATTTCACTTGCTGAGTGTTTTCTACTTTTTAGGGACCGTTTATAAAATGAGCAATAGTTTTACTCATGTTATAGCCACTACCATCTTGGCAGCAGCAGCCAACTATTTTGAATGAAAACGACTTCATCCATATCAAGATTGCAATTGTTGATTGCGAATTTCTCAATTTTTGTACCCTTATTTATGATCTCAAAATAAACATTTAAAGTATATTAAAATATATTTAAGTGCAGCCCAGTAATCGACAGAGACGAGACAAATATCTTAGCATTCCATGGATTCACCGTGCGGGTGCCGGGTCCATCGCGTGGCTGAGAGAAAAACTCCGAACAGAGCCCGAGACTTGTGACTCGGGTGTAGGTTTAAGGGTACCCTTAGTGACGCGCGTCAACACTCAACTCCTCTGTTCAAGTTATTCTCCCTGCCCAACCAAATTCGGAAGGACCCAACTAGAGCAGCTTTGGACACTCGTTCCAATATGGAGCTTATTGCACTTCTAGTAAGGCCAAGGTCTTTTAGCAGGTTGGTTCTGTAAACAAAGAACCGTAATGTGAAAGCTAACTAGTATTATCTGCCCTTATTGTAAGCGAATATGTAAATTTTTTAAATTTTGATTAATTTGTTTTCTTGTGTTTCAATGGCTAAACTATAGATAGTTATGCACAGCAAAAAATGTGGATCACAGACCTTGATCCAACTATTGTGATCCTGGTT